>JARGCU010000022.1:0-1250000 GCA_029227775.1 Morpho helenor | reverse complement strand
TCTCCGCAAAGTAACGCCTAATTCTATAAATTATCCTGCAACGTTGTTTATTGATATTTAATTTATAGAAACCGTATCATGTCCTATTCTATCAGTGAACGGCTAGTTCCAAGTCTACACGCCTTTATTCATGAGCTCTTTATGCGTCGTTATTTAGCTTTGCCATTACAGCAGTTTAAAAACACTATTAATAAAAGGCTAATATAGAAAGCCTATTGAGGAATACTTAGATGATAAAAATCCCTGGACGTAGCTACTCTTCGACCCTGTACAAGACAGTAATAACTAATGTAACTAGTAATAAGAATTATATTTGTAAAAAAGCAACCGCCGAGTTTCTTGGTAGGTCTTCCCGGTAGGAACAGCTTTCCGAACCAGCAGTAGAGTTGACGATTCAAAAGCACTTGTTTACAAGTTTATTTGAATAAAGAATATTTTGAATTTGAATTTATCGCGGCGTGAAATATGTTTTTTCTGATTTGTTAAGGCAAACTATTTTATACAGCCAGACAGAAATTTTATATTTCAGTACATATTATAAAACAAAGTCGCATTCTTTGTTTGTCCATATATCCCTATGTATGCATAAAACTTTTAAACTACGCAACAGATTTTGATGTTAATTAGCAGTTTTAATTAACAGTTAATTCGTATAAAATTATAGTGAAGCTACAACCAACAAGAATTTCTACGGTCTATTTTCGTTCACTCACTCGCTTCTCATTCACTCACTTTCTTATCTTCTCATCTTCGTCACACTTACGTTTATTATTTCTGTCGATATTGATAGAAGTCATCCTCAAAAGAACAGCTACGTTCGACAATAATGTAGGCAGATCACTGTGATCTAACTTAAATCTTTCGAAAATTCTACTCATTTTTCGCGTTACTAAAACCTGAGAGCAAATAAAATTTCAGAATAATCAAATATAAATGAATAATCAATTAAGTAAATATTCTATATAGTTTATAATTGAGGGTATTTTGACACTAAAGTCAATATGCACGTAGCCGCTGGTACCACTATTAACAAAGGATAGCAATGGTCAGATTTACTTAAATGATAATAAATTGGTTCTCCAATCTTGAAATTTGATTAGTTATCTGCTATAAAATGCTAATGATTTATATAAGACAGAAAACTATATGGTAACACAAAATATCCTGTCAAAGTGAAATACTCTTTCTTTACAATATTTTTTAATTAGTACATTTTGTGAGAGACTGCTGTTAATATAGCCTCGCACTGAATATTTTAAGACGTCTTGATTGACATAAAAATTGCTTAATGTGCCTTAATTGCAAGCAAATTAAAAAATGACTGCAATTTACAGTTAATAGTAAAATACCATTTGAAGCTATTATTAAAAAAAATGGTTTGCTTTTTAGCTTTTATCTCATAATCTAATGTTAAGAATATACCTAAAATTATTTGTTTTTAGTAACAATTTTCTTGTACAAATTACCATTTCAACATCTTAGAATATCAATATAAATTATAGCCAAAAAATCATTCACATTATGTCAGGCGTAATTAATTATTAAAGCATGGCCTACACACAAAAATTATTATAGCACAGAAAGTAATTAAAACAAAATAAGGAGCCAAGATAATTTAAAAAAAGATTGAAAAATTGAAACATAATGGCAATTTTATGAATTTTACCTTACATTTTCCTTGATTATCAAGGAATTCAGATATTATGTATTTTATGAAATGAGAATATACTCGTAAGTATATTATAAAGAATTATTTTATAAGGAATGTCATTAAAAACGAACGTAGCCCTATTATTGGTAGAACAACTGTCTAATTCTAATATTTACGAAATGTCACAGTCTAAACTCGATCTTAGTTATTTGTCTAAGATATAAGATAAGCTGTAGAATATATGTAAATATTTACTATTTCATATTTAACTGCATTGCAATTGCATGTCAAAAAAATATGAGTACCAAAAGAAACACTCATATTTTTGACCTGTATTGGGAAGATATACTAGTCACTAAAATAATACCTTATCTAAGTGTTCAGGAATGTTTCATCTTTCGCTGTGTTTCCAAGACATGTCTTCAAATTATTAATATGTATTTCGATAAAATGAAATCACTAAAATTAATGAACAAAGGATTTTCTCCACACACGTTTCAAGTAAGTATAGTGATGGAGCTAAACTATTTAGATCATCATCCTCCTGCCCTTATCCCACTCTAAGTAGGGTCGGCACATGTTATTAACATGTTGTCACATGATTTGGTTGCGTATTTACGACCGGCCGCCGGCTTAACGTCAACTTACCTCAGTCGTATTTTACGACATCTCGGTAAGAAATGAGGTTGGTCTATTCTACTCGCCCGATACCACACGGTGGGTCAACTTACCTTAGTCGCCTTTTACGACACCTGGGTAAGAAATGAGTTTAGTCTATTCTACTCAGCCGGATAACACACGGCGGGTCGACTTACCTTAGTCGTCTTTTACGACACCTCGGTAAGAAATGAGGGTGATACTATTCTATTCAGCTGGATACCACACAGCAAAGCTAAACTATTTAGATGTGACTTATAAAAAAATTTTTTTTAGGTCTTCACGAACTGCACGCGACTAAAAATTATAAATTTAAGCAGATGTTCAGTTATTACTGATGCAGACTTAATTCCCATTCTACGCCACAATCCAGAATTAACTAGCCTTAATTTAAGTCAATGCAAAAACTTAACTGCTAAGTGTTTACAACCAGTCATACTTTACTGTAATCAGTTAAGAATCTTGAAGCTTGCGAAATGTCCCTGGTTAACCACCGGCGCCATGGAGGCTCTAGCGCTTCATCAAAGTCTATTAGAAGACGTGGACTTAGCATATTGTGTGTCAATCTCTGAAAGTTGTGTTGTGATCTTTTTAAAGAAATTTTGGCATATAAAAACATTTAATCTCGAAGGCAATAAACAGATTACGGACAAAAGTCTGTACACCATGTCTAAATACAGCCGGTCGTTGAAGTTACTTAATTTGGGTGGGTGTTCTGAAATTACAGACAAAGGTATCAAGTAAGTATCTTAAGTAAATCTTTTTTATTACAACTTTTTTAATAAAATTATTGTATCTTTGTTACCTAAAAGTAATAGTCATAATAATGATTAACTTATAATAAAAATCTTTTAAACTTATAAAAAAAACTTTAATTTTGAGTTATATACTTTGATGTTGTCATAAATAGAATTTTAATTAAGGCCACTATTTTTATAGGATTATAAAACAGTGCACAGACTATTTATTTCCACTGATCAACTCCTGCTATAATATTATATAGTCTCCTCCTTATGCTCCTGATTAGGTAGTACATAGCTTATTAGATATAAGGAATAAGAGAAAATATAAATGAAATGAAATGAAATGAAAAAGAATTTATTCAACTCTCTATGTACTAAATGTAACAGAAAAAACAAATACACAACAATAATGTAACAATAATGTAACAGAAATAACAGGTATAAATGATTATAACTACCAATTAAGTGGATAGACAGATTCTAAAATCTCCTGCTATCAGGATACAGGTCCTAATATCAGAATATGGCTCCTGTTTTCAGGTAATATCTCCTTCCTTCAGGATATAGCTCCTGAATTCAGGATGTAGCTCATTATTTAACTAAACAACTCCTGATTTCAGGACACTAAATTAAGAATGCAAGATATTATTTAGCAATTTATTTTCTAAGAGTAAAAGTCTTTTTAGTTTTGCAATCCTTTGATGTAATTTATGCCAAACAGTAGAGCGGGACTCTCCCAGTTTTTCACTCCGGCGATGCTTCTGCGCTCGCCCACTCTCTCGGCATTAGTTAGTGTTCGAAAAAAAAATTACCCTAGTCCCACCTCTACGCTCTTTTACGAGAGGACTGAGTTAAACGGTTGGCCTATAGAATTCTCTTTTTGACTTATTTGTTTAACGTTGCTTACAATTAAGCATATCTTTATTTTTTATGTTTGTTTTTTTATGATTTCAGGGCTTTAGCGTTACATTGTAATACTCTAGAGGGATTGCTTGTCCGTGGTTGCACCAATGTAACCGAGAACAGCCTGAGACTCATGCGTAACCGGGTGCGCATTGACAGGAGACCTGCACCCATTCCTTTACCAGTTAATTTGCAAATATAACCATTGGTTGTGCCATAAATTAAGATCGTTAACTTAAAGTAGTTAGCAATTGAAAGTGTTCCTTAATATTTAATTTAATGTAAATTATGATTGTTTGAGTCTACAGCAGTGATTCTCAACCTTTTTTTTTAACGATTGTCACATATTTAACGATTTCAAAATTTGGCGGCACACAAAGAAAAAGATAAAAATTATTTACTTACTACAACACACTGCATAAATAGTTAATGACAAAATTTTTAAATATACGAAATAAACTAATATATACTACATTAATAATTAAACGTTTATTAAGGAATTAATTACAAGCTAATAATAAAAATATTTTTCTTTTTCAATGATATAATTTAATAATATTAACATTATTATATTGGTATTTGCAAATTTTGGCGGCACACAAAAGTTGGTTGAGAATCACTGTAGTTTGTCTGTTGAAGTCATCAAGGGATTTTCGAGCAGGATTTTCGATATTTTTTTATCATCGACTATAAAATTTAGCTCGTTCCAGTGAAAGTGATAGAAATGTATTTTACCATATAACTAAAACTCGTCAAAATTTTATATAACGAATTGTGAACACTTCCGCCGTACCACCCTCATTTCTTACCGTTTCGTAAAACGCGACTAAGGTAAGCCGATGTGGTATCCGGCTGAGTAGAATAGACCACCCTCATTTTTTACCGAGGTGTCGTAAAAGGCGACTACGGTAGGTTGATGTCAGGCAGGCTGCCGGTCGTAGTACGTAGCTAAATCATGTGACATGCTTATAACATGTTGTGCCGACCCCACTTAGAATGGGATAAGGGTAGGAAGATGATGAATTGTGAATTCTTATTTTTTTTCATGACAAAAACCCCTATTCTAAGGATATGTGTAACCTACTAATCCAAATTGGAGCAGCGTGGTAAGTCTTAGCCCCAATCCTTCTCCAAAAAAGAGTGGAGTAGTGGAGCCTGTTCCCAGAAGTGGGATAGTAACAAGCCGTTACTTTACTTTAGCAGATCGGAAAACATGAAAATCATGCTTTAGTTCTTTTTTTAAACTAACTACACACCTGACTTTTTAAACTCTGAGTGGGGTCGTTTTTATAATATATTGTATATTATAAAAATGTTGTATAATTATTTGGTTAGGTTTTTTACGACCGGCCGCCTGCTTGACGTCAACTTACTCGCCTTATACAACTCTGTAAGAAATGAGGGTAGTATATTCTACTCAGCCGGATACAACACGGCGGTTTACACCTGACTAATATAGTGTAAATAAACCTGTTTTTCCTGCGGGAAAATAATACATTGTTAAATCGGGAACTAGAAAAATAATTGAACTATGAGCATAGTTGAAGTGCTGAATGAATACTTAATTAATGAATATTAAAAATGCTGTACCTAATTTAATGTATATTTTTTATTTATTTGTACATTTTAACGCAATAAATGAACTTAAGTACCTGTTTATATAGTTTTATTTAAGCGTTCTTAGTTCTTCTATTACATCAATTAAAGTGAGAAATATTAAATGAATAAAGTTATTTAGAGTTGTATTAGTTACGCTACCAAAATACGTTATGTAAATCTTTAATATTTAAACGAGTTATTTGTATATATTCGAAATTTTGGAAACGGCTCCAACGATTTTCCTGAAATTCAGCATGTAGTGGGTTTTGGGGGGAGAAAAATCGATCTAGCTAGGTTTTATTTAAAAAAATCGTTTTATCAATGTTTTTGGGCATTAAAAAAATACTTAATTTAAATTTTATATAAAACACTATTTTTGCCAGAAATTGTCAAGTCAGCGTAGCTTATTCGGGGAACGGGCGATCTCGAGAATGAAAGTACTAAGGATCGTGCCCCCCCCCCCCCCTATTTATTAACTTACGCTTTTATATGGCGAATATTAGGTACTGCTTAATTCAACATGATCTATGATTATAAAGCGATATAAAGAAGCAATTTTCTCAAAGTCTACCAATTCATAATTTTTCAACAACTTATGACATTGTTAACGAAAATGGTTTTTTTAATATTATTGATCTATTTGAAGGAGGTATTTAAAACATGTTGTAACATAATTATGGGTCTCATCTTCGCTATCTATTACTTATTGGAATAAATACCAAAAACTTAAAATTCGTAATATCTTATTATCTTATACCCATTATTAAAGTTGACGATTAGAAAACTTCTTAACGTATTCTTTTAAGTAATGTTTTGGACATGCATTTGAGGAGAAATAAATCAAAGACATCGCAAATTTTTTCACAAAATTATATTTTGTGTGATAACACCTGCTACAAGTCTTAATGTTATTATATTTACAATATTTCATATTCTACACATTAGTAACAAATAACGTTCATAACATTACAGGAGCAGATCTTAATTTACTGCCGGCCCGCACGAGGCCGGAACTTATCCAAAACTAAACTAAATATTCCGCAATTGTTAATAACATTTGGCAATAAATTAACGAGGATAACACGACAAAAATAAATCCTTAATTAAAGCGCGTAAAAAAATAAGGGAAAAATTATCATAATTTTACGACTACACGTTAAAAAAATACAAAACTATTGAAAGTTAACCATCTCTTTAGGCCAGTAACCGTCCTAATACCGGCGTAATAACGCTACGATAACCTAATACTATCACATTGATAAAATTTTTAAAAAATGTTTCAATTTACAATACAAATATACTAAAACTAGCTCTATGTATACAGCGGCACATTTACAATATCTTACAGAGAAATCCAGCATACATTGGGACGATAAAGAGGCACTTCCGAGAAAATACTAATAACTTATTTAAACAATTCTAACTACACACAGACTGTACAAAATATGTAAAATTAACAAAACATTTTTACGCGATATACATATACGAGTTTTCAATATTAATTTTTTACATCAATTTGTTTTATAGTGTTAACCTACACTTTTTACACGAACTTTGTAAGGCGAAATACATGGCGCGCTTTGGCTTAAGGAAATTCGGAACTTAAAAAAATTCGCATACATGTTTATCATATTCTAAATTTGAAAATTTTATAGCTTCAAAGAAATTAAATTTTATACCCTCCTTTGGTTTATATCGGGTTTATGTCGTGTGTAGAAACCTTTAAGTAATATAATTTTTGTACATAAAAAAAAAAGAATTATAAAACGATAGGTGATGACAAAGTAGGAACCGACATAAGCGACTCCTGCTTTGCGCTTTGCAAAGGTACGTAAGTCATTTGTGGGTTTGGGTATAAGATTCTATAATAAAATTCCGCAATCAATTTTAGCTTTGCCATTACAGCAGTTTAAAAACACTGTTAAAGAGAGGCTGATACAGAAAGCCTATTATACTTTTGACGAGCATTTAGATGATAAGAATGCGTGGATTTAGCTACTGTCCGACCCTGTACAAGATAGTAATGACTTAATGTAACTAGTTATAAATATTATTTTGAAAAGAGCAACCGAATTTCCGAATCAGCCGTAGAATTGACGATTTAAAAAAGAACTCGTTTACAAGTTTATTTGAATAAACATATAAAAACAAAATACGCATACATGTTTTATCATACTCTAAATTTGAAAATTTTACAGGCTAAAAGAAATTTAATTTTATACCCTCCCTTTGTTTACTTCGGGCTTATGCTGACTAAGGAACAGCTTTCCGAACCAGCAGTAGAGATGACGATTCAAAAGCACTTAGTTACAAGTTTACTTGAATAAAGAATATATTGAATTTGAATATAATTGTTGTAAGTACTTAAAGTTATTAAGAGTCAAAAATCCTTCCAAAACCGCGCCAGTATTCCGTCTTACGAAATTTTTAACATTTTTTTTGTCTTGTATATAGATTGCACACTAATTCTGATACGCACAAAACACTTAAATATTTGTTTCTTTGGGAGATTAAATTAATTAATATAAGTTTATTATGATTTAAGCACGCGCCTTCTAGATCGCTGTCAATCGATTATCACAGCTCTTGCTCCGAGTGATCAAAGTTGCATAACGATCATAATGCAATGAACATAACCGATTCGACCGAGCCGACATGATGATAGAAAAAATTATTAAAAAAAAACCGTTTTTTTAATGCATTCCTAAGCATTACACAAGCTGCACCCCATAAATTCATTTGTCAACTTACGTTTTCAAACAGGGGGGGTCACATGTGATGGGGGCACTACATGTGAAGGAGAGGGGGGGGCACTACATGTGAAGGAGAGGGGGGCACTACATGTGAAGGAGAGGGGGGCACTACATGTGAAGGAGGGCACTATATGTGAAGGGGGGGCACTGTGAAGGGTGGGTACTTATGTGAACGGGGGGGGCACTACATGTGAACGAGGGGGGGCACTACATGTGAAGGAGGGGCACTATATGTGAAGGGAGGGTACTATATGTGAAGGGGGGCACTATATGTGAACGGGGGGCACTATATGTGAACGGGGGGGGGGGTACTATATGTGAACAGGGGGGGCACTACATGTAAAGGGGGGGCACTACATGTGAAGGATGCGACCCGGGGTCATGAAAAATGAGGAAAACTTAGGAAAATTAGTAAATAGAATATTTACTGTATATTCTTATATATATAATGATATAGCATCTGGGTTGTATTTTTTTTGAGAAATCAATTTTAAAAGAAAAAGATAAGAGGACTGATGTTATCTGAACTCAATCCAAGTGTTCTGTATTCAAGATTGTTCGTTCTTAATTGAGCTATCATGACTATTGCAAATGACAGCGTAATTAATAAACCTTTGTTTTCTAATAATATTGTAGCAGTTTTTCAGTGCCCGAAAACAGGGATATAACAACATTGTTTTAAATGAGGATTGGATATATTCTATAATAAAATTCCATAATCAATTTTAGCTTTGCCATTATAGCAGTTTAAAAACATTATTAAAGAGAGGCTAATAAGAAAAGCCTACTATACTGTTGAAGATTATTTAGATGATAAGAATGCGTGGATATAGCTACTGTTTGACCCTATACAAGATAATAAGTATTATTTGGCTCTTCTCAGTAGAAACAGCTTTCCAAACTCGCAGTTGACGATTCAAAAGCACTTATTTACAAGTATACTTAAATAAAGACTATTTTGAATTGAATGAAACTTAGTTAAATCATTTATTCGACCCGAAAACCCCCTACATATTAATTTTCATGAAAATCGTTGGAGCGGTTACCGAAATTAAGATTATATATATACAAGATTACCTCATTTAAAGATATAATATAGATTAGATAAAACTCATTTGTAACTTAAACTCATGAGAAAATCTGGCACATTACTTCATTTTACTTAAACAAGTAAAAGTAAAGTAATAGTATTAAGGCCTTCAATAGCTTATAGAAATAGACATTAGTCCAAAAGTTATGATAGAATAACTTGCTATAATCTGCATATGTTATAAATTGCTGGTTGTAGGATGCAAAATAAATTCTAATACATTAATTGCAAAAATTCATTTTTATAATATTGAGATACATTTAATGAATTCAATTTTGGTTAAATATTGTATATATAAACATATATACATACAAAATAAATAATATATTTTTACATGAAAAAATAATTAATTTCATCAGTTTTTTTTTTTCAAATATATACAAATCCATGTTGAGATCTTATAATAATGAATGTTCATAGACTCAAAATGGCTGGACCGATTTTAATGAAATATTCAGACATTCTTTAGAATCAGTATTCTATTTCGAAGTAATTCGAAACCAGACTGAGCCACAGCAACACATGGCCCGATAGCTAGTTTAGTGTTATATAATTTGTTACCTATATCTGATGTCACCACCATCCTGTTAAGTAAGCAATAGCTATCATTTCAAATTATTTTTTTCTTTTTTATATTACTTTATTTATTTCGTATATTACAATGTAAGATATTATTTACAAAAAAAAAACTGGAAATAAATAAATACTTATATAATTTTTATCTATCATCATGGGCAGCTCTGTCAAAATATTAATTACAAAAAATGTGCAACACTAACAAAACACGTACACTTATTGCACTATAAATTATGCTACACTTTCCCTGACATAGTCATATTACAAATAACAGTATCTTATTACATTTTATCAGCAATTTTGTACTTTATTCAGCTTGAATACCGGACATGTATTTTCAAAACAAAACATCTACAATATACAGAATATAGCTGCCGTAACATTACTGGTATAAAATATTTCTAGTGCTGAATATATAAGGCAACCGAAGTGGTGTTAAACATATGTTATATACATTGAGGTGTTTAAGCATTATTTGTACTATGCCTTAATTATATAAAATCCTTTTTGGTCAGGGTTTATTTTAAACCATCACTTTTAGTTTAGTATAACTAGGCATGCCGAGTGATTCACTTGATTTTGTGTCCGACACTATCACTTAACACTGATCACTGTTTCCGGCACTGGGTTTTTGGTCGAGGCTACCGACGCATAGTCGAATTAAGGGTTTGCATGGTGAGAGGAGGTGGCGCGTTGATGTAGCCGTAAGCATATACGTTAGGCTGCTGAGCCCTTGGGTCTGGACCAGGATATTGCACTCCGGGTTGTACGTTCATCATCTGCACGGGGAGATTGTTGAACTGCTGTTGTGGAGTCACACGGTAGCCGTTAAGTCCGTATTGGCTGATGATGTGAGTGTTCAGATTGGGTGACATCCGAGAACCAGGGCCCATTTGCACATGTTGCATAGGGCTTAAGTTACCTGTAAAGATAAACCAACATCTCATTACAAGTTTCAAATCAAAATTCAACTTAAATTTAATGATAAGCTACCTATAATAACCAAACAAGGAGTCTTGAAATATTGGTTTGGTGCCTATGAGTTCTGTGAGAAAAGATGCATATATTAAAAATTCATTTGTATTACCAGAATAAAATTTATATTAGGCAAATCATTCATATTAGGCAAAACACAGCAAAAGCATTATTATTAATAATTCTATAAATAGGAATCAAGACAAAATATAATGGTCTATTATAAAACATTATTGGGGTCAAAATAAATTTAAGATTTGGCTCAACTAACTATCAAAGACATTCATTTTTCTGTTGTGCATCAGTAGCGTTTAATAAATTAGTAAATTGTCATGAAATAGACTTGTTTACATCTACACCCAATGCAATAAAACACATATTTCTGGAATGTGGTTTGACTCGATTCCTATACTTCATTAATTTTTTTGTTCTATTTTTCTCTTCTATGATTTCTGTTCTGTCTTTGCTCACAAATTGTATCCGAATGAAGTTTATATGTGAAAATGTAAATAAATAATGTGGAAATGTATATAAATAGCTAAGCTGTTTATTTTCCAAATAAATAAAAAAAAAATTTTTAGCAAAGTTCTCAGGTATAATCATCTACCCTTAGCCCACTCAAAGCAGGTTCAGCACAATCCTTTACATCTTCCATTCTCTATCATCATTCGTCTGATGCTACTATGATACATGTCATACTTCACACAATTCATCCATCCTACTCTCATATATCCAACCACACAACTCCTTTGGCCATGTAATACTCCCTTCTAATGTCCATATTCAGGTGTAATATAAAAACAAAGTTTAAAAATACTCACTGGTGGTGTTTCTGCTATTCCGCGGTGACTCGAGTTGGTTGTGCGCTGGCGCGTAGTATTTCGGTGCGTGGTAGTGGCCCGCGGGCGGCGTGCCTGACTGTTGGCCGTACTGAAATTGGCATTTAATAAACATTAAAGACTATACCAGTACTTTTGCATTGTCTATATTTATACTAATATATAAATACTGTAGAGTTTGTTTTATTGAACGCGCTAATCTCAGGAACTACTGGACCGATTTGAAAAATTATTTCAGTGTAAGATAGTCCATTTATTGAAGAAGGCTATAACAATAGACGGCTTTTGATTTTGGCGTAAGTAAAGTGTGACAAATTGTCATATTGCGGTATCTTCAAAGATTATATTTATTGCTGGAAACCTTTGTAACTCATCCTAACACTTGTTAAATTGGTTTTTTTACTTACTAAGTGGTCTTTGGACTTTTTTCTACTTACAAATAACTAAATACATCAAACTATTGAATTATTTGTTTTATGGATGAACTATTAATTTCTCGCTAAGCTGTGATAACCCAGCAGTTACACCGTGCGACACTTTCAAAGAGGTGACGGGTTCAAACCCCGGGCAGACACCAATGAGTTGTTCTGTTAAAACTTATGTCTAATTGGTAATTGCAATTTATGACACGGTTTTCGGTGACTTCTCTAGACAAATCTGGGGATATTTGTATCCTACCAATCTGGATTGGAGCGGCTTGGTAGGTTTTAGCTCCAAACCTTCTCGCCGGAAGAGGAGAGAAGAGGCACATTCCCAGCAGTGGGAGAGTAACAGGCCGATACTTACTTACTTAAGGTAAATCAAATCGCCCTATCCGAAGAATAAAGTCACATTCCCTATACATATATGTATGGAAGATGTCTTTGCCTGCATGTCTCTAGAGAATTCTGGAGATGTGTAACCTACCAAACCGCACTGGAGCAGCGTGGTAGGTCTTAGCTCCGATGCTTATTTTCAAAAACGGAGATAAGAGGCCTATTCCCAGCAGTGGGTTAGTACCAGGCGGCTAGTACCTGAGGTGGCGCGGGCGGCGTGTGCGGCGGGTGCTGCGGGGCGTCGGCCATCTGCTGCAGCTTGGCGAGCGAGCAGGACGGCGCCCAGCCCGTGTGGTACTGCTGCTGCTGCTGGAACGACAGGTACCCGCCCTGGTAGCCCGCGCCGCCGCCCGCGCCGCCCGGCCCGCCCGGCCCGCCCTGCATCACGCCGCCGCCTGGAAATAGTACATTAATACGTGATTATTGCCTTAAACAGTGAAACTTGACGTAATGCCCCTTTGTACCTCATTTATAACTCATCACTACAACAAGGTAGATTCCCTGACAAATGGAAGGAGGCACGAGTGGTACCTGTCCATAAAGATGACAAAAAAGAACTTATATCTAACTACCAGCCAATATCGATCCTTTCAACTATATCTAAGGTTTTTGAATCGCTAGTTTACCCACACATGTTAAATCATGTTAGGGATCATTTATCTCCATGTGAACATGGATTTGTGCCAAAGAGATCTACATACACAAACCTGCTTACTTTTGTTTCCCACCTTATTGATTCAGTAGATAATAACCTTCAAGTAAATGTAATCTACACTGATTTTTCAAAGGCATTTGATAAAGTTAAACATGAGATACTGATTGGAAAATTTTCTCATTTCCCCATTTTTGATACATTCGTGAATTGATGTAGATCTTACCTTTCCGATCGATATGCAAAAGTTGTTATTAACGGTGAGTACTCAGACATATTTTATGCTTCTTCTGGAGTGCCACAAGGCTCAATTTTAGGTCCCTTGTTCTTTATTTTATTTATAAATAATATTCCAAATATACAATGATGTGATTTCCTATAATTGGTACTACATAATTAATTTAAGACTATTTGGATATTTTTTGGGTTATATTATTTGTTATGCTGTTGGAGATCCATATAAATAAATATATAGTCTATCCATTAAATTTGAATTTGATTGACGTTGTAAAAATTTATTCACAAATTCATCACTATAAGTCAGTCAAGTTGGAAGTGAACAGTGAATTATGTTTAATATTGAGAAAATTAAGATATTTCGCCTCAAGACCTTCTGGGCTCATTTTATAATTTAGAATAGCTTTTGGTCACCAGCAAGATGGATGGGGTAAGATGCAAGTTAACTTTGATCCACTTCCAGGTGTCCGATTGAGCACACTACTACATACATATTTTACATACTGGTCCAGTCCCAATGACAATGCATGTTTAGGATTGGAATGCCTCGATGTTGTTGGCAGGACAGGCCCCAGACGAGGGAATTTATCAACAGTTAAGAGTAGGGACAAGAAATTTTGTTTAAAATAATTTTTAAAAGCATTTTTACAGTATTAATACAGATAATACAGATTCAGCAAGTCAAGTTGACTTGCGTAATCTGTATTTTTATACTTATATTTTTTGCCATCTGTGGTGGTAGGAGGTGAAAGTTACCATGTGGTGTCGTTGCATGGGGCGGTGTGGCTCGATGCCTCGCAGGAGGGGTGGCGGTTCCGCGGACACCAGCCTTGTTGTCATTGCCACTGCTTGTCGTACTGTTGTTGTTGTTCCTGAAAATCACAAGTTTATTACTAATATTAATTATATTATATAATAACAATCGCCCGCGGCTCCGACCGCGTGGAAAGATTAAAACAATAATATTTATTTTTTTATTTATTTATTTTTAACAACATCCACTACCTTAACAGCTAGCCAATGCGATAATGGAGTAGAACAACTTATTTTATCTTAAAATCTATAACGGATTGATCATATATTACTATAACAAATAGTCCAACTTCCTATCTTTGTGAATTCCCCCAGAGAACAACAAAAGATATCTATCTCCTTGGCAACAATATTAAGAGTGCGCAGGGCGCGCGTAAAGGGCGCCTTCTCGAGCAGATTGGTCCGCCCACAGGGGAATATAGTATTTTGATAGCCATAAAAACGGTTAAAGTGGGTTAACCTTAAAATCTGGACATATGCGGTTGCAGACTTTTATTTAGAACTTTTAGAACGGAACAATTTTGTAATACATGATTTTTGGATAAATTTTACCGTTTATTTAGCACACGCAAGGAAAGCTTTAAATTTTGCCGTTTTCGCAATATTTATTATTGCTGCTCCTCTCCTTAGCGTGATGTTGGTCTATAGGCTTTAGCGATAAATGGACTAGTAGTTCCTAGATTAGAATACAAACAATCAAACAAAAAAAACTCCTCATATTTATAAATTAGTATAGATTTTATACATAGTTATGCTATCAGGTATATGTTGTGTTATCTGTATTTATTTAGGTGAAGGAATAACAAAAAATTCTGGCTATTTTCACATCTGCGAAATTACACCGATCAATTAATTTTTAACTGGTTAACCTCTATAACAGTGACTCTTCAAATCCACATGACATTGGCGAAGTAATAAGTGTCTTGTGACACTACCAAAAGCCAAAAACTGAAAAATTGAATTAGAAGTACAATCACAAAATAAAGTGTGAAAAAATCTAATACATAAGTTATAGATGTATAATGGTTAGACAAATACTAATATAGTTAAAATTATACCATAGATACTTTAAAAAACCAACCAAACCACATAACATAATGTTAACCAAATTTAAACTCACCTATTTCTGTTATTGATTTTCTGTTGTTTCGGAGGCTGATTGGGTTGGCTCATGATGGAGGGGATGTGGATAGACGAGTGAGGATATTGCGGGCTCGGCGCAGGGTGCATGTTGTAGCACGGGGATGCCAAATCCGATCCAATACTAGTAGGCGACTCCAGACTTATCTGACTCATGTCCAGCTCACACGCCGGATACTGTACGGAGTGCACGGAATTGCTCGTCGAATCAGGTGTGTATACGCCCATTGATTGAAGGGCCGGGCTCACTGCCTCACACATCTCCTCTTTACTCGTATCCTTTGGAGATTCATCCTTCTTAGAATGCTGACGCGATTTCTTCTCTATTTCCACTTTCTCCTGACCGCAAGGCCCGTTCTGGTTAAAAGGAGTTTTACATCCCGGAGATGTCAGCACTTGGGGACTCTGTTGCCTGTAATCCGCGCAGCTTGTAACAACCTCTTGTTGCTTGTTCACTTGACGCTGCATCATTTGTTTCATTTGCGCCTCTGTTGTGTTGTGAGATTGGGACTTTTTATTTTCACACTGAGTTTGACATGCTGTGGTAGTTTTAGACTGCTTGGTCGGCTTACAGTCGTTCTTCTGTGAACAGTCTGAAATTTTCGAAGTGGGCACCTTCGTTTCTTTGAAATGAGGAAGCCCGGTAGTCGCGTATATACCGCTAGACAGCGCCCCGTAAGCGATGTTGTGGAAATCCTTTTGGTCGTATTTCGGATGCAATTTTTGTGGTGATTTCTGCATTTGATCCAAAGGCGGCAAATTGAAACCCTGAAACTTGTCCAAGTAGTTTTTGTCTGTGTTCTTCATATCTAAAAATCTATTATGGTCCCAAGTCCGGGTAGGGTCCCAGGGAGGCCATTGTGGATATTGTGCGTGGGTTGTGGGATATGTAGGTATTTGGTTCATAGTGTAGTCTGCTTTTGGCATCAATTCATTGTCATATTTCAGTTTTGGCAACATCTTGTTTAAATCATTTTGATCTGCTGCCTTTAGATTTAGCTGAGCGGAGCAACTTTTGTCATGTTTTACTGTCGTATTTTTAGAATCACATTTAGTTGCATTTGATTTCTCCTTCTTAAAAAAATCCTGTTTTTTAGGTGCTTCGCTTAGTTTCGGCTCCGCCTTACTTGTAACTGCCAGTGTATTGATCACATTAGTTGGTACTGATGTTTCTGGTTTTCTCACAGATGCACTTTGTTCTGGAAAAAACATTTTCGTTTCTGGTGTGCTTCTAGGCGTTTCGTTTTTTGGCGCTTTCTTTTCGGTTTTTTCCATTTTGCTGTGTGCAGAATTGACTCTAACATCTCGAAGTTTACTTTTCTCCCTGGGTTTTTGATTTGGGTCTAGTTTTTCTTGGGAAGTTGGAATTATGCTCATTGATCCACTCAGAGTACCATGCATTGCATTATTAACGAAATTTGTTTCTAAATCTGGTCTGTCAACACCTAAGTTCATAGCAGCATTAGCGCTTTGACATCTTGGTAAAAAATTAATGTCTTGCATGTTGGGTATTTTTGGAATTACTGGATTTACTACGGGTGATGTTATTGGATGTGGAATTTCTAATTTTGTTGTACTTTTGCTTATTACTGGGGATGAATCGTGCAAGTTCATGTTAATTCTACTAGGTTCGCTGGTTTTAATTAAAACTTTATCAGTTTGAACTGCTTGGGACTCTTTGTTGGCACTAATCCTGTGATTTAAATACGAATGTGTGGAATTAATTGGTTGTATTGTCATCGAATTGCTCAAGGAATTTTGGTAATTTTGAATAGTATTTTCTATAATACTTCGCGACACTACAATTTCATCTTTTCTCGTATGTAGCATTTCAGGACGAAATGGATTTTCGCTTTCTTTACTTGTGATAGGAATTTGTAATTTACGATTGTCAATCTCGTTATAAGAATCCAGTTTTGGTGGTTCTGGTTTTCTTAAAGTGTTTGATAGCTCTCTATTGGGATCCAAATTTTGTATGATAGTTTCTATTTTATTTGGCGATTTCTTCTCTGTGGCCTTAATTTCATCAACCGCCTGATGCTGGATAACTGTTTCTTTTCTCATTTCACACTTTTTCTGTTCACATGGTAAGTCTGAAATGGTTTTCTCAGGCGATTTTTTCTGTTTTGGGGACTCGCTTATAACAGTTTTGTCATTCTTCTTAGGTGACACACCCGTTTGCGGCGAAATAGCACTATCCGATTCTCCTTCAACTACAATAGTCTCAATCTGATGCACTCTCGGTACAATAAGGTCAACAGGCGGTCGAATTGTATTACCATCTGCTGAACCCTTAGCGTCGAGGACGATATGTGAATTTTCTGTCGAAACTAACGGTATAACTTTAGAAGGACTTGTGTTCTCCAAAATATCTTTCTCTCTAACGTCAGTAGGTAACATTTGCATTATAGCACTTGGTTTAGGAGATGGCAAGGGACAACTTTGACTATTATTATCATCTGACTCTGATATAACTATGGTATCTTTATCATCTAGAACAGGTTTATTTGGAGATTTTAATTCACCATTTTTAGATTCTGGTACTTTTATAATGTCAGTTTTCTCATGTGTTATTCTCGTGTCTAAATCTGAAATAAGCGTGTCAGGTCCGTTTTCAATTACCGGTTGTTCTTCTGGTTTATCTTTATTGGCTTCGTCTATTACTTGATCTTTTTCAGCTATTGATTTTGGTGAATCCATGTGAATGCTATCCAACTCCATGTCACTAGTATGATGGTCTGTACTATTTTCTTCAATTTGACGAGGTGTCGCCGGTTTACTCGAAATGCTATTTTTATCTTCACCTTCCTCAACATCCATCTCATCATCAGCCTCTCCTGAGGAGTCTTCAGAACTTTCATCAGAGTTCTTATCTTTCTCGTCCATATTTTTGTCATTTTTCGTGTTTGTCACATGATTTAGGAGGATAACAGGATTAGTCTTAGTGGACTGTTCAAATGCATCAGTTTCATACTCATTACTTTCTTTCTGTTCATCAATTTCTTTGGCCTTTTTGGCCACTGGGGATCCATTTCTTAGTGTTATATTCCTTTTAATTTTTTGCCTTTTGCGGCCTTTCCAAGCTTTTCTTTTACTCTTTGGTTTAGCTTCAGTAACAGGATCAGCTACTTCAAGACGAGTGTCAATACTCTCTTGACTTTCCTGACTATCAGATACATAAGGTGGTTCTACATTTTTCCTTCTGTTTCTAACATTAATATCTTCATTTACATCTTCTTGAATAGCTTTAGGCTTACGAGCAACACTCTTGCTTCTTTGTCTTCTCGGCGTTGCTTCAGGTTCTTTATGATCATCTGGTACATTTTCTGAAATCTTTCTACTAACATCGCGTTTTCTTTTACGACTACCATCGCCAAGTGTTGGTGTTGTCTGATAAGTACTTTCACTATATTTAAGCGGCCGCGTTCTCCTTCTACCAGATGAAGTAACTTCCACTGGTACTTCAGAAACTTCTTTCTCAACAAATTTATTATTTATCTCAACTTTAGTTGGTATACTCTCTGGTTCTGTTTCAGTATTCTCACTTTCAGTTTTTAATCCGCCTTCATCATTTTCAGTATCTTGGTCACCAGAGCCTTCTTCCGGTGACCTGAATGGATTTATTGTGGGCGTCAATAGAGGGGTCCACCTTAGACATTCTGGATCTATTTCCAGTCGTGGCCTACTTCTTAACCTTTTCATATGATTTTCAACTCTATTCCAGTCCACACAAATGCCCAATTTCACTGACTCACTATTTGGAACATACCTAACAAAGCCAAGTAACTGAAATGTCACAGCTATATCATTTATATGCATTCCAGTTGTGAGAGCAATTTCTTCAAATGTAAATAATTTGTCTTTGTGATCATGCAGGAATTCTAGAATAACAGATTTCCAATAAGCATGATATGAAACTCTTCCTAAATCTGATAGTGGTTTTTCTGGAGTACCCGCTTGACCTTCTTCTTTTGATAATAAATAACCTGAAAAAGCACATTGGTTGAGTAAAGCATACATTACTGGAAATCAAATTAAAAAAGGAATTTACTAAAAATTTATATCAAATAATTCCACCACTCACTAAAATGGATGAGGAACCTCCCGTATCCTTGTCTCTGGTACTGTGGCATCGTCATTATACAAGACACGTTATATTTTTGCTGACAGTGCTTTTCCTTTGAGAAATAACCCACAAGATGGCATCCTTTACTGTCATTTTTAGTCAGAACATAAAATAGAAATGGCTCTACATCGTAGTATAACGTTTTGTGGTCTAGAAATAGTTTTGCGAGTAGACAGAGATTCTGACAGTAAATCTTATTAGCATTGCCATCTACTTCAAATACAGAAATTTCTCCACATCTGTATATTTCCGTAGCAGGCGGATGCCGCCATAGGCACTTGTCTAAATGACGCATTAAAACAGCTCGACTCTTTGCATATTTCAAACAGAATTCACAAAGGAATAATTTTGGCAATCTGAAACAAAACAAGCATGTGTTATTCTTCACCAAAGGAAAATTTATATTTATAAGACTATTTTGTAAACAAGATACGTTTATGTTTAGGTCTACACTTGCAATGGGAAATCATAATTTTAATATTATAAAATACTAGCTGTGCCAGCCGCTTTGCCCGCGTGGTAATGTCAAAATTTTTCCCGAATCAAAATTTGGAACATAAAAGCAATTATAGTGAGTTAACCATAAGAGATAGAGACATGCTGTCGAGGACTTTTTTGTAGTATCTGTGTAGATCTACAATTCTCTTGTACATCACTTTTGTATATCTATGCTAGTTAACGCGGTGTACGCGATTAAAACTACCAGCAGTTGATTTTGTTACAACTGCGCGATCTCTTCAACAAAAATAACGTAAAACCATGACTGTTCACCTTTCGGAAGAATTGCACTATTTTTTAGTAAAAACCATACAAAAATATGTTTAGTAGATTTTGAGGAAATCGTCCACATACAGACAGACAGCTTTTAAGGATTTAGTTTTATAATAAGTATAGATATAGACAAGCTGACTGGGCAAACGTTGTTTTGCCATATAAATTATTTTTAGGGCATTCCTAGTGTAAATTATAAAAAAAATGTTCAAAAAATAAAAAAAAGGTTCGGAGTGGACAATCTTTATCACTTAGGGGTATGAATAATAGATAATAGTCGATTCTAAGACCTGAATATGCATATAAAATTTCACAAAAATCAGTCAAGCCATTTTAGAGAAGTATGGTAACTAACATTGTGCCGCCGTGTGGTATCCGGCCGAGTAGAATAGACCAACCTCATTTCTTACCGAGGTGTCGTAAAAGGCGACTAAGGTACGTGTGGTATCCGGTTGAGTAAAATAAACCACCCTCTTTCTTACCGAGGAGTCGTAAAATACGAGTAAGGTAAGTTGACCTCAGGCAGGTCGTAAAATACGTAGCCAAATCATATGACATGTTTGTAACATGTTGTGCTGACCCCAATTAGAGTGGGATAAGGGCAGGAGGATGATGTTGATGATGGTAACTAACATTGTGATAGAAGAATTTTATATATAAGATATATACCTTGCATACTCTTGTGGAAACGGACTCGAATACCAGGTTTCAATCTCCCACTGTCCAAATTCAATAGCTGACGGGCATCTGGGGGGAGGAGGACCTGCCCCTACCCCTGATGCTGAAGGCACTGCCACCTCACTCTCACTCCCATTTGTAGTCCGAGCTTGTGCAAAAAGCTCAGCGTCTGTTTCTGTCACTCCTGGAGGTAGTCTTTTACCCTCTGAAAATTTTTATTACAATCAATGAATTGACTAATGGAATACTTATTTCATAAGCAACCATTTGACTGGTCTGTTGGCGTAGTCGATAGTGACCCTGCCTTCCGCTACGTGGGTCGCACGTTCGATTCCCGCCGATGTCCAACATTTTCTATAAACGAATTTGTTGGTCTTCGACCGCCGTGCGGTATCCGGCTGAGTAGAATAGACCAACCTCATTTCTTACCGAGGTGTCGTAAAAGGCGACTAAGGTAAGTTGACCCACCGTGTGGTATCCGTTTTAGTAGAATAGACCACCCTCTTTCTTATCGAGGTGTCGTAAAATACGACTGAGGTAAGTTGACGTCAGGCAGGCGGTCGGTCGTAAAAACGCAGTCAAATCATATGACAGCATGCTTATAACATGTTGTGTCAGCCTCACTTATAGTGGGAAAAGCCCTTATCCTGCCCAGGAAGATGATGAATTTGTTGGTCTTCGAGTTTGGGTGTATATTTGTATTTAAGTATGTATTTAAAAATTATATAAGTATATATTTACCAGCTGTCTGTCACCCATAACACAAGTATTAAGTTACTTACTTTGGGGATGGACAACCGTGTAGTAAGTGTCCCATATATTTATTTATTTATTTAAAAGTAATGTAAAGTAGCGGCCTGTTACTATCCCACTGTTGAGAATAGGCCTCTTCTCTCCGTTTTTTGGAGAGAAGGATTGGAGCTAAGACCTACCACACTTCTCCAATGCGGATTTGTAGGTTACACATATCTCCAGAATTCTCTATAGATATGCAGGTTTCCCCACGATGTTTTCCTTCACCGGAAAGCATGATAAATTACAATTATCAAGACATAAGTTTTAACAGAAAAACTCATTGGTGTCTGCCCGGGTTTGAAACCTTGACCTCCTCGAAAGAGTCGCACGATGTTACCGCTGGGCTACCACAGCTCGCTTATTTATTTATTTAATCATTAATAAAATATTTTTAATTATTTCTCAAGGTCACTGAAACCTTTTGATCCACTGGTGAGTAAACTTATAAGTACATGGTACTCTAATAACTCTAATCTAATATTTGATCTGTTATAAAGCTAATTTAACCAGCAAGTTATACAAGAGTTATACAAGTTTACTCGCCGGTGGATCGGGCTAAGGCCTGGAACGCACTGCGATTTTTTTCCGAGGCAATATAGTTCGCGCAACCGCTTGCAGATAACGCACCACGATTTTTTCCGCGTCATCATACCAAATATATATCCACGATTAAATAATAAATAATTAGTGCAACAGTATGGGAGGTTATTGAATTTTCATATAAATATTGTTATTTATATGAAAATTCAATTTATTTTGCAAATTTATTGAATAATCCAAGAACATTGTCATTAACAGCCCATCAACTCGCAAACAATATTATAAGGCAGTTAACTTTATAGTATACTACAATTTTCAATTACAATTCAACCATCCTAACCATTGCACTATTGAAGAGTAATTAGGTAGCTTTTCAAAATATATACTCTATATTTAAATCACCAATCACTTGACAAATCGGTTCACATCAATAGATCCGTACAATGTCCGCGTACAAACAACCGCCGCGGAAAACAATCGCAAGTGCGTTCATCAGTAACGTATCGTACCCGTTGCGGAACACGCGAGGTTGCAGTGCGTTCTAGGCCTTACCCGTGCGCTCGGCGTCGGGGCACGCGTGCGCCAGCTTGTGCGCCTGCGCGTCCCCCGCGCCCGCCCCGCGCCGCGCGCCCTCCGCCGCCAGCACCACCAGCGCCGACGCACTCAACCGCTCCGCGCACTCCCGCACGTAGCCCCCACGGCGACCAGCCCCCACCCCCACCGCCCCCTCCACCGGACTCCGGACCTCGCGCTTCACGGACTCCCGCGACCGCGTCCTCTCTCTAGTCCTACTCTGATTCCGCGCGACACGCTTCGAAACGTTCGCGTCTCGCGCCCGAGACCGACTCCGACTCCGCTCTCGGCTCCGTCCGCGCTGCAGCGTGGCCTGGTACCGTTTGAACGTGCTCCGGGTCTCTTTCAACACTTGCCGGTCCTCGCTCTCCCGTTTGAGCCTCGGCCGGGACTGCGATCGGGACGCGGTCCGCACCGAGTAGAACTCCGACAGGCCGTCGAAGAGCGTCGTGAGAAGTCGGTCGCCGCATCTGCTCCTCCTTCGGTGCCTGTCCGCGGGCCGGGCGGGCTTCCGTTCGGGCGAGTCTGGGATTTGCTTAGGTGATTCCACGAGAGAGTCGCCGTGCCGGGCCTCTATGACGCGCTGCTTCCGAGCTTCCGCGGCGAAGCCCCAGGAGCCGTCGGGGCCCGCGTCCGTGGCTAGGCGCTCGAAGATGGTCGGCACGGGTCGGACGGGCGGCGGCTGCGCCGGCGGCGGGGGCGCCGTCGGCGACAGGGCGCGGCGCGGCGGCGAGCTGTCGGTCGACGAGGGGTCGGAGGGCGAAGCCCTGCGCTCCAGGTGGAGCTCCAGGCGCTGCACTCGCGTCACGCGCACGCCCCCCCACTGCGAGCCCCAGCCCTCCCACTCGCTCGACGACTCCCTGCACCGCCGCCGCTTGACGAGGTTAAAAGCGGAGAATCTGAAAAACTTCTGCTTCTCCTTAGACATCCGCTGTTCGGCGGGGCGGCCGTACGGCGAGCTATTACCGTCGGAGGGCTCGTCGTCGGACTCGATGCGGTGCGCCGGCGTCTTCGGTTTCCTCTTCTTCGGCGTTCCGCCCATCGTCAATCTGTAACAAAACGCTCACACTGCTAAAACCATAATCTAATCCACCTATTTACAAGCTTGTCTAACATATCTTGAAGTTCACTCGGATCATCTGTTAAGTCTCAGTGTGATCGAGTCAGAAACAAAGAATTCTATTTAAGAACCAAAATTACCGATATAGATAACAAGCTATATCTGAATTTTTTGACAAGTTGTTATTGTGAATCACGGTAAGTATATTATGAGAAACCGAACTTAAGCTACGTCCAAGTTGCTGGATTGGCCAACCCTCGCCGAAAAATACAGTTAGTGTCAGTTACAGGTACAACGTCGCGCGACTTCACAGCAATCTATCTTCTCAAAATCATACTTTGTGGGAAATCCCTTTAAGATTCCCTTATTATCTAACAATTTCTTGGTACCAATGATAATAAAGATAAATAAATAAATAAAGAGAGGAATGTCCAATAGGGGCAGTATAATAGTTGAGAGATTACCTCGGCGTGAGTGTCTTATCGGCGCAGTGTTCGCAGCGCCAGGGCGGGCGGCGGCAGCGCGCGTGCGCAGTGCGCGGGCACGCGGCGCAGCGCGACGACCACTCGCCGCCCAGCCCGCACGCCGCACAGCGCGCGCACTCCCCGCAGCACCACCTCACACTCTGCGGATCATCATTCATGACTGACTGACTGACTGACCCTTTGGCACAGTTGGCAGTGACCCTGCCTTCAGCTCCGCGGGTCGTGGGTTCGATTCCCATCGAAAGCCAACATTTTCTGACAACAATCTGATGGTCGTTCAAGTCTGGGTGTATATTTGTATTTAATGTATTTAAAATTATATTTGTATATATGATAAGGCAAGCGATGCGTTGTCGCCTGATGGAAATCGAAAGATGCGGCCTAAAGTGTATATTTGTATTTAAGTATGTATTTAAAAAATATATATGTATATATTCACCAGTTGTCTGTCACCCATAACACAAGTATTAAGTTACTTACTTTGGGGATGCCCAACTGTGTGTGCCCCATATATTTATTTATTTATATTCACTATAATACCCTTCTCTGTACACTACAGGGAAGGGTACACTTACCCAGGTAGCCAAAGTCCCTAGGGCACAAAATAAACAAAGGCGCCAACTGCTGGGCATAGATCACCTTTCTCAGTTTATTTTTATGAGAAGGTTTGGAGCTAAGACTTACCACCTTGCCATAATGTGGATTGGTAGGTTACACATATGCTTAGTATTCTCTAGAGATATATCACAACGTTCATAACGATATTTGTAAGTAGTGTCCCAATAATTCCATATAAGGATACAAAATATGGAAATAGATATAAAGAAGCAGCATAGGTCAGAGTCTCCTACAGAAATTTGAGTCACTGTTAGATTTAGACTGAGGGGTACAGGCGTGAAACTAATAATACCTAGGTTTTTATACTATAATGGACATTTACTAGTTCTATATGTATATAAAATGGCATGTATCTCGAAAGATAGACAATTTTGAGGATGAAAAAGTAGCTTATTTAAAAATAAATTCTTATGTTAATAAATTTAATTAGTAATACTTCTAATAAAAAACAATTCTAATGTTAAATAAAATTTACCTTCAAAATAGTCAAATTAATATATTCCAGCAAGTTGAGACAGGTAGGATGAGCGTATGACTTGCACTGGTAGCAGACAATTAGGTTCTCTGCAACTCTTTGCCTGTTCCTCGCATCAGTACCAAGGCACTCGGCGCACACTGGCACCCCAACTGGACTTGCATTCTGGAATCACAATCATAAATATTTAAAACTAACCCTCATTTTTCTTTGTAGCAATCGTTGATTTCATGTAGAATGGAAAAGTTATGAACTTAAATGAAATTTTTTTTTTAAATTATGAAAAATCATATTTATTTCACAATTAACAGAAAGGCTCAGCGTTGTGGCTATGCCATCAATAGGAGTAGTGACATTTTGCACTAATTTATAGCCACTGCCTAAGTAAAATAAAGGAAATCAGTTAAATATATAAATAAAAGTAACATTAAGCGTAAAAAGATATATAAAATGCTATTTTGCTATTATGCTCAAGTAAAATAATAAAGTAATCATGCTTAATTAAAGATGAAAATGATATGCACATAACATGAGAAGGAATGACAATCAAGTGACCAAACTGGTGTTAAATATGACAGGTATATCATATTGATGGTGAGGTGAACAAGTCTTGCTCAGTAATTTTTTTTACAAGATAAAATAAGATAAACTTGAAAAAAAAATATTAGGCAGGTGGGGCTGGATCCTAGGTATTTTACCTCTAGACCGCCCGTTCCCCAAATAAGCTACCATAACTACAATTCACAGCAAAAATAGTCTTTTGTATTCAATGTAAATTTTAGTATTTTTTCAGTACCCCATAATAATAACATTTCTTTTAAATGAAACCTATCTTGATCGATTTTTCACCCCTGAAACCCTTTATTACTACTCTTTACAATAATTTCATGAAACTCAACTAAACTAATATATTAATGAACTAATAATTAAGAACTTGTGAGCTTTTTTATACAACTATTAATTATTATGAAAACATTAAGTATACATTACTTTTAATTCACTGTACAATTCAATTGACCTCTTTTTTAATTTTAGACTGGTTGGCTGAAAGAGATTCTGATCTCGGAGAGTCCACCATTGCAAATTATGCATAAATTTTATTTTTATTAATGCAATAACTAAATTACAAACAAACAAACACTTTATAAACATTAAATTTATTCTTTAAAACCTTCCAAACCAGAAAATTTGTTGAGAAACTATAAATAGTGTAAGTAGGATTTTTTGGTAGCCTAAAATACTTGTTAACATTCCCAGAACATTTTAAATTTAAAGCAATTTTGTTTTATAATAATAATAATAATAACAATATTTACATAATTTAAAAGTTTATCAGCTACTACTACTACTATCAGCAACTTTACAACTAATAAGTTACTTATGTAAGCTTTATCTGGTATCAATAAAGGAAATAAACAGAATAATAAACAAATAACTATGTATATGCATTTAATTCTGCCCAGTTTTACCTATTACTGTCTTAGTTTTAACTTAAGCATTTAAAATAGACTATGGAATGGTCAGTAACAGGAGCTATCTGTACAGACAGACTTCCCAAACTCGGATAAGAAGATCAGTATTATTATTAGAAGATTAGTACCCTGTTCCCAAAGGAGAACTAGGAACAAAATCAACAAAGTAAGGTACATAAATTTAAATATAGCTCCAAGAGAATAGTTGTGAATGTGAAACAGACAGACAGATTTTTGTGTTTATAACATTTATTTGAATACTTCCATTGCTAATTTTAATTTAGATTTTATTTATTTTATTATATTTGGGAAACAAACAATGGTTCTATTACTAAATAAATATTTAAATATAAATATATCATACATCAATAAAGTTTCCACTTACAATTTTTACACAAATATTAGTAAGTTAATAGGTTAACTATTTAATATAATGTTCAATACAGTATTTTTCTTATTTTATTTTTGAAAGAAAATATATTATCGTTGAATATATCAATGTCGTGAAATAAATCATTGATGTAATTTAATTTTAATTCTAACATTGTCTATAAAATACTATATTTTATTTTGTCTAGTAACACAATGGATATAATGTCTGATTAAATAAATTATTATTATTACTATAAAAAACTATAATCATAATGTTTAAACCTATAGGAAGACTGGGATAACTCTATAAATTGCACTCTTTTAACATCCCATTCATATAGTTCAATCAATAGAACAAATGAATGAACTGTATGCAGATAATGATTGTTTACATTTTTTTTACTGATAAGAATAACAATAAATGAATGATTATACAAATTACTACTATTACACTTTTATGTAATATTGTGCAATTGCTTACAGTACTAGCTTTGAAGTTATGGTTGTATTCTTATTTGATATAAATCTAATGAGATTTTCTAAACACTAAATATTGTTTTGTTTATATGTAGAGTACTCACACTATCTGAAGAATCCGCCGCTCGTCTCTGCTTAGCGAAGCGATCTGCGGTGGTAGGCGGCCGATCGGTCGCCTTGTAATTTGCCCCGTGGTGAAGCAATAGCCCCCTGGTGACGGCTCTCTTCGCAGCCGCTCGCAATATATTACGAATGTCAGTATTCTCCTCAATATTCACTTGGTACGCTTGCCGTAAATGTTTTTCAACTGTCCTCAAACTAGACCCGTCACGCTCGCCCAACTCGCGCACCGCCTTCGCCACCGCCCTCGAGACGTCCACATCGGCCGCTATCCTCAGTATCTTGTTCTGCAGACCACCCGGATCCTTGTACGAACTCTGCCCCTTGTTGTACACCTTCAACACTACACCCTCGCGCACCGCTCGCTCCAGTCGCTCCGAAACAACGTCCTCATGATAATTGTGGTGCTGTCTGATAGCATGACATATCCTTTCCACGCTCGGCCGTTGCTTCTGCGACCTTATCTTATGTATCGCCTCGAGAATCCATCGCTTCCACACTTCTTTTCCTACTTCGGCTGGCTCGGTCATTTTTGTCAACAATTATTTTGTGCAGCCGTCAAAGTAACGGTACGGTATAGCAGCGAGAGATGTGTCAACACCCATCGTATTTTGGCGCCCGAAGCGAAATTCCATTTTATTCAATGGAACTTCGCCGGTAGCGACCGGTAAATTCGGCCGCGGCACAGTGCGCCAGTTTACAGCATGTTCGAAACGACTCTGCTAGCGGATGACACATCGGGCCTCACGAGCGGGTTTTGGCGGAGCGGGCATCCGACGGCGGCCATCTTGTGGCGATCGAAATTTACGTAGCGAACGAATACACGCGACGTAAATAATGTTAACACGATTTAGGTTCACTTTTATAAACAAATATAATATTTCACTATCACAATAATTATAATCAAGTGTCAAATATTAAACTATATCTCAAATACGGTAAGGTTCCGTTCCGGTTCTTTTTTTTCACAATGCGTCTTCACCAAACAAACAACACCGTAATGTAGCGTCTTTTATGTAATGTTTGTATTAAACTTGCATTGAAATAATGCTTGACAACCGTCTTATTTTTCAGTTTTTACAAAATTTATATGAAAACATTCACAAAACACTAACAAAAGGCTCTTCAAAATGGCTATCAATCAGTTTCCTTGCTATAGGAAAAAATAATTTTGATATCCTGTCTGTTTCCATCAGGTTTGTATTGCCATTTCTAATTAAAACTTGTTAACGATTATCAGTAATTTTTTCCTTGTCATTTCTAAACACTATGGTTGTTAAATTGTTTGGAGGTTAAATTACTGCTTTTAGATTAGAAAAAAATGTTGATAATAGTTTATTCTTAGCGAAATTACGATTTTGATCGCCAATGATATTTCAATATAGGATCATTCAATATCGCTACACTAAATGGTCTTTAAGTCATTTGTCTGTGTTTTAGTATTTTACATTTCTTAACACAAAAGGTGTTAAAGCAAACTTACATCGCTAAACTTAACTCACTGCAATATTTATAACAAAAACAGACTATGCAAAATGTACTAAATGTCAATGAGCATTTTTATGGTTGTTTTAGTAGCCAGCTGAGTACAATAACTTAATATTTGTATATACGTTATTAATGTAACTGTAAGGATCATATTCAAGTTCAAAATATATTTTATTTAAATAAACATGTAAATAAGTGCTTTTGAATCGTCAATTCTACTGCTGGTTCGGAAAGATTGTATTTGTATCATCGCTACAGTAAAAAAAAATTATCAATACTTATGTATTATTGAGATTTGATTATATTACACCTATTTTTGTTTAATATTTTGTATCAAAATTGGTTAAATGTACTTTTATGTAACGCTAATGAAAACGTAAGACCATAAATTCAGATAAATACCATTATATTATATTATAAGCATGCGTATTCATTGAGTAATTATGTGCGTACTGCGTATTAGACTGGATTTGGCGGGAAAATTAAATATAAGTAATCAACGTAACGAGCGGAGTTTCTCGTAGTTTTTTTTTATTTTATTTATATATGTTTGTATTTATTTATATACTTTATTTTATTTATTTATATGTGAGATTTTATGTAGTTCGTTTAATATTTAGTCGTTACGCATTTATACGTATCTTTGACTGGATTAAATGATAACAAATTTTAATTTTGTAATAAATAAAATAGTAAACTTTCGTCATTTGTTATCTTATTAAATTCAACATATGTTTTCATTTAATTCATAAAGGTTGCTCAATTACAACCACAGACCACTTAAGAAGTTTCACTATCCAAGTTGATGATATTTTTTCATTATGTAAACACATATTTTTATAATCTAGGTTACTTCTTATAATCTAAGTGCGATGAATTGAATAAAAAATCTTTAGTACAAAACATGTTTAATTCAAATAAAATATCAAACATAAGTACAATTTTATATCATTTACTTGTTACATAAATACATACACATTCTGTTAATTTTGTTGTAAGGGAAAAACAAATAATGTTAGCAAGAAACTATAAAGAGGAAGTATTAACTCAATTATGATGTTTATTAACACACAGTACTAATAAATTTATAAAACACAATAATATCTGTTTTGTTATCTGTATATCTGATGTATGGTAGTAACCATATGCGAATATAATTCATATATTTATTATACTAGAGTAAGGAAGCTAGCCTAAATAGTGTGATATTAGAATAAAGATAAAGCAAATAAGGATAATCTTTCCGACTCTCTTTTTTATCTGTGATTAGACAAAGATGAAGCATACGAGTTACATCTTACCGCTCAATATTTATTGTGTCACTCTCACTTGCCTATGCCTCTTCAACTCTAGTATAATAACTGCATGTAAATAAATGAAACATATTGCACGCTTAATATTAAAGTGACCTAATTCAAAAACTTGTTGCAAATTGCAAGAAAGCGTAGCTCGTACACTATTGAGTTTTAAAGAAATCCATAACTTAGAAGAGAAAACATACAAGGATTAATTATCTTAGTAAATTAAGCCTAATTGTGAATTCGGTCATTTTAATATTAAGCGCGTGATACATCAAATAATTTTTTTTAACACACGCTATCTATGTTTTATAGCTTCATTTGTATACCATGTGAATATTGATATTGGTTTCTTGTGTTATTCATAATATTTTATCGTTAATATGAAAAAATAAATTACTACAATATATTTGTATTTACCTACTTCACCACACATTTTACATTAAGTTGGAAATATTTTTTTTGTAAATATTTAATGTAATGAGGCTCTGAGACGCTAAGTATTATATTATAAGTATTATATTTTTACTAAAAAATTATGTCGCTCATGGTACCACACTGCCAATCGTTCTTAAATTAATCACACAAAAACACACAAAATGTCAATAACATTATAACATCACCAAGTGATTACAACCTATAAAGAATGAGATAATACATTAGCACGCTCTTACTTAATTTGAACTTTAATTGATATCTGTTGGTAATTAGGAACGCAACCTTATCTGTTGTAAGTTGGTATTATTCTATAGTCTGTGTTTGTTATGTTGGCAACATTTTATAACCCTTATTGATCTCTGTAAAATACTCTATACACGAAATATAATTTTTCTTTTTTCCGTGTTCTAAACAGTTTGTTTTATTACAAAAACCCACAAATATCAACAATATCAAGTACAAAAGTCATAGCTTTAGCATGCGTTTTTAAGAATCCTGGATATATCAGACATGAAATCGGATAAACCACTGTACATTTAGCATTACATATATTTTCTATACTTTATCGCAGATTATAGCAAAAAATTAACATTATTACTTTTGTATTATAGATCTCCGCAAAGTAACGCCTAATTTTATTAGTTCTATTAGCAATTTTAATTATTAATGTTATTAGCAATTTTATTAGCAGCTTAATCTCGACCCGTCTTTTCTCTTCTGTTCAACATCAGAAGTGGGGTTTCAAAATATATACAAATGTCCCAAAATTCAAAGATAAAACGGCAACAAAAGGACCTGTTAGTGAGTGCTCTAGAAAAAAACTAGACAAACTATAATTTAAGAAAAAAGATTTTTTTTTGAGCATCCAAGCATTGACAAGCAGATCTTCTGTTGTTTTATTTTTGGGACTTATGTATATATTTTTATAAACAATATAATTATCTTCTGTTCAGTTCAGCTTATATGAAGTATTTTAAGTGAATAATATTAAAAGCTAAATCTAAAAAACACTACCGGCGTAACACTAAAAATACACTACACAACACTTGAACACTCATATTGCATTTTAACTCTTAATTTATTACAACCTATACTAAAGGAATAGTTATCGGAAAATATTTTAATTTATTAAATTATAAAATCAAAGACATACTATTTATTTAGTCTATGCCATTACGGCAGATTAAAAAAAACTATTAAAAGGAGTTTGATACAGAAACTACTATACTGTTGAATATTACATAGATAATAAGAATGCGTGGATATAACTAATCTATGAGCCTGTACAAGACGGCATTTACAAAATATAACTAGTTGTGAGAAATAATTTTAAAAGAGCAACCGCCGAGTTTCTTTCTGGCTCTTCTTGGTAGGAACAGCTTTCCGAACCAGCAGTAGAGTTAACGATGCAAAAGCACTTGTTTACAAGTTTACTTGATAATGATTATTTTGAATTTGAACAGTATATCTTTGATTCTTCGCGATTAAGATTCGTTTATCTGTGTTGCACGAATATTAATTTAAATTTTTACGCAATTACAATATTTTTTTGCAAATTAATCTATCACCTATTGTCGGATATCTAACTTTCATTAAACAATTTTTTTTTTATACATTCAAAATCTGTAGTATGAAAAAGTTGAAAATTTTAAATAATTTGTAATCAGATATTTAATTGAATCTGGTAATTAACAGAGCTAAGTTTCTATCAAGTTTGCACTTGACTACTTCTAGTTTCAACTATAGATAAAGATATAATAGCGCAAATGTATAACAGCTACTGTAACACCAAATTAATGGCGGTACGACTTTGCCAGGAAGGCGAAAACTAACCACGGCACTACCAGTCTTTTATCGTATCTAATTAAAGACAGCAATATTGGAAATATAATGGAAAACAAACCACGGCAAAAGCCTCATATTGCACCGCACTAGAGATTGCAATAAGGGAATATATAATTCTCATACAGGAAATCAAAAATATCTCAAGTTATAAGGCACGCTAACTACGCTGCTAAGTTCGTCATATCTAACTAGTAATGGCTCTTCATTATCGGCGATTATAAACGACTTAATCGTGTAGAGGGCATACTCTGTAGTCGCCGATCGTCTACGATCGCCTACAATCTGGGTATTGTCGCGTTTTCCAACACGCATCAATGTGAATCGTTGGGTGATACATATGTACGTTTCGTATAACAATAAGGACAATGTGCGACAGATCTATTTGGTCTGATTCCTTCCTCACCATTTTGCGACCGGACAACCGTGAAGCGCTCCATCGCTATTCAATAAATATTCCCAAAAATCCCACAAATCGGTTCAACTAAACTTATGCGTACAACCAAGGTGTGAAATTCCCTTCCTGCATCTACATATCTTCCCGGATTCCTACGATTTGAATAAATCCTGAAAATACCTTCATAAAAAGAGTGAATAGGCACTTCATTGGCAAGCGCGGTCCACTTTTTTATATATATATTTTTTATATATGGGACACTTACACACACGGTCATCCGTCCCCAAAGTAAGTCACTTAATACTTGTATTATGGATGATAGACAACTGGTCAATATATATATATATATTTTTTAAATACATACTTAAATACAAATATACACTTTAGGCTGAATCTTTCGCTTTCCATCAGGCGAGAACGCAGCGCTTGCCTTATCATATAAACGCTTGCACGATGATCGTGCCGATTAAAGACGATCACACGATCAACAATAATCGCCGATAAACATAAGATTCGAATAACAAAGGTTAACGCAACCACAGTCAAACCACAAACAACTATCACCTATAATTGCGTTCTAATAAACAGAACGCAAAAGTTAATTATGCCTAAAATCACTACTACCACTAACAGTGCACCCAGAATGCTGGATCACATGAGTGGCGGTGTATATACCACATTTGACACACACCTCCCAAGGTTTCCCCATCACCAGCTGGCTAAGGAAACCACCAGTGAACGCGTCCCCAGCACCGTTCGTGTCGACTATCTTGTCTCTGGGCAGTTCTGTAACCGGGATTAAGGTTACATTAGTGCCCTCCACGAGGATAACCGGGTCCTTGCCCTGGGTTATCACAACCACTCTGCTCCTGGAGGTGTTCTTTTTGGGCAACGCGGCAACCTTGAGGGCAATATTTTGCAGATCCGTTTCCGGTATGCCGAACGCTTTGGCGAACGCATCCGCTTCCTGTTAACGAAATATTTCCAGAATTGTAACTATTACTTCAAGGGTTCTTGAGAATTTCACCTAATACAAAGCATTATGGTAAATCGCCCTATCTGAAGAATAAAGTCACATTTACTATGCTTATATATGGGAATTGTGACTTTGTTCTTTGGGTAGGGCGAAATGTTCAATAAAGTTAGGCATTATGATCACGTTTTTCTTTAAGAGTTTGCTGATTAAAATTTCTGGGCACGTACATATGAGTTTCCGGAATACATCATGATAAAACCTGCATATATTTGGAAAATTTCTAGGATTCTAACCTGTTTATTAGCAGTTTATAATACGATTAAAAGCAAGCTTAATGGCCTGGCAAGTTTGCCAAATGCGTGGATTTAGCTGATCTTCGACTTTGCATAAGTTAACAATGACGATATTATAGTTTTAGGAATTATATTTTGTAAAAAGCAACTGTCAAGTTTCTTGCTGGCTCCTTTGGAGAAGGACCAGTTTTCCGAATAAGCAGTAGAATGAACGATTAAAAAATCAAATTAAAAAAGCTTTTGACAAAATTTCTCTAACTATTATTTCAGCTCAATCGGAAACCGGCAAGTACGTCAAATTTAACTTAAAAAATTCCACCTTCACATACTTACACGGCAAGTTAAATAAAAGCTTTTAAAAAGACACTTGTATACAAGTTTATTTAAGTAAAGTTTTTTTTTTTTTGAAGTCTTTAATTTGAAGTCTATCTACGCTCTTAATTTGCAAACTATAACAAATAAAACATCTCACCGACTCATTCCCAAAGAGCACATCAACGTAGGGGAGCATTTTCTGCAGCGGCTCCTTGAAGAATTGCGACACGAACGGCGCGCTGAGATTCATGATGAACATGTGGCCACGCGTGTGCGCATGTTCGGCCAGCAGCATTATGGACTCCGGCGACACCGCCACGAAGAAACCCTGGAAAACGAGTCATAATTTATTTCATAGGTTCTCCAGTTAGATCAAATCATCCTCCTGGCTTTATCCCACTCTAAGTCGTGTCAGCACACCTTATGAACATTTTATCGCATGATTTGGCTTTGTAGTTTACGACCGGTCGCCTGCCTGATGACAACTTACCGCATTTTACGACACCTCGGTAAGAAAGAGGGAGGTCCAATCTACTCAACCGGATACCAAACGTTGGGTCAGCTTCCCTTAGGTGCCTTTTACGAGACCTCGGTAGGAAATGACGGTGGTCTATTCTACTTAGCTGGTGGTAACACGGCGGGGGCCCTCCAGTTAGATCAATACTTTAGTAAAAAATTTCTTCCCTAGTTTTTTCCACAAAGACCATGCTAAATAAACTTTTTTAAAGCTTTCATTCAAGTTGCAAAGGATGTATGTGAAGGTAGAATTCTGCAAGTTAAATTTGACCCACTTCCCGGGGTTCGATTGAACTGAAATGATAAGCTTAATCTTATGCTACTTCCAGAATTGGCTCCAGACGATGGAACTGCTCAACATTTAATGGTAGGAACATGAAATTTATATACTAGTGCAGTCCCAATGATATGTTTATGATAAACATGAACTGATGCTGTGTTTGGATGGGTTCCAGACGACGGAAATACTCAAGGGGACATACACAATACAGTTGGGACATGACACTTTGTTAAATGCTTTTTAAAAGCATTTTTAACTTGTTGCCATTATAACTTACCGAAGCGTAGAAGAACCTCGCGTTCTCGATGCTCTTCCTACACTCCTCTTTGGCGAGGTGGTCGGCTGTAAACTTCTGCGCGGCGGCCAGGTTGGCGCACAGCGAGCGGTGATGGCCCGTTACCAAAACAGCGCACGTGCCCGTGGGCGCGTCGTTCGTCACCTGGTAGTGTACCGTGACACCTTCCGCACTAAGAATAAACGATGCAAAAATGATGCTCAACGATCAGGACATAGTATATTACTATTCAAAGCTGTGATAGCCCAGCAATGGGATTCAAGAGTTCAAACCGTGGACAGACACTAGCGATGCGAGTGCGAGTGAAAAATAATCGATCATTTTTTCAAATAATCATTTTCTTGTTTTTTTAAGATTAGATATGCATTGTTGGATGCAACCAATTTAGCCAAATTACACATTTTAATCCAATTTCACAAACAGCGCATCTGATATTACTTCTTGGTAGTTGTCCACTTTAATTAGCCTTTATTGTAATTAATTATTAATATTAAAAAGACAACTTTTGAAATAGTCAGAAAAAAACGATTTTTAAAAATCCAATTATTTCGTAACAAAATAAACGATTTTTTAAAAATCGATCATTTATTCATCGATTTTTTCTACTCCAAGTCACATCTCTAACCACCCATGACTTTTTCTATGTAAACTTATTATACTACTAAATGTTTCAGGAAATCTATGTGTCACAACGCCCCGTAACCGAAGGAGGATCACCATCATCAGGAGAATGATGATGATGAATGTAATAGCCCACGACAAAATCACAAAGTTTCTATAAATTATACGTGCTGTAACTTTTATGCCATCGTGGACTATTACATACATCTATCAAAAATTTCCAAAAATATTTCGACTTCCAAATACTGAAAACATTGACATTCTATTAACTCATTGTCACGACAAATACAAATAATCATTGACTATTATTGAGCTTGTTAATACAAAACGTTCAAGCATCGATATTACAAATTATAATTTACTAGCGCCATGCCCCTGCTTCGCACGAGTATAAAATATATATCCCATTTCACTGTGTAAAAAAAAAATGATTAAAATCAATCCAATAGTTTTCATTTATTCATTACTGTCCGTAGCCCGCAAGCGTTAAATTTGGAGAAAAACAATTCCCCTCTCCCTATACCAAGAAGATTTCCTGCTATCTTTAGAATATCTAAATTCATATAGTACATTTTTTCTTATTTACTTTTACATTTTCCTTATGTATTTTATTTTTACAATTCATTACAGAATGTCTTTATAAACAACATTCACAGCTTTAAACAAACTCTTGAAAGAACGACACATAGCTGCTAAATGCGAAGTGCTATAGGGTGAAGCGCGGCGTCCTCACGGCATTTTAAATCTGTAATATATAATTTACTAGCTGAAATCACAAATTATTTTCCCGTATTGAAATTTGAACATAATAGTCGTTATTGCGAGTTAAGTATAACAGATAGACACATACTATAACGGACTTTTTTGTAGTATTTTTGTAGATTTACATTTCTTTAGTACATTACTTTAGTGTATCTCTGCTGGTTTACGCGGCCCACGCGAGTAAAGCATCAAGCAGGCGAATTTTTTTACAAATGCTCGACTTCTTGAACGCAATTTATATAAAACCGTAAAACACTGTTAACCTTAACCTTCTGGAAGAATTGCACTACTTTTTAGTTAAAACGGTACAAAACTCCGTTCAGAAGATTTTGAGAAAATCCATCACATACAGACTTCTAACTTTTAGGGACTTTAGGGTATAAAATATATAGCCTATGTCACACAGGGAAAAAATGTTTTTGTTTATTGATTACTGCACGTGGCCCAGACGCGTTAAATTTTGAGTAAAACAATTACCCTTTCCCCATATCATGTAGATTTCCTGCAACCGCTATGTCCCTGCATTTTAAATCTTTATTATCTTCGAAAATGTTCATTTAAATTACATGCTGCAAAACGGCTATATTGATCTATATTAAATTAACAATTTATTCAAGGTACTTAATTCAATAAGGATTAATGCTGTTTTGTTCAAAATTGCTTCGAAAATAAGGCATTATTTTTCGTAAAAAGTAAATGACAATAAAAAATGCTATTATGCGGTATCCATAAGATACTATGGCGGAGTTTTCTGTAGACCTTTTCAAGGTTTACAAATACTTAGTGCGTTATTTTGATAAATCTCGTAGGGTTCAGCCTGCGTTTGCAATGTAAGCGGATTTTTTTTTATTATATACGACATCACATTAGTAATCTCAAAAATTACAGTGTTTCTCTATTTCATATTGAATGGTATTATAAGTACATATAAATCTTCCTCTTCAATCACTCTATCTATTAAAAAAACCTCATTAAAATCTGTTGCGCAGTTTTAAAGATTTAAGCATACATAGGGATATATGGACATACAGAGAAAGATACTTTATTTTATACTATGTACTGATACAGATTTTTTTGTATTGCCCTTGACAACGCCTTTCTACTCTAAACAATGAACTATCAATTCGATATGATTATTTTTAAACGCCATTGTTTATGTATCGACTGATTAGCGTGGAATGATCTCACCGGCCTTAAGTGGAATTAAAATGTTACGCGTGGATAAAGGAACCCAATTAATTTGGTATTTAATAGGATATAAAAAAATATCGTCGAGCAAACGTCCAGTTTTTCATTTTTAATAAAAAAAAATAATTAAGGTTTATTACGTTCATCTATACTAATATATAAAGCTGAATAGTTTGTTTCTTTGATTGTTTATTTGAACGCGCTAATCTCAGGAACTACTGGACCGATTTGAAAAATTCTTTAATAGTGTAAGATAGTCCATTTATCGAGGAAGGCTATAGGTTATATAATATCACGCTAAGATAAATAGGAGAGGAGCAGCAATAAAAAATATTACGTAAACCGCAAAATTTAAAGCTTTCCTTGCGTGAGCTTAAACGGTGAAAGTTATTCAAAAATCATGTATTACAAAAATTGTTCCTCTCTAAAAGGTATAAATAAAAGTCCGCGACAGCATATGTCTAGCTTTTAAGATTAGCCCACTTCAACCATTTTTATGGTTATCAAAATAGTTCTAAAGGTGTTTTAATAAACATCATATTCTTATCCAAATGAATAAGTTACCTATACTAATATTATAAAGAGGAAAAATTTGTATGTATGTTTTCACACAAAAACTACAAGACCGATTTTAAAAATTTCACCATTAGAAAGCTGCATATATACTGAGCAACATAGGCTATATTACATTTTCAAAAAAAATATGGATCCGTAATAAAAATGTAATAAGATATAAAAAATAGTCGTAAAAATCTTTCATCGCGTGCGCTGTGGAAATTTTTGATGGTAGGACAAAAACATGCTCTACAGTATTATAAAACGTATCAATATCTACAAAAAAGTCTGCGATAGAATGTATCAATATCTACAAAAAAGTCTGCGATAGAATATATCTAACAACTATAATTAATTTTTCATTAATTAGATTATGAATGTTAGTGTAAAAACTAAGAAACCTAAGTGTTGAAACTTTAATGTTAACAAAAATAAATCTATAGTCCGACTTAGTAAACTTTCCACTGTCATGAGATCGGTTTGTACGCAGGTGAAACCGCGGGATATTACTAGTAATTTATATGGCAAAACAACGTTTGTCCGGTCAACTAGTACTAATATATTCTAAAAGATCGCGTATCCACGCTAATATAGCGGCTTTACAAAGACTAGCAACATGAATGCGGTATTTCGTCTTGCGGTCCGTTAGTGAGATAAAAATGACGCACTATTTGAGAGCAAACCAACAATGATAAGATAGCGTGGGCAAAAGTTATCAATTATAAGTTATCATAAGTACACCAAGTTGCGAAGCGAGAAAATATTGTAAACTACTAAATACATCAGATAAAAAATATAAGAAAAAGGTGATCTCTTAATAGTAATAAATAAAAAAACTAATTTTTTTTCATTCAAATTAACTTTTTTATTTATAGGTACTGATACAAAAAGTAAACCGTCCGCCATCTTAAGCGAATAAGCATTAGGGTGTGTTTTTAACAGCCTAGTGCTATCCCAAAGGTCTCTCTCTCCATTTCCTCCGCGGAGGTGAAGGCAGGGTCACTACCCACTGCTCCAACGGGCCAGTCAATAAATAATTTTTAAACATCCCTTGAAAAGACCTCATGTCCAGCATTGAACGTCTAAGAGTCATAAGATCGTGTGGTGTATTTCTACACCCTTAAATATGATTAAACTTATGTCTGAAGATTGAAAAAAAAAGCAATACACGTAATTTATGAATGAATATAAACTATCATATCATCGTGGGTGGTATTCATAGTTAATGTATACACACACTTCAAACCGCGTAACGCCGTATAAAGATCTCATGAATAAGGGTCCCGAGTGGGTTTAAAATTAGTAGGGCTGACCCCATTAAGTAAAAAGTGACTATAGGTTTCTATAGGTAATATTTAAAATATGCATTATCATAACTTACACAGCTCTTTCTCTTAATATTTCCGCATAATCATCGTTTCCCACGCAGCCAAAGTACGTGCAAATATTCGGTTTTTTCAAAATCCACTGCGCCACTCTCAATGTGTTTTGTACGCTACCTCCTGCTATAAATTCTGCATTGTACCTAAAAATTACATTATGAAATAAAAATTACATTAGGAAATAAAAATTACATTAGGAAATAAAAATTACATTGGGAAATAAAAATTAGATTAGGAAATTATATAAGTTTTGTAACGAATTATTCTGGCCCGCGTGCTTAAGCACCGTAAGCACGTCTTCCCGCGTTTTTAAAAGAAAACACCCTCTCTTAGAGGGTGTTTTCTTGGGTGGAGGGTGTAGAAAAGAGAAAGAATAGGTAAAAAGGTACATGTATAAAGGATTTATCCCTAAAAGGGATCTCTTCCACAACCTTTGAGTAACAGAAGGAAAAGGACAAGAATTGAAGAAGAAAGAGAATACGGGTTATATAGAGAAAAAGAAAATTTTTATATGAATTTAATTATTTAATCTATTATTTAATTTTGGTTAAATAATGGATAATAAATCACCCTTAACCGGCCCTGTAACGACAGTCCACTGTCACTGCCACTCAATGTCGTACGAAAGTTTCTTATTCTGCTTATGCTTTATCCAAATCGGTTTATTTAGACTGTTATACCAGAAATGACGCGTAAATGACCTTTTAGAGTAATATCTAATTTGGACTGATGCGGTAATCATCCTTCTGCCCTTATCCCACTTTAAGTGGGGTCGGCACATGTTAAGAACATGTTGTCACTGTTGGGTACGTATTTTATGAGCGGCCGCCTGCCTGACGTCAATTTACCTTAGTCATATTTTACCATACCTCGGCAAGAAAGAGGGTAGTCTATTCCATTCAACCTGATACCACACGGTGGGTCAACTTACCTTAGTCGCCTTTTAAGACACCTTGGTAAGAAATGGGGGAGCTCCATTCCACTCTACCGGATACCACACGGTGGATCAACTTACCTTAGTCCCCTTTTACGATACCTCGGCAAGAAATGAGGGTGGTCTATTCTACTCCGCCGGACACCACACTACATATTTTGAATTCATGCTATAATCAAGATAAAACTTCAAACTATTTACATATAATAAACTGAAATATTTTTGCATTTATAATATTTAGTATCAATTTGAAATTCTTTCAACAAAACTATTGCACTTTAGGTATAAAAAAGTGATCTTCTTTCTGCTGCTCTTATCCCACTCTATGTGGGGTAGACACAACATGTTTTAAAAATGTTACTACATGATTTAGCTAGGTATGTTTCGACTGGTCCCCTGCCTGATGTCAAATGACCTTAGTCGCCTTTTACGATACCTCGTCAAGAAATGAGGGTGGTCTATACTACTCAACTGGATACCACACAACAGGTATGAATAAGTGAGTATTAGTTTGAAAGTAAAGATACAAGATTATTACTTATCTACATACAATAGTTAATACAAAATTACTTTTTTTTAATAGAACATACTTTTCCATAAGCTCTCTATACAAAGGCATGTGTTTTTCTTCAGCCATTATAGCATCATCAGGGCGGAGATCATATTTCTTGAGCAGATCCTCGCCAACAATAGCTGATATGTCCAATAGTGGGTTTCCAATACCCACAAGCAAATCATTACCACAGGTACAACTGTAAAGAAATATAATGCTTAACCACCAAGCATCAATGAGATACCATCTATAGATCAGAAACCTGACTGAACTGTAGTTAAAAATGTGATAGAAGTTGCAATAAAATTATCTTTCTGTAATCCACGTTTATTAGGAGAATATATGTAATGCTAAGTGTATGGAAGCAGGCAACAATCACATACCTTATACATCATCAGAATGATATATTCATCATCCACGAAAAAAATTGTAATGCAATGCGACTCGGGGAAAACTATCGTAGATATTGTGATAGTGAGTGTGTGTGTTGGTGTTGGCACATTTTGTGATACCTAGAAGAAATTGTCTTGACACATTCACACTTTGTGAACTGTTAACTTCAAAAAGGTTAATAGAGATACACTTGAATTAAGTTGCAAAAACACCTAACATCGTCACCTACAGCTACATCTATTATAAGATCCAAAAGTAGATACTTATTGGATACAAAAAATTGAAATAAAGCTAGAAAAAATTATAATTATCTTCTAGTAGAACAGAACAGATCTCTCTCTCTCTCTTTAATCCAGTAATTCAACCTGGATTATAGCAAAATAATTTTATTATAACTGTTGTATTATGGATCTCTGCAAAGTAATTCCATTATTTCAACAGTTTGCTTGTTATTATTGGTCATATAATATCCTAGCTGATCAAACTGAACACAATCTCTATTCCTGTTTAATATAAATTAACACAACTTTACAGTTAATTATGTCAATAACTAGGTTCAAGAGGTAAATATCAGTTGTGCTGTTAAGCAGCTAAGATTCTAAAATATCATGAAATATTATATTAATGAATCCAATATTTAGAAGAAACATTTATAAATCTATTAAGACTTTTTACTGCATCAAATGCATCAAAGAAAAATTTGAATTTGAATTTCATGTCAACATGTGTATCCGTAAATAAAGATTGGAGTGTTCCAATAAATTTTTGTAAAGATGTAAAATAAAATATTTGCTGTAATTACATATTTAACATATCTATAGGCAATAAATGATATTTTTTAAACAAATTTTTATATATACTATTACAAATATATATGACCATGTGTAGCGAATACAACTGCAGTCTTATTGCTTAAGCAGTAATTACAAATCAACAAAAAATTTCATAACTTGATATATTAGATACTAGTGGCCCGCTCCGGCTTCGCACGGGTATAAAGCATATAGCCTATGTCACTCAGTGATAATCACAGTATTTCGCTACTCCATATTGAATTTTATTATACATATAAACCTTCCTCTTCAATCACTCTATATACTTAAAAAAAACCGCATCAAAATCTTTTGCGTAGTTTTAAAGATTTAAGCAAACATAGAGATATAAGGACAGACAGAGAAAGTGACTTTTTTATACTATGTAGTAACGTTTATTGCTACTACTATTTTGATAATTGTCATATTTTTACCATACTTATCCAAAGACTAAATTACGTTTAGCTGTCATTTATGTTTTGTTTTTCCATGTCATAGTCGTTTTTGCTATACCACGTTTTATAGTGACTTGACGGGATAAAATAAATGCGGTCGAACGGGATAAAAAGTATCCTATGTCCGTCTCTTGGTTCTAAGCAACCTCTCCACCAATTTTCAGCCGAATTGGTTCATCCGTTCTTGAGTTATAAATAGTGTAACTTAGACCAACTTTCTTTTATATATATAGATATAGTAGATTTTAAACAAAGTGATTATCGCGATGTGACCCGATTGTTTATATTTTAATTATATTAGATATATATTTAATATTGTAATAAAATACAAAATAGTATACAATTTTATTTAGGGAAGAACTTTTATTGTAAAGAATCAATTATTGACATATGTTTAGTGTTCATACTGTCAACGTTGCCCTTTTTTTATATCAATATATATCCGTTTTAATTCCATATCAAATACCGAAAGTTGTTTAGTTTCTAAAATGATACATAATCAATATGATACCTTGTTGATATTGCTTTTAATTAATGACTTTTATAAGTACATAAACGTAAAATATATCTCATTTGAAGCGCACTTATTCATGCAAATAAATTAACCGGGAAAGGAAGTTTAATAAGCAAAAATTTCACTCACCTAGAATCCTCCATTATGTAATATATTTAAGGAACAACTGGTGCTACAGGTACAGTTAAAGATGTATTTTTAAATATAGATGATGATATGCAAATAAAATAAATTTTATCCTATCGCGCAAGAAATCACCACATGTTTTTCTTTACATAGAGAAACGTGCTCACACTGCGTTATCACAATCGGGAATAGGTATTTTTTTATTACGTGAATTGACGTTTGCTATCATTCAAGCTGTCAAAATTGTTGTGTTTTTGAAGTTCCTAACAGAGTCAGAAATTAGTACCTATTTGTTGTTTGTGAATCCAATAAAATGTAAATATTGTAAAATTTTAAAACGAGAAAAATTATGTATATACAACTTTTTGGTCTTTAATTAAATATTTTTAAAATTTGTATATATCATAGACAAATGTAATAACTATTTTATCCATAGATAATACACTATATAGGATAATTTTATCTGTAACTGTGACATAACCTACAACCGGCGCATAAAAATCACGTTTTGCAATTTCGACGAGAATCTTCGAGAAGACAATTTCAGAAGCGTCTGAGTGCTCTTTGAACTCCATTATATCATTCCATTTGACTTAAAAATGTTGAGATTGCCTCGTGTCGTCCGCCAAACTGTATCCTTAAACAAAAATTATCAGTTTTCACGACTATATGCCAAAGATGTAAGATTCGGTGCTGATGTAAGAGCATTGATGCTTCAAGGCGTTGACGTCCTTGCTGATGCTGTTGCAGTCACAATGGGCCCAAAAGGTAGAAATGTAATTTTAGAGCAATCATGGGGTTCGCCGAAAATAACAAAAGATGGTGTGACAGTAGCCAAAGGTGTCGAGCTAAAAGATAAATTTCAAAATATCGGAGCTAAACTTGTTCAAAATGTTGCAAATAATACAAACGAAGAAGCTGGCGATGGAACTACCACGGCTACAGTGCTCGCGAGGGCAATCGCGAAAGAAGGTTTCGAAAAGATTTCGAAAGGTGCTAACCCAATCGAAATACGTCGAGGAGTTATGATGGCTGTGGAAACAGTAAAAGACAAGTTGAAGAACATGTCCAAGCCGGTCACGACGCCAGAAGAAATAGCGCAGGTTGCTACTATTTCCGCGAACGGTGACACCGCCATCGGTAAACTTATAGCGGACGCTATGAAAAAGGTTGGCAGAGACGGCGTGATTACAGTAAAGGATGGTAAAACGCTTCACGACGATTTAGAAGTAATTGAAGGTATGAAGTTCGACAGAGGTTATATTTCACCATATTTCATCAACTCTTCAAAGGGTGCAAAGGTTGAATTCCAGGATGCTTTGGTCTTGTTTTCGGAAAAGAAAATAAGTAACGTACAGACAATTATTCCAGCTTTAGAGTTAGCAAACCAACAAAGAAAGCCTCTAGTCATCATCGCTGAGGATGTTGATGGCGAAGCACTATCAACTTTGGTTGTTAACAGACTGAAGATCGGTTTGCAGGTTGCTGCAGTTAAAGCTCCTGGTTTTGGTGACAACAGGAAGGCGACACTTAGTGACATGGCAATCGCCGCTGGTGGTGTTGTGTTTGGTGATGACGCAAATCTCATTAAGTTGGAAGATGTCCAAATGTCTGATCTTGGTCAAGTTGGGGAGGTTATAATCACGAAAGATGACACCCTCATCCTTAAAGGTAAAGGGAAGAAATCTGACATTGACAGAAGAGCAGAACAAATCCGTGATCAAATTCAAGAAACAACCTCTGAATATGAAAAGGAGAAACTGCAGGAGCGTCTTGCAAGGCTTGCTTCAGGGGTTGCTGTCTTACATGTCGGTGGATCTAGTGAAGTTGAAGTAAACGAGAAGAAAGATAGAGTGAACGATGCTCTCAATGCAACCCGAGCTGCAGTTGAGGAAGGAATTGTTCCTGGCGGTGGTTCTGCTCTCCTCAGATGTATCCCAGAGTTAGATGGCCTGAAAACTGCTAACAGTGACCAGGCAACAGGTGTTGAAATTATCAAGAAAGCTTTAAGAATGCCATGTATGACTATTGCCCGCAATGCAGGTATTGACGGCTCAGTTGTAGTAGCTAAAGTTGAAGATCTGGGCCCTGAATTTGGGTATGATGCTTTAAATAATGAATACGTGAACATGATTGAGAAGGGTATCATTGATCCCACGAAGGTTGTACGGACTGCTTTGACTGATGCGAGTGGTGTTGCATCACTCTTGACGACTGCGGAGGCTGTAATCTGCGATATTCCACAAGAAAAAGAGCCCAACCCCATGGCTGGTATGGGAGGAATGGGAGGCATGGGTGGTATGGGTGGAATGATGTAAGCTCACCACAACCTTTGTAATGCATTTATAGTGTAAAGAACTATGTTAATATTTCACAAGTTTAGGGTATTGCAATGAATGATTTATAATGTGCAGTGAATGATAATTTCTTTTAATTAAGTCTGATTGTGTTAGTGTAGAAAGACAGCTGTCTTAGAATTATTTAGTTTAAAGTTTGCTTCAGTGGAGCAGGTGTTATTTTTAAAAATAAATAATGTTGTTCACAATATTTCTTTTAATTCATTCTTCTAATATGAGTCATACTAACATAAGCTTAAAGAGTAGTGTTATATATTTTGAGTACTAAGTAACAGCCTGTTAGTATCCCACTGCAGGGCATAGGCCTTGTCTCTCCAACAATCTTACTATGTCTTCCGATAGAGCTAAGACCTACCACACTCCTCCAGTGTGGAATGGTAGGTTACACCATATCCTTTGAATTCTCTAGAGATATGCAGGTTACCTCACTATGTTTTCCTTCATGGAAAAGCTAAATTGCAAAAGCTAAATTGCAAAAAGATAAATTGCAATTATCAAGTAGACAAGTTTAAAATAGAAAAACTCATTGGTGCCTGCTCAGGGTTTGTACCTGTGACCTGCTAGAAATAGTCACACTGTCACAGCTGGGCTAATTATAATTAGCTAATTATATGATATGATGTCATTCAAAACTAAAACTATATTTTTTATGAAAATTGAAACTAGTGTCTAGCGGGTCTAGCTTATCAACAGCTTTGTAACTGATATCTTTATGGCAACATATTGCATGTCATGCCAACCATATTATTTTGCATACCTAATTCTTTTAGACTGATAATAATATATATATGATAATAATTTATAAATTTACTAATATTTATTAGGTTTATTGTAGATATAAATAAATTTCAATGAAGTACCAATTTTATATTCATGACTTTGAAGATGACGACATTCTTTGTTTTATTAACCTTAACATTTGAGTTTGTTGTTAACAAGAACTAGAAAGTGTGATTTTGGGCAAAATAAAATTGACCAAGTACTGCATGTTTCATTTATTCCAACTGACCAAATAAAATCATAGTTTTTGTATCAGAACATTTGATGATATATATTTTATTTGAGATTTGGATGTAATTAACATACCCACTATACTAAGGTCGGGTACTTTACAATAGTTTTACTTGAAAGTTGTGACCTGATCTTTTTAATACTATAAATATTTATTTCTTGTAACATACGCCCTATTACTATCCCAATGTTGAGCTTCTATAATTTTTTGATAAAAAAAACCGACCGACAAAGCCAATCATCTTCCTGCCCTTATCCCACTCTAAGTGGGGTCGGTACAACATGTTATAAACATGCTGTCACATGATTTGGCTACGTATTTTACGACCGGCCGCCTGCCTGACGTCAACTTATCTCATTTTCGTCGTATTTTACGACGCCTCGATAAGAAAAAGGTTGGTCTATTCTACTTAACCGAACACTACACGGTGCGTCAACTTACCTTAGTCGCCTTTTACGACACCTCGGTAAGAAATGAGGGTGGTCTATTCTACTCATTCGAATACCACACGACGGGTCGACTTACCTTAGTCGCCTTTTACGACACCTCGGTAAGAAAAGAGGGTGGTACTATTCTATTCAGCCGGATACCACACGGCGTCGAAAGCCAATGTAGATTAAAATTCAAATTAAAAAAATTCTTTATTTAAGCGGGAATCGAACCCGCGACCTTCGGAACTGAAGGCCGGATCACTACCCGCTGCGCCAACTGGCCAGTCAAATATAATAAGAATATTGAACGAGAGATAAAGTAATTTTAGTCATTCCTTTTGTACAATAGAGTCGACCAGTCGTAGAATCTAAACTCATAAATAGGCCAATGACTCAAGAGTATATTCAATATGATAATGTAATCGTTACTGGTGATATGTACACAAACTTGTTCTCGGTAAAGTAGAAACTAACTGGAAACACAAAGTTAAATGTTCAGAATGTTAAAATTTGACATTCTCATTAGTATTTATTGTGAATAAAAAGTGAAAGAGCAACCACCGAGTTTCTTGCTAGCACTTCTCGATACGAACAGCTTTCCGAACCAGCAGTAGAGTTGACGATTCAAAAGCACTTGTTTACAAGTTTATTTGAATAAAGAATATTTTGAATTTGAAATAATATTATTTAACTGATCGCAACAGAAATTGTCTGGCATTGAAATATATTTTCATTAAACTTTAGTAGTATCAACTAATTAGTTTTGAAGCCAAAACATATGACGACAAGAGTGTATTAGTAACTGTTTTTAATAGCCTTCATATTACATCATTCTTGCTTAAGAATAAGAAACTCAAATAGTTAATGTTTTATGATAAAATCTCTGATAAGAAATTATATAGTTGTCATAGAGTTTTCGCTTCGTTAAATCATTTTCTGCCATTTATTATTTATTTATATTAACGTTAACTATTTAATAAGAATAATTTATAGAAGTAGGCGTTACTTTGCAGAATTCTATAGAACAAAAGTTATGATAGAATTATTTTGTCATAATCCGAATTTGTTAAGAAAATCTATGTAATTCCTATGTAAAAAGTAAAATCGTACATACTTATACATGCAGGATTAGTTACCATACGTATCAATCAACTCCACCAATAGCACACAACACAAGCACTACACACATTCACTACGACAGTTTTAACTATGATTCGCCCCGGAACCGAAGTAATATCATAGGTGATATAATCGCAAAGCGCTTGTCTCAGGAAAAAATCCGCATGTATAAACTTCCGCATAGTATTTGAAAGTTCTCTCTCATTTGTTGAAAGAATCGTAAACTCTCACCACCAAGTTGTAACATTCATTGTAGCAAGTTAGTTTAATCAAGGAACAAAACTCGAGTTGCAGATCGATTTGGAATTATTTTAGAACTTACATTACCTGGAATTATTTTATATTATTCCTTGCATTTATTTTACTATTTTTTTTTTTTATGTCAGGAAAACCATCACCATGGGTCATCACCGCCCGACGGGGACGAGCGGCGGGTATGTCGGACTCGCACCGACTAAAAACCTGACAGTGCTCCACGCTGCTGGTGGCGGGGACAGGGTACCTATGTAAACATTGCCCCCCATTTATTTTACTATGCCGTTAGCGACAATGAGATAAGGTAAGTAAACATAATATTAATTGTAAATGTAATGATATTTAATGAAAATATTCGTCACATAAAATTAACAATTTACATAACAATGTACATATCAAAATATAATCTATAAAAATATTTGCTCTTCATCTGAATCACCTGTACCGTACACAAAATGTCTTCTTATAACATTGCCATCAACGATTGCACTTTCAATTATATTGCTGTTTTTACAAGGAGTTACAGGATATTTAACAGGCCCTAACCATTTTCTACTAAATCCAAAATTCCTTGGCAGTGCCACATTTTTTGAGGAACTACTTTTGACTGATTTGTCCAAACTGTTTAAAGAAGACTGTATAGATTTTAAAGAAGATTTCCTCATTAAAGTATTACTAATTCCCTCGTTTAGATAATCATCTGGTATATTCACGTCGCTTGGAATACTCAGACTTAATGGTCTTCGTTTTGGTCTATTCGGCAATTGGCCGCGCCAAGTGTTGAACTTTTGGGAATTTTTCTTCTGCGGCGTATTTTCCTGCGATGAATAGTTCCCTATATCTGATTCATACACTTTATTTTCAGAATAACATTTCTGCAAGGTGGATTTATTAGGAGTGTTTTGTCTGCTTGTTTTGTCTTTCATATGACTTATTACTTTCTCCTTTGTCAGTTTTATTAGTGCATAGATAGTTTTCAATGCTTCCTCATTTAAGAGTTCGTCATCAGCTATCTCTACATCTAAAGCACTCGCTATGCTATGCCTTAAATTATTCTGAAATACTTGACCATCATTTAGTACTTGTGTTACTAGTGCATCATGTTTATTTACTGCATTACATTTTGTGGTATTTTGCAGAACAATTAATTCCACTTTCTGTGGAGCAGACTGAAGCATATTTAGAGCTTTGTTATATTTTAAATTAAGCAATGTCTGTCCATTTACAGATATAATCTGGTCACCAGGTAGAAGTTTTCCACACAAATCTGCTGTACTACCTGCAGTTATAGACTTTATGTACACATTACCATCAGACCCTTCAGCTACTTGTAGTCCTAATGCATTCGTTTTATCCCTTTCCAATTCAGCTGTAACAAATACTCTTTCACCTTGTACACATTCCATGTTATCCAATCTTTCAAATATGGAAGTATTAACACAAGATTCATTTCCAGTATCGTAATTAAAAACATCTGAATATACTTTTGGTGATTCCAATACATATGCTGTAGGTGGCTGAGTCATATTTTGACTATAACATCGCTCTGGTAACAATTTCATACTATTTACATTACAATGTTGTCTTTGTTCAGAACTCAAATCATCAGAGTCACTTTGGGTCATTGCTAAATCACCATCAGATTTAACTGATAAAAGTTTTGCAGGTGATCTGGTATATTTTCCATTAAACACTCTTGTTCCCATTTTAACACCATGTCTTCTTGGTAGACTGCTTTCAGATGAAGACAGCCCCTCATTAGAAGAGCTTCTTTGTCCAACTCTAATTGGAGAGTTCAATGCACTATCATCACTTAGTTGTGGTGACAAAATTTGCCTGAGCAATTCTTCTGTATTGGGCTTTTCATTTTCTTTATTTTGTGACTTTTTGTCACTAAATAAATCAACTCTAAATCTTCTTCTTACAGGTCTACGTATTCTCCCTGGATTCCTTACAGCCAAGTTGTAACTATCTTGATAGTTACTACACTCAACTTTATTTTGACCATTATCTACAACCAACGGACAGTTTAAGTCACTTGACAAATAATTTATAAAGTCTTCCTTCGCATACAGCTTTAAATACAATCTATGGTGTAGTGAAGCTAACCAAAATGCAAAATAGCTCTTATTTTCTAGCATTTTCAGTTTATATTTTATTCCTATTTTTGCCAATCCAGAATATGCATTAGGCATTATATAAAGACTTTTCTTGTTGTAATAGAATGTATGTATGTGATGCCAAGGTAAACTCTGAAGGACTATACGATTTGCATTAGTACTGGACTCTTCTGCAATATTATTTGCTCTTGAATATAACGTGACACCTCGTGGACCTATTGATAACCATACATCTCTGCAAAATCCATCTCTTGTAGCCCAAACTGCTGAGTAAAAATGTGCTCCATAATCCCTAAAAGTTTGTGCTAGAGTTATGTAATTTACAATGGCTTTACTCCTATCCAATCCACGTCGTGTTTCATGAGCACGTTTCATACGAAATTTGACATCAGCCATATCATTTGTTATAAGGAATTCTGGCAAATAATGTTCTAGTAAAAAATAATCAGCGGTTCCATGTTCTCTATACGAGAACTCACCAAACTCAATGTGCAATGCATATCCAGCTAATAAAATGAGATTCTGTATTGTTGAGACCATTTGTCCTTCGACTGTTGCCCTTCTTAATTGCAAATAAACTCTGTGTGTCCATTCACCACCATGTATGCTATTAGAAATATTTAACGGTAAGAAAAATTTGATCCTTAGAAAAACTGTAAGGGTAACATCCTCATCTATCTTTTGTTTATTATTTTTGTGCCATCGTTCTGGAGCAACCTTTTTAATTTTGTAATCATCTGGTATGAACACAAAATCACCTCCAATCAATAATGCTATACCAAGCATAAAATTGTGTTCATATTTCTCAGTGAAAACTAAAGCTTCAAATATCTGGCCAGCTGTTATTACATTTGGGTCACATATAATTTCTATTCTCTGACCGTTTAAAAGTACAACTGTAATTATTCTCTTATCACATAATGCTGACACAGTTAAATCAATATTTTTTACAGGTTGAGAAGCTCGAATTATAAATTCTGGCCCAATGCATCCTTCTTTTCCTTTACAATTTTCAGCCTTGTAAAGTCTAGAAGCTGCCCTTTGTACTGGTCTGCCTCTTTTAAAGTTAGTATTTTGAGGCTTTATAACTTTAATTTCTTCTGTATTAACATCTGTCATTGATATAGCATTGCATTTATAAGATTTTTCAATTTGAGTACTAGAGGCTATGTTGAGTGTTGAATGAGCATTACTCAGGCCTCCTAATCGGGGTGTGTCAAACAAACTGAATACTGGATTCCTGCGATTTCTTGGAAGTCTGCAACTTGGGAAAGGGTCTTTATCGTCTGGTGATTTAATTTTATTTCCAAAGTTTCTCGGTTGTGTGCTGACTTTAAGGTTTGCATTTTTGTTTGTATTTTCTTTTAATTTCCATAAGTTTGTTAGTTCAAGTTTATGGCCATCCATGTTAGGGCTGATGTTGATGGATGCTGCTGACCAAGAGCTTCGTCCTGAGTCTTCATCACAGTTGTGTGACATGCTACTGAAACGTTGAAATGAGAATTGTAAATTATTTTTATAAGTAAGTAAGTAGCAGCCTGTTACTCTCCCACTGCTGGGAAAGGGCCTCTTCTCTCCGTTTTTGGAGAGAAGGGTGGGAGCTAAGACCTGCCACACTGCTCCAATGCGGATTGGTAGGTTACACATATCTCCAGAATTCTCTAGAGATATGCAAGTCCTCACTATGTTTTCCTTCACCGAAAAGCATGCGATAAATTGTAATTATCAATTAGACACATAAGTTTTAACAGAAAAACTCATTGGTGTCTGCCCGGAGTTGTTTTATATTTTTCTGTATTATTACTTTAATATTAACTTGAATTATTATTTAATAAAACTAGAAAACTTTCTAGCATTAAATATTGATTTGATACATAATGAAAACAATACTTGGAATGTTAAGCCCTTTGGAATTTGTAAACCTTGAATATTGTGAGCTTTCTCTAATGCCTATGATCGCAAGAATAAAGTAAATAGAGGATATAATACGACAAATGCATTAAAGTAACTAGATCAAGTAAAATGTATAATTAAATACTCCTACTTAAGGTTGTTCGCCTTGATCATATTATATGGTGTTAACTTATAATTACATACATTTTAAAAAACAATACCTAAAGTTTTTGAAAAATAACGTAACATTTAAAATTTACTTACAGATCCGTGATCTTAAGGAATTAGCATTAGCCATTAAGCATTTTTTACATTATCTTTTGATAAGTACTTTCATATAATTGAAAGTAAAATTGTAAATAACAGCTAAACTTGTAAATACACTTGCTACTTTGTTTCCACTTGTTCTTATAGAATACATACTTGTCTGTGCAGTATTCTATGGTCTGTAGTCTATGGTCTGTGCATTGATGTGCAGTAACCACAGACTATTTAAATAAGACTGTTTAATTCACACGAAACAATATTTCTTAAAAATGACTCTTTACAACTTGATCGATTTACCTCGTCCTTTATTATGTTATTTTACATAACATCAAAAATTAGGCCCTAAACAATGAGATTCCATCCATAGTCCGTAATTAAAAAATGAAATATCTTGACATATTGTCAATAAATTTATAAATGTCATAATTCGCAAAGAGGAATGTCCTTTTCTAGATTTTTCATTATTTTAAGCTGAATACGATTAGTGTTTATTTAAATAGCGTTTGAAAAGAACATGTAAAGATTCCGTATATAAAGTGTAACAATGTCTACGTTAATACAATCCTACGAGCAGCAATACTCAGTGCTAACAGCTGATATTACATCAAAAATAGGACGTTTGAAATCTTCTAATGAAGGTATACGTGCATTTCTAGTAATATTTGTGATACGCATTTGATGAAATTATGTGGCCTTTCCTCATATTAACTAATATATAGAATATATACCATAACACATTCCTTAATCTCAATATATAATTACGTGATGTGCTATAAATCTATACATTTTTAGTCTAAGGGCATTATAATCTAGGCTAAAGAACTGATATTAAATTATCTCCCATAGTTATTAATTTTCGTTTGAGAGTTCTAAATGTAATTGTTAAAGATTTCAAAACAATTAAGGTTATATACAGCTTTACATTATATACAGCTTTTTTAATACCCCTGCTAAAATATTTCAGATGACCGCGAGCAATTGTCCAGACAAATACAGGCTAACTTTGAAGAAGCTAATGACTTGGTATGTTGTCTTATTTATTTATTTATGTACCATAAAAAATGTTGGAAAAAAAAACATAATTGGTAAAAAAAGTGATAAAAGTGAGTAAAGCTAACCTACGAGGTGAGACAATTTATATTAAAGAAAAAGGTACGCAAATATCTTTATAGTGTATCTATATATATCTTATCTTCATAGATAACATATCAGAGTTAATTAAATTAACAATATAACATGACCTGATAGTGAAATCAATTATGATAATTAAAGAGAGTATTTTAATAGTTGTCAATGAATGATTAGTTGGTAATATTTTATATGCAAAAAAAATTGAAAATGTATTTATTTCTGTATTAAAAAATTGTATATGAAATATATACAAAAATATTTATTTATTTATAAATTGGAAACACAGCACTTAAATTATTACAAAGAATTATAGCATAAAATTAATACGCATGCCAACAAAATTTCCACTAATGAGTGAAGGAAGTGAACACAATACAATAAATATAAATATGAAAGTAAGATAATGGAAAATAAATGTAGAAAATTAAAATGAAAAGTATAAATTAAAAGAAAAAAAATAAGTAAAAGATTAACAAATTAAACTATTTATATATATAACATTAGGTATATTATTTCTTCAATAAAGATATATATGTTTTGAATCTATTATTGAAAAGGTCAAGGTGATGATATTTCCTATTATTGTTCCGACAAGCTTTTGCAATGCATGTTTACGTGTTTCTTTTTACGTGATTACGTGTTTCTTGCATAATTCTTTCTACGAAAAGGAACAACAAAAGTAGTTTTGTTGTTGTTAAATCTAATTATGTGACAATTATTTATATTTATATTATATATATGAAATTCTGTATGTCTGTCTCTCCATTAATTTGCTGAAGGATCATGGATCAAATTTAGTGCAATTGAAGCTATGTATGTTGTGATATCCCATAAAAAAATCTAATTTTTCATTAGGTATCAGGAAAAACAGTACAAAGCAATGGTTGAGGCAGTATTTTCAGTGAAAGTAGTTTGGTTTTTAAAATTTTAAACAACTGTCCTCAAAATGTAAAAATACACTCTTAACAAATTATAGCTAGAAACTTTCTCTTGAGTTGTTATGTCTTTTAGTGAAAACCTAATAAATATCTCATCATAACTGATTATAGCAAAATAATTTTATTATACTTATGAATCTGTTAGATGGTTATGGAATTTATTGCAAATAGACATATAGCCCTTTCATCTACCTGCCCTTATCCTACTCTAAGTGGGGTAGGTAGAACATGTAATAAACATGCTGTCATGATTTGACTACATATTTTACAACCGGCCGCCTACCTGACGTCAACTTACCTTAGTCGTATTTTACAAAACCTCGGCAAGAAAAAGGGTGGTCTATTCTACTCAAAAGGATACCACATGGTGGATCAAATTACCTTAGTCGCCTTTTACAACACATCGGTAAGATGAGGGTGGTAATATTCTATTCAGCCGGATACCACATATCGCCCTATCTGAAGAATAATGTCACATATCCTATGCTTAGAAATCTTCTTCTTCTGGGAGTAGTGGCTTTGCAGGGCCTGAGGGCCCAGTGTCACTTTGACCATTACTGATCTATTGTGATCGACACTGACTACAGTTCGCTGCCAATGCAAGTATCCTCCAGAAATTCCAGGATCTTTTTGGCAGCGATCTTTCACCTCTTTTGGGCGTAGACTATGCGACCTTAGGAGAGAGTATCGAAAGTGAACCAGCGCAGGACAGTCGTACAGGATATGCATGGGTGTTTCCTCGGCCTCAAGATAGAGTCTGCACGATCCTGAGTCTGACAGATTCAGGTTTAAAATGCTTAGACATGGGAGATGTAACTTTATCCTTCGGATAGGGTGATATGGATGGTGCAAGATATTTTGTTTAGGCATGCAGACGACGATGTTAGGGGCGTTGTTTTGTAATATGTAAAGATTTTTTGAAGCTGGAACAGTTGGAATTGGAGTACCGCGGTTCAGGGTCCGCGTCTCGCGTCGCCGCGTATCGCGCCGAGCTGCAGCGCGTCCGCGAGGAGTACAGAGCTGTTTCCAGCAACACAGCTACCTGTAAGTCTAATCTATACTAATATATAATGCTGAAAAGTTTGTTAATTTGATTGTTGAAAGCGCTAATCCCAGGAACTACTGGACCAATTTGAAAAATTCAGTGTAAGATTTATTGAGGGACGCTATAGGCTATATAACATCACGCTAAGATGTACAGGAGAGGAGCAGCAATAAAAAATAGTACAAAAACGGCATAATTTAAAGATTTCCTTGTGTGCGCTGAGTGAACGGTGATAGTTAAAAGTTCTAAATAAAAGTCCGCGACAACATATGTCTGGCTTTTAAATTTAACCCACTTTAACCATTTTTATGGTTATCAAAAGACTATATTTCGATTTTAATATTTCCATGCGGGTGGAGCGATTGTTAGTGAAATTATAATGTAAATAGTGGTACCTGTGTTTCAGATGTGATGTGTGCACCAATGTTGGGCGTTGGCCTCTGGTTGTGAACAAAGTTTTTTTGTTGTTTATGATGTTTGTATTCCTTGAAAATAAGTTTTAGTACAAGTATTCTCTTTAAAATTTGAATTTCAAATGTTTTAAGCGGGTAATTAATTATTGCGGGTATTTTCAGATAATATAGACCCTGATGAATACGACGATTGGTCGATGGTGAACGAGCAGCGGCAGAAATTGCTGGACAACACCGAGCGGCTGGAGAGGACGGGCAAGACCCTGATGGAGGGGTACCGCGTGGTGCTGGAGACGGAGCAGATCGGCGCTGCCGTGCTGCAGGACCTCAGCGAGCAGCGGGAGACCATCCAGAGGTCTAGGGGACGGGTGAGCAATTGTTAGGTCCTAGTTTGTGTAAGAATTGAGTGTATAGGCATCTTCGAGGGAAGCACATTCCACGGTCTTCTTTGTCCATCGATGGACGTCAACTGCTGGACATAGGTCTCTTCTCGGGACCCAGCGGATCCCCGCGACCTTTTTGAGGTCATCAGTCCATCTCGTGGGGGGGACGTTTTCCGATGCGGGGTCAACATTCCATGGGATCTCCACACCACACGATCTTGTGCCGCTTGGACCCAGCGGTTCCCTACGACCTTTTTGGAAGTCGTCAGTCCATCTCGTAGGGTAGGGGACGTTTTGCGGGCGTGGTCGCCATTCCAACAACCTGAGACCCCAACAACCTGAAACCCCTCCTGCCAAGCAAGCCATGGGGATTGCTTGGCTGGAGGGGTTAACAAATTTACTAGAAATTTGTAACCCAAATTGCTAGTCATCATCCTCCTGGTTTTATCCCACTCTAAGTGGGGTCAGCGCAACATATTGTTATTAACATGTTGTCACATGATTTGGCTACGTATTTTACGACCGGCCGCCTTTCTGACGTCGACTTACGTTAGTCGTATTTTACAAAACCTCGGTAAGAAATAAGGGTGTCTATTCTACTCAGCCGGATACCACATGGCGAGTAACCCAAATTGCTAGTAACCTTTAAAAAAAGACGCAAGCATTACACACGTTCACTATCACAAACTCAACAATTGTTATGCTCTGTAATCGAAGCATCATCAGGCTCGTAAAGCATATTTAAACATGTTCCAGTTACGCGAGACGGACGAGCAGCTGAACAGGTCGGGCAGGCTGATGAACTCGATGGTGGTGCGCGCGCTGCAGGAGCGGGTGGTGCTGGCGGCGGTGGTGGTGGTGCTGGCCGCGCTCACCGCCACCGGCCTCTACCTCTACGTCACCTAGCAGCCCGCGCCCGCCGGCGATCGGGTCAGTACCGACACGTACCGGATCAGCCGGTGGTTTTCCAGTTTTAAGCGATTCAGTTGTTTTGGGTCGACCCACTGGACAGAACTGTTGTTTTGGGTCGACCCATTGGACAGAACTGTTGTTTTGGGTCGACCCATTGGACAGAACTGTTGTTTTGGGTCGACCCACTGGACTGGTAAGCTGTGATGGCCCAGCGGTGCGACCGTGTGAATCTCTAGAGACGATCACGGGTTCAAACCCGGGCAGACACCAATGAGTTTTTCTATTAAAAACTTATGTGTCTAATTGATAATTGCAATTTATCACACGCTTTCCGGTGAAGGAAAACATCGTGAGGAAACCTGCATATCTCTAGAGAATTCTGGAGGTATGTGTAACCTACCAATCTGCATTGGAGCAGCGTGGTAGTTCTTAGCTCCGATCCTTTTCTCCAAAAATGGAGAGAAGTCTATTCTCAGCAGTGGGATAGTAACAGGCCGTTACTTACTTACTGGACAGAAAAGCCAACTATGTGGCCAAATTCCACTCAAGCTGGGCCAAACTCCACTAAAGTCGGATCAAACTTCAAACTTCACTATCGTATACCTCTAGCTCTGACCTGGGTTAGACTATGTACACGGTTGGGGCTTATCTATCATATGCTAATCTAGCTGGTGTTCTACCTGCAGCAAGCAAACCGTGTCTGCATTGCGAATAGAGATGTGAAAAAATAATCGATTTTTATAATAATTGATTATTTTTTTAAAGAATCGATTTTTTATCATAAAAAATCGATTATTAATTAATTAATTTTATTAATTAATTAATTTTATTAATTTAATTAATATTTCTCTTTTTCACATTATTTCTTGTTTTTTTTAAAATCATATATGCATTGTTGTATAAAACCAATATAGCCAAACTACAGATTCTAATAGAATTTCACAAACAGCGTATCTGTTAATATTTATTGGTAGATGTCGATTTTAATAAGCCTTTAGTTATTACAATTAAAAGGCATTTTTTTATCCGAGGTGTCGTAGAAGGCGACTAAGTAATCATGTAACAACATGTTCAAAATCCACCCAGACACAGGCCCGCCGGTTGGTCACGCCGCCCCGCGGAGCCGTCAAGTGTGACCCACTAGTGGGCCACACCGGTGTCTTCATGTTAAATGATAGTTTTTAAGAAGAAGCATTTGCTTTTTTCGTTAAATTTAGCACCGAAATGAAACCCAATGGCAATGGGTGGCGCACGTAGCGTGGAGAGCCTCTGAATCCAATCCCGAGAAAAGACCTATGTCCAGCAGTGGATGTTCATCGGTTGAAAAAGAAAGGAAGAAAAGGAAAGGAAATTCGGCCCCATGTTGTTAAACACTGCTTTAGAATCATCACACTAATGAAGCTATCACTGAATCGAAAATGTCCTATAAAGAATAATTTGAATATAGGATATAAATTTCAGGGTGATCGCTTCCTGAGCTACCTAGTGTCGGAGGTCTGTTCCCCGACGCAGCTCGTGTTCCTCGTGTACAAGCTGAGCACCAAGATGGCGCCGCTCGCCATACGCCTGTTCGTGGTCGTGCGCTGCCTGCTCGCCTTCTTCTACTGCAGGCACCACTTGGAACAGAGGAACGTCAAGAAGAATATATAAATGGACTATGTATATGTGACTATATTAAAAATTAAATAAAAATAATATTATATACCTTTTAAAGTGATATCCAGTTTTTTCTTAATAACAGCTTACGTAAATTTGTAAATGTTAATATTCCAAACTTGATTTTAAATTTAGAATAACACTTGAAGTTCTATTCAGTTGCATTCTTTTATTATGTGTTGGCTTTGATCGCTTTGTTATCGTGTATTTTATTTAAATTTAGAATGGCGCCAAATGTTTAATTATTTTTATATATATTTACTTAGATACATAAATTGACATTGTACATTTATTATTATTTATATTTAGAGTTTGCTCCTTTAAAAGTTTACTTAGTTATATTTTATACTCATGAATTTTGATAATTGGCAAACATTAAACACAATTTTATTTAAGTTTATACTTCACTTTCAGAACTGTTATTCAGTGTTTTTTTTTTATTATAAATACTTATTAAAATTATGTACGTATAAATTCACAACTTTAAAATTAGAATGTATAACTCAATTTTTCATTTAAATTGAGAATGTATGGGTTATTTTCTTTAAATGATTCTTCTGTAAAAAGATTTAGTATATGTATGTACTGTTAATATAATTCCAAATATAATTTAATTAAGCATATATGTCCTTTAAAGTTTTCTTAAGTTTTTTTTTAATGCACGAAAGTCATAAGTTGTTAATACTTTATAAACCTTGTTAAAAATTAAATACTGAATAGATTATTTTATCATGTAAATTAATAATTTATTTAAAATATTAGATCAGTATATGAAAATATTATTTAATAAGACCTAGTTCCATTTATTTATAGTTATAGGGCATATTACATATAAGAATAATAAAACAAAAATAATTTCAATTGTTAAAGTTAGGGATGTGACTTGGAGTAGAAAAATCGATTTATCTTCTTTCAAAATAAATCAAATTGTAAATAATTAAGATTAACTCGAGTCGAAAATCGATATTTTTTTGACTCTTTGAAAATATGATATATATCAATTTAAATAATTTTTTTAATATAAATAAGAAAATAACAGATAATTATATAATTCTATATCAGAGAATAACATGATGAATTTTATTAAAAGAAGCGCGTTTTCGAAATTCTATCAAAATTTGCAGTTTGGCCACATTGATTTCATCCAACAGTTCATATCTTATCTTAAAAAAGAGTTTAACTAATCAAATCGTTTTAGAAAGATCGATTTATTTAAGAAATGGATTATTGAATAACCGATATAATATTAAAATAATCGATTAATATAAAAATCGATTATCTTTTCACATCCCTAGTAAAAGTTACAAATTGAGAATATAAATTTTTAAATATCAATTTAATATAATTCTATAATTGTTATATACTAATTATTCTTTGTATTTATATATATTAGTAGTTCCTTTGTGTGAATTAAATATTTGATAATTTATAGATGTAGGAAAAACCAAATATCCTAGCTGTTACTTATAAATATCGCTGACATGTAAATAAGACATTATGCATATTTCATCGTATTTCTATGTGTCTATATATCTTTAAGACTGTTATGTAGTTGATTATTATATTATTAATAAAATCTCAATTTAATAAAAATTTAACCGTGATATAAAACAGCTTTTTATGTTTTATATTAGTTTCACCTATGTATGTAATCAAGTCTTTTGAAATCATTTTTGACCTATTTTTAAACAGATTTAATTTAAATACATTTTTGTACTCCTATCAACACTACTACAATAAAATACATAAAAGAAATTCAAAAACTAAAGCATTTAATTAAGTGAAAAATAAAAAAAATTAATTAGTGATTTAATAAAAATATCTTTACCATACCATACATACCTAGTAAAAATCTATGTAAAAAACTAAGTACCAATAAAAAAAATCTATTTTAAAGAATCAATAAAACATTTTAATGGTGTACTATTTGTACTATATTTATTGATTTCTGGTTAAGAATAAATTAATTTGAGAAAAAATATTTATTCCTATGAAAATATAAACATTTTTTTAATTAAAAATTATATTCTAGCATTCTCATCAATAGAACAATTGGTATAAAAAATTTTATGGTTGGTATAATTGGAGAGCCGTAGGTTGCCGATCCCTGCTCTATACAAACCTTCAGGAATAATAAAAAAAAAACAAAATTTGAAATCATTTTATTAACATTTCCAAGATCACTAAAATAATGTTACAATTCTTAAGGACTAGAAGCAAAATAACGTTACAAAATAAACATCTTGAAAAGAAAAATAACATTCCATTTAAAATCACAATTATAATTAAAAATATTTGTTTATTTAACGTATTGGAATAATCAGTTGGTGGTCGACGTGCGATATTAAAATTAATGTATAATAACACAAGATACACGTTACCATATAAATATCAGATCAAAAACTGTCCCAAATAAATTGTTAGTCAAAAACAAAATACAAACAAACTTCGACCTTAATAGTAGCTATTAAAGTTGATTTTTATTCAAATCAGCGTACACATGTAACGTTTTGTCTTGCGTAAGCTGTCAACCAAAGACCAAGATCAAGAGTATTTGGCGCTCAAATTTAAAAGCAAAGCGTTATATATAAAAGAAGACTTATGCTGTTGCTCTCTGAAATAACCGAACTTTATAGACCAGTCTTTAAATTTTAAATGGGATAAAATTTAAAGTCCTATAAATCTATACTTATTATTAAACACAGCGAATTTTTATATGATTTTTACTTAAAGGTCTAGGGTTATAAATAGTATGTTACTGTTTTAAGTAAATTGTGTTAAGGAGGTACCGCGATTTAAGAAATCTCGTCTGTTAGAAGCTTTATTCGCGCGTGCCGCGTAAACTAGCAGAGATATACTACTGTAATGTAAAATAGTCGGCGAGAGCACGTCTCTATCTCTTATGGTCAACTCACAATAACTACTTTTATGTTCAAAATTTTAATTCAAAATTCAATTTTAAAACCGTTATCTTCTGATTAATTTAAATGCTTATCTAAATAAATGCATTACTTAACTTAGCCATTTAATCGTATGTGTAAATGTCCCATATATTTCTATTCATGAAATTGTCCTTTACGCCATATGTGTCAAATAAATACAGGGGTGAGCAACCTTTTTAATTAACGGGCCAATTTAAATTTTAAAAATATTTAGCGGGCACATAAATTAAGATTATTAATAAGTTTCAATAATTTATCTATACCAATAATAAAATTGGAGTGTCTGTATGTAATATTTTAATGCATACCCGCTAAAAATACAAAAACTTTTTTTTACAATTTTTGTCTATTTGTCTTTCTGTTTGTTCCGGAATATTATTTCTGGAACGGCTGGACCGATTTCGATGGGACTTTCACTGACAGATAGATGATGGCATACAACAAAAAAACTTAACATATACAATGCAAACGTGTTTTGTACACAATTTTGAATTTTGCGCTCATTCTTGGCGACACTTTCGTACGCCTGAGTGTGTATCTTGGTTATTATATATCTATAGATATTAACAACAGTTCCTTAACTACTGTAATATAAATATTTTGTAATTTTTCCATTATTCCTAGGAAAGGTAACGCTACGTCAAGTTTTCGGCCTCCGCGGGGTTTTCATCTTCAACGGTCTCTCCCAATGCCAGCAGTCGCATTTTGTATTCGTTTATTTTGGAATCCTGTAATTTATAATAAAACAAGCTGTAATTTAAAAAAATACTGGTCGTACCCGAGACTAAATTTGCATTGAATTTAGTGTTAAAATACCCTCAATTATACGCTATATTGTTGAAAAGTAATAACATAATTATTTTGCTGTAATCCGCGATAAAATATATATATATTTTTATAAATAATGCTAAGCTCTCGCTTCGCGATTTTGTCGTGAATTCTTTCTTCTGTTGCGAGGCGAAACGATTGTTGAGTTTGTAATAGTCAATGTGTGTGGTGCTTGTGTATTATAGTATAGACAGACAGACATAAAGATCTAAAGATATTTAATGTATGATATTATTATATTGTATTTTGCTTGTTTCTGTAGCCGTGTGGTATCCGGCTAAGAAGAATAGTACCACCCTCATTTCTTACCGAGGTGTCGTAAAAGGCGACTAAGGTAAGTCGACCCGCCGTGTGGTATCCGGCTGAGTAGAATAGACCACCCTCATTTCTTACCGAGGTGTCGTAAAAGGCGACTAAGGTAAGTCGACCCGCCGTGTGGTATCCGGCTGAGTAGAATAGACCACCCTCATTTCTTACCGAGGTGTCGTAAAAGGCGACTAAGCTAAGTTGACCCACTGTGTGGTATCCGGTTTAGTAGAATAGACCACCCTTCTTCTTACCGAAGTATTAAATACGACTAAGGTAATTTGACGTCAGGCAGGCGGCCGGTCGTAAAAACGCAGCCAAAATGTTACAACATGTTATAAACATGTTGTACCAACCCCACTTAGAGTGGGATAAGGGCTATATATTTTACTTGTTTCTGGTCTGATATGTTACCTGGTAAATTTCGATTGTACCAAATTTCATCAATATTGGTCCAGCTAAGCCGGGAAAACATAACAGACAGACTTTCGCATTTATAATATTAAAATTGATTCGTCTTCCAAAATAATTTGTTCTGACAAAACTTACATAGTTAGCGAGCAAGTACAGCAGATCGTCCTGGTCCTTCTGAACTTTATCCAACTCCTCAGCTGCCTTCTTCTGGGCATCGTTTGCATTCTTCAACTCATTACCCATCCTGGTGATATCATCATTCAACCTAGTCACTTCATCGTTCAATCTCGTCACATCACCGTTCAATTGCTGTATCCTTTCCTCGTATTCACCAAGTCTTGGATCTGGTGGTAGCTCGTTATGTGGTGGTAGGTTGGGTAGAGGTTGTGGTGGTAACGAATTGGCTGATACTTGGGCTTTTAGGAGAGTATTCTCGTCTTTTAGAAGAGAATTTGCTGATAGAGAGTCGTTGAGAGCACACTGAAAGAAAGAAAAATCTTTAATTACTGTAGTACTGACTTTGGGTCCTCCCTTCAACACCGCGGGTCGCGGGTTCGATTCCCGAGTCAAAACATTTTCTATAAATCAATTTGTTTTAACAAATATAAAAAACAAACCTCTTTCTTACCGAGGTGTCGTAAAATATGACTAAGGTAAGTTGACGTCAGGCAGGCGGCCGGTCCTAAAAACGCAGCCGAATCATGTGACAGCATGTTTATAATCGTGCCGACCACCCTTAGAGTGGGATTAGGGCAGGAAGATGATGATGATGATAGGCATCAGGGTTTTATACTACCTGCAGCCCCTGGCTCTGCTTGGCGAGCGCGTCCAGCTGGTGCACCAGCTCGTGGAGTCGGGCGTCCTGCTGCCGGATCAGGGCCTTGTACTGCTCCAGGTCCTCGGAGGTCTGCCGCTCCTCGCTCACGCCGTTCTCCTGCTTCACCGCCAGGCTTTGAGTGAGGACACCTGGAAATAAACCCTAATAAGTAAGCGTGTAAAGCCACTCAAGTATTATAAGCAGATTTATTATAATTATTTACCCCCCTGTGTGGCCCAGCGGTGCGACACCAAGGAGTTTTTCTCTTAAAAACTTATGTGTCTAATTGATAATTGCAATTTATCACACGCTTTTCGGTGAAGGAAAACATCGTGAGGAAACCTGCATATCTCTAGAGAATTCTGGGGATATGTGTAACCTACCAACCCGCATTGGAGCAGCGTGGTAGGTCTTAGCTCCAAACCTTCTCTCCAAAAAATGGAGAGAAGAGGCCTATGCCCAGCAGTGGGATAGTAACAGGCCGTTACTTACTTACTTTTTTTTATTTACCCCCCCATCCCCCTTGTTAGCAAAAGTAAGCAAAGCTCTTACCCCCTCCCCCCATGCTTACGTTAACATTTGTCAATCAATGTATTGGTTATTTTAAATATTATAATTATAATGTTACAATAATAATTTGAAAAAAAAGAAAGGAAAGGAGGGGGGAAGTAACCCCCTTTCCCCCACGTGGTCCATGGACCTACCGTGTGGTATCAGACTGAGTACAATAGACCACCCCCATTTCTTACCGAGGTGTCGTAAAATACGACTAGGGTAAGTTGCCGTCAGGCAGGTGGCCGGTAGTAAAATACGTAGCCAAATCATATGACAACATGCTGTGCCGACCCCACTTAGAGTGGGATAAGGGCAGGAGGTAGCGATGTGAAAAATAATGGATTTTTAAAATAATTATTTTTAATAATCGATTATTCTTTCTCCTAAAACCGATTTAAAATCGATTATTTTTGTATCCCTTTTTCTTTTTTACTCTTTTTCTTGTATTTTAAGATTAGATATGCATTGTTGGATGAAACCAATTTCACAAACAGCGCATCTGATATTATTTCTTGGTAGTTGTCCACTTTAATTAGCCTTCATTGCAATTCATTATTTAATATTACAAAAGAAATCTATTGAAAAATCGATTTAAAAAAATCGATTATTTTGTAACAAAAATATCGATTTTTAAAATAGATTATTTTTAAAGGGATAAAAATCGATTATTTATTAATCGATTTCTACTCCAAGTCACATCCCTAGCAGGTTGACATAACTCACCCTCCAAACTCTTGAACAGTCTGCAGAACTCATAATCAATCAACACTTCAGCCGGAGAGCTCACTCGCAGCTGAGGATGCTTCGCAGCCTTATTGTACAGCTCGTGCTTCGACACTTCGCTGAGCTTCGCCGTGAACACCTCCATGCCAATACGCTTCACCAGGAGCTGCTTTAAGGAATCCTTCGAGTAGTTGGGAACGGAGTCATCATTGAAGTTGATGCAGATGGCTAACAGAAATGCTGATAGACCTGGAAAATATATAAGTCATTACTAACTGGCCCGTTTTTATTTATTTATTTATTAGATACACCAACGATATATTATACATACATTAATAATAAATTCTTATATTAATTCAAGTTCCAATATAATTATCATTTACAGGCCTATTCAGCATTATTTTATTTTATTAATTTTTTTTTGGTAGTTCTTTCTGAAAAAATAAATATTTCAAAAAAAAATTTAAATAAATTATTCTATATGTCAAAAAATATAAGTATAAAATATTAATAAAATAAAGATAATAATTGTCATACTCAGGCCCGTTGGCGCATTGGGTAGTCTCTGCCTACAGTACCGCAAGTCGCGGGTTCAAGCCGAGAGAAAACATTTTCTATAAAAAAATTGTTGGTCTTCGAGCCTGGGTGTGTAATTCCATTTAAGTGTGTATTTAAAAAGTAAATAAGTAGCGGCCTGTTACTATCCCACTGCTAAAAATAGGCCTCTTCTCTCCGTTTTTGGAGAGAAGGTTTGGAGCTAAGACCTACCACGCTGCTCCAATGCGGATTGGTAGGTTACACATATTTCTAGAATTCTCTAGAGATATGCAGGTTTCCTCACGATGTTTCCCTTCACGACAAATCATGTGATATATTACAATCATCAATTAGACACATAAGTTTTAAATTAACTCATTGGTGTCTGCCCGGGTTCGAACGTGACCTCCTTGAAAGAGACGCACGGCGTTACCGTTGGGCTACCACAGCTTATGTATTTAAAACTATGTATATATTCACCAGTTGTCTGTCACCCATAACACAAGTATTAAGTTACTTATTTTGGGGACGGACGACTGTGTGTATAAGTGTCCCATATATTTATTTTTGCCGTTGCCGATGGCAAGGACAAAGTATCGTTGTACACATTGTACACATTTCAATATTAAAGAAAGATATTTATGAATCGTAGGACTTATGAGTATGCGGAAATTTAATGAATGTGGCATTATATAGATTACTAGCGGTCTGCCCCTGCTTCGCACGGGTATATAATATATAGCCCATGTCACTCAGTGAAAAAAAAAATGATTAAAATCGATCTAGTTTAAATTTGGAGAAAAACAATTCCCCTCTCACTATACCAAGAATATTTCCTGCTATATCTAATATCTTAATTCATATACTATATATTTACTTTTTATATTTTTCCCTATGTATTTTATTTTCACAATTAATTACAGAATGTCTTTATATATAACATTCACAGCTTTCTTATCATTATTAGACAATACAAACATGTTTTCTTTAGAGGTTACTCTTGAAAGAGCGACAGTTACGCGTCCGATCGCTGCTAAATTCGAAGTGCTCTAGGGCGAAGCGCGGCCCCCTCGCGGGATTTTAAATCTGTGATATCTCCGAAAATGTTCATGTAAATTACATGCTGTAAACGGCCATATTGATCTATATTAAATCAACAATGTGTTTAAGGTATTTAATTGCATAAGGATTAATGCTGTATTTTATAAAAATTGCTTCAAAAAATAAGTCATTATTTCCGTAAAAAGTAAATGACAAAAAATGCTATTGTGGGTTATCCATAAGAGATAGACATACACTATCGCGGACTTTTCTGTAGACCTTTTCAAGGTGTACAAATACTTAGTACATCATTTTGATAAATCTCGTAGGGTTCAGCCTGTGTTTACAATGTAAGCGGGAAAAAATTATTTACGTCATCACATTACAAAAACTCAAAAATTACAGTATTTCTCTACTCCATATTGAATGTTATTATACATATAAACCTTACTCTTCAATCACTCTACCTATTTAAACAAACCGCATCAAAATCCGTTGCGTAGTTTTAAAGGTTTATATACATAGGGACATAGGGAAAGACAGAGAAAGCGAGTTTGTTTTATACTATGTAGTGATATAGGAGGGAGTCTTTGGACTTTTTCATAGGCCCTCTTTAGCACATACCTTGCAGCAAGTACTCGTTGTCGTCGTGCTCGTTGGAGCAGGTCTGGTTGACCAGGTAGCCCACCCCGCCCGGCACCTGCAGGAAGGCGCTGACGGCGGCCGCGCACTGGCTCGTCCACTGCGCGAGCAGCATCAGCAGCGCCACCTGCACATTGACATAACCAAAATGTAAAGCTCTCCTTGGATGCCCCATTCCCAAAGGTCTGGGAGCTACCATTCCCAGACCTCAATTCTGAACACCACATCCCGTAGGTCAGGTCCCCAGGTCCCTAGGTGACCTGTACCTACGGCCCGAACACAGTCCAGGCTACAAAGTCGAGGACTAGCCCGGGCAAAGAGGTTCACGCCGAGGCCCGTACCCCGCCTACCCCTCAAGGGTAAGAGAGAAGAACCCCTGTTGCCTTGGGTGCGCTAAGTAAACGGTGAAAAGTTATTTAAAAATCATGTTTAAAAAATTTTTAACAAAGTATAATGAAGAGTTAACTAATTATATAATTATTTAGTTATTAAATCATTTAACATCAACTATGAAAAGCATATATCTTTTTCCATAAAACATGAATCGCTGGCCATTGATAGTATTATATATAAACTCACTTTGGACTGTAACTTCGCAGTCTGCTGCAGCAACAGCGTGCACTGGTGCAGCAAGGATACAGGGTTGCTGCCGATGTTGGTCGCCAGGAGCACCCTCAGGAGTTGTTCCTTCTGCGTGGTGTTATCAATCAGGGCGTGCATCAGAGCCACTGCCGAGAACCAGTTGGAGAGCACGTCCGGGGAAAAGAGCCCTCCGCAGAGGATCTGACCGCTGGTGAGGCTGGACACGTCAGTAGAAGACGGCAACAGGGTCTGGACCAAGTTGGCCTGGCTTAGTTCGTTGTGGTACAGGTAGCATTGGAAGCAGTAGAGGACTGCACATCTGCAAAAATAACACTCGTTGGCTTAGATTACTTCCCCATGCTCCAGATGGACCCTCAGAGGTCCATGAAAGACTAACTGTGTCTACGTTAGTGACGACTCCTTGCGACTCCTGCTTTGCGCCTTGCAAAAGTACGTAAATCGTTTGTGGGAATGGGCATAAGATTCTATAATAAAATTCCGCAATCAATTTTAGCTTTGCAATTACAGCAGTTAAAAAACACTGTTAAAAAGAGGCTGATCCAGAAAGCCTATGTTGAGGATTACTTGGAAGATAAGAATGTGTATGTGAAGACAGTAATGACTAAATGTAACTAGTCATAAGAATTATATTTTTAAAAGAGCAACCGCCGAGTTTCTTACTGGCTCGTCTCGGTAGGAACAGCTTTCCGAACCAGCAGTAGAGTTGACGATTCAAAAGCACTTGTTTACAAGTTCATTTGAATAAAGAATATTTTGAATTTGAATTGAATTTGACAAAAATGGGGGTTTATATTTCGTAAGCGGGGGTCCACGAAATTCCCGTCCCGGACGTGAATAACAAATTTGAAACGCATACTTTTTAGGGTAGCCATAGGTTAGGTTTAACCGAATAGGTTTTCGTTTATTTATTTCTTTCTATACATACATTTAGAAAAAACAAAAACAAAAAAAACCTGTATAAAGGCAGACTTATCCCTAAAAGGGATCTCTTCCAGTCAACCTTTGAGTAATATAAGGAAAAGAACAAGAATTGAAGAAGAAAAAGAGTACGGGTAATATAGAGAAAAAGGAAAAGTTTATATAAATTGAACTATTTAATCTATTAAATAATTTTGGTAAAATAAATAGATGAAAAGATGCTACTAATATATAATTACTGTACTTAGATAAATATTTTCTAATCTGTAACTTAAATACTGAAAGGGAAAGAGATTTGCGGATTGATTCGTTTATACGTTTAAGAGGTTATTTAAATATATTCACCATTTTGTATGTGCGATATAAAAGCCTTATCAACTTAACTGAAATATTCAGCATTTAAAGGCAATCCTAGTAGGCAATACCTGTTACGATTAATCATATGAAAGGACACAAGTCAACTTATCGACATATTCTAAGCATGTCTATCTCTAAGCAGTAAGATATTTGTTAATGTGTGTTTTGTATTTAATTACTTATTTTTGTATTTTATATTTATTGAATTTTTTTTTTGGCTAAATAAAGTGTATTATTATTATTATTCACGCCTGGTGCCGATTTATCTGCTTTCTATAGTGATGAAATAAAATGTAGGTCACCTATCAATCTAGGTAAGGTAAAGTTCGATGGCGTCTGTTTTTGATTGGAAAACTTTACTGTTTTGAGCACTTACAGCACAATAAATAATTTAACTAACAAATTAATTCTCATTCCTTTAAAATACTGTCAATTCTTGGTTGGAACGTAGCCGCAACGCATAATTCCATGGTTAGGTCTAATCTTCACATATTTTGTCAGGTTTTAGGAGAACTCAAAAATTTGTTTATGTATTGATAAACATAGATATCAAAAGTTAAATTGAATATAATTAATTAAATTTAATTATAATCAGAGTATTTATTATCTAGAATCAAAAATAAGTAAAATTACTTATTTTTGACTGGCCCGTTGGAGCAGTGGGTAGTGACCCTGCCTTCAGCTCCGCGGGTCGCGGGTTCGATACCCGCCGAGGACTAACATTTTTATAAATGAATTTGTTCGTCTTTGAGCCTGGGTGTATATTTGTATTTAAGTATGTATTTAAAAATATATAAGTATATATTCACCAGTTGTCTGTCTACTATAACACAAGTATTAAGTTACTTACTTTGGGGACGGACGACCGTGTGTGTAAGTGTCCCATATATTTATATTTATTTATTTATTTTATTTATTTACTTTTTATTCACAGCAAAAATAATGATCCACAGCGATTCGAACCGACTCTAAAACATGCCAAGTAAAACAATGGTAAAAACTGTGGCTTATTTCATATCTTTAATATTTTTCTGGCTAGCAACATTATTTTTGTAAAACCATGCCGCACGTAATATCAGTGACGTATTCTTACCTCAACGAAAATGGTTGTTTCTCGTTAACCATAGACATAAGAAGGACGATGATCGCCGGCCGCGGAGGATTCGACGGCGCTATCACATTCCCGATAAAGTCCTGATTATTTGCATCCCCTCTGACCACTTCGCCTACAGAGTTTATCGTTTCAGTTAAAATATCCGCAGGCACACCGCTCGCCATTAAAATATTACACAAGGCGTCTAACAGCCCAACATTTTTCATAATCTTTTGACAACTAGAAATTATTTGCGCCGAATTACTTGGTGAAATCAACGTTCTAACCAATTGCAGCATACAGTGTACATTGGAGACTTTCTGCGGTGACCAACCGACCTCCTCCAAGTCATCCGGTATATTAAACATGGGTAACATCTTCTGTATATAACTACCCTCTTTGAAAAAGTTGATATTACTGCTATTATTCTTTAATAAATTCAACATAAGTAAGAGGCAGTCTTCGACAATGATCCCACCGTCTGAGTAACCTTCGCTAGATACTATTTCGAACAGCCTGTCAAAAGCATTTTCGAAAGCTACAATTTTCTGTATATTCGCATTGCCTTTTGTAAGTTTTATTAGTAGAAGCAACGTCTCATTCCGAATCACTTCCCTATTGTCGCCTAGTAGGTCCATCATTTTGGATACACCCATCGGTTTATCAAGAATGATCTCTTGAATATCTTTGGTTCTATTTGTTAGTAGTGAGATCAAAAACTGAACTGCTGAGAGTCTGACTCTGAAATCATACTCATCCAGCAAGTCTAAAACTAATTGTATGTTATGCGGATCTTTTATAAACATTTCTGTGAATTGGTCCCCAATATTCATGGGTATGTGCGGTTTGTCCTCTTCTTCTTCAAATTGTGATGGTGAGACTACATTGTTTAATGTGTCTAAAGCGTAGTTTATTGTTTCATTGTCTGCTCGGTCAAGTTCTAATATCTATAAACAATGCAGTTTAGTTAAAAGAACATAAATCCTTTTAACTATTATAATGGATTTAGTTCGAATTGAATTAAAAACAAATATACAAGCCGTGTGGTATTCCGCTGAGTAGAATAGACCACCCTCATTTCTGAGGTGTCGGAAAAGGCGTCGAAGTTAAGCGACCCGCCGTGCGGTATCCGGCTGAGCAGAATAAACCACACTCATTTCTTACCGAGATGCAAGGCATCTAAGGTAAGTTGTCCCACCGTGCGCTATCCAGCTTAGTAGAATAGACTAACCTCATTTCTGACCGAGATGTCTTATAAGTCGTCGAAGGTAAGTTGTCCCAACGTGCGCTATCCAGCTTAGTAGAATAGACTAACCTCATTTCTTACCGAGATGTCGTATAAGGCGTCTAAGGTAAGTTGTCACACCGTGTGGTATCCGGTTGAGTAGAATAGACCAACCTCTTTGTTACCGAAGTGTCGTAACATACAACGAAGTAAGTTGACGTTAGGCAGGCGGCCGGTCGTAAAATGCATAGCCAAATCAAGTTAGCATGTTTTGCCGACCCCACTTAGACTGGGATAAGGGCAGGAGGATGACCGATGAGGATTAGTTAAAAAAATATGTAAATAGGATTAAAGTTAAGATTCTGTCGTTTATATCCTGGTATGAGACCAAGCAAGTTTGTAATTATATGGGCTTATAATACCCCATACAATCTTTGGTTGATAGATTGTTAGATTTAATTTATATATTGCGACAGTTAATTGATAATTATTTTAATAATTAATTCAGGTAATTTGTTAATGTATTTGATAATGATAGCATAAGCACAACACGCTGACGTCGTACTGATTTCAAATTAATGCGATATAAAAAATATGGGGTACATTCCGATGTTGCAAATGTACGTGTTAGCCCCTACTAATAATTAAGATTTTATGGTTTCTAAAGGTTTAAGAAAGTAATTCTCAATAATCAATTTTAACATTTATTTATTTGAAAGGGAAGTGTTTTTCAGAAACTTCAGGAGAATAGATCTAAGATGATTGATATTATTATCTACTTCTTAATATTATCTATACTAATATATAAAGCTGAAGAGTTTGATTGTTTGAACGTGCTAATCTTAGGAACTACTGGACGGACTTGAAAAATTCTTTGAGTGTAACATAGTCCATTTATCGAGGAAGGCTATAGACTATATAACATCACGCTAAGACTAGTGGAGCAGCAATGAAAAACATTGCATATATATTGCATGTGCTAAGTAAACGGTGATAGCCCAGCGGTGTGACCGTGCAACTCTTTCGAGAGGGTCACGAGTTCAAACCAATGAGTTTTTCTATTAAAAACTTATGTGTCTAATTGATAATCGCAATTTACCACACGCTTTTCGGTGAAGGAAAACTTTGTGAGGAAACCTGCATATCTCTAGAAACATCTGGGAATATGTGTAACCTACCAATCTGCATTGGAGCAGCGTGGTAGGTCTTAGCTCACACCCTTCTCTCTAGGAACGGATAGAGGAGGCCTATGCCCAGCAGTGGGATTGTAACGGGCCTTTATTTATTTTAAGTAAATGCTGAAAGTTATTGAAAAACATCTTATAATTTACTTGTGATGACTTTTATGTTCAAAATTTCAATTTTTTACACTGAATTCCATGTGGGCAAAGCTGCTAGCACAGCTATGTATTTTTAAAGTATTTAAATACCTGTCTCAATGTATCCAAGCCCTGGGCTCCAACTTCAAGTCTGTACTTCCTTGACAACGCTTTGAGTGCCCTACAGGCATCTCTGCGATCTTCCAGTAATGTGGAATTACTTGCACGTTCAACCAGACGTTCCACCTATTACACCAGATAATAATAAAACAAACTGTTAACTTGTGTTAATAATAGTTAAACAGCTCCTCCTGTCAAGTGAGGGTAGATGAACAAAATAATGACTGTAGTACTCTGGAACGAAGACACCGTGGCGCTCGAGTCAGTTTGTAACCACTGTGGATGCAACTCTGCCGAAACCTTGAACCTTATATAAAGGTAATTCGATTATAACGCCTTCATATGTGTGCTTTTTACTTTTTCTTTCTCTTTTCTAACTATATGTAGAAAAAGCCTATCCACAGCCTTTAATCATGAGCTCTTTATTATTTTATTTTATAAGGGAAACTTACAGATAATAAATTAGGAAATAAGGCCAAATACGTTAAGTTTTAGCAGATAGAATGGCTTTATCGCAGTGGGAACTGCAATCTAGTCTTTTATTGAATAACACGTGAGTATAGCCGGTTTCTTTACATAAACTAAAGTTGGAGCTATTAAAATAAACTAATTTATATTTTATTTTATTTTAAAAATTAAAGTTATTTTATTTGGAAAATTAAATAAATTCCATGTAATCGAACGTATTATACACTTCTATATGGGCTGGTTAATCCTCAAATAGATAACAGGTCATCTATGTCACGCACATTTATTACAAACACCCACATAATGAAATGGACAAATCTGTGCCGCTACAACTTATTAATAGGCGAATAAATCGTTATTACTGAAAATATACAAGAATATCACCGTTTCAGCAACTGAAGGCTGCTGGCCCTGTTCAGGTGCGCCCAACACGGTTTTTATGCCGCTTTTCAAGAAATTCATTTTAATTTACACAGTTCTTCGTTCAAGCTATGTCTTAATAAATTATTGATATAAAAACATAGCGATTTTTAAAAGGAATCACTACAAATTGCGACACGTCAGATTATAATAGAATTTGACAGTGACATTCACTGCCCAAACAATTTAGAACGTTTAGTATTTAGTACGTACCTATACGTTTACTATTTTGTAGAGACAAATAGCTAGTTAGTTAAAACTTTTATAAATATAATATTTAAGATAGATATAACTTGTACATTTTTGCTGTAAATAAATACACCTATTCGTATTAAATAAATATTTAAAAAAATAATAATAATATAAATATATGGGACACTTGTCTAGGTTAGAAGCTAGCGAGGGCCAAGTATATTGTTATAAACATAACTTTTATTTTCAGAAGAAAATATTAGTCTTAGCAGTGATCAATACTAATACTAGATCAATATCAATACTAATTTTTTTTTTAATAAATTAAAGAAACTTTGAAAAAAATAAAAAAATAATTAGGTAGTTGGGGATCGATCCTAGGTATTATAATTCTCGATACTGCCCGTTCTCTGAATAAGCTACGCTGACTAGACAGTTTATGGCAGAAATAGTATTCAATATATAATAATAATAATAATAATATATTTTAGTATTTTTACATAAAACCTAGCTAGATCGATTTTTCTTCGCCAAAACCTCTACATGCTAAATTTCAGGAAAATCGTTGGAGCCGTGTCCAAGTTTCTGAAAATATATATATATACATACAAGATTAACTCATCATATATTAAAGAAAGATATGATTATGAATACTATTATGTTATTTGTCTATGATTTGAGTTTGTATTATAGTTAGTAATCTATGATTAAAACCATGTATTATCTATGTACAAAATATTGATATTGAATATTGATTGTTTACCTTTTATTTATGAAATAAGTACATACAATAAAATAAGTAATTTAATTTAGCTAAATCCCCAGTATGGCTACAGATTTAAGTGCTAGTTTCAATGAACAATACATCAGTATCAACACGAAGCTTAAAAAGTAAGTTTTATTTAGTCCAACTGAACAAATTCTTTTTTCAAAACCTTAACCGTTCCATAAGGAAATTCTAATGTATTGTAGTAATCTAATTGAAGTTAACTTAACTGAATTAATAATTTGTTAGGATGTTTACAGGAGGTTCCTGCGAAAACCGAATATTTCTGAAGCTACAAACGAGTTTATCGCTTTAGCTATACAATGTGAGCATTCCGAGCAGCCTTCCTTCGCGGGACAGACATATATAGGCGCGGCAAAATGTGAAGCAACTGCTGGTAACTTCTTAGGAGAAGCAGAACAGCATCTTGCAGCAGCACGACAGTTTATGAAGGCAGAGAAAAAACTAGCATCCTTAAAGTTCTATAGCCCTGACAGAGAAAATCTAGAGGTATGAGAGTATGTTGATTGTGACCTTCCTTTTACATGGTATTAACTTTTTTAGTTGGTATATTGCATCATCTTCCTGACCTTATCCCACTCTAAGTGGGGTCAGCACAACATGAACACGTTGTCACATGATTTGGCTACATATTTTGACCAGACGCCTGCCTGATATCAACTTACCATAATCGTATTTTACGACACCTCGGAAAGAAAGAGGGTGGTCTATTCTAATTAACTGGATACCACACAGTGGGTCAACTTACCTTAGTCGCCACCACACGGTGGGTCCACACGGTGGGTACACTGTCCTACCAGTTATTTTATTCAGCTCCATAATGTTTAAGGTTGCCTGGAAGAAATCGCTGGTTAGTGATAAGGCTGCCTTATTGTACCTGTATTTGCTTATAAATGTCTGTAATTTTTTTCTGTTCTGTTTGTACAATAAAGAGTATTCTTCTTCTACTATATATAAAAAAGATTATCTATTTTTGATAGGCTGCTATTGGCTGCTACATGTGGGCACTTGTCAAATATCCTGAAAAATCACCCCTCCGTGCATCCATACTGATGGAGCTTGCTGGAGGCTTGGTTGACTTGAATTATAAACTTGAGGCATTGGTTTACTTTGAGGAAGCTGCTGATTATATTGAAGATGAAGTTATGAAGCTAATGTGTCAGAGAAATGTGATAAATTTGCTTATTGATTGTGGTAAGTTTATTTTAAATATTCATGTTCTGTTCATATTTATAGCTAGTAATATAATTTATAGAATTAGGCGTTACTTTCCATAATACAAAAGTAATAAGAATATTATTTTGCTATAATCCGCGATAAAAGAAAATATATGTAATGCTAAATGTATAGTGTACTATTCGTTTTCGTACCTGATACATGCAGAATTTGTAAGAACTCATGCACTACCCGACACCAATGACACAACAATACACAAGCACTGCACACATTCACCACCACAATCGCAAAGCTTTCCTTTGCAATTTTGTTGTGGAGTCTATCTCCTGACGATGCTTCGGTTATGAGGCGAAACAACTGTTGAGATTGTGGTGGTGAATGTGTGCAGTGCTCGTGTATTGTTGTGTCATCGGTGTCGGGTAGTGCACGATTTCTTCCAAATTCTGCATGTATCAGATATGAGAACGAATAGTACACTCTACATATAGCATTACATATATTTTCTTTTATCGCGGATTATAGCCAAATAATATTCTCATTACTTTTGCTAGTAATATCCCGCGATTTCACCTGCGTAATTTTTATTATTGACACCTTATTACATTTTTATATTGGATCCCTATTTTTTTGAAAATGTTATATAGCCTATGTTGCTAAGTAAAGATAAAGCATTCCAATAGTGAAGGAATTTTGAAATCGGTCCAGTTTTTGTGTGAAAACATTACAAACATACATACAAATTTTTCCTCTTTATAATATTAGTATAGATAAGTACGTTTTTATATATGTTTCAGGTAAATATGAGCAGGCCTTGGAGGCGGCCAATAAAATATGTGATTCAAATTTTAAACTAGCAGAAGGAATTTTAACAGAGTAAGTTGTGTAAGTTGTTTAATGTGTAGTGGTGTAATTTTTTTATGATCCCATTCTTTATTTTCTCATAGTTTACATTAGGTTTTTGGTCCTATAAGACTAAAATAAAATGGCTTGAATGCGCTATAAATTATTTTTATGGTCAAATGCTTTATTATTTATGGATTGAATGCACTATAAATTATTTTTAAATGTTTTATTATCTATCTATACTTATAATAAATCTGTAGAGAGGTCAATTCTGTAACTGGAATATATTTCCAAAATAACTATCAGGGGGTGATTAGGGATCGATACTGATGCCAAAAATGCAATCAGTAAAATTTTTGTCTGTCTGTCTGTCTGTCTGTCTGTATAACCGTTATAGAAACAAAAACTACTCGACGGATTTTAACGAAACTCGGTACAATTTTTTATCATACTCCTGGGCTGGTTATAGTATACTTTTCATCACGCTACAATCAATAGGAGCAGAGCAGTGAAGGGAAATGTCGGGAAAACGGGAGAAGTTACTCCATTTTTTAAGCTTCCGTCGCGTGTGCAACCTTGATGGTTAAAGCTACATAGAAATCATGTATGACAGAAATGTTCTCCTTAAAATTATATAAAAAATATCCCACGACAGCATATGTCTATCTTTTATGGTTGACTCACAATAACAGGTGTAACTCCCGATAGCTTAGCAGTTCGAAGCTTTCTGGTTATATTTGTCTACTGCTACGTTTATATCACTCTCAGTCATCACTAAATAAAAAAGTGAATAGTATTAACCATTGTATAAAAAAAGAATCATTGAAATCGGTATAGAAACACCAAAGTTATACATGAAATACGCTAATAATAAGCCATCGCGCGTGAATACTGAATCATGCTATAAGGATTATCACTACATTGTATAAAACAAAGTCACATTCTTTGTATGTCCCTATATACCTATGTATGCTTAAATCTTTAAAACTACGCAACAGATTTTTTTGCGATGCAAAAGATTTTTAATATATAGAGTGATTCAAGAGGAAGGTTTATATGTATAATAACATTCAATATGGAGTAGAGAAATACTGTAATTTTTGAGGTTTCTAATGTGATGTCGTAAATAATTACTTTTTTTCCGCTTCCATTGCAAACGCAGGCTAAACCCTACGAGATTTATCAAAATGATGTACTAAGTATTTGTACACATTGAAAAGGTCTACAGAAAAGTCCGCGATGGTATATGTCTATCTCTTATGGATAACCCACAATAGCATTTTTACGAAAAATAATGCCTTATTTTCGAAGCAATTTTTATACAATACAGCATTAATCCTTATCCAATTAAGTACCTTAAATACATTGTTGATTTAATATAAATCAATATGGCCGTTTACAGCATGTAATTTAAATGAACATTTTCGAAGATATCACAGATTTAAAATCCCGCGAGGAGGCCGCGCTTCGTCCTATAGCACTTCGAATTTAGCAGCGATCGGACCCGCAACTAAATGTCGTTCTTTTAAGAGTAACCTCTAAAGAAAACATGTTTGTATTGTCTAATGATAACAAAGCTATGAATGTTGTATATAAAGAAATTCTGTAATTAATTGTAAACATAAAATATATAGGGAAAAATGTAAAATGTAAATATGTAGTATATGAATTTAGATATTAGATATAGCAGGAAATCTTCTTGGTATAGGGAGAGGGGAATTGTTTTTCTTTAAATTTAACGCGTGCGGGCCACGGGCAGTAATGAATAAATTAAAACTACTGCATCGATTTTAATCGTTTTTTTCACTGAGTGACATAGGCTATATATTTTATACCCGTGCGAAGCCGGGTAGGCCGCTAGTTTATTAATAAAGATATGTGTATATGTATGTATACGTGTGGTATCTTGCTGAATAGAATAGTACCACCCTCATTTCTTACCGAGGTGTCGTAAAAGGCGACTAAGGTAAGTCGACCCGCCGTGTGGTATCCGGCTGAGTGGAATAGACCAACCTCATTTCTTACCGAGGTGTCGTAAAAGGCGACTAAGGTAATTTGACCCGCCGTGTGGTATCCGGTTGAGTAAAATAGACCACCATCTTTCTTACCGAGGAGTCTTAAAATACGACTAAGGTAAGTTGACGTCAGGCAGGCGGCCGGTAAAATACGTAGCCAAATCATATGACAACATGTTTTGTAACATGATGATATGAATAATTTTATAGAATTAGGCGTTACTTTGCGGAGATCCATAATACAAAAGTAATAGTAAAATTATTTTGCTATAATCCGCGATGATAAGTAAAATAGAAAATATATATAATGCTAAATGTAGAGTGGACAATCGATTGTCCACTACTGATTGATTGATGATGATGACTTATTAATAAAGATAATAAATTTCTCAGAATACAAGTGAGCAGAATATTATTGGTACTTCTAATTGAACCTGGTGAAGAGACCAATTCAGAATCTCTCAAACTGTTATTGGATAGCTTGTTGAATGATGAACAAAATGAATGTAAGTGAACCATGTGTACTCTAGACATCAGTAAATTATTATATTTATGTAATGGTTTCAGTAGTGGCTGTTAAGTTGTGGAACTGCTCAGAGTTGCTAAAGTATATTTTTTTTACTTGACTTACACACACTGATATTCTCAAAATCTACTGAACGGTCTTTTGTACGGTTTTTACTAAAGTATTGCGATTCTTCTAGAAAGTTCATGTTAGTACATTAAGGTTTTACGTAGATTGTGTTGAAGAGGTCACGCGGTTGTAAAATAGCCTCCTAAGAGCTTTAGTTAGGTGCGCCGCGTAATCCAATAGGAATACACGAAAGTAATGTCCTAAAAAATTGTAGATCTACAAAAATACTACAAAAACGTCGGTGACAGCATGTCTCTATATCTGATAGTTAACTCACAATAACTTATTCATAGAATTGGGCGTTACTTTGCGGAGATTCATAATACAAAAGTAATAATAAAATTATTTTGCTAATCCGCGATGAAGTAAAATAGAAAATATGTATAATGCTAAATGTAGAGTGGACAATCCGTTTTCATACCTGATACATGCAGGATTCGTAAAAACACATGCACAAACCTCCACCACCGCCACCCACACTACACAAGCACAACATACGTTCACTATCACAAACTCAACAATTACCCGCTACCGCGGCATCATCAGGAGATAGACTCCACGACCAAAATCACGCTTTGCGATTTTGGTCGCTTGTGTATTGTGGTGGCGGTGGTGGAGGTTTGTCCGTGTGTTTTTACGAATCCTGCATGTATCATGTATGAAAACGGATTGTCCACTCTACATTTAGCATTATATATATTTTCTATTTTACTTCATTGCGGATTATAGCAAAATAATTTTATTATTACTTTTGATTTATATACGGGTTTCAGTAGTGGCTGTTAAGTTTGGGAACTGTTCAAGTATTTTTTTTTACTTGTTCTGTATCATTCATGATAGTAATTTAAAAATGCTGTTATGGCAAAGTTAAATTAAAACGCCGTGTGGTATCCGGCTGAATAGAATAGTACCACCCTCATTTCTTACCGAGGTGTCGTAAAAGGCGACTAAGGCAAGACGACCCGCCGTGTGGTATCCGGCTGAGTATAATAGACCAACCTCATTTCTTACCGAGGTGTCGTAAAAGGCGACTAAGGTAAGTTGACCCGCCGTGTGGTATCCGGCTGAGTAGAATAGACCAACCTCATTTCTTACCGAGGTGTCGTAAAAGGCGACTAAGGCAAGACGACCCGCCGTGTGGTATCCGGCTGAGTAGAATAGACCAACCTCATTTCTTACCGAGGTGTCGTAAAAGGCGACTAAGGTAAGTTGACCCGCCGTGTGGTATCCGGCTGAGTAGAATAGACCAACCTCATTTCTTACCGAGGTGTCGTAAAAGGTGACTAAGGTAAGTTGACCCGCCGTGTGGTATTCGGTTTAGTAGAATAGACCACCGTCTCTCTTACCGAGGTGTCGTAAAAGGTGACTAAGGTAAGTTTACCCTCCGTGTGGTATCCGGCTGAGTAGAATAGACCAACCTCATTTCTTACCGAGGTGTCGTTAAAGGTGACTAAGGTAAGTTGACGCGCCGTGTGGTATTCGGTTTAGTAGAATAGACCACCCTCTCTCTTATCGGTGTCGTAAAATACGACTAAGGTAAGTTGATGTCAGGCAGGCGGCTGGTCGTAAAAACACAACCAAATCATGTAACATGTTTATAACATGTTGTGCCGACCCCACTTACAGAGGGATAAGGGCAGGAAGATGACGATGGCAAAGTTAAAATTTACATACTAGTTTGACAATAAGAAATATTTTATATAGATTTTAATAATCTCTTAACCTGTTCCAGGTATACCATTCAACACAGACCTGCGATTGAAACTGCAGTCTATCATCATATCAAGCAGCTCTGGAGACCAGCAATCCCTTATCACCACAGCGGCAAACACTAAACAATATCTGAACATGCCACAGAGAGAATTACTTGAAACACTTATCTTAAAAAAGAAAGTGGAGTAATAGGTGCACAGTGGTGGTCGAGACAAGTTTTTATAGGCCATTGGATATTACTTTAGTTTGAGCTGTAATTAATGGTGTTTAAGTTAAGACTTATGATTCAAACTACAGTCAAACCAAGTATGATTCAAATTGCAGTATTTTCAGTAGACAAGCTCCCCCTCATCAGCACAGCAGCCAACATTAAGAATATAGCAAAGATCTACTTGCAAAACTTATAAAAGAAAGCAGAACAACAGTGGTGCTTGGGCCAAGTTATTTTTAGCCTTTGTATATTACTTTAGTTTGTGCTATAATTAATGGTGATCAAGTATGATTCAAACTGCAGTATTTTCAGTAGACAAGCTCCCCCTCATCAGCACAGCAGCCAACATTAAGAATATAGCAAAGATCTACTTGCAACACTTATAAAAGAAAGCAGAACAACAGTGGTGCTTGGGCCAAGTTATTTTTAGCCTTTGTATATTACTTTAGTTTGTGCTATAATTAATGGTGATCAAGTATGATTCAAACTGCAGTATTTTCAGTAGACAAGCTCCCCTCATCAGCACAGCAGCAAACATTAAGAATTTAGCAAAGATCTATTTGCAACACTTACAAAAGAAACCAGATAACAAAACGATAAGGTGCACAGTGGTACTGGGTCAAGTTTTTATAGGCCTTTGGATATATTTATTTTGTGCTATAATGGTGTTCAAGTTAAGACCTATGATTCAAACTGGAGTCCTTCCAGTAGATACGTTCCCCTCATCAGCAGAGCAGCAAACATTAAGTAGCAAAGATCTACTTGCAACACTTATATAAGATAGCAAAACAAAAGGTGCAGTAGTACTGGGTTTTTATAGGCCTTTGGATATAACTAGTTTTACATAAAATATTACTTAATGAAATCTTTTTTATTGTTAATTCAACAATATTATTTTTGTTGTTTAATGTATACTACTGAACACTGCAATCATGTCTCAAAAATAAAACTAATAAAAAAAACCAACTTTCTCTTTTAATCTGTTAAAACATGATATCTAATTTTGTTTAAGAACAACTAAATTTTCTCTCATCACCAATATAATTTTTTTTCAAAATACACAAATAGTAAAATATTAAGACTTTTTATCAATACCACCATCACTCCTAGGTATGTCAAAATTAATATTATTAGCAAAATTTACTTCTTTATCAATGGTGCTATTGTCAATCTTGATTTCATTAGCAAAGTTAGTTGAAGTATCAACTTGGACCTGCTTGGTGTGTGTCCACATTTCATCAAATTCATCATCAACATCACCATCATCATCACTGTTGTCACTTTTCCCCTTTTTATTTTCATGGGACTTGTTCCAGCAATACTCAAATGGGTAGCTGACATTACGGTTGTCATCTGGCGCAATTTCAAAACGAGAAGACAAAGAATTGTAGGTTGTGTGCACCCCTTCAAGCATATTAACATCAACTTCTTCAAATCCTGTAATTGACTTGAACAAATCATCTGCAGTTTTAATATCGGGCACATTTTTCTTGTCAAAGAACTGAAAAATGTAAATAAAAGTTTTAATATAACAATAATAAAAAACTGAGCTAAATGTTAAAACTTACAATGCAAAGTTTCATTATAATCATTTGAGCATAGCAGTTAAAAAAGGCTTTATTCTCACAGCTCTAAGTTAAGCGCTAAGCTATAACCAATTTCTACATTATGTTAATTTGTTATTCAGTACTAAGATATTTTCAAATAAAAGTATTAACCATTAGATATAGTTCTTATGTAGTTTTTGTTACAAATTAAGATTGTTAATTTGTATGAAAACAGTGTTGTCAAAAAATACGAATTTGCCTCATCAAATTGTAATAGTGCAAATAATTTGCCATCCACTATCAGCTATCGCTTGCTGGTAATACATCCAAGATAGGTGAGGTTAGCAGTCCTAACTGCTAACCTCAATTGCAAAAGGAAATGTATATTTGATGTCAACTAAATATAATAAAGTGATAAGGTAAAAGGACAAGCTTACATTAATTATGTTTCTGCAATCTCTCAACAAAAACTCCAATCCATTTGGATGATCTGGCTGAACTGATTGGGAGACATCAATAAACCAGCACTTGTTTTCCCACCACAGAATATTGTACTCAGACAAATCAGCGTGAATCAAGTGGCCAACATTGTACAATTTGTGCATTGCCTCCACTACTTCACTATATACACTCTGCCACTTTTCAGGCTTCAAAATAACATCCCTCAATTTCGGTGCTGATTTATTATCCTTCCCAATGAACGACATCACAAGTATATGCTTCTTCAAGCAAACCATCTCTGGACAGTTGAGTCCAATTTTCTGCATTCGTATCATGTTATGCATCTCCTTCTCTGCCCACATATGCACAATCTTCCTAGGATTCTGTTTAGAGAATCTGTTTTTAAACCTGTAATCAGCTTCTATATACTTATCGCGAGTTTTAAACTCATTTAAAGTTGTTTTAAATACTTTTATTGCACATTCTTTTGGTAAAACCATATCTGGGTAACTTTGGTCACAATTAGCATGTAGTACAACAGATTCTTTTCCAGTTGATATGACCCCATTAATGTCTTCCAAAAGACCATTGTTGATAAGCTTAAAGAGAATTAGTCGTGTGGATTCGTCAAGACCCATTTCAGCAGTAGCGTGGCTTTCTTTTCTATCCAACATCTTATGTTTACGAGCCTGATTCCATCTTGTGTGTTCCTTTAACTGATTGAACACAGCATTTGAGAGTTTCATATCAAATCCAGCGCCATCTCCCGTGCAAACTTCAGGAGGGAATGCCATAACTTTGCATGCATTCCTCCTCCCATTGATAGTGCTATCATGTTTAGTGACCATCTCACCCTCTTTCATAATGAATCCACGTTTAGGCAGACTAGCAAATTCTTTTTCGTTTGTTTCGAAACGATCCCAGTCCTTTTTATAAGCTAGTTCAATATCCTCGTCATCAGATTCAGAATCATAGACAAGGTGCTCAGGAACATTGCGATAATTATCATAGGATATAGACACTTTCGCTTCGCCATTGAGCTTCTTTGCGACTCTTTTTATTTCATCATCATGTTCTTTATCAAACTGGCACTGCAAAACTTTTGCTATTATAGCGTCTGAATCACAAAATCCCTTAACTTGAGATTCATCAATTTTTTTCAAAATTTCTGGTGAAATATCACTACACTCAGCGACAATATTCTGATCTGATAATTGCTCTGCGAACCTGTAGTTTTCTTTAACCTGAAGGCCTTTAGCGTACTCTTCAGACATGATATCGGATAAATTTTGCACATCGCTAGGTGCTGCAACGGTCTTCCACGGATTAGACATTTTATACATAAATTATAAAAATATCACAGCTTTTGTTACTTCAATAAATATTCTAAATATAATAGATTACAATGAAAATTGAGAATAAATTACGTCAATATTTCACAATATTGTGAGAATCATCGACAAGTAATCAATAACAAAAAGTTAAGTCACAGACTAATGACAATGTATCCACATATTTTTGATACGTACTTGATTTGGAGACCATCATACTATTATTGAAGTCAAAAATAATACAATATACTCACAGTACCTTGTATTTTAAGTAGGTACTCTAAATAATGCAATATGTTTGATGTAGTTTCTTTTGGTTAACCTAGTGCATAAGGGTATACTTGTGACAATTTTTATCAATATTGGTCCAGTAGAATCTTAGGGAACAAATAGAATTTCGCATTTATAATAATAGTGGGAGGATAAAAATTTAAACCATCATTTCTTAAATTAAGAAAATGGTCAGTTGATTAATTACGTAATTAACTTAATACACGTGAATCTTTGTAAACTATTTAATATATTTTTACTCAGCTATAATTTGACATAACTAATGAAATTAATTCAAAATTGTAAATCCAACACAAAGTATCATTTTATTAATTACACTAACAAAACAACAAAACACAAGGAATGAAATATTGTTATCTAATAATAATGGAGCAAACATAACTCATATTTAATAATAATTTGATAGTTAAGTATAAGTAGCATACAGGTAGGGAAGGTATTTTTTCAATAAAAAGACATGGGAGTTAGGTTTTTTCTTATTTTATTTACACCCTAATGTTCATTTAGCTGGCTTCACCTTGCCAATCTTAGCAGTTGCTTGTTGTGCTTTGAGGACTTTCACAATCTTCTGTTCCTCGATAAGGAAAGCTCTGACTATACGCTGCTTGACACACTTGTGGCAGAGAACACCCCCATACACACGCTTAACTGTCTTTTTTCTATAGCAAAGTCTAGAACGTTCTGCAGGCCTGGCAGGCTGGATACCTCTTAGTTTGCTTTTGCACTGGCCACATCTTGGGATCTTCTTAGGCTTCTTAACATATTGGTATACAAGGCGCCCGCCTGGTGTTCGAACTCTAAAATGTAATATTTGATTAAGTGAATGTTCATAATAATAAAATAAATAACTCTGGACCCCTAACCACCAGCAACTTAGGATATTTCCCCGTTCCCGGTGGACGTCAATTTTTTATATTTTTAAATGTTTTTTTTTTAACTATATTTTTTTTTAATTAGAAATATTTAAAAATGTAAAAAGTTATGATTAAGAAAAATAAATGAAAATAAATAATACTTGATATGTTTTTTTTTTAAATGAAAGAAATGCTCTAAATTCCTATTATATACTTTCCAATAGCCTGGTGTCAAAGAATTTTTTCATTAAATGTAAAATGAGAATACTGTGGAGTTTAAGATTCATCATAACTTTTTAATGAAATTTCAAAACATTACATTGTATCACAGTTGAAATAAATTATTTGGCTAAGAAAGACAAAAACAAAAAAAACTGATTCAACAATGTTTCTAATATTTTTGAAATATATATATTATAGCAGACAAATAAATATAGTTGTGTTACAATTGGTTTTCTACTATTGGTAAATATATAATGAACTGGAATAATAAAATTAAAGTTCTTCACGTAACATATTATAGTAAGCTGTCAACTATTCATATTGTGATAGAATGTGATGATTTCATTTACACATCTCTCAATTATTACACATATCAATTTCTTTTTTTGATCAATATATCTTTAGGTCTAGATTGATCACTGTAAACAAATTAATTTTTTAAAATATATTGTTAAATTACGCCGTATGTATAGTAAAAATAGTTTTTTAGTATGAAAATGCAGTACAGCATAAGAAAAGACAGTTGTTTTTAATACAAAAACAAATTAATTTTCTTTAATCTCTGAAATCTTTAAATAAACTATAATATGATTTTTTTTTAACTACACGAAAAGTACTTAATTGTACATACAAATAAACTTACACATAATAACCACAACATTAGCATTTGGAAATTTAAGGTTAGAATGTAAAACAAGATGCTATGTTTACTGATAATCCAAAAAACTTTGGTGAATAATAGGTAGTATAGTAAGTAATAATTAAATTAACAGTATAAACTTGTAATTAAATGATAAAAACTCACATTCTCCTCTGGTTTGACTTGGTGTTGTACGACAACCGTCGTCTAAATGTAAGACGCTGTACCATTATAACAGCTGAAATATAAAACAAATTATGTGTAACAAACACTTAACTATTTAAATCACCACAATCCTAAGAATATTTTAACATTTAAAATACGATTTCTTTCGATTTAATTTTAGTTACACTTCATCCGTACCTTTTTGACAGCTCTAGACAAGAAAAGAAAAACATTGGTTAATAATGGCAACATTTAAATAAGTTTATTATGTCTTAAAATGATTGAAATTATTCTGTAAAGTATTTTTATTATATTATAATTGTTAATATTTAATTTCACATTTATTTGTATTTTTAAATTAAGTACGTGGACTTAAGTTTGAACAATTCTCAATTGACCTTGCTGGTGAAATGATGAGTATATATTTATTATTTATTAATTGTACAATTTCTTTGTCATCTTTCTTAATATATATTGATTGAACAAATGTGTAATATTATAAAAAAAGCGATTACCTATTCTTGAATTTTAGTAATCAATTTGACATTGAAAATACTGTTTATAATTTATTGATATGGCAATATATGTTACAAGGTTAGTAAAATGGCTCCTGTTGTGTGATGTTTTTGGTGTTTGTGTTAAAAATTAAGGTGAATCGTGTTTTACAGTGAAGTAAACAAAAAATGGGTAAGTTACCATATATTCACTTAGTTACGCTTTTCTCAGAAACATAATACCATTAAATAGTAATGTATTTCGTGAGTGACATTCCGAAGTAGATAACAGATGATTGAATTGTCTTTTCAATCAAAACAAGAAACAGATTAATTCACTAATTATGCCATAAGAACACCTAGAGATATTATGCGGATACCCATTTAAATCTGTTGGTATTTCCTTAAGTCTATGTTATTTAATTTCATCTTCCTATAAACTTTGTTGTTTTTCTTTTATGTTTAATTTTAATTTCTTGAATTATACCCTATTTCCGGAGTTTCGATAATTTAGGATAGTAGCATACACTGTTTTTTTAATATTGAAACTTAGATTTACCGGTTTATAATAATTAAGATGGTAAGTTATTATCGTGTATTTTACCGTTTTCTGTCTGTGATTCTCTAATATGATAAAAAATAAAATTTATTGCATTTATTACTTATAAATAGTTCATATGTAAAGACTTGATTTGGTTCGAAAATTAAATGAGATTGATACAAGTAAATCAGAGCTTGATTGGATATCTATTCATTATACTATTATAAGCTCTTTTACTTATTGATATATATAGAATTTTTAATGTAAGATTATTTCATTTATAGAAGTAAAATTTGTGATATTTGCTAGAGTTTTTGTGTACTGCATGTGCTACTACATAATAACAGTAACAGATGGCGCCATATGTCAAAACAGTAAGCCAAATCGACCACTATAAGTCAAATTTATCAAAGGCAAGTGGCAGAATAAGTTGACCATACTGAAGTTGTAGTGCGACTCAAATTTTACAATTTTATTTGATCGTATCAGCTTCATTAGAACAGTTTTAATTCAGCTGCTGGAATTTCGGCTGCTCTCAATATATTGCCCTCTTAAAAGTATTTGGATAAATACTAATTATTTTCTTAGTCCGCCGTGTGGTATCTGGCTGAATAGAATAGGCTGAATAGTACCAACCTCATTTCTTATGGAGGTGTCGTAAAAGGCGGCTAAGGTAAGTCGACCCACCGTGTGACATCCGGCTGAGTAGAATAGACTACCCTCATTTCTTACCGAGTTGTCGTAAAACACGACTAAGGTAAGTTGCTACAGGCAGGCGGCCGGTCGTAAAAACGCAACCAAATCATGTGACAGCATGTTCATAACATGTTGTGCCGACCCCACTTAGAGTGGGATAAGGGCAGGAAGATGACTAATTATTTTCTTATTATAAACATATGCTATTATTTTATATTAATATACAAACCAATAATAATCTAAATAAATATATAAGCTCTTAAGATAAAATGCTGAGAGTCTGTGTGTAAATATTACACAAGGTTTGCATATACTAACATCAGGTATCTATAAATTTGCTATAAAACTCTTATATACATAATCAACCATCAGGATTTTATCATTTAAAAATCTTGAGGTACATTACTTCTCTAGAGAAATTTCAGGATACCCATATCCTGGAACTTGCCAAATGAAGTATTAAATATAATCCTGCTTGAATCCACGAACATTAAAGATGCTGTCGGCCTTCCTAATGTTCAACTGCATTTTGACGGAGTCAGCAATCCAATACCTTATAGAATAAGGATAAAATTATTTTCTTAAAGAGGCCACAGGTTCCAACCCCAGGCACCAATGAGTTTTTCTATTAAAACTAATGTGTCCAATTGTTAATTGCAATTAATCACATGCTTTTCGGTGACAGAAAACATAGTGAGAAAACCTGCATATCTCTAGAAAATGCTAGGGATATGTGTAACCTACCAATCTGCATAGGAGCACCATGGTAGGTCTTACCCCCAATTCTCTCAAAAAACGAAGCGAAGGGGCCTATGCCCAGCCTTGGGATAGCAACAGGCTGCTATAAAGGTATAATTACATAATAGACTTCCTATGACTAGACATGTTTTTTAAACTGGATTTTCTGAACATATTAACTTTAACTTTAAAAAACAAAATAGGCTTTTTACAAAATCTTTCAGAAGGAAGTTAATAGAAAAATGATATATATTTACTTTTGTATCATGGACGTCTGCAATGCAATAATACTTAATTCTATAAATTATTATGTTTTCAAAACAACGATACAACATACCAAAATATTTATAGAAGTATTAATTTTTTTTTTAATATGTGTAGTTTGAACCATGGTGTGGTATCCGGCTGAATAGAATAGTACCACCCTCATTTCTTACCGAGGTGTCGTAAAAGGCGACTAAGGGCGATCTGCCATGTGATAACCGGTTTAGTAGAATAGACCACCCTCTTTCTTATCGAGGTGCCGTAAAGTAAGTTGATGTCGGGTCGGCCGGTCGTAAAAATGCAGCCAAATCATGTGACAGCATGTTTATAACATGTTGTCCCCGCTTAGAGTGGGATAAGGGCAGTAGGATGATGAAAGTGTAAGTTTGAAATTTTAAACTACCGTGAGTAGTTTTCATAGCTAATGTTTAGAAACCGGCTATACTCATATCTAATTCTATCGGGTCAGCCCCACTAGTTTCGAGGCCATCCATGCCACTTATTCATGAACTCTTTACATGAGGTTATCTGCATGAACAGTTCCCGCCGTGTAAGTTTCTATTTCTAGTTACTTTTAATAAAAATTTAGCTTAATCCTCTCGCATAAAACGATCGGAACTAATTTGGAATTTAACTTTGAAGGATCTTTTACGGCCCCTTACAGCGCGTACGCATTCGTTATCCGCCATGTTTCATTCGAGGTGTCAGAAATAAGCCTTTATAAAATGTTCAAAGGCGCTTACGTTATATATTATAGACGTAGGGTAACCATGTCGTTGAAATTCCTGTATTATATCGGGTAGTGATAGTTGATCGTATTATTTGATAGAATCGCAGAAAATATTGTTGCTAATTAAGTTTAAGTTTCAGATTGTTTATTCCTCACTCCCGCCGTGTTGCATCCGACTGAATAGAATAACCACCCTCATTTCCTACCGAGCTGTCGTAAAAGGCGACTAAGATATGTTGACCCACCGTGTGGTATCCGGCTGAATAGAATATACCACCCTTATTTCTTATCGAGATGTCGTGAAAGGCGGCTACGATAAGTTGACTTCAGGCAGGCGGCTGGCCCAAAATAGCTAGCCAAATCATGTAAAAAATGGTTAATACATGTGCAAACCCTTAGAGTGGGATAACGGCAGGAGAATGATGTATCTTTTAAAACAAAACGTTTCCAATATAAACAGAAATAAGGATTTCGTAATGAACATGAGGTAAACGTAAAAATGTGTAGTTAAAAAAGATTACTCTATCTCAGTGGTCGGCTAAGTGCGGCTCCAGCAGAGCCGTATGTGGCTCTTTGACTCCTTAAGTGTAGCTCTGGCACAAAAATATCTACGGAAGGCCCAGTAATATTTTCAATGAAAAAAAAAAACTTACTCAAACTTTCCAAAGAGATGCAAGCCAATTGTTCACATTAATAAATCTTTAATATTTAAATGAGGTAATCTTGTATGTATGTATATATATTTTCGGAATCTCGGAAACGGCTACAACGATTTTCCTAAAATTCAGCATGAAGGAGGTATTGGGGAAGAAAAATCGATATTTTTTATTTAAAAAATAAAAATAGGTAGGTTTTATTAAAAAAAAATCGTTTTATCCCTGTTTTTGGGCATTAAAAAATACTAAAATTTACTTTTCATTTATTGAATATATAAATCACTATTTTTGGCGTTAAATGTCAAGTCAGCGTAGGTTATTCGAGGAACGGGTGGTCGCGAGAAATGAAAATACCTAGGATCGAGCCCCCACCTATTCTATTATTTTTTTTAAGTTTCTTTTTTTTATTATGCAAAAAAGGTACTATTTATTAAGTTTGAAATTTAGTTTTATTTAGTGTACTACTTATTAAGTGTAATAAACGTTTACTAAACAAGCAGATTTGGCTCCCAATATTTTTTTAAATCGTTGCCATGTTTATATTTGGCTCTTTGGCTAATAAGTTTGCCGAGTTTATACGTGAACTTGGTCAACCTACATTAAGGCGAGCGACTTGATTCGGGGAATCGTCCGACATTGAGATGGGTCATTTTATAATAACAATAGCAGGGAATCCGATTAGGGGTGGTATAACAGAGATTATATTGTAAGTTATTAGTATCGAGAAAAATATATAAGTTACTATTAAGCAGGGCGACCTTTTTGTCTATTATTTAATTTAAAATGGTAAGCTGCCATGTGGTACCGAGCCGAGCCTTGATTGGTAATTTAATGAAAAGATATAAAAAAAAACAATTAAAAAAATAAAAAAGATCGGGTAAAAAGACCGAGTTCAAGTCCCACAATGTAAAGGGTCGGGAATTCTTACATATTTTATCCGCCCGTTTACCATTGCGCTACTACAACTTGACAATGTAGTAAATTTAAGCTTTACAATCTATTTCTATTTTAGCAGTTTTTTCAATGCCCTAAAACAGGGATAATTTTTTTTACCCAAACCTAGCTAGATCTATTCCCCCCACCTGAAACTCCCAAAACAAGAAACCAAATCCTGTGACAACCCCACTTAGAGTGGGATAAGGGTAAGACAGACGCGAGTTATTCGATACCACCAGACTAATATGATTCATTTTGTTCTCATAAATTGTAGCAGATTTATTAGAACTCCTTAGTAACTTGCTGAGTGGAAACGTTGGTGACGTAATTATATTCAATTAACCGTACAAATAATATAATTAACGTGTCCCGTGTCATAAGGTGAATAATAATATTATTTTCCATGTTCAATAAATACATTTCATATCTTCAACATTAAGAACGAAGTTCAATTTCGATATCTTTTGATATTTAAATGAGTTAATCTTGTATATATATATATATGTATATTTTTCTGAATTTTCAAAACGGCTCCAAGGATTTTCATGAAAGTCAGCATATAGGGGGTTTGAAATCGATCTAGCTAGGTTTCCTTAAAACAGAAATCGTATTATCCCTGTTTTCGAGGACTGAAAAAATGCTAAAATAATGAAATGCATATTATTTTTTTAGCTGTAATTTGTTAAGTTGTGATAGCTCAGTAAATTACGGGCGGACTTAAGTAAAAAACCTGGGATCAAGCTTCTGTTATTGTCATCCTTTATTGCTTTTTTATTTTTATATTTATTTATAATTAAATAAAATTACTGAGCCAGATACTAATCTATATTAATATATAAAGCTGAAGAGTTTGTTTGATTAATTATTTGAACACGCTAATCTCAGGAAATACTGGATCGATTTGAAAAATTCTTTCAGTGTAACATAGTCCATTTATCAATGAAGGCTATAGGCGTAATATAATATGACGCTAAGATGAATAGGAGAGGAGCAGCAATAACAAATATTACGAAAACGGCGAAATTTAAATGCGTGCGCTGAGTTCAAAAATCATGTATTACAAAAATGTTCCCCTCTAAATGTTCTAATTAAAAGTCCGCGACAGTATATGACTAGCTTTTAAGGGTAACCGACTTTAACCATTTTTATGGTTATCAAAATACTATATTATGGTTGTAATCTTTTCACGCGAGCGGAACCGCTGGAGATTGCTACTAATTTATATGACAAACACAACATTTTCTCTGTCATCTATTATATTTAAAAAAAAAATATTATTTGGATGGTGTCAACCCTTAAACGGGTCGGTTTACTTTTCGTTTTTCACGTTGAGCGCGCGGCGAACACCTCGCGACAATGCTCACATGCCCTTCGGCTTTCAGTTGATATGCTATTGTTCGTTTTCTATACCTGTCTTAGCCATAGCACAATGGGGGAATTTAAAAGGACTCTGAGAGGGGGGGGGGGGATTATATCATATACGTACTTTAATATTTTTTCATCACACCCTCCTGCCCTTATCCCACTCTAAGTAGGGTCGGCATATTATAAACATGTTGTCACTTGAATTGGCTACGTATTTAGCGATCAGCCGCCTGCCTGACTTCAATTTACCTCGGTAAGAAAGGTGGTCTATTTTACTCAACCGGATACCACACGGTGGGTCAACTTACCTTAGTCGCCTTTTACGACACCTATACTTTAATATTTTGTATCGTAAAACATTAAAGGCATCATTATTATCATTCTCCTGCACTTATCCCACTTTAAAGGGTTACGGCATTACATGTTTTAAACATGTTGTCACATGATTTAGCTAGTTTTTATAACCGGCCGCCTGCCTAACGTTGACTTACCTTATTCGCCTTTTAAGACACCACGATAGGAAATGAGTCACTGACTGCTTGTGACTCTGGTTCTTCTACGAATCTCCTCATGTCGATTTGATCACGTAGAGAAACTCCGAGCATTGCTCGCTCCATCACCCGCTGAGCGACTCTGAGCCTTCTTATGAGGCTTATAGTCCACATATTACAGTAAAAAAATAGCGATCATAATAATCGCTAATCATAATAATAGAATCGCATGCGCTGCGGAAGCTATTGATGATTTATAAACTAAAGATAAATCTATAGTCCGACTTGGTAGACTTTCCACTGCCATGAGATCGGTATGTACGCAGGTGAAACTGCGGGATATTATTAGCGTTTTACGCTTATGAATTAAATTTAAGAATCAATGTCTCATATAATCATTGAAAATTTAGATTTTTATCAATAACGTAAGTTTCATCATCATAAAAATAACTTTTTATTCATTTAATATGTATCGCCTATCAGTACAAGTTTGTACACATTACATATCAAGCAAATAAAAAGACCTAATTAATGACCATTATCAAGCTGAGATAAGATCGAACCATCGAGGAAATGATAAGCCATAATGTAATGGGGTAGAGTAACAAAACAGCTCATTAGTTGCCTTTCAGGGCGTAGGTAGAGAGATGCTTTGATAATCTATTGACATCCTACGCTATACACTGTACAAATGAACATAACTTTGCAAGGTGGGCGACAAGAGAAGATAATAATTTGATATTAGTATAATATCAAATTTAAATTTAAAATATTATTTATTCAAGTAAACCTGTTAAGAAGTGCTTTTGAATCGTCAACTGTAATGCTGGTTCGGAAAGCTGTTCCTATCGAGAAGCGCCAGCAAGAAACTCGGCGGTAGCTCTTTTCAAAATCGTAGAGTAGCTATATCCACGCAGTCCTATCATCTATGTAATCCTCTACTGTATAAGTAGGCGGCTTTCTGTATCAGCCTCTTTTTAATAATGTTTTCAAATTCCTGTGATGTCAATAACAATTTGTTTCTTGATAAACTAATACGTTACATATTTAAATACTTGTGGTAGCCCAGCAGTGCGACTCTTGCGAGGTGGTCACGCGTTCAAATCTCCGGCAGGCACTGGATTAGTTTTTCTCTTAATGTAAATGTTTCTAATGGATATTTGCAATTTATCACACGCTTTTCAATAAAGGTAAATATCATCAGGAAACCTGCATGTCTCTGAATAATTATGGGGATATGTGTAACCTACCAACCGTTTTTTGTGTGGTGTGGGTACTACCGGATAGACTATATAAGATCTCTTACCCACTTACGTTTATCCGTTGCCCTTAGGTAAGCCACAGATAGACCAAAGTGGCAGAATGTGGTGCAAGACGTGTTGGGAACGTGATTTAAATCCTAATACTAAACACGGCCTTCATTAGTAAAGATACGATCAAGAAGAGAAGAAAGAACAAAATTTAGTGTGATAAGGCCAGGAGAATGATTGAGTTTCTAATAAATTATATAATCATTATTAAATATTTTGGTTAATAAAGTATTTGATAAATTTTTTAATCATTTCTTTTTTTTATTTATTTACAGCAAAAATGTACAAGTTATATCTATCTTAAACTACTTATACGCTAGGATTATACAAATCATGTCCACGTGGAATAGTACTAAGAATGCTGGCAGCGTTTCCGCGCTGAATCGCTAAGCTGATTCTCTGAGGTGTTAATCATTACTAAATTTTATTATTACTATTTATTACCTTTTTGTTATAATTTTTTTTATATAAAATGACCCCGAGGCAATCCTACATGCAATTAGGATTGGATGAATGTAAACTACGACTGTCGTTTACTTTTACCGCGACGAATTGTAAACTGTCCGTAATGTGCTCATGTAATCGTATTTCTTCAGTTCCTTCGCCGACGTATTTTATTTTTTCCTTTAATAAACTTCCCATTTGGAAAACTGGAATAAAGCATATAAATTGCTTTCCTTTTTATCCCAGGGATTTATTCACGTTGTTGTTAAAAAAGCTTATTTCACAAAAATATATACTCGTATATATTTTTAATGTAAGTGTTATAAAGTTTCTAGCTCCGCGGTGTGGTATCCGGCAGAATAGAATAGTACCATCCTCTTTTCTTACCAGGGTATCGTATGAGGCGACTAAGGTAAGTCGACCCGCCGTGTGGTATTCGATTTAGTAGAATAGACCACCCTCTTTCTTATCGAAGTGTCGTAAAATACGACTAAGATAAGTTGACCCACCGTGTGGTATCCGGTTGAGGCAGGCGGCCGTTTTGTAAAATACGTAGCCAAATCATGTGACATGTTTATAACATATTGCGCCGACCCCACTTAGAGTGGGATAAGGGCAAGAAGATGATGTTATAAAGTTTCTAGCTGTGCCTGTGACTTCGCTCGTTTGGAAATCAGTGTCACAGTTTTTCCCGCGTAAATAACGTAATATTTTTAATTGAAGATTGTAACATAAAAGTAGGTAAACCGAAGCATCATCAGGAGATAGACTCCACGACCAAAATCGCAAAGCTTTGCGATTTATCTCCTGATGATGCTTCGGTTGCCGGGCGAAACGATTGTTGAGTTTGTGATAGTGAACGTATATAGTGCTTGTGTATTGTGGTGGCGGTGGTGGAGGTTTGTGCATGTGTTTTTTAAGAATCCTGCATGTATCAGGTATGATAAACGATTGTCCACTCTACATTTAGCGTTATATATATTTTCTATATTACTTCATCGCGGATTATAGCAGAATAATTTTATTATTACTTTTGTATTATGGATCTCCGCAAAGTAACGCCTAATTCTATAAATTATTTGAAGAATTTATTCTTCAGTTGTAGGATAATAAACCAGTTTACTATCTAACGCTATTCGTAAGAGATATGCTTATACGTAAAGCATATTAAAAAATTAAACATTATTTGGACGATAAAAATGTCTGGATTTAAAAATCCTTTCAGCTTCATACTTTACATACATTTAGACTGGCTCGTTGGCGCAGTGGGTAGTGACCCTGCCTTCGGCACCACGGGTCGCGGGTTCGATTCCCGCCAAGGGCCAACATTTTCAATAAATGAATTTGTTGGTCTTTGAGCCTGGGTGTATATTTGTATTTAAGTATGTATTTAATAAATATATAAGTATATATTCACCAGTTGTCTGTCACCCATAACACAAGTTTAAGTTACTTACTTTGGGGACGGACGACCGTGTGTGTAAGTGTCCCATATATATATATATATATATTTATATATACAAGACTGCGGTTTAATAATGTAAAATTGAAAATGTTTAAAAGGTTGACCGCCGAGTTTCTTGCTGTTTCTTCTCGGTAAGAGCAACATTCCGAACCCGTTGTAGCTTCAATAATCATATTGATCCTTGACGATTAAATAGTTTGAAAGAGCTTGTTTGAATAAAGATTATTTTGATTTGATTTGCTATAACTGTTTTTTTTTAATTCAATGTAACTGAAAGTTTTGCGTGCGTGCCAGAATATGAAGTTTACAGAAATAACTCTGTAAAAATTCATACCGATTCACGTTTTTGTCGCATGATCAAAATAGAAATTCTTAAGTATATTTAGATGTTAACATGTTTTATTTTTAACTGCACAGACTACACGTCGTTATTATGAGATATACTCTATATAAAAAGTAAAGTAGTTTTTTAATGTTCTGCTGGCAGGCAAAGGTTTTTCTTATTGTAGACTAATAAATAAGAGTAGGGAAAAAGTTAAATAAAACAATCGTTATTTACATTGTCAGCGTTTAATTTTCTAATCTAAATGGTTATTATTTTGAATGTTATACATTATTATTATAAATGATTACTATTAATAGTAATGTGTTACTTTACTGATAAACTTTAAAAAAATATTCTCGTATGATTGACATTGTCGTTGTGAATGTGTGTTGTTGGTGGCGGTGTTTTGTGATATGAGTGGTGACAAATCCAGCATGTATAAGGTATGTGAACGTTGACTGCTTGCTAAGCTTAGCATTACATAGATTTTAGGGGGGATAGATTTTATTTTACAAACGCGGGTTATAGCATAATAATTCTATAATCATCATCTTCCTGCCCTTATCCCACTCTAAGTGGGATCGGCACATGTTTCAAACATGCTGTCACATGATTTGGCTGCGTTTTTACGACCGGCCACCTGCCTGACGTCAACTTACCTCAGTCGTATTTTACGACACCTCGGTAAGAAATGAGGTTGGTCTATTCTATTCAGCCGGTTACCACACGGCGTCATAATAATTCTACAATAACTTCTGTAATTCACATATGTTTACGGGTCAACGACCCCGAAGCAAAATACTAAGAACGTATTGTTTTAAGTGTAACGAAGTTTACAATCTAGGGCGTTACCCCTCTTAAAATGTGGTGTTTGAAATAACAAAGCGTCAGTCGGATTATAAACATTGTATTGTATTGTATTGCATTAATAAGATTTGTTTAAAGAATTTTGCACACACTAGTGTTTTGGCTTCGTAATAATACAAATATTGGCAGTGGCGTAGCTAGGTAAGCAACGGTTACGGGGAAAAAATAATAGGCTCCCCAATTATTAAATTATATAAACTTCGTTTTTTAATGTTTCCGACGGAAATATATATTTTTATACTGATTATTGATTATTTTCGTTGTATGAAAATATCGTGAAATAACTTATATTCAAATTCTTTAATTTTAAACTCTTAAACAAGTGCTTTTGAATCGTTAACTATACTGCTGGTTCGAAAAGCTCTGTTTACCAAGAAGAGCCTGCTAGAAACTCGGCGATTGCTCTTTTCAAAATACAGTTCTTATTACTGGGTACATTTAGTTATTACTGTCTTGTACAGGGTCGAATAAAAGCTGTATCCACGCATTATTATCTTCTAAGTAACCCTCAACAGTATAGAAGACTTTCTGTGTTACCCTTTTATTAATAGTGTTATTAAACTGCTGTAATGGCAAAGCTAAAATAGATTCCGGAATTTTATTATAGAATCTTATACCCACAAACGACTTACGTACTTTTGCAAGGCGCAAAGCAGGAGCCGCAATCTATATATCTCCGGAGATTTCTAGGGAATTCTGTAACCTGCCCATCCGCAGTGGAGCTGGGGAGTCTAAGCTCAAATTTATCAAAGGAAAGGTGGAATAGTAAAATGTATAATATATTACAAATTATATAAGACTAGCTTTTACACTCGACTTCGTTCCCTTCGACTCTTGTCGTGTGATAGATAGAAATAGATAGCGCTTTTCAATGTCATCCTATTCTTGTAGAATTTACAGGTTTTCTTTAGCCCATATGTTATTACGGTGTGTAAGGAATAATAGTACCAAATTTCATCGATAATGGTTCATTTCAATTCAGAGTGAAACAGTAACAAACATACATCCATACTCACAAACTTTCGCATTTATAATATTAGTAAGATAAGATTTTCGTAGATTTCTGTCCGGCTTTGAATTCGCGAACTCTTGGCTATGCTCTCGCGTTTGGTCCATACGGCTTTAACTTATAATGGGATGTCAGAAATCAAATTATGCTGACAGATTGATGGTGTCGTGGAATACAGCGTAGTAGCCTTTTTATACCCCGAGAAGTTCTCATATTAAATGATGAAGGAACGTCGTTATGCCTGCATCAGATAACAAAAACCAGCTCCGTGAAATTTCTTGCCGCTTTCAAGTAAACCGCAAGATCGTAAAACGTGCGTTCACATAGTGTACATGTAGTTAGGTTAGATTACTCGCTTGGGCTATCATTCCCAGCTTTAGTTGGGTGGCAATTTGACATGGCCTCATCATAATCTTTCTTCTGCACTTATCCCACTCTAAGTGAGGTCGGCACATTATGTTATGAGCATGTTGTCACATGATTTGGCTAGATATTTTACGACCGGCGGCCTGCCTGATGTTAACTTTAGATGTTAGCTTTAGTCACCTTTTGCGGCACCTCGGTAACAAAGAGGGTGATCTATTCTACTCAACCGGATACCACACGGCCTGTCAACTTACCTTAGTCCCCTTTTATGACAACTCATTATGAACTCATAAAGTCACTCTTGTTTCTTCACTTATTGTTTGAAAATCGGGTTCAGGTAGGTTTAAAAAACGATGTTGATTTCAAATATTTTGCAATCATGTTACAATATTGAACATACATGAAATATTTTATTATACTATTTGCGCAAACTAAAGCATCACATAGATTCCCATTGCCGCCAAAATTACTAACAAAAACATTTATTTGTATTGTGTTGTGAAATGCGTAAAACAAGTGAAGAAACGACTGTTTAAAATGGAGGGATTTGTGTTAAATGTGTCTTTAAGTAAGCGCTGTCTCAAGGAGATGGTAATCCTTATATTTATATACACTCTAAGCGAACATAATTAGGCAGGCTCAACCCAACCTTCACTAACACGAACGCGGTCTTATTTATTTAGGGATCACCCATGAATTCTTGCGCTACAAGCCATACTTAAAGCCGCCTTTCCGTCGTCTTATTTGATTCGTTGCAGCCCTGCAAAAACATCAAGTCTATAAACTGTTCTATTTATGTTTTGTTCCCGATCCTTTTCATAATTTTCGTGCAATAGCTTGGAAGTGAATTTAGTTTACTCAACAATCGTTTCGACGAATGCTTTCACGCGTGTTAAACGTTTGCAGTGCTGAATTATGGCGTGGTTTATCTTAGAGCCAAGCTGACACGTTGCCTCGAACGATTTTATATTGGTAACGTGCGTGCCGTGAATACTAAGCAGTTTTTGCGGTCGAGTGCTCAACGGGTTGACTATTGCCTGCAATTTGTCCGTACGTGCGAAGTGGGATTGCCTTTCCTAATTGCAGTCTGCGCACGGCCCGCCGACGGTTGTGTTTATATCGCATAATTTTCATTTCTTACCACAAATGTACTTCTCGGAAGTGTATGGGTTTGATAATCGTTCTTCGGTGCCTTTGAATGTTCGCAATCAAAGAAAGTTCATCAGCGATGACGTGATCTTTGTACGCAGCGCTTGTATCCGAGCGCCCGTTTAAGATTTTATTGAATCTTGATAATTTTAATTCCTAATAAGGAAGTACGCGGTCGCAGGGGACATAAAGGGGCTTATAAGGTACGAAAATAGTTACCGGCTTCGCGGATTGACTCTGAATGGCTAACGGCGAGGCGTGCTCGGGCTTTGGTTAACTCGATGGGGTACACGTCGTTTTTTGTTGGTCGGGCGTTGCAAACGAAATTATGCCTCGTTCGGCGCCGCGCGGCCGTATCTACTCTTCTTTTTACACCGTCCGCGTCGGATTTTATTATTTTTATTTAACACCTGCGCCCGGTAATCTGTATTCGGAGATCTCCCGAACGCTTAACTCTTTTTGGTTACGTTTTTGTGTCGGGCCGATCAATTTATTGCGTCGGAGTTTTGTCCACCAAAAAGTGTCGTTTAATTTTTACTTGCTGCTTCGATGACAATCGATTATGTTCGCCCTTGATTAAAATCCTGTTTGAGCTGACGAAGAATTTTTTGGGCTTTTGTTTTCGTTTTTCTTTTTTTATTATCTGTACACGTAACGTATTTATATAGGAAGGTCATTTCAGAATGATTTTTAAGGATAAGCAGAGGGGTTTATTGGGACTTAAGTTTCTTTTTTCGTTTGTCACAGCCATGTATACGGAAATATTTACTGAAAGTGAAAAATATATTTACGGAAAGTACCAGTTCCATTAATTTGTTGAGACGACGACTTCGTCATTGCTTTTGTCCTATCAGTTACAAATTTATTTGAGATTCTTCTTTGATTCTCTAATAGGATAAACAATATAGCTCTCTGGCTTTGCAAAAGCATTGTCGTTTCTGAGATATGTGTAAAGCGAAACGCGGAAACGTGTATCTAGTGAGGCCAGGGTTTAAGGCTAGGTATAGTAGAGGGTATAACTAACTAAGCTTTACGTTTTACGTTGTTGACGAAAGGGAGTCATACGTGGTTTTTACGTCAACTACTTGTATTTGTGGCGTTTGTAAAATCTGTAGTTGCCTCTACATTCCACATGTAATCAATCAGTGACAGTAATTAAATTTATCATATTAATAATAATTCGTATGTTTATTAGCGAACTGCGTGTGTAGTTTATTGCGATGTTAATTGTCAACTTTGAACACGGGGCCAGCGCTGGCGCCGTCTGACCTTGTTATGGTCATATTTAATTGGGTTCGTGTTCAGTTTTAGAGATAGTGTTCGAAACGCGTGATTTTACGGTTAGAGCTGCCGAAAGGATCTCAGTTTGATTCTAGTTTTGAGATGTAATACAGATTTTCTATAGTCATGTCACGTGACTAGGTCAGTTGGTAATCTTACCGACTTAGTTGCAGTGAAAATTCGATATTTTTAATTTGAATTTAAACTATCGTGAGTGGTATTCATAATTAATTTATAGAAACCGGCTATACCCACGTGTTATTTGATCGGATGAGCCCAACTAGTTTCAAACTAGTTTCGGAGTTCCCGCCGTGATAACGCCGCGTAAAGAGCTCATGAATAAGGGCCCGTATGGGCTTGAAACTAGTCGGGCTCATCCGATAAAATAACACGTGAGTATAGCCGGTTTCTATACATTAATTATTTTATAATTTGGATGAATAGGCAAGTCTAGTATACTTAGACCACACTTAGAGCTGCGCAAGGGCAGGAGAATGATTTCAGCATTGTTAATTGGTTGCCAGTTGGTGAAAGAATAGGTGATAGAAAGGAAAATACTTACAATTTTTGAGTTCACTTAATTTTTAATAATATAAATTCGTAATTATAGATTAAAGTTCTGAGTACTTTCGTCAATTAGACGGTTTATCAATATTTTTATCGTATTAATTGCGGCTTTTCTTATGTCGACGTGACCTCGTCTTGCTTTATCTGAGCCAATTTCAATTACACATATTTTTGTTAGTCTTTCTAAGAAGTGGGACGACGAATGTGTAATGCTGATAAATAATAAGTATGTGCATGTTATGGTCCAAGTCATAGCAGGCAGATTGTTAACTGCCAGGATGATAAATTATACCCCAATGTCAATTTTTTTATTTTAAATGCTATTTTAAATGATATGCATTATGCGATACATGATATTAATGAGGTTTTGTCATAGAGTCTTTCTAGTTTCCCTCTCTTGATCGATTGTGAGCCGAAATTATTGTTAAGTTTGTGACAGTGGACGTGTGTAGTGCTTGTGTATTGTGGATGTGTTATTACGAATTATCAGGAATTTTACGAACGTTTCGACTGGCTCGTTGGCGCAGTGGGTAGTGACCCTGCCTTCGGCTCCTCGGGTCGCGGGTTCGATTCCCGCCGAGGGTCAACAATTTCTATAAATGAATTTGTTGGTCTGTGAGCCTGGGTGTATATTTGTATTTAAGTATGTATTTAAAAAATATATAAGTTTCGCCAGTTGTCTGTCTACCATAGTATGTATGTATACTGTATACCATATACACAAGTATTAAGTTACTTACTTTGAGGACGGACGACCGTGTGTGTATGTGTCCCATATATTTATTTATTTATTTATCAGGTATGAGAACGGATAGTCCTCTACATTTAGCATTATATATATTTTCTATTTACTTTTTCGGATTATAGCAGATTATATCAGATCAGATCATCAGATTATAACAAGATAATTTTATTATTACTTTTATCGAACGGATTCAATTTAGTTTGGAAAATTGAGCAGCAAGAAATAACAAGGTGCTCATAAAACTATATATATATATCCTCCTGCCCTTATCCCACTCTAAGTGGGGTCGGCACAACATGTTATAAACATGCTGTAACATGATTTGGCTGCGTTTTTACGACCGGCCGGCTGCCTGATGTCAACTCACCTCAGTCGTATTTTACGACACCTCGGTAAGAAAAAGGGTGGTCTATTCTACTAAACCGGATACCACACGGTGGGTCAACTTACCTTAGTCGCCTTTTACGACACCTCGGTAAGAAATGAGGGTGGTCTATTCTACTCAGCCGGATACCCACACGGTGGGTCTCATAAAACTATCCTAGCTTTTTAATTTGAAACTTACAATATAAATGACATTGGTCTAATAACAGCAATTTTCTCTCGGTCACTTTTAGCTTCTTTATTCCCAGTTCCCACACATAAAGAAAATTGACACTAGATCATTACGGCTTTTTATACACCTCCCTCGAATACACGAACAAATAAAACAAGGACATATCCAAACGCGGCCATTGAGATAAACGGAGCGCTACTGTTAAATTACAAAATTGTCTCGACCGGCCGCCCCGGACGGGTTACAAAATCACACAGATATACACGATTATGAGGTCGAGACGTCGTTAGTAATAATACTAAGAATATCCCCATCCCTCCTTTCCCATTTCCTCCTTTGTTGTATCTGTTCTCTTCTCTATTTGCCATTATATTATGCCTATTTTAATAAACATATTCTCAGTATGTTAGAAGCTGTGATGGCCTAGCGGTGCGACCGTGTCAATCTCTAGAGACGATCATGGGTTCAAACCCGGGCAGACACCAATGAGTTTTTCTATTAAAAAAAAAAACTTATGTGTCTAATTGATAATTGCAATTTATCACACGCTTTTCGGTGAAGGAAAACATCGTGAGGAAACCTGCATATCTCTAGAGAATTCTGGAGATATGTGTAACCTACCAATCCGCATTGGAGCAGCGTGGTAGGTCTTAGCTCCAATCCTTCTCTCCAATAACGGAGAGAAGAGGCCTATGCCCAGCAGTGGGCTAGTAACAGGCCGCTACTTACAGTATGTTATATAATTTTATAGTATGTGATTTTTAAAATAAGGCGTTACTTTGCGGACGTCCATAATACAAAACTAATGAAAATATTATTTTGCTATAAACCGCGATATTTTTTTTATTATAAATAATTTTATTACATATATATTTATATTATACTATACTATAGTATTTATATTATACTATAGTATTTGTATATATTTATGTATATATACATTAACATAAATAAGCGAATTCGAAACCAGTGTGCGTAGTGCGAGTTTTTTCAACCTGCTCGATCGCGTTAGCGTAACGCCAATTTCAACGGCGGGTCTACTTACCTTAGTCGTCTATTACGACACCTCGGTAATTAATGAGAGTGGTATATTTTACTTAGCCAGATGCCACAAAGCATATTTTATTAAACAATTGTATGATACAAATTTATGGCGCTAAACTCCGCCAAATTCCTTATGAACCTACAGACATTGTATCCTTTATAGCCTATTAAATATCACATTAAAAATTCTACTCTACCTGTTATATTAGTTCCAATGATCGGTATTCCGAACCCCATATCAAATTATAAAATGGAATAAATCACTTAGTGAAAAAACTTGAGTTGTGGCGCCTGTTGTTCGTCTTGTGTAGGTTAACCGTACTTTAGGATCTTTTCGGTCTGGTCCTAACATTGAATGGGATTTGTGTAGAATTTTAGTATGCTTTAGTATACAGAGAGCTTACTTGACTAGTAACTGTTTGATTTGACAAAAGTATGTACACTTAATAATACAACGCCGCCGTATAGTATCCGGCTGAGTAGAAAAGATTATCCTCATTTCTTACAGAGGTTTTATAAAAGGCGATTAATGCAAGTTGACGTCCGGCAGGCGGTCTGGCAGGTCGTAAAATAACTAATTAAATCAACTCACAACATGTTTAAAACATGTTCATGCCGATCCCACTTAGGGTGGGATAATGCCAGAAAAATGATAATGATTACTTAATAATAATAATCAGTATAATTGACGATTCAAAAGAAGTTGTTTATTTATTTAAATTAACAATATTGAGAGTTAGTACTTAATTATTAGCACCGCTTAATTACGGACTTAAGTTAAATATTTCGTATTTAGAAATAAATATTTCGAAAAAAAATACTCATATTTCTGAAAATCAATTACATAAAGTGATTATATTAAACAATAGCAATCGCAGCGGCTCCGCCCGCGTGGATAGATTGAAACAGTAATATATTATAGTATTTTGATAACCATAAAAATGTTTAAAGTGGCTTAACCTTAAAAGCTAGACATATGCTGTCGCGGACTTTTATTTAGAACTTTTAAAGAGAAACAATTTTTAAATACATGATTTTTGAATAACTTCCACCGTTTACTCAGCGCACGCAAAGAAAGCTTTATAATTTTGCCGTTTGCGTAATATTTTTTATTGTTCCTTTCCTATTCATCTTAGCGTGATGTTATATAGCCTATATCCTTCCTCGGTTAATGGATTATCATACAGTCAAAAAAATTTTCAAATCGGTCCAGTGGTTCCTGAGATTAGCGCCTTCAAACAATCAAACAAACTCTTTAGCTTTATATATTAGTATAGATATTAAAAACACCATTATTGATCCGAAGATGTGGTGAACCTAGTCTTAAAAATAAATTGATTTGCAGTCAATATAGCTCGTAACACTGGTATTTAGGGTTCAATATATATTTTCTTACTGCACCTATGTTTGTACACATAAATCAAATCTTATGGTACGTTCTATGAACATGTGTGTTTTTATACATAAGCACATCACAGACAGATAAAATAAATACAGTGTTTTATTAAAAACAATTGACAGTTATCAGGGAGCTGTCGATTTTATAGTTTATTGGGGAAAGTATACACTGAGACTAATAATACCTTATTATATTATTTAGACGGACCGCCGTGTGCTATCCGGCTAAATAGAATAGTACCACTCTCATTTCTTACCGAGGTGTCGTAAAAGGCGACTAAGGTAAGTCGACCCGCCGTGTGGTATCCGGCTGAGTAGAATGGACCAACCTCATTTCTTACCGAGGTGTCGTAGAAGGCGACTAAGGTAAGTCGACCCGCCGTGTCGTATCCGGCTGAGTAGAATAGTACCACCCTTTTTCTTACCGAGGTGTCGTAAAATACGACTAAGGTAAGTTGATGTCAGGCAGGTGGCCGGTCGTAAAACGCAGCCAAATCATGTGACAGCATGTTTATGACATGTTGTGCCGACCCCAATTAGAGTGGGATAAAGGCAGGAAGATGAAGATGATGATATCTTATTTAGACGGAATTATATGTAGTTTTGTGTATAGTGCCCATTCAGAAACCAAGATTACGAATTCCATTTCTCGAGAGATATAGTTATTACGTTAAGAGTATAAAGATTTCAGAGATATATAAAAGCAGACATTTTTGTCAAAATTGCACGTCAAACAAGTTTTAGCGGGAATTTAAAAAGCTGCAACGCGTTTGGAAATTATCCAGTTAGCTCCTATGTGGATTATTAGTTTGCGAAATTTCAGTTAGTTGTCGTTACATTTTAACTAATTTACAAAGGAACGAAAAAGATAATACCTACACTTGAACCTTAGAAATTAATCCCACTATCTATTGGTGAATACAAAAATGTGGTAAATGTTTTTTTCGTATTGTATGCTGTTAGCCCTTACGGCTTTTACAGTCACCGGGCGGGACGGGCGAGCGCAAAAGCATCGTTGAGGTTGCGAAATGCAGAGAGTAGAGCGCAGAAGCTCTACTAGCGTCGGCGAACGTCGTCCTAAGGGTGCCTCCTGTGAGGCTGGACCACGGCTTAGGGCGACGTGTAGTGGAGGGCTGATGGTATAACTTTGATTTGTCAATACGACGATTGAATGGTGGGAAGAAGCCACGACCAACCAACGTCAGGAATCTGGGACCTCGTCTTCGCTGGCGAATGGTCAATTTAGTGTAGAGTTTAGCCTGTACAGTCAAGCTCACCGTCTTTAAATAATTTACAGAATTATTATTGTACTAGTTGTGCCACCGGTTTCGCCCGCGTGAAAATCAGTGTGTCACGTAGTTTTTCTCCAATTCAAATATTGAACGTCAAAGTAGTTATTGTGAGTTAATCATAAGAGATAGAGACATGCTATCCCGCACTTTTTTTGTAGATCTTCATTCTCTAGTACATACACACACTAAAGTAGTGTATCTCTGCAGGTTAACGCGTCGTACGCGACTAAAGCAACCAGTAGGCAAGTTTTAGTATCGCGATGATAAATTTATCGCGGATTATATAGCAAGATAATTTTAGGCCGTGTGGTATCCGGCTGAATAGAATAGTACCACCCTCATTTCTTACCGAGGTGTCGTAAAAGGCGACTACGGTAAGTCGACCCGCCGTGTGGTATCCGACTGAGTAGAATAGACCAACTCATGCCAAATTATGTGACAGCATGTTTATGACATGTTGTGCCGACCCCACTTAGAGTGGGATAAGGGCAGGAGGATGATGTGGCATCTTAAATCATGTAGTAAACAGCACAAACGTTTCTTAAAGCCTTTAAATACATCGCAGCTTTATGTAATAGCCAATAAAAATTACACAGTTTCTTAGTTTTTCTCTGTCTTTTTCGCTTTTCCCTGACTAAATTTATTATAATTCGTTCAATCATAAATGTTTTGCTCGTAAAACCCGAGCGGCGGTATCATCAAAGATGTTTCGTATATTACATGGAACCTTTTTTTATATCGCACCATCAATTATGCAAAATGTTTCAAACGTAATTAAAGATGCGATCCGGGAAAGAATAAATCTTGCTTTTTTATTGCTATGCGCTACTGTCGATTATAAAAAAAAGCTAATCTAGTAAAGCTCACCACGGCTAACGTGCTAAGCTTTAGCTTTTTAATTTATAGAATTAGGCGTTACTTTGCGGAGGTCCATAATACAAAAGTAATGAGAATATTATTTTGCTGTAATCGGCGATAAAAGAAAATATATGTAATGCTAAATGTAAGTTGTGTCATCGGTGTCGGGTAGTGCATGAGTTCTTATAAATTCTGTATGTATCAGGTATAAGAACGAATAGTACACTATACATTTAGCATTAAATATATTTTCTTTTATCGCGGATTATAGCAAAATAATATTTTCATTACTTTTGTATTTAGCTTTTTACTATAAATTGTCTCACTTCGTAGGTTAACTGACAGAGACCTCTTATGGATAATTTGACCTTTGTATACTTTTTTTTATTAATTATGTTTTTCCATTATTAATTATGATACATAAATAAATAATGATTAAATTATATTTTGGAAAATTCAAATTCTACTCTCCATCTTGCACAAGATGGTTATGACGAAATGTAAATACTGGCTGATACAGGAAGCTTACTATACTATTGAGGATTACTTAGATGATAGATGATATATTATAAAACAAAAGTCCCCAAAAGCTGTCTGTCTGTATGAGATCGATTTTCTCAAAATCTACGGATTAATGTATTACGGTTTCTACTAAAGATAGTGCGATTCTTTCGAAAGGCTTAGGTTTGTTACCTATGTAGTAATGTACTATTGTACATTACGGTTTCATGTAAATTGTGCAAAAGAAGCAGTTGTAAAAAAACGCCTAGTGTGAGCTTCAGTGGCGTGCGCCGCGTAAACCAACAGCGATTCAGTAAAGTAATGTACTAGAGTATTGTCGATCTACTAAAAGTCCACGACATCATGTCTCTATCTCTTATGGTTAACTTACAATAACTACTTTTAGGTTCAAAATCTCAATTAAATACACTGATTACTACTCGGGCCAAGCCGCGTATATGATAAGAATGCGGGGATTATAGCTACTCTTCAACCCTTCTTTTATTAGGAAAAACCCCGTATGGGTCCCACCGTCCGAAAGGGGACGAGCGGCGATACCGATAAGCGGTATGTCAGATTCGCACCGACTAAAACAACATGTGTCCCGCGCTGCTGGTGGCGGGATCAGAGTACCGTTGAATATTTGCCCAAAGCAGCAACTCTGAACCCCAAAGTGCGCCACCTCTGGGTCGAGGCCGTTCTAAAAGAGGCCCCTCCTTCCGCTAATTGATGCATCAAGAGCACCAGATGCATCGATCGAGACCTTTTTAGATGGTCGTCCGATATTCCCGTTCGGAACACCCGTAGGTCTTCTTTAGGGTGGCAAACGATGGACTTGAGTGAGTCGCCTGCGCCCGGCTTGCCAACAGCTGATCGAGTCCAAAGATTTTAATAATTATTATTCTCCTGACCGTATCCCACTAAAAGTGGGATGTTATAAACTTATTGTTAATTGATGCGTACGACCAGCCAGTATTTTACCTCGGTAAGAAATAAGGGTGGTCTACTCTACTCAGCCGGATACCACACGGCGGGTCAATTTACTTTATTCGCCTTTTAAGACACCTCAGTAAGAAATGAGGACGGTCTATTCTACTCAGCTGCATACCACACGACGGATAGTAATGTTTAACTGTAACTCGGTATAAGAATTTTATTTTGGAAAGTGCAACCGCTGAGTTTCGTCCTAGCTCTTCTCGGTACGAGAAATTATCTTAATTAGCACTACATCTGACGATTCCAAAGCACATGTTTTTTCAAGTTTACTTGAGTAGTATTTTTCTAACTCTGGATTTTTGTTGTTAAATTCAATAAAACATTGTGTAACAAGATTTAAAAGCATACTATGTTATGCAAATGAGGTACTAAAAACAGTTTTATAAGTTTGATAAATTTTAACTGGGCGTGTTTAGATACATAATTTTTGTTAATGGAGACAGGGCACGCTTTTTCTTCACCATCACCGGAAATGTTAATGTTGTTCTTTCTCTTATACTTTGCACGATTATTATCATGTCGATTTATGCTAGGTGTTTTAGAAATGGTTAAACACAACATGTTTAGTGTGTATTTTATTTATATAAATATTTATGTTATAAAATATAAAAATAAAGTATGTATATATTTTATCTAGTCTACACAAACTTATATGTATGCTTACCATATATTTATGTATTTTAGGATGTAAAATATAGTGTTAATTTATGTAACTTTATTTATTACCTATTTATGTAAGTTTACTTATTCTGTCTTCCTTTTAACTTTACTCAACCACCAACAATGTACATCACTACATATTATAAAACAAAGTCCATATTTCCGTATGTACGCATAAAACTTTAAAACTACGCAACCGATTTTGATGCGGTTTTTTTTAATAGATAGAGTGATTCAAAAGGAAGGTTTGTACGTATAATAACATTCAATACGAAGTAGAGAAATACTGTAATTTTTGAGGTTTCTGTAAATAATTACATTTTTTTCCGCTTACATTGCAAACGCAGGCTAAACCCTACGAGATTTATCAAAATGATGTACTAAGTATTTGTACACCATGAAAAGGTCTACAGAAAAGTCCGCGATGGTATATGTCTATCTCTTATGGATAACCCACAATAGCAGTTTTTGTCATTTACTTTTTACAAAAAATGATGCCTTATGTTCAAAGCAATTTTTATACAATACAGCATTAATCCTTATCCAATTAAGAACCTTAAATATATTGTTTATTTAATATTGATCAATATGACCCTTTACAGCATGTAATTTAAATAAACAGTTTCGAAGATATTACAGATTTAAAATGCCGTGAGGACGCCGCGCTTCGCCCTATAACACTTCGACTTTAGCAGCTATGTCCCTCTTTCAAGAGTTTGTTTGAAGACATTCTGTAATTAATTGTAAAAATAAAATACATACGGAAAATGTAAAAGTAAATAAGTAAAAATGTACTATATGAATTTAGATATTCAAAAGATAGCAGGAAATCTTCTTGGTATAGGGAAAGGAAATTGTTTTTCTCCAAATTTAACGCGTGCGGGCCACGGGCAGTAATGAATAAATCAAAACTACTCGATCGATTTTAATCATTTTTTTTACACTGACTGACATGGGATATATATTTTATACCCGTGCGAAGCAGGGGCAGGCCGCTAGTTTCATTATAAGGATGTCCTTAGGCATATGGGTTGCCTGTTAGAGATCACTTACAGTGATAAGGCCGCCCTTACACATTTTATTTTTAATTATTTGTTTTATTTGTATGTAATTTTGTGTGTAATAAAGAATTTCTTATCTTATCTTATGTTTATGTATGAATGTGTTGCCTTTTTTTGTTTGCTATGTAATATAACTTATCTTTAATATTTAAATGAGTAGATCCTGTATATATAAATGTATACTAGCAATCGCCAGCAGCTCCGTCCGCGTGGAAAGATTACAACCGTAATAAAGTCTTTGATAACCATAAAAATGTTTAAAGTGGGTTAAACTTAAAAGCTAGACATATGGTGTCGCAGACTTTTATTTAGAACTTTTAGGGGGGAACAATTTTGTAATATATGATTTTTTAATAACTATCACCGTTTACTTGCCTTACTTGCTTAAATTTTGCCGTTATCGTACTATTTTTATTGCTGCTCCCCGACTATTCATCTTAGCGTGATATTATATAGCCTATAGCCTTCCTCAATAAATAGTTATCTTACACTCTAAGAATTTTTGAAATCGGTCCAGTAGATTCTGAGATAAGCGCGTTCAAACAAACAAACAAATTCTAAAGCTTTATATATTAGTTTAGATATGTATATTTTCAGAATTTCGGAAAAGGCTCCAAAAATTTTTATGAAACTCAGCATGTAAAGGTAAAGGTTTTGAGAATAATCGATCTAAGTAGGTTTTATTAAGATAAAATGTTGTATTATACCTGTTTTCGGGCACTGAAAAAACTGTTATTATTTTATGAGAAAGCAAAGGATAATTTCACTGTCGATTGCAAAGTCATGATACATCAATTGGGTAACGGGTGGGAATTTAGAATACTAGGATCGATCCCAGATTAAATGTTTTGAAATATTATTAATTGTATTTTTAAAAAATTATCAATCAAGTTTCGATCACCCAGGTACCGAATGTTAAGAGACAATACAATACACAATATTATTGTACTGTGTATATTATTTTATTGTGTATGCATAATGACACAAACTCATAAATACCCACACAACACACACACACACACACACACACACACACACACACACACACACACACACACACACACACACACACATACACACAAAGACACACACACACACACATGTTTTTTTAAATTATTTTTACTGTTACTTTTAATATTATTGTTTGTGTAAACTTTGTAAATATATATTATTAGTAGTGTTATGGAAGAGCGAGATCTTTTAACACAAGTGTTATCATAGTTACAAGAAGATCTCAAAACTCTGTGTTATAGTAAAAAAATACAATGTAATATTAACCGAGGGATTTCACAAAAGTAGATACGGGTCTTTGTCCAAGATGAATCCATAAGTTTGATTGACATCGCAGCTGCTTGTTAGATCTCTGAAGGCGACGTGGGTTGCTCTACAAATCTCGATGTTCGTTGTACCACCGAGATCGTTTTATATCAATATGCTATTATTTTTTATTCGAACATTTGACGCCATTAAACTTGCCTTTTAATGGACTCGCGTGTCTTAGTTTTCCTTTTAATAATGTTTTGTTATCAGTTATTTTTATATATCAATTTCTATGTTCGTTGGACTACAGAAAGTAAGTTAGATAATGACTATCCCACAACTGGTTTTTTTAAAAAAATTATTTAAGTTTCAATACAGGAATAATATTTACAATAAACTTCTTCTCCTAGATCCCTAAACTAGGAAAACCTTAGGGGTATGGTATATAGTCCCCTCTCTCCGTTTTTTTTGGCGAGTCGGGCTGCAGCTACATTACACCATGCTTTTCCAATGCGGATTGGTCGGTAACACATATTATCACCAGAATTCTCCAGAGACGTGCAGGTGTCCTCACGATGTTTTAACACAAATCACATTGGTGCTAGCCCGGGTTTGAACCTATGACTCCATCGAGAAAATCGCACGGTCTCATTGCTGGCATATCACAGTTCTACTGAAGTAATATTGCCAATTACTTATAGAGATAATGTGGAATCATTTTTCGCGGAGCTTGTTAATCTGGTCCTGTTTATTAATTTAAAATATTAGAAGATATTACCAGTTTCTTAATTAGTATCGTGATTTTGTAAAATGTAATCTGTTAGAAAGTTCATCTGTTAATGGTCTACGAGTATACAAGATTTAAATCATGTAACAAAAAATTAATTTTTGTACATAAAAATATAAAGAATTATAAACGATAGCTGATGTATATAATAGACAAAGGAGAGGAACGGACATAGGCTTGCGGCAACTTGCTTTGCACCTTGTAGAAGTACGTAAATCGTTTTTTGGTTTGGGTATAAAGATTCTATAATTAAATTCGGCAATCAATTTTAGCTTTGCCATTACAGCAGTTTAAAAACACTGTTAAAAGGAGGCTGATACAGAAAGCCTACTATACTGTTATGATTACTTAGATGATAAGAATGTGTGAATATAGCTACAGATCGACCAAGTAATTACAAGATAGTAATTACTAAATGTAATGAAACAGAATTATATTTTGAAAAGAGCAACCGCCGAGTTTCTTGCTGGTTCTTCCTGGTGGGAACAGCTTTCTGAACCACCAGTAAATTTGACGATTCAAAAGCACTTGTTAACAAGTTTACTTGAATAAAGATTTTAATAATTATATAATTTATGATGGACGCAACTTTCTGATTTCCCTGTACTCATTTCGTATTTTATCCAGTCTTGTCACACCACAATAAACAGGCTAATAACATATTGTCATAATTTATAGAATTAGAAATTAAGAGAATCTATGTAAAGTGTATGAAGCAGGCAACAATCAAGTACCTTATACATGCAGGACAAGTCAACACACGTATCACCAAAAAATTATTAACATTTAAATTGAATATAAAACACTATTTTGTGCCGTAAATTGTCAAGTCAGCGTAGCTTATTCGGGGATCGGGCGGTCCCGAGATATGAAAATACCTAGGATTGAGCTCCACCTACCCAATATTTTTTGAAGTTTCTTTTTTTTTATTTTGCAAAAAATTACCGAGCAAAGCTCGGCTAACCAGGCACTATAAAATTACTTGCTTAGAATATTGTCAATTTGAAAAGAAAGTGTATGATTGTGCTATGTACATCCTTCGTGTGGCGTGGAAACTGTGTTAAAAGGAAACACGATAAATCATAAAATGTAAATGCGCATTCGTTACGTCCAAATAAATGGTTTCCCGTCGCGGCCGTGGGGGCGTCTCACAAAGGGCCTCATTAACAAAACCCAACCGCACCTAATCCTTTAGTTAGACCTCCATTGTGGGAGTCGAGACGCTCGCAGCCTCGAATGTTGAAAAAGTGGGCTCATTTGTTACCACAATGGTTCGTTTCGAACGCTACGCGAGACCTAAGACCACGGACGAAAGGCGAGTTGAACGTGGAAAGTTGTTTTTTTTAATTTAGCTATTGTTGGATCCAACATAGATCGACTGTTTTTAAGAAGTTAAACTAAATCTATTCGTCCGTAAACTTTTAATATTTAAATGAGTTAATCTGGTATGTGTATATATATATTTTTTTATTTTTTTTATTTTATTTATTTATTTATTTATATATATTTTTTTTCGGAATCTCGGAAACGGCTTCAACGATTTTCCTGAAATTCAGCATGTTTTGAAGGAGAAAAATCGATTTAAAAAAAAATAGTATTATCCCTGTATTGGGCATAAAAAATACTAAAATTTATATTGAACGTTGACAAATAATCAAAAACTTTCCTAAGTCATTTAAAGTTTTAATTTACTGTCATAGAATTAGTGACTCGATAACACTAATAGCTCTTGTCCGCTATCAAATTTATAAATACATACCTCTTAAACAAATATTAGAAAGCTGATTAGGAGCTAACGTAGGAGGCGGTTAAAAAATGTTTAGATTGATTAACCGCTTCATGATTACTTCTATAATATTATGTCTTATGGAATACTGTTATGAGGTAAATGCGCGTATATTAGAAAAATATTGATATTGCAAAACAGAGCCCCATAAGAAGGCTCAGAGTCGCTCAACGGGCGAAAGAGTGCGCTATGCTCGGAGTGTCCCTACGTAATCAAATCAGAAATGAATAGATCCGTAAAAGAACCAGGGTCTCCGATATAGCTCATCTCTATTATAACTGGCAACGCTCAATTTAGCATAATAAAGCATTTATTACGGTAGTAACTGGGTGACCGAGCTTAACTTGGTAATTTTTTTCCAAGATAAAAAAGATGAAACTTGAAAAAAAAAGAAGGCAAATAAATTTTAGAAATCCTGTCAATTCTACAGGAATAGGATGACATTGAAAAGCGGCATCAAAAAAAAGATAAAAAAAATAATAAGGTAGGTGGGGCTCGATCCTAGGTATTTTCACCTCTCTAGACCGCCCGTTCCCCAAATGAACCACCGTGACTTTACGTTTGATAGCGAAAAATTGTGATTGTATTCAACGTAAATTTAAAAAAAATTTTAAAGCCCGAAAACAGGGATAAAACGACTTTTTTTTAAATTATACTTATCTAGATCGATTTTTCTACCCCAAAACCCTCTACATGCTGAATTTCAGGAAAATCGTTGTAGCTGTTTCCGAGATTCTGAAAATATATATTTACATACAAGATTAACTCATTTAAATATTAAAGATGAATGACAACTTAACGGTGATCCTCAGAAATGAGGAACCGACTATAGAAAGAGAATTGAATAGAAGCTTTATTATAAGAAGCATGCTATGCATAAATTTGATACATTCTGTTATACGTTAAATTTTGCAAATCGTGTGTCGAGACAATAATGGACAATTGAGACGAATGTTAGCTCTAATCAAAGCGTGACACACATTGTTCGGCTAAATATTTGTTTTACTATTGTCAATGATGTGATGATCTCATATTGGGTGCCTTTTGGATTGGTCGACCTCGTGGTTGATTAAGTAATGATAGTTTATTATTTTGATTAGAGAATATCTATGTAATACTAAAAGTAGTGTTGCTTTTTGAAAAACGCGACTGCGTGGAGTCGTATCTCTCGATGATGCTTTTTATATTTTTTATTGTTTTTTTTTTATTTTTTTAATGGATTTTTTTTATATCTTTAAAAAAATTACCGAGCAAAATTCGGTCACCCAGGTACTTTATCTATACTAATATATAAAGCTGAAGAATTTATTTGTATGTTTGATTGTTTGAACGCGCTAATCTCAAAAATACTGGACCTATTTGAAAAATTCTTTCAGTGCAATATAGTCAATTTATCGAGGGAGGCTATAGACTGTATAACATCACGCTAAGATGAATAGGAGAGGATCAGCAATAAAAAATAGTGCGGAAACGGGAAAATTTAAAGCTTTCTTTGCGTGCGCTAAGTAAACGGTAACAGTTATTCGACATGTATTACAAATTTGTTCCTCTCTAAATGTTCTATATAAAAGTCCGCGACAGCATATGTCTATCTTTTAAGTTTAACCCACTTTAACCATTTTTATGGTTATCTAAATACTGTATTACGGTTTTAATCATTCCACGCGATTGCTAGTAATAATAATTTTTTTATAATAAAATTCCACAATCTATTTTGGACTTGCCTTTACACAAGTTCAAAAAGGAATTAAAAAGACACTTATTCATAAAACTTACTATACTGTTGAGGACTATGTTGATGATAAGAAAGCTTGGAATATTATGGTTATCAAAATACTATATTACGGTTTTAATCTTTACACACGGGCGGAGCCGCTGGCGATTGCTAGTTTCTTATATGTACAAATCTCTGTCCAAATATTCAATAGACTTCTCCAAGCAATACTAAAATGAGTTCAGTTCCCGCCGCGATAACGCCGCGTAAAGAGCTCATGAATAAGAGCCCCGTATGGGCTTGAAACTAGTCGGGCTCATCCGATAAAATAACACGTGAGTATAGCCGGTTTCTATACATTAATTATGAATTCCACTCACGATAGTTTAAATGAACAAATACTAAAATGCATTAAACATTTCAAAAGGCCATCGCTCACTTCTATCTATTCAAACATTTATTAAACTCGCTTTATCTAAAACGGCCAATTAAAACCATGGCTTCCAAATTCTTTATATGATCTTATTGCTCCGTGATCTTTTACGGAAATCTGTCTAATAAATTTGATCTGGGCGCAGTGTGATCTCGTGAGCGGCGACATCAATGCTGATTTTATCTCGACTTGACACTAACAAAATCCTTTTAATTAGGTCGCTGCCACCGACCAAGCTTTCCAGGTATACGAGTTTTTGAGGATTGTCCAAGTATATATTTGGTTATTATTATTTTTTTTAAAAGATATTTTATTATATTTTTTTTTTTATTATTTTTCAACAAAGTTTTACATTTTCTTACAAAACTAATTATCTCGCCAAACTAATTAAGTTTGTTGGCGAGTACACACTCAACTATAAAAATTCTATGTTCTACTTATAACAATAGAATAAAAAAACAATTGGTATGATCCTCCTGCCCTTATCCCATTCTAATTGGATTCGGCACAATGATTTGGCTACGTATTTTATTACCGGCCACTTGCCTGGCGTCATCTTACCATAATTTAGTATACTAAACTATTACCTACTACTGCCTAGGTGTCGTAAAATACAGTACTATTTAACGACACCTAGCTAAGAAATGAGGATGGTCCATTCTACTAACTTACCTTCGTCGTATTTTACACCTCGATAAGAAAGTGGGTGGTCTATTCTATTCAGCCGGATACAACACGGCATAAAAAATCGTGTATATGCAAAAAAAAATGTATGAGCATTAGCTTAATGTAGAGTGTACTATCAGGCATGAAAACGGATAGTAGATATATATAGGCAAGGAAAACTCTAAGAAAACAATATATGTATTGTTAAAGAAGGTCCAGAAGTGAGTATTAATTAAACCCTGAACTATAATCCAATTTGTATTACACACTCGTAATTAATACCATATCCCAAAGCAAACGTCACATCACACAAGATGGCTTCCAATCCCTTGCTATCGCAACCTCCATTTGCCCATTAAGCCGGCACTCGGGTGTGTTCGTAGGACGCTCGATGACAGGGAGCCTGTGCGAGTTCGCTATCCATCAGCTACACTGGTAATACGTACGATAGCAGCAACCTCTTGTAATATCCGTTTACAATATATATTTTTCAATTCAATCAATAGTTTTTTAATTGTGGACAGAAAGACATTCGCGGTAGGGGAATTGTTTCATAAAATAAATTGATATTGTAAAATATGTCCTGACAATAAAACCATTGGATATGGCAAAGCTATTAAAAGCTCATGGCGTGCCTCACATTGTTCAACCTTACTCCCACGCCATAACGTTCTTTTATCTTATCACAAGAATCACTTAATTTTGCTTTGCGAAAAATACATGTTTATTTTATTGAAGTTCTGACCTGTATTTTTTTTACCCAATTATGCTGGCTCTTAAGGCTTTTATCACCAGACGAGACAGACGCTAAAGCATCGCTAAGGGCGCCAGATGGTTAGAGTAGAAAATAAAGGCTCTACTAGCGTTGGAGAAAGTCAGTGTAGAATGCTTTTATGGGTACGAGGCAAATTACCTCTTCTAGGGCTAAGTAAAGTAAAAGTAAAGAGGCCTCGCTGACTATGGGCGGCACACGGCATAGATATTTAAATATCAGTCCGATCCTACAATGTATTTTGCCTAGGGGAATCGTCACCACTGTAGCAAGAGCTTCGCGGTTGTCTTAAGATACCATCATTGTTCCTACTAGGAATATTAGTGGAACATCTCGCAGGCCTTCTGGAGCTGGTGGGCGTTACAGTTCGCTGAATGAGCGTAATCGGTGAACTCGTAAACGGCCTTATCTGTTGCTTATGTCGTAAAAGTCCGCATAAAGTTTGTGCTGAGCGTATGAAAACGTTGGGCTATTTATATGTTTGTGGATTTACTGCCGAGGAAGGCTATGGGCATCCGTTTCGGACAGAAATACACGCCTGCTAGATTCCGCGACGTCTCGTTGGGTCGACGAACTCATCACGAATTACAATCCATACTAATATTATAAATGCAATAGTGTAGACACACTGTTACGTTTTCATGAGCAGTCCTCTCGGGCGATTACGATGTTTTTGCGATTTTGTCGTGTCGTCTCCTGACGATGATTCGGTTACGGGGCGAAACCGAATTATCAGTGCTTGTGTATTGTTTTGTTATTGGTGGCGTAAGTGGCATAAGTTTTTACAGATTCTGCTTGTATTAGGTATAAGAACGAATAGTACACTCTACATTAAGCATTACATATATAGAAAAAAAGGCTGCAAATAAATATTACATAGGCTTTTCTTTATGTGTGTTTAAATATTGCAAAGACCAAAAAACCAGGCCAATCGTGACTGCGATTACGATTGCGATTACGTTTTGATTAAAATTGTGTTTGTTTATACACATACCCATCCCCATATCGCCAAACTGTAACACGTTGGACGTGTTATTTAAATATTATCAACAAAACACGCATTAAACGATAGAACGTAATCTCGATAAAACCTTACGCTCAGAAATTCCAAGCCAGGATCATATATTACAATCATTCGGTATTATCCGAACTCGATATTCATTTATCCCAACGCGATACATTTCGAACGCTGTCCCTTTTTAGCTCGGTCAAATTTCCAATACGTGGAAAGGGAGAGGTAGCAAGTGTTTGTAAAATTGGTCGCGAGGATGGTGTGAAGTCCTGTGGCGTCCAATTATTTTGACCGCGGTGGTCGCCGGCGAGGCGCCTCGCCATCGATAATGGGAACCGGTTCGCGTTTCGTTTATGGAACGAAACATCTCGGCGCGTACTTAAACAGGCCACTTGACCATAATAAAAGCTAAAAAAGCTGAAAAATTTTCAAACGATTTTAAAGCGTCTAAGAAAAAGTGTGTTAAAAAGTTGTTATACCTTGTAGGGCTTTGCGATTCGTGTTGTTTAGATTCAGGTTAGTTTCTGCTATAAATTAAAATACCTGGGTGAAGGATTCTTGCTCGATATTTTTTTAACATTTATAACATGCAATAAAAAAAATACAAAATAAATAAAGGGCTGGTTATACATGGGACTCCCGGGTATTTTGACTCCTTTAATCCGTTCAACGCTGAGCTATTATAACTTTACAAATGACAGCAAAAATAACCTTTATATTATATTTGTATTTTAGCAGTTTTTCAATGCTTGAAAACGGGGATAAAATAACATTTTTTAATAAAACTTAGCTACATTCTGAAATTCATACATACAAGATTAAGTTATTTAAATATTATCCAGATCTCTGTCTTAGAGATAAATTGACCTTCGTACACTTTTTTATTGTTTACTAGCGGCCTACCCTGCTTCGCACGGGTATAACATATATAGCCTATGTCACTCAGTGAAAAATATTCATCCAGTAGATCCAGTAGTTTAAATTTTATTCATTACTGCCCGTGGCCCGCACGCGTTAAATTTGAAGAAAAACAATTCCCCTCTCCCTATACCAAGAAGATTTCCTGCTATATCTATTATCTAAATTCATATACTACATATTTACATTTTTCCCTATATATTTTATGTTTAAAATTAATTACAGAATGTCTTTATATACAACATTCATAGCTTTGTTATCATTAGACAATACAAACATGTTTTCTTTAGAGGTTAGGTTTAGTTGCGCGTCCGATCGCTGCTGAATTCGAAGTGCTATAGGGCGAAGCGCGGCCTCCTCGCGGGATTTTAAATCTGTGATATCTTCGAAAATGTTCATTTAAATTACATGCTGTAAACGGCCATATTTATCTATATTAAATCAACAATGTATTTAAGGTACTTAATTGGATAAGGATTAATGCTATATTGTATAAAAATTGCTTCGAAAATAAGGCATTATTTTTCGTAAAAAGTAAATGACAAAAAATGCTATTGTGGGTTATCCATAAGAGATAGACATATACCATCCCGGACTTTTCTGTTAACCTCATTATTTACGACATCACATTAGAAACCTCAAAAATTACAGTATTTCTCTACTCCATATTGAATGTTATTATACATCACTCTATCTATTAAAAAAACCGCATCAAAATCTGTTGCGTAGTTTTAAAGATTTAAGCATACATAGGGATATGGGAACAAACAAAGAATGTGACTTTGTTTTATACTATGTAGTGATAATCCTTATAGCGTGATTCAGTATTCACGCGCGATAGCTTATTATGAGCGTATTTCATGTATAATTTTGGTGTTTCTATACCGATTTCAATGATTCTTTTTTTATACGATGGTTAATACTATTCACTTTTTTATTTAGGGATGACTGAAAGTGATATAAACGTAGGAGTAGACAAATATAACCAGAAAGCTTCGAACTGCTAAGCTATGGGGAGTTACACGTGTTATTGTGAGTCAACCATAAAAGATAGACATATGCTGTTCTGGGATATTTTTTATATAATTTAAAGGAGAACATTTCCGTCATACATGATTTCTGTGTAGCTTTAACCATCAAGGTTGCACACGCGACGGAAGCTTAAAAAATGGAGCAACTTCTCCCGTTTTCCCGACATTTCCCTTCACTGCTCTGCTCCTATTGATTGTAGCGTGATGAAAAGTATACTATAACCAGCTCAGGAGTATGAAAAATAATTGTACCGAGTTTCGTTAAAATCCGTCGAGTAGTTTTTGTTTCTATAACGGTTATACAGACAGACAGACAGACAGACAGACAGACAGACAGACAAAATTTTTACTGATTGCATTTTTGGCATCAGTATCGATCCCTAATCACCCCCTGATAGTTATTTTGGAAATATATTCCAGTTACAGAATTGAATTCTCTACAGATTTATTTTAAGTATAGAAGATAGATAATGTTTTTCCAACATTTTTATAAATAAATAATGATAAGTAGTCTTTAGTTTGCGAAATCTATAGTATAAAACCAACGATAGAATTATTTTCCTAAAGGCCCGATTTTCTCGTGGAGTCTTATCTCCTGTAGATACTTCGGTTGCGGGCCGAAAACGTTTGTTGAGTTCGTTGTAGTAAGTGCAGTGTTTGTGTATTGTAGTAGTGGTGGGGGTTTATAGTACATTAGTTTTACAGTATCATTTATTTATCAGTTATGAAAACGGATGGTCCATTCTACATTTATAGCTGTGGTAGCCCAGCAGTAACACCGTGCGACTCTTTTAAGGAGGTCACAGGGTTTGAACCTGGGCAGACATCAATGAGTTTTTCCCTTAAAACTTATGTGTCTAATTGATAATTGCAATTTATCACACTTTTCGGTGAAGGAAAACATCGTGAGGAAACCTGCATATTTCTAGGGAATTTTGGAAATATGTGTAACCTACCAATCCGCACTGGAGCAGCGTGGTAGGTCTTAGCTCCAATCCTTCTCCCCAAAAATGGAGAGAAGAGGCCTATTCTCAGCAGTGGGATAGTAACAGGCCGTTACTTTATTCTACATTTAGCATTACATATTATTATCAATTCGGATTATAACAAAAAAAATATTATTACTTTTCTATTTGTCATACGTTAACACACTTTTCGGAATTTATTGTTTTTCTTCGACAAAGCCCTATCGTACATTGTTACTCATAACTTGAACAATTAGCTTCCATTAATGAGCAATAGATACGATCTACGAATACAAAACATTGTCGATGCAATCGGTCACTAATGATTGTGCCTCATTCCGAAAGAGTTAGGCCGAGGTTATATTAGTAGGCGGAGCAACCCGCTATAAGCGAATAAAATAAATATATTGTTGATATTGTTTACCGCCGTTTGGTATTCGGTAAGTTGACCCACCGTGTCCGGTTGAGTAGAATAGACCACCCTCGTTCTTACCGAGGTGTCGTAAAATACGACAAAGTAAGTTAACGTGAGGCAGGCGGCCAGTCGTAAAGTACGTAGCCAAATTATTAAAATTTTGCCGTTTTCGTAGAATTTTTTTTGCTGCTCCTTTCCTATTTATCTTTACTTGTTATATAGCCTATAGCCTTCCTCGTTAAACGGACTATCTTACACTGAAAGAATTTTTCAAATCGGTTCAGTACTTTCTGAGACATTTGGGTAATTATTAAATAATAATAAATAATAAATATATGGGACAATTACACACACGGCCATCCGTCCCTAAATTAAGTAACTTAATACTTGTGTTATCGTTGACAGACAACTGGTTAATATATACTTATATAATTTTTAAATACATACTTAAATACAAATTGGGATGAGTGTGTGAAATATAGCTACATCATTACTGATTTAGTGTTGCCGTATCATTAACATTTCGCTCCGCTCTCTAAGACGCATCGCAAATCGCTGCTTACTGTAGCCTTAACCTTAATTTTTATTTAAACGCCGTAATCTTTTAGCTTCCGTGGCAGCATATTTGCAATACTTCTTTAAACTGAGAACAGTTGCGACATTATATAATTAGAATAATTGCAGTTATCTTTATTACATGTATAGTCCAGTCATGTTTTTCCTTCGTGCCACTAAAATTTTTATCATTTACATCTAACACGCGCGGAATGGACTCCGTGACTTTACCTGGAAATTATTTACTTTAGAAGTGGTCGTTAAGCTAAGGAGCTGTTTCGTTCCCACATGACCTCGTTCCGTAGGCCGTGAGATAATCGCGAACGGTGGTGTCCGAGCACGTACTAGCTAGGTCCTTATTAGTCGGGTAAGATTTTTTTCTACTGAGACACGACGCATGAGATCGGGCACGCAAAGTGCGCGACTAGAAATCGTTTACCGAGAATGGTGCAAACATCTTTGTACACCTTTAAGTTTTTGCGTTCGGAATCATATCGTACGTGTTTTTTCGACTGCAAATATATTAACTGTTCGTAGAAATACTACGTACGTATGAGATGCAGTTTAGGCAAATTTTTCATTCTGGTCCAGTCTCTATGACATCGTCATCCTCCATCATTACCCCCCTCTAGGTGGGGTCGCCACGACATGTTTTTAAATATGTTGTCACATGATTCGGCTAGGTATTTCACGACCGGCCGACTGCCTGACGTCAACTTACCTCAGCCGCCTTTTACGACACCTCAGTATGAAATTAGGGTGGTATATTCTACTCAGCTGGTTACCACACAGCGGGTCTGCTTATTTTAGTCGCCTTTTACGACCCCTCGGTAAGAAATGAGGGTGGTCAATTTAACGAATTCTGCATGTATCAGGAATAAAAACGGATATTCAATATATATTTTGTATTCACTTAATCACGGATTATAGAAAAATCATTTCATTATTATTTTTGTATTATGGATCTCTGCAAAGTAACGCCTAATTTGACAAATTATTTAATTGAGGGTATTTCGCGGGAACAGCTTGCAAAACTATGTAATTGCAGTAGATTATGTAACTCGAATATAGGAGAATGAATAATATTACTATTAAATTTGTATGAATACAGAATTTTTACTTAAGTACTCAATTGTGTATCGAAACGAGAGAAATACATTCGTGTCTCTTATCTCATTTGGATCTCTTATCCTTTTTGTTTAACGATTTGAATTTAAATTACCCGAAACTCGTATCCATTTAAAAATCCAATCTCGACGTACTCTTGCGCCATAAACGTCAAGCGCGAGCGTTCCACTGAGATATGTTATCGTCGTGCAAACGGACCAACAAAACATAAGGATTCGGCGCCAGGCCTCTGCCTGCGGACTTTTAAACAGCTTCGGTTTTTATTCCGGTTCATTTATATTACTGAGTAACACTACTTATATTTAGTTAGTAAAATATACTAGTATAAGCTGTGATGGCCTAGCGGTGCGACCGTGTGAATCTCTAGAGACGATCATGGGTTCAAACCCGGGCAGACACCAATGAGTTTTTCTATTAAAACTTATGTGTCTAATTGATAATTGCAATTTATCACACGCTTTTCGGTGACGGAAAACATCGTGAGGAAACCTGCATATCTCTAGAAAATTCTAGGGATATGTGTAACCTACCAATCCGCATTGGAGCAGCGTGGTAGGTCTTAGCTCTAACCCTTCTCTCCAAAAATGGAGAGAGGAGGCCTATGCCCAGCAGTGGGGTAGTAACAGGCCGTTACTTACTTTTTTATATACTAGTATAAATAAATTTTAATTTATAATGCATACACCACCTGATTGAGATGGCATGGACATGTAATGAGTTGGGATTAAAATCATTTGACCAAACGAGTGTTAAATTTGAATGTGGATAGATATGTGCCTAAAGGGAGGCCTTAAAGAGATGGTTGGATTGTGTGTAGTATGACATGCATATAAAAGGAGTGGCACCAGAGTTGACGAATGATAGGACAGAATGGAAGAGAAAAACATGTTGTGCCGACCCCACTTAGAGTAGGATAAGGACAAGAAGATATATATAATGCATAAAGTACCACAATTTCAACAATTGTTTCGCCCCGTAACCAAAGCATCTGGAGATAGACTACACGACAAAATCGCAAAGCTTTGGGATTTTATCGTGGAATGTGTGCAGTGTTTGTGTATTGTTGTGTTATCGGTGTCGGGTAGTGCATGAGCTTTTACAAATTCTGCATGTATCAAGTATGAGAACGAATAGAACACTCATAGCATTACATATATTTTCTTGTATCGCAGATTATAGCAAAAAAATATTTTCATTAGTTTTGTATGAAATATACATTCAAATAGCTCGCTCAGTTATATTCAAATTCAATAAATAAAAACCGAAATGTATAAAAACTTTCTTAAAATAACTTTTTTGATGATAAAAATTTGATTGAAAATGTTTAAAAGATTGAGATATGCTTATACGTAAAGCATATTACAAAATTGGAGATTATTTGGATGATAAAAAATGCCAGGATTTGAAAATGCTTCTAGCTTCATACACGACTGCGGTTTATTAATGTAAAATTAAAAATGTTTAAAAGATTGACCGCCGAGTTTCTTTCGGGTTCTTCTCGGTGAGAGCAACTGTCCGAACCAGTTGTAGCTTCATTAATCATATTGATCCTTGACGATTCAAAAGTATTTGAAAGAGCTTATTTGATAAAGATTATTTTGATTTGATTTGACGTAAAGCAAATAGTTATATAGAATCTGTCTTTAATATACAGACTTGATGAAATGGGATAACCACTAATACTTATAAGCCATTAATGGAAAATTGAATTGAATTGAAGACTAATAAGTAAATAATGCTGATTATTAGTAGTTAGTGCAACACTATGTTTATACTGTATAGTGTAAAGAGCAGCCAAATAGCCTATTTGAAACTTCCCGTTGTGACGAATTTAATGGCGTCTCCATTTCGCTGACGTTTGACGTACAAAGCTTTCGTGATTTTGCAACAGCTCGCAATAAATCTAGTAACGAGTTTTGTGAACTCTATACATAAATCATTTCGATCGTTACGCGACAATGTAGTGTTTGTGAAGCTAACGAAAATCCTTTTAACTATTATCCGGATTTAGATATTTCAGTTTTTGAAATAGATTTAATTCATAATTCTCCTACACTTTTCCCACTCTAAGTGGTGTCAGCGCAACATGTTATTAACATAAAAGTTTATAACATGTTATAATTATAACAATAATAAGTTTATAACAGGAAAGTAAAGTAGCGGCCTGTTACTCTCCCACTGCTGAGAATAGGCCTCTTCTTTCCGTTTTTGGAGACAAGGATTGGAGCCTGGACCTACCGCGCTGCTCCAATGCGGATTGGTAGGCTAGACATATCTCCAGAATTCTCTAGAGATATGCAGGTTTCCTCACGTTTCCTCACGATGTTTTCCATCACCGAAAAGCGTGTGATAAATTGCAATTATCAATTAGACATAAGTTTTAACAGAAAATCTCATTGGTCTGCCCGGGTTGAACCCGTGACCTCGGGCTATCACAGCTTGTTATGTATAAACATGTTGTCACATAATTTGGCTAGGTATTTTACGACTTGCCTGACGCAACTTTACAAACAACAACAACTTACAACTAACTTAGTCGCCTTCTGCGACACCGCGGTAAGAAAGGGGGTGGTCTATTCTACTTAGCGGGATGCCACACGACGGGACAACTTACCTTAGTCGCCTTTGACGACACCTTGGTAAGAAATGAAGCTGGTCTATTCTACCTAGAATACCATACGGCCAAAATAGATTTGATTCAAATACACTTGTTTAAGAATTTTCCGAACCATCTGTAGAGTTGACGATTCAAAAAAGTTTACTTGAATATAGACTATATTGAATTTGAATCAACCTTTGGTGCTATAAAGTGTCATTACGTATAAGGTGTTAACAGAAGACGCGAAGAGAATGAAAATAACGCACAATATGCCAAATATGTCGTCCCATCTAGCTATAACTTACTCAATGTCACTGCCGCGGTAGACCACTGTCGTACATTACGCGATCCACGCGTCCATTTTTTTTCTGCTTCACGTCAACGATAAATTATTAAGCGGCCGTTTTAGGTATGATATAAAGGCGCATATGGAGGCCCGGAAGGCTGGTTCCCTCGCAAATCGGTGCGGTAGGCCCTTATGAATTATCCAAGTGCTGTTGTGACGCCGACCGCGCGGCGCCTACGGACCACTAGCGAGTGCAACTGTAAACAACCGGAGATTATAAACGGTCGAGCGTTCGCACAGTTGTATTGGTGATTTCCATGTCATAAGTCATTATTTTCCTGCCCTTATTCCACTCTAAGTGGGGTCGGCACAACATGCTGTAAATATGCTGTCACATGATTTGGCTGCATTTTACGACCGGCCGCCAGCCTGACGTCAACTTACTAAAGTTAAGAAAGAGGGTGGACTATTGTACTAAACCGGACACCACACGGCGGGTCTACTTACCTTACTTACTTACGCCCAGCAGTGAGATAGTAACAAGCCGTTACTTTACTTATGACATGGACGCCGTATGGTATCCGGCTGAATAGAATAGTACTATCCTCATTTCTGACCGAGATGTCGTAAAAGGCGACTAAGGTAAGTCGACCCGCCGTAAAATACGTAGCCAAATCATGTGACAACATGTTTATAACATGTTGAGCCGACCCCACTTGGAGTGGGATAAGGGCAGGAAGATGATGTCATAGCCTTGGATAAAAACATCTCCGTTTTTCCTTCAGCTCATCTTTTTTAACCAATGGACAGCATTACCCTCGATTTAGCAATATATTGTCTTTTCTTATTTCCAAAGGAAAAACGGTTTTTTTTCTTTTATACTAGTCCAGTATTTAAGCACCAAATTTTGTCAATATTGCTTCACTGGATTAGCCGTGACAAGCGTAACAATCAGACATACTATCGCAATATTTAATTAATTAAATAGTATGGATTTTAAACTACCCGTTACAAGATTTAAAATAGGTCTTATATTGGTCAATGACGTCACAATCGGCTACAGTGGAAACGACTTTAGTCGAACAGTTGATTCTAGCAAATTAGCACTAAATACATACATAAGTTTATGCGAAATAGGTTGTTAAGATTCTAGTCACATAATTCTATTTGCGAGTTAATTACGACCGGTTAAGGAATGTTGGGTTACATTCAGGTCTGTGTATACGCATGTAATATATTGCACTTTTTTCATTCGAAAGCTAAATTGTGGTCACAATCCCTCCTGGTGATAAGGAACGACATATAAATACTAGAAGCGAAGCGTGGCCGTATTAATCTGGTTTTTAAAAAAAAATTTCGATAGCGAAGCAATAATAAGCTTATTTTTTATTTTGGATACATAAGCTATTAATTCATTTAGTTACTTATATGTTAAGCTCCAGTTAACAAATTTTAAAACTTAAATTTGTAAGCTTTTAAGATGCGAAATATTGAAAGCGTACAAAAACCTTGTTTAAAAAGTCACAAATATAACCAGTCTTTGAAAAATGCGATGTCCTTCATCGGCCTCCCTGTCAACTCAAACACTCAAGATCAATACAGGCTCTACCCGCGACTTTGTTTGCATTAACTTAAATGTTTAAATATCCTTTATTATGTTCAGTAGTTTTTCCGTTTTTCGATGTAAGAACGGGAATTTTCATTCTGTATTTTAGGCTGGTATATAAGCCATAATTATACCAAATTTTATCTATATTACTCCAGCATATTGGACAGACAGATAGACTTTAAAAGGTACAATATTTGTATGGATATAAGTCGCACGGCACCACTTGACCGCTCGTCACGTAACGCCCGTAAAGCAACATTGTTATGGTACAAACAATTACTGCATAACCGGACCGACGCATGCCGTTTAAGGAAAGTCGATCGCATCTGAACGGATAACAGACTAACAAACATGTGCTCATATTTTTTGTATTTGTTGTGAGTAGTATAAGTCACTTAGAGTCGCTCAGTGGTCGATGGAGCTAGCTGTGCTTGGAGTATTACTACGTGTTCAAATCGGGAATGAGATCCGTGAAAGAATCAATATCACCGATAGAGTTTAGCGTGTTGCAGGGCTGGAATGGCAAAGATGGGGACACCTATGAATAAACAATGGGCGTTGGGGTTTCAAAGTGTTGCAATGGCACCGCAAGGTGCAACATAGCAACCCCTGTGAGGTAGAAGAACGACCTCAAAAGGGGTGTAGGAAGGAAACAAGTGGTACAGAATTGTGTGATGTGAAAAATCTTGAGGAGTAGGTCTCTAATGTCTTATTATATCGTGTTATACCGTACTTTCGAGCCCATTCGCGGCCTTATTTCATGAACTCGAACTTATACGACCCCTTAATCGGGCTAACCCGATAAAAAATGGTGGGTGGATGTTTTATTAGTCGTATGGTGGTAGGGCTTAGCATTGCTTCCATGCTTCTAGCCTAGCATAATTTCATTCGTGCCTAACAGTATGTCATAAAAGAAAATTCACTATCTGGTGGTCTTGATCGTGAAATACTGGAATGTGATCAAGTAACTCTGAAGCACTCGCCGTTCAATTAACTTCGAGGAATCGGTCTTTAGAAGGGTTTTCAAACGTTAACTAATTGTCCAATAGCCGTAAAACAACGTCTGGAGGGTTGGGAGAAAAACTTAACGTAAACCAGTCGCGACAAATTGAATGCTCGGCAATAGGTTGTTTGCTTCAATAAACATTCAACGTACTGATAGATTGTCCAGTTTGATTTATAATAAAAGAAACACAAACTGAACTTATCTAATTTTATTTTAGTCTTTATAAAAACATTAGTTTAACTACTTTTATCTACGCTGCTATTTGGATACTTTTCGTTTCATATATGGGATTTATAGGCCTATATTGCTGATCGGTACTTTATTTACTTGAATTTTAATTGATCCCGATTTGGAAATTAATATATATATATATATATATATGTATATGCTTGCTATATATATATGATGCTTTAAATTCAATTCTTTTTCTATACTAGAGATCTTCACTCCGCCGTGTGGCATCCGGTTAAGTAGAATAGACCACATTCTTTCTTTTCGAGGAGTCGTAAATTATGACTAAGGTAAGTTGATTTCAGACAGGCGGCCGGTCGTAAAATACGTAGCCAAATCATGTGACAACATGTTTATAACATGTTGTGCCGACCCCACTTAGAGTGGGATAAGGGCAGGAAGATGATGATGATGATGATGATGACCATATACATTCCATATACATTTTCCGATTAATTTCATGTTGAACAATTTAGGTTAGGTTATCATATATTTATTGTTTCATTGATTGCTCTGATGTCACACTCGTAATTCACGTGTCGATTGTACACGCGTCTGTCGCCTCGATCAGTGTTTGTTATTAATTGTATTCGAGATCGGTGATACTACGTGATAAGAGTTATATTTTCGAATTGTTTCAAGGTTATCAAGCGCGTATGTCTAGAAATAAGTCTGTTTATACAGAAACTTAGCGACCATAGTATTGTCCTACCATAATTTTTGTTGCGACGCTCTAATTTACTCACACCATTTTATTGCTCGGAAAATAAGATTTATCGGGCTGTGTCTACAAAATATCCTATATTAAACTGACCCATACACATAACCTGTGATTATAATAAACGTAACAGATATAAAACTTAGGCCGCGTCTACATAACCGAAATAATCTTTTTACACTATTAAAAAAAGTAAGTAACAGGCTGTTACTATCCCACTGCTAGGCATAGGCCTCCGTTTTTGGAGAGAAGGATTGGAGCTAAGACCTACCACGCTGCTCCAATGCGGATTGATAGGTTTCACATATTCCTATGATTATTTTTGAGTCAGTCCGTAGAATAGTCAATATTAGCTATAACCAGCAACGCTGCGTTTCACGCCTCACGATTTTATATTGAACTTTTTGTTTTGGTCCGTCTACCTTGTAGCGTGTTTGCGTTTTCTACTTTACACGATTTTGTCCAGCGGGTCCTTGCGACTTTTTTAAGACTTGTCCACTTAGTATGGTGTTTATCAACACCTCGTTCTAAGTCTAAATCTTTGGATCCAAATACACATCGGTTTTCCATACTATGTGCTTAATTGTGTCGCTGCTTTACTATTATTATTTATTTTATTTCAGACATTGTGTCCATATTGTTAGTTACAAAATTACTTAGCCTAGGTTAGTACTTAAAATAGAAATTTACAAAACTTATTTAATTGAGTTTCATTCTTTAGATTTATTTAATTAAACATTAACTAAATTTAAATTGGAAAAAACTCTACCATGTTATAAACTCGGCCTTACGAGTTATTTGTTTCTCTCGATGCCGGAATGGAACCGTGTTTACAGAATAAATATTGTTTTAACGTGTTTTTTCGCTCGTATATATTTTAATATTGCCCACATTCAAATTTAGATGCTCGTTAAAAGGTCTATTTTTCAGCCTCGGCCTGGTTTTTTTATTATATTGTAGCTTTATTACTCAAATAATTATAGTCTCAGTTTATTGTTAATGTTCGTATTTTTTTTTTTACTAATTTTCCTCATTTATCTTTGTGAAGCAGGAGTCTGGGTATCTCTGGTGATATTATGAAGGAGGAAAGGTTATTTTTTTTCTTATATTTAGCTGCTTTGTCTTGATCGCTTTACCATTGACGTATCAATCTCACTCATTAAAGAACCTAATCTTTTTTTGCACATGTAGTCAAAATAAGAATTTCTCATCATGTGCTGTTCTGCATGGATCACGTTTTAGGACTATTGATGCTTTTTATTGACGATAGGACTATTGATGCTTTTTATTGATTTATAAATAAATTGACGTATAATAATAATAATAATTTCAATTTGACATTTAAAATTACGACATTATGAATATAATTAAACACTATTTTCTTACTAAATTGAAATTATTGATTATTTAAATATTGACATGTTAAAATTAGATTTTTGTATAATGTTAGACGTGTGTACAATATTTTGCAACGCCCTAACCGGGCAAATATGTAACATATTTGAATGCAAATAAATGAATAAATACTTGAAATAAATACTTTATAAAAGGATTACAGAGGCTTAAGCGTCCTCACGAAAATCTAAAAGTTTTTTTAATCAGATTAGACTGTTTTTTTTATGACATAAACTGTTTTTTTTTGGCAAATAATACTAAAAAGAGTAGTAAGTAGATGCCAAGGAAATGTAGAATTATTTTAGTTATATCTCTCTGTTTTGAGGCCTCTCTTCCTTTATCTCTCTGTCTGTTTAGCTCTCTTTGTATATTTTTGTAATATTTATTTGGTCTTCGATCCTTGTAGGACTGTCTAGTGACGTCCGACGTCCATTATGTACCCCATCTATAGCCACTATAAAATCTTTTGCCCTTAACGAGTTTTCGTCGAATGGACTATAATTTTATCGTTCACAAAACTAACGAGCAGAATCCCGTTGAAACCGAAACATTATGGTCTTCATTGGTATGTTTACTGAGCAACAATAAATATTGTGGATGGAATTTAGAATGTTCCGATGCCGGCATGTACAAGGAAACATGAACTTTCATCATGTTAAGGAACTGCTCCCTTTGATGTCCCGGGCGGCGCGGATACGCCGCGCTGACGTATGTTTGCTCTATTGTATATTAACCTTTGTTATGGTTTCTATTACATGCCTTCAAAGGGAGATCGCGCAATCCGTTGCGTATTTTTGTCCTAAAACGTTGATTTATTAATGTTTTTTTATCAACTCTAGCTTCTGCATTTTTTTAAATCTTTATTGCACTATTATGATAAAAGTACAAAAGGCGGACTTAACACTAAACTAAGCGTTCTCTACCAGTCAACCTTAGGGTTAAACGGAAAATTAAAATAGGTGCAGCAAGCAAACCAACAGAACAAGAAAAGTAGTAATAGGCATAAATAATTAAGAGATGAAATCAAAAAACTATAGCGATGTGCCTAGGCAAATAAGAAATAAATAAATGGATAACAATAAACATAAGATAATAATAAAAAACAATAGATGGTATAACAAAATATTTAGCGGTTAAAGAAAAAAAAATGTATCATTAATTGTTACAGATTAGGTATTTTTAACATTTGCATTCTGTATTCTAGCTTCATAACTTAACTATATCTGCACGAAGAATTCGATTGATCCGTTGAAAAGAATCTAGTAGAGAGTACAATCCGGGATTAATAAATAATCGATTTCTCTCGATTTTAATGATTCGATTAGGTCGAAATGAAAAGATTCTTTTCTTTTATATGTAAAGTTGTTTGTTTTTAATGTTAATAATGAATTAGAATAAAGACTAATTAAAATGGATAAGTACTAAAAAATAACAGTTGCATTGTTTTCGAAATTCGATTATAAATGTGTGGGTAATTAATATAATGGATTTTAATAACATCGATTAGATGATAAGGGATTTATTTAGGAAGATTAATGATAAGGGATTAATATTAAAATCTATTATTTTTTACATACCTAGTACAGTCATTCGTTTTCACTGTTAGTTAACCGTTACTTTTATATGTGTATTTATGTTGAATTAAAATAAGATTGGCCATTATTAATATTATATTTTCTATTGTTTCAGGTAAGAGCATATTGCATTTGAAGGCGGTTACAGCTTAAAATGTGGTTTAACTATAAAATCTTTCATGTATAAACACGGTTGTTGATTTTTTAGTGTAAGTACATGGTTGACAGAGTCTTGTTCGGTATTTATTTTAAAGATATAATAAATGCAAATTTAAAAAAAAAGAAAGGGCCGGTATTTAGATATCACTTGATTTGGATTTGAATACCGGATATTTTTACTTATTTAGTAGTCCGCCCGTTACCAACCGAGCTATTACAACTTTTCAAATGACAGCAAAATAACATTTTCATTCTATTAATAAGCAGTTTTTTATTCCTGAAAACAGGGATAAAAAGATTTATCCCAAAATCTCCTTCATACTGTATTACATTATTACATATTACGTTTACAACTGATTCTATTATTATTTATTTATTTATTTAAATATTTTGGAAACATACAGTGTATATAAGCTCTTATAAGTAAAGTACACTAAAACGTAACTTAAACCATTAACAGTTTCCTACGATAAAAGATACATATAAATGAGAGTATAGCAATAAAAATAGTGATTACAGAAATAATAAATATACGGAAAAAAATTGTTGTCCAAAAAAATACCTAATTATTTGTTTATTAAATTTCTAATTTTTAATTTAAATTCTAAGAGGGAGAGATGAAAAATGTCAATATCAGAAGTCAAGTTATTAAATTGTTTGCAACTTCTGTCAATAAACCTATTTCCTGCGTATTTTCTTTTAGAGAAAGGTATGATAAATGTTGATTTATGTCTAGAATTGAGTCTAGGACAATTAAATTTAAGTTTTGAGACAAGATAATCAGACTCTACTTTGTTGTGCAGTATTTTATATAGCAAGACTTGATCCCGTTCTATCCTTCTCTTATATGGAAGAGGAAGAGAAGATTCTTTCCAGGTACCGAGATAATTTGAATCTCTATATTTAATATGCTTAACAAACAGTTTATGGACTCTATTAATTAGATGTATATAAATTTCGTATTGAGGATTCCAAACAGTCGAAGCATATTCAAGTATAGATCTTACAAATGTATTATATAAAAGGATTAGTGTTGAAATATGCTTAAACTCTTTGGATATCCTCAGGACGAACCCTAGCATTTGGTATGCTTTATTTGTGATATGGGTGATATGTTCATCGAAAAGTAATTTGGAGTCCAGAAAGATTCCCAGATCTCTGATTACTGTAACTCTATTTTTATATTCACCTAGCAAATTGTAATTAAAATTAATTATATTACTTTTACGGCTAAATGTTATAGTATTACATTTTTTTATATTAAGAAAAAGAGAATTAGCTGAGCAGTAATTACATAAAGCGTCGAGGTCTTTTTGCAAATCAATACAGTCTGTTTCAGATCTTATTACTTTATATATTTTGTTATCGTCAGCATATAATAAAAATTTAGAGAAACTGAAAATAGATTTGATGTCATTTATGTAAATATTAAAAAACAGGGGCCCGAGATGTGATCCCTGAGGTACTCCAGATGGCACAGGAATAAATGACGAACAATAACCCTTAATTGTAACAGCCTGGCTTCGATTGAACAAGTAGGATTCGATCCATCTAAGTAAATCGCCGTTTATACCAATATTTAACAGTTTTTTTAGCAGAATAGTGTGGGAAATCTTGTCAAATGCTTTGGAGTAGTCCGTATAAACGACGTCTACCTGATTACCTTGATCCATTGCCGTAAGGACGAAGTCGGTGAACTCACAAAGATTAATTTCTGTCGATTTTCTGTTAATGAATCCATGCTGTTCAGTAATAATTAATGGACGTAGTATTGGAAATATTATATCGTATATAATTTGTTCAAAAAGTTTTGGAATGCAACTGAGCTTAGAAATCGGGCGAAAATTTTTTATGTCATGTTTGTCGCCTTTTTTATGAATAGGCACAACATATGATTGCTTCCAAATATATGGCATGGTACACGAGCGTAAAGACATTGAAAACAAAATATGTAATGGTTCGCATATAGTATTACAGCAGTTTTGCAGAAAGAGTGGTGGTATTCCGTCCGGGCCACTCCCTTTCTTAATATTGAGATATTTTAGGTACCTTCGAATAACAGGCATGGAAATATGAACAGAAGATAAGTTAACATGATGTTCATCGGCAGCAATGTTCTGGCAACAATGGGATGGCGGGAGGCAAACCGGCTCAGATCGTTCAAAAGAAGAAGAAAAATAAAAGTTAAACAAATTACTTAATACTTGTCCATCCGTAGAAGAAATATCATCTAGATACATGCTATCTGGCATATCATTGGCTTGTTTTTTTGACTTAACAAATGTCCAAAAGTACTGAGAATTATTCTTTAAAATGTGTTCACTATTTTCAATGTAGTTTTTATAGCATTCAGCCTCTACACGTTTTTGTTTTTCGCGCAGATAGCTAAATGTTCGATAGTCGCTATAATTTTTATATATTTTCCACTTCCGGTGAAACTTTAATTTTTCCTTAATAATTTTACGTAGAGCCGTAGAGTACCAGACAGGATATCTACTATTAGTAGTAACGGTTTTAGAAGGAACATTATTAGCAATTATTTGATTCAAAACTTTATAAAATATTTTAGTAGCTTCATCGATATCCAGACCATAAAAACAATCGTGCCAGTTAGTTTTAGATATTAATTCATTTACAACCTCATAGTTAGCTTTATGGAAAAGCTTAACAGTTCGAGGGGCATTTTTAAGAGTCTTACTGGGCGTATTATTAATTGTTACGCTAAGAGCAGGGTGATGTGCATCCTCAGAAATAAGTGGTGCCTCACAATGTGTAACAGAACAGCAGGAAGAGCCAATAATTAAATCCAAAAAGCGATTATTTGCGTTAGGTATAAGGTTATATTGTGTTAAGTTATTAAACGATAGAAAGGACGATAAACTATTCACAAGTAAATCAGATCTTCCTCCACTAAGCACTGCTGAGGTTGAGTTAGAGATAGTCGTTGACGACCATTCTGCATAAGGAATGTTAAAGTCCCCAGCAAACAAAAAAACATCGTGAGGATGCTGAATAATAGTTTCAGAGACACTCTCATAAAAATTAATTTGTTCATCACGCTGAGTATTACATTGGGGAAAATAACAGCAAAAGATTCTAATGTCAATTATTATCAGGTAAAGCGGCTCATCCTTTTCATAGAGAAAAACATAAGCTACTATCACACCAGATTTTTTTTTATTTACAAACTTGCATCACACAACAGTTACAGATTTTGACTAATTACAACTACATATAATTGAACAAGTGGGCGTATATGATCGGTGTTATTACCTCTCGATGCGGCGTCTAACTCAAGTACGCAATGATTTTTATTCTGTCAAATAGATAACGATTGTTTTAATTGATAGACGACACTTGATATTGTAATTACCTGTTTTATTATTGTATGTATTGATAAAACGTACTTTAATTATAGTTATAATTAAAGTAAGTACTGTTACTTTAATTAATAAATGTAATCGCGTTTTTTATTAGTAAATCTATCAGTAATCATGTTGGGCAATAAAAGGAAAGGATGAAAGAAATGTGCATGCGAATGAGATGAGAATGTTAAGGTGGATGTGTGGTGTGACAAAACTTGATAGAATACGTAATGAGTATGTTAGGGGAAGTCTGAAAGTTGCGCCCATTACAGAAAAGATGAGAAGTGCGAGACTAAGTTGGTACGGTCATGTAATGAGGAGGGATGAAAATCATGTGACCAAAAGAGTTTTAAATATGAATGTGGATGGATGTATGGCTAGAGGAAGGCCGAAAAAAAGATGGTTGGATTGTGTGGAAAATGATATGCATGTTAGAGGAGTGGCACCAGAGTTGACGAATGATAGAGGAGAATGGAAAAAGAAGACATATTATGCCGACCCCACTTAGAGTGGGATAAGGGTAGGAGAACGATGATGATCAGTAATCAGTATACAGTTGTGATAGCCCAGCGGTGCCACCGTGCGACTCTTTCCGTGGGAGTTGCATGTTCAAACCCAGGACAGATACCAATGAGTTTTTTTATTAAAAACTTTGTGTCTAATTGATTATTGCAATTTATCACACGCTTTTCGGTGTAGGAAAACATCGTGAAAAAACCTTGCATATCTTTAGAGAATTCTGGAAATATGTGTAACCTTTGATAGGTTACACATATTTCCAGAATTCTCTTCATATTCATATTCAGAATTCTCAGAATTCAAAATTCCGCATTGGAGCAGCGTGTAAGGTCTTGGCCCCAAAACCTTCTCTCCAAAAACGGAGAGAAAAGGCCTGTTGCCAGCAGTGGGATAGTATCACGCCGCTACTTACTAATAATACTTCACGATGAGCCGGTAAATAATTAGCGGTTCCCGGGTCGCACGTACGATGTAGAAATCAGGACGCGTACAACTGATAATTGTCAGCAAATGTGTCCCACGGCTCGTGGGTGACCCGCTACCTACCACCACGTGGAATACATAAGTGTTAAGCTATTAACTGGCTTGTTGGACCAGTGGTCAGTGACGCAGCCTCCAACTACGAAGGTTGCGGTTTCAATTCCCGCCCAGGGTCAATATTTAAATAATAATATCATTGTTGGTTTTTTCTAGTCTGGGTGGTATATTTTATTTGAAAATTATATCTATACAAATATTATTAATGCGAAATCCTGTCTGTCTCTGTGTCTGATACACTTTTAGAGATAATCCGATGGGCAATTTTGATTGAATTTGGCGCAATGAAGGCATAAACACGGGGGTAACATAGGATAAAAATTGTCTTTTTTTCGGGAATAGGTAAAATACATATTGCATTGTTAAGGGTACTTTAACGCCTAAGATGGCGCTAACGAAGTCGCGAAATATATACACTGGTATGTACTATGAATATATTTACTGGTTGCCTGTCACCCATAACACTTGAGTTTCTTACTTTGGGCGTTTGTGTAATTGACCCATATATTTATTTATTTATTTGCTACTAGCTGCGCCTCCGGCTTCGACCGCGTGGAAGTCATTGTATTCATTAGAAATTTTGAAGATAAAAGTAATTATTGTGAGGTAACCATAAGAGATAGAGACACGCTGTCGCGAACTTTTTTGCAATATTTTTATATATCTACAATTCTGGAGGGCTGACAATTATAATTGAGGTATTTATAGAATTAGGTGTTACTTTGAAAAATTGTATACTTCAAAGATAGAATTATTTTGTTACAAACCAAGTTTTTAAAGATATCTTTGTAAGTGTAGGATGCATACGTTCTTATTCCTTATTTAGTATAAAATTTAACTGGGGTCTTTCTAAAGGTGTAATATGAGGCGGGTCACTTGTCGTTAATATTTGCGTACTTGATGAATTAAAAAACTTCATTTTGAGATAATGGAAAAAGCGTATTAATCTTGATGATAAATCGTTCTTGTGTTTAGGGAGCCACCCCACGGGGGACGATTTGTTTGCAGTTATTGAGGTAACGCATCATAAATAACTGTGTCGGGTGATTTGCACAACTTCATGAATAAATAGTACCTTGGTGACAGAGCCTTAGTGAATAATTTTTTAAAAGATATAAAAAATGCAATGAAATAAAAGAAAAAGGCGCCGGGTGACATGTGGGGATCGATTCTATTTTGCGACCTTTCTTGGTCCGCGCGTTGTCACAGCTTTGCATTTGATAGCTAAAAAGTTCAGTTACTTTCTATTCCTATTTTAGAAATTTTTTAGTGTCCAAAAACAGAGATAAAACGAGATTTATTTTAAATAAAACCTAGCTGAATAAATTCTCCTCCAATACCCTCAATACATCCTGAAACATACTGATACTTCAGGAAAATCGTTTGAACCGTTTCTGAGATTCGGAATATATATATGTACACACACAAGATTAGCTTATTTAAATATTAAAGATAAAGATACATATTATATATCAAAGTCCCCAAAAAGTGTATGTCGATATATAATCTATTTTCTCAAAATCTACTGAAAGGATTTCCCTAAGGTTTTTACTAAAAGACAAGCAATTTTTAAGAATAGTTTAGGTTAAGTACATCGCATGAGAATTCCCCTGAGGTCGGGATTTTTCTAATTACAATTTGTTGGTTCTACGAATCTGGGTGTATTTATGTATTTAAGTATGTATTAAAGATTATATATATTTATCAGTTGTCCGTCATCCATAACACAAGTAATAAGTTACTTTGTGGACGGATAACCTTGTGTGTAATTGTCCTGTATATATTTAGAAAAACATATTGAAATAGGTATCAAGAGGTTTCTCAAAAGCTGTAAATTAATGTAGATATTAAACTAGTTCTTGAAATGTGGTATTCGCTGATTGATAAAGTTACACGTTTTGCATTTAACATGTCTACATAGAATGTTATAGTTAAACGAGAGGAATGCAATTTGCTAAACGCGGACAGATTTAGAGTGACCAAATACCGACTGACTGCAGACGCCGCAATATTTATTATATAGCTTAGTTATAAATGACTTTAATTATATTTAGTACTGAGTGCAATGACGTATATTAATTTTTCCTTTTTTCGCTGTAAAAAATTTTCGCTGTCAAACGGAAACTCATTGTAGCTCATTTGAGGAATGGGCGGTCTAGAGAGGTGAAAAATACCTAGGTAATGTTCGAGCCCCACCTGCCCAACTATTTTTTCATTTGTTTTGTTCACTTTTCATTTTTTTGAATTTTTACATCTTTTAAAAATAATGACCGAGCAAGACTCCGTCTTCCAGGTACTAGATTATAAATAACTTAAATTGTTAAACGAAAGCATTACAGACAGACAGACTATCGCATTTATAATATTACTATCGAGGTTTATATTTATACATATGCCGAGTGAGTTATAAAAATAACTATAAAATATTGCAAGTCTTTAATACTGCATTCTCCGAGACTGCCACGATTATGATCGATATGCGATATAACTTTATGTGAACCATATCTTATGGCGATGACCATAAAGGGATCTTCGTTTAGAAGTATTGTATCAGCTAGTAATTGATTCGAGGAATGAGGCAATTTATTATTTCCCACAATATCTGACAAAAAAGGATATGCACTTGTTGTTCTTAGTAGCCTTTGTTTGTATTACATCGATATTAACAATAAGTTCTCGTCAATGTGAGAAAAAAAGATTATTATTGGTTTAGAGTATCTAGTTTAAAGTTACTTATGCGGACCCAAAATATGTGACAATAGTTTTAAGATCCAAAGTAGGATTTATAAAAAGAGAACAAGATTAATACATTTGTAACCAAACAAAAACAAAATGGCTGACGTGAACAGATCATTTAACAGAGATTTCGCACGCGAATACCGATCGTAAAAAAGGCCTCTGTTCTTGACCTGACCTTTTATTCTCCTGGATGAGAAGGAATTATGAAGAGAAGGAATAGACATTCAAATTATAGGTCTTTTTCTAATGGTCCTTCAAGCCGGATTTTAATGCAGATAGAACTGTGATTAGTAGTAGAATACATTATTACTATTATTGAAGACCAAGCTTTTTTAATGCGCTCTAAATAAGAAATCGTAAATAATTTACACAATTGTGCGCTATTTGGATCTCCATTATGGAAAAATGTTGAATTATTCCCACAAAATTTGGGAACAGAGAATTTTTCCCGCTACACTGTAATAAAATAATCAATTTTATTAGTTTTTTGAAAAAGTAAGGTGTTCATCACTTTCAGTTTATTCTTTTGGAATATCAAAAAACATTATTTTCATGCCATCACTCATTACGGTGAAGAAATGCATCGTGAGGAAACCTTCGTATCCTATAAACATTGAACAAAGCAAGTGAGTAACGGCCGAGGTATTAAAGGAAATATAATCAATACAAACAATAAGTATCGCTTACGTAATCGTTGGTGATGAATATTCTTAAGAACATACAGGTATCGTGTTACTTATTGTAAGAAATGAATATTAACTGCATGCCAAAAGTGATGACGCGTGAAGAAGGATGGCGCATTGTGAGCTAAAGTGCGGACGTATTGATTAATTGTATGGTGAACGAGCGTATTGGTTTACGTATGATCGACATATATTGTGCACTGGAGACTGATCGAAACGTATTGCGTGCGAACTGACGGCCCTTTTTTAAAAGCTTTTATTCAACTAGCAATGTAGGTATGTCAAGATGGAATCTTAGTAAAATTTGACCCACTTCCCGGAGCCCGATTGAGCTGAAATTTTATATATTGGTCTATTCCCCATGATAATGTATGGTTATAACTATTATAAAACAAACTTCCCAAAAGCTGTCTGGCTGTATGTGAGAGATTTTCTCAAAATCTACTGCACCGATTTTTGTACGGTTTTTACTAAAAAATATAGTGCAATTCTTTCGCAAGGTGTAGTTTAATAGTTCTTTACAGTTTTATGTAATTGTGCTAAAGAGGTCGCGCAGTTGTAAGCTTTAATCGCGTGCGTCACTAGATTCACTAAAGAATTCACTCGCACTAAAGAATTTCTTTAGTGCGAGATACACTAAAGAAATGTACTAGACAATTGTAGATCTATTAAAACCCTACATAAAAGTCCGGGACAGCATGTCTCTATCTTTTATAGTTGACTTACTATAACTACTTTTATGTTCAAATATTTCGATTAAATACACTGATTTCCAAGCGGGCGACGCCGCAAGCACAGTTAATTTATGATAAGTATGACCTGATGCTGTTGCCAAGATTGCCTTCAGACGAGGGAACTGCTCAATGGTTAACAATAGGAACTTGAAATTTTACATACTGGTGCACTTCCAATGACAATGCATATGAAAGGCATAACCTGATGCTGCTGCTCCACGATTAACAGTATGGACATGAAGTTTTGTTAAAAGCTTTTTTGAAAAGCATTTTAACTTGACTTGTTGTGAGTTTGAGTTATTTTTCTACTCAAAGGATCGAGTTTCGTAATTCGTGTCTTTTTCGATAAGGAGTACGCAACATTGTTAAACGTTGAGTATAATCTTAAATTTCCTATTTAAGTGCTTTGAAGCGGAGCCAAAATGGCTATTACGATCCTGAAATGGCTCATACATTGCCGTTCCCGTTATGAAATGGGTATTCTTAAAACCGTCCGATACGCCTACATTCCGCCAGTTCTAATAGACATATTAAATGCCATTAGCAATTCTTTTGCGTGGCAACGACATACATGCTATACACGAAAAATTTGTGGCAATGACAAAAACCATATTTACAAACTTTCACAATTTATAATATTAGTAGGAAAATTTTGCTTTGCTATTTTGGTCGTGGAGTCTATCTCCTGATGATGCTTCGGTTGCGGGGCGAAACGATTGTTGATTTTGTGATAGTGAACGTATATAGTGCTTGTGTATCGTGGTGGCGGTGGTGGAGGTTTGTGCATGTGTTTTTTACGACTCCTGCATGTATCAGGTATGATAACCGATTGTCCACTCTACATTTAGCATTATATATATTTTCTATTTTACTTCATCGCGGATTATAGCAAAATAATTTCATTATTACTTTTGTATTATGGATCTCCGCAAAGTAACGCCTAATTCTATAAAATATTAGTAGGATTAGTGATAATAGCACTTACACCCTTAATACGAGTAGTTCAAATCAAGATTTTAACTAAAGACTTCAAAATGAACTCGGTCCGTTTATTTTCCAAGTTGTGTCCCCATTCCGACGTATCAAATCAATCCTTTTAAAACAGTCACACATAAGTAAAACATTAAATACATTCACCATAAAAGTCACGGCCGATACTTAGTATTTCATAAATAACATCGAATGGATCTTTTAATTTTATAAATTGGCCATAAAGTGTTACAGAAACATGATTGCTTTTTGATTTGTGGGTGGGAACACGTAACAGGATCTGATTTTAATATGATTTCCATATTAATGCAGCTATAATAAGAACCATTTGGGCCAGGTGCAAGATATTGCCGATATTTCCCCGACTTAGTATCGCTTTTAGCATAATTTCAATAGATGGTATTGATAAGGCTGCTTTAGTAGGGTGTGTTCGAATTATTTAATTAACATAAATTGCTTTTGCGTTACGGAATTCTTAAGTGTAGCCATTATTCTATTTTTGGTGATAAATGCAGTAATATATGCAGTGTTTACGTCATTCAAATTTAGTTTGAATGAATGAATTGTCTATTTACATCTTCACGTTAATGGTTTCTCAAAATTCGATACCACATGGTGTTTTTTTAAATAATAGATCATACTTATATTATACCGTGTGGTATCCGGCTGAATAGAATAGTACCATCCTCATTTCTTAGCAAGGTGTCGTAAAAGGCGACTAAGGAAAGTCGACCCGCCGTGTGGTATCCGGTTGAGTAAAATAGACCACCCTCTTTCTTACCGAGGTGTCGTAAAATACGACTAAGGTAAGTTGATGTCAGGCAGGCGGCCCGTCGTAAAATACGTAGCCAAATCATGTGACAACATGTTTGTAACATGTTGTGCCGACTCCACTTAGACGGGGATAAGGGCAGGAGGATGATGATTAGATAATAATTATATTCGGTAATATAACAGCAATCTCATCTTTTATAGACAATAAAACACTCTAAAATTTTCCTCTTTTTGTTTTCGTTCCTCTTCAGTACTGAAGGTTGGCAGATAGCATACTGTAACCCAGTTCTTTTTTATATGATCTTTTTTTTGATTTGATATTTGCTTCGCAAGATGAAACAATTCTACAACGGAAGTAATTCCGATTCAATTTCTTAGTTTCAATCTCGCTTTCTTGATCTCTTCTCTTCCCTTATCTCGATTTCTTCCTCTTCCCTTAAATTTTGCTCATTATTATAAGTTGATAGAACCTGTATCCTTCGTACCTCAGAATGCAACCGTGGTACTCCGTCTTCTTTCCCTTTTCTTCCAGTCTAACTTTACAAATTGCAATAACACTTTTTTTGTCCTATTAACGTGTATTAATTGACTTTGTATATAATTCAAATAATTTGTCTCATTACTTCTGTGTTATAGGTATTTACTGTAATTATTGAATATTAAATTGTTCATAAACCTTATGCGCTACGTGGAACGGACATTGCGTGCTGTATAAAGTTTCATTGAGACCGTGCCGTATCAAATGTCGCATCAACGCATAGTTGTCTATTAGCCTGCGTGATTTCTTAACATCGTGCACACACTTTAATTGAGCTCGTTATTAATTAGTTACACTGTTAAACTTAGGCACTTATATTTCTCCTTAGAATAATGCTACACTTGAACTTTGTGAATGATGTTTTATGTAACCGGTGTCGTATCCGTCAACAAGCAATTATTGTTTGTTAGATTGCCTGATTTGTCAATGTTATGTACAAGCTGCAATTACTGGTAAATTGTTCGTGTATCTCTTGAATTTTGCTTTATTTGAACGGTGTGTCATATTTCCTGTAATATTATCGGTGCCTGATTTCTAGACTGTATGTCACCAACTGCTAACCTTTTAAGAATTCCTAAGTATTATTTCAGTTAAAGAACAATTTGTTGGACCTCTTGTTTTAAATCGTCTACTGTCCATTCATAGTTAGATAATGCTGTATCAAGTATTGGAGTAATAAAATGTCCTTCAGTGTCTATAGCTGCAATTTGATTAATTTATTTTGCTATTAGATTGCGCGGTGATGCATTGCACTGACTCGGAGTTTATTGCATTTATAACGGTCACTTTTTCTAGGATTTTTTTTAAACAAATTGTAATGAAAATAGGAAAACTTATATGTGCGCTTGGTGACTCATTTAACGATTTATTTTTATTTATAAACATTTTTTGTGGTGTCAAAAGATTTTTCTTTTTCTAATATTGTCTAATATTATAAAACTTAGTGGGTCTTATTAGCGGAAAGGTCAATATCACCACTAGTGATAATAGCGAAATTAAATTTGCATATTACGCGGAGTTCTTTATTGTGTATTTTATTGTATGACACATGACATCCTGATACTGTTTTCTTCTCACAAGATCATAATAACTGTGAAAGGAAAAGGAAATGCTAAACTGTCTACACGTTTGCTCATTAATTCGATGATCTAATCTAAATATACCCGTGGGAACCTTATATGTATATGAGACTAGGGATGTCACTAGGCCTCGATTTCGATCGCATTCACAGTTTCGGCTCCTACTTTCGGTTCTGATAATATTTTGATTAGAGCAACGGCTGAGTTTCCTGCTTTCTCTTCTCGGTAGGAACTGCTTTCCAAACCAGCAGTAGAGTTAACGATTCAAAGCATTTTTTACCAGTTTACTTAAATACTCAATCAATACTCATCTGTGTACGTGCCCTAATTTCGTTTACATCAAGTGAGTAAGCATTATTAAATTATTCCATAGAACCTTGCGAATGCTGAAAGAACAACGGAGGAATACTCTATATCTGTGGAGTGGAGATAGAATGACCATTTGCTTCGTCTGATGTAAATCGGCCTTTAAAGAAGAATTTTATAATATATATATTTAATTATACAATAAAAATAGTGATAGATGCGACAGTCATACTAGAAACCGACATATACTAATGACGCCTATATTGCGCCTCCAACAGCTCCGAAAATCATTTGTTGGTTTCAGTTCACTTTTTGTTAATAAAATTCCTGAAAATTATCTAGACTTGCCTATACAAAAGCTTAGAAATCTTAAAACGATGCTGTTACATAAACTATATTATATAATTGAAGATTATTTTAGTGATAGTAGTATCTTAACTGCAGTTAGCTACGCACTAGGCTGGAACGATAAGCTTGTAAACAATTAAATTGTTACATTTTTTTGAATCACCTCAGTAGGCTCTTTAAAACATTTGAAATATTGAATAAACATATTAAAATATTTATTTTTGATTGACCGTCGACTCTTCCTGTTTCTTCTCGGTGTAAGCACCTTTCCGAACCAGTCGTAGTTTCATTGTAATTTGACGACTCAAAAGTGCTTGTAAAACCCAATAAAGAATAATTAAAATTTGACGATCGTAAAGTACTGAGAATAATCTACTTTGAAGAATATTTTGAATTTGAATTCGATGTCCCTAATGAAGCGGAATGAATGACGCGTTTTCTGTCCGGTTACCGGTTTTAGAATATAATGTTTGTATTCATTAATGGGCTGTATTTGTTAATGAAAACCGTAGACCAGTCACGCCTATTCATGTTTTGTTTATATGCATCTAAATTAGTGATATAGAGACGTGAGTGAGATTTTCGTTACAAGAAGTGCTATTCATTCATAGAGAGAGTCTTCGTTAATGGTTAATGACTGGTAGAATGTGCTTGATTTTTATCAAAGCTGCTTATTTTGAAATTAGAGACGTTGTTAGTTTATTATTTTTATACTGTTTTCTGTATATATTTGAAGAGATTGTGAGGTAAAAGGCTTACGATATTGTAAACTCTATACTTTATTAAACAAATCAAATCACAATTATCTTCAATTCAATTCAAATAAGCTCTTTCAAGCACTTTTGAATCGTCAAATATCAATATGATTAATGAAGCTACAACTGGTTCGGAATGTTGTTCTTCCCGAGAAGAACCAGAAATAATGTCGGCGGTAAATCTTTTAAACATTTTCAATTTAACATTATTAAACCGCAGTCTTATATGAAGTTGAAAAGATTTTCAAATCTAGGCATTTTTGTCACCTAAATAATCTTGAATTTTGTAATATGCTTTACGTTTAAGAATATCTCTTACACTTAATTTAAATCTGTCTGTAGACTGGTCTAGTATGGTTGGCGAATCTTATTTTAGAAGCAAATACCAAGACCATCGAATGAGTTGCTAACTCTGCTGAGTCGCGACACAGTTATCACAAGCTTTTTGTGATAATGCGAGAGTCTGTCTGTCTGAAACAGTGCATAATTTTGTGCAATTCAAGTTTATAAACGAGGATATCTATATCTATTTATATAATAAAACAAAATCCCCAAAAGCTGTCTGTCTGTATGTCTTAATTAAATACACTGATTTACACGCGAGTGAAGCCGCAGGCACCGCTAGTAGTTTATAAAATCCTATTTTTAAAGTAAAACAGAGATCCGATCACGACGCAGTGAAACTTAGATAATACTAGCAACTTTTCTTTTACTACGATATAAAGGTATTGAGCAAAAAACCAGTAGACACGATGTTTATTTAATGCGATACGGTCCTCGATGAGTTAAAGGACAGGTTTGACATGATTAGGCATTACCACGGGTATCGCGTAGCGAAAGATCGACCGCAAATTTATCTTTTAGTAGAGGCAGCACACATCTTTAATCTATAGAGACTTTTACATTTAGAAACCCCCCAATACATCTTTCAGTTTTTTATCTGATGACAAAAAACACGGTAAAGTTTGTTAGGAAATTGATGTCTTTTTTGAGTTTTCTTTTTGAGAATTTGTACGCATAACCCACTTCTGTATGTTTCAGTTTTAATAGAAAACGCCGAAATTAAGCAACGTTTTATTAACTTGTGACTTTTTTTCACATCATCTTATAACAGTCTTTATCCATACTAATATTGTATGTCTGTGGTAAAATTTGCTACTATTGCAGCATATACTCTTAATAAAATCGTATTTTTCCTTGGGGATCAGGAAAAAATTATTGCATATTGTGTGTACTTAAAGGCTTAATGGGTGCGGGTATAATACTAGTAGTATTATATGTTAAAAGTTACAATTACTATACATAAAATAAAACATCTAACTTTATTCTTCGGATGGGGCGATATTCTTATATGTGTAAATTATCTATTTACGTGACTACGTAAGGACGAGATAGATGTTCAAATCAATTTGCCTACTCTGTTGATCTTTTGTATTGTTTCAAAAAATTCAAGAAAATTTTTAAGATAAAATCTTTGTTATTCCTAGATAAAATATAGACATGGTCACCGTATTCTGTACAGATTATTTCTTGATATTGAAGAATTATTTCTATATTAAATGCAATTATGCCCCGTAAACCTCTCGGACAATTTGATTTAACGCGTGCAGTCATCTTTAAATATAGTTTAAAGTGAAATGCTTTTTCTTGGATTGATTTATCGAAGATGACCCTCAGAGAAACCTTCGTCGTGATTATCAGCCTGTGACTATCCCACTGCTGGGCATAACTAGTATTAGCTTTAATAAAGTTACAACGTACAAATTATTATTTACTAACTTTTACCCGCAACTAAATTTGCGTGGACTGTTATCGTGTGATAAATTTATAATAGACTAGCGGCCTGCCCATGCTTCGCACGGGTATAAAATATATATCCCATGTCACTCAGTGTAAAAAAATGATTAAAATCGATCCAGTAGTTTTGATTTATTTATTACTGCCCGTGGCCCGCAAGCGTTAAATTTGGAGAAAAACAATTTCCTCTCCCTATACCAAGACGATTTCCTGCTATCGTTGGAATATCTAAACTCATATAGTACAATTTTACTTATTTACTTTTACATTTTACCTATGTATTTTATTTTTACAATTAATTACAGAATGTCTTTAAACAAACTCTTAAAAGATTCGAAGTGCTATAGAGTGAAGCGCGGCGTCCTCACGGCATTTTAAATCTGTAATATCTCGGAAAATGTTCACTTAAATTACATACTGTAAACGGCCATATTGACCTATATTAAATCAACAATTTATTTAAGGTACTTAATTGGATAAGGATTAATGTTGTATTGTATAAAAATTGCTTTGAACATAAGGCATTATTTTTCGTAAAAATTATATGACAAAAAATGCTTTTGTGGGTTATCCATAAGAGATAGACATATACCATCGCGGACTTTTCTGTAGACCTTTTCAAGGCGTACAAATACTTAGTACATCATTTTGATAAATCTCGTAGGGTTTAGCCTGCGTTTGCAATGTAAGCGGACAAAAATGTAATTATTTACAGAAACCTCAAAAATTACAGTATTTCTCTACTCCGTATTGAATGTTATTATACGTACAAACCTTCCTTTTGAATCACTCTATCTATTAAAAAAAACCGCATCAAAATCGGTTGCGTAGTTTTAAAGTTTTATGCGTACATACGGAAATATGGACTTTGTTTTATAATATGTAGTGATGGCGCTTTTCCTGTAGAATTGACAGGATTTCTATAGCCTATATGTTATCCCGGTGTGTAAGGAATATTTGTGCCAAATTTCATCGATATAGGTTCAGCGGATTCGCCGTGAAAGAGTAAACAAACATACATCCATACTCACAAACTTTCGCATTTATAAAATTAAGAGGATAGGATGAATAGAACAAAAATTATTCCATTTGTTATATATTATTTAAATATTTATTTGTTCAGGTGTATAATATTTTTTTTGTATATTTGATCTCATTAAATCTTTATTAGAGCATGATAACGAAAACAAGTATTAATTAACGGCTTATAGAAATTCTGCAGCTGTTTTGATAAGATTTTTAATAAGAGATAAGTGTATTTAATGATAAATTTTAAATAATCTTTTTAAGTCGTTTTTCTTTTGAGTTACATTAATTATTCTTCTTTTAAGTAAACTTAAAAAGTGATATTCAATCGTCAATTCTACTGCAGGAAGTAAAAAATTCGGCGGTTGCTGTTTTCAAAATATAATTCTTATAACTAGTTACAAATGACTTACACACTTTTGTAATTCGCAACGCAGAAGCCTTAAGCTTATATCGGTTCCTACTTTGTACTATATATAGCTCCAATTTTTTTATAATTCAAGATGTACAAATCCTTTCAACCTGTCGCTGCTTGACATCCTTTTCAAAATACCTTCAACCACACCGATATTGTAAATGAGAATCGAAAGCCCATTGCCCATTATGCAAATACCTCTTACATTGAATGCGATTTTAACGATAAAGCAACGCTCAGAGTATTAGCGGTTAATAAAAGAAGCAACACGTTTTTGTAAACAATATAAACGACGACGTCCGTCTTTTGTTTGCCTTCAGTAGCACTGAGAAAATGCACTTTACTTGCGTTGTTGCAAAAAAAAAAGACAAGTCAAAATAATTCCCGCAGAAAATATTGCAACAATATAGTCCATTCATATTTGCAGGTGATAGTGACCCGTCGCCGCAATAGATAAAATTGCTATTTGTGTGATCCTGTTTTATTTAATTGGGAGATGTGTGATTTGGAAGCATTTATTTATTCAATTCAATTACTTTATTTTTATTTTAAAAATTAATCAGCATTTGGCAAGGATGGCATGTAATAATTTTTTTTTATCGGCATTGTAATTGTTGAAACCTTTAATGGAATTAAAGGTTACGCTTTCGTTCTATATTTAGTAGGTATATATACAATACTGGTTTATAATATGTCTTATTATTTCGCCGTGTTGTATCTGGCTGAATAGACTACTTTCCTCTACTACCTCTTTCTTACTGAGGTGTCGTAAAAGGCGACTAAGAAGGCTTCCGAGAAAGGCGGCTAGACATCATAGAAATCGATAGTTGATGATTCAAACGCACTTATTGGAATAACAAATAATTTGTATTCGACCGCAATATTGTGAAAATTAAGTGCATTTAAGTATATACAATTGTGTTAATTTTTATTTTTGGCAGTATGTATGTATTTTTCACAACTCCTACAGCATCTCCTTCAATTTATCAATCAGATATATATTCTGTCAATGTAACAATAGAAAAATAACGCTATTCTTTTGGCAAAATAATGTTACCCGCTCTCTGTTTGTTGGCAGCTTTCGCGCACCCGTTTTCGGAGCCAAATCGCGTGTACATTAAATTTTAATTATTAATCGTTATTGCTGTAAATGCGTATTGCGGAACGTTGCGTTTTACAAGGTTGCAGTCGTAAATATTGCTTGAGGAATGGGGCCGATATTTGGAACATGAATTATTTAACAGTTAAGGAAATTTGTTTATAGATCCAAATTTGTGATAAGTGAAATCATAATCATTATAAAAGCACGAGTTTCTGAATTTGTGTGTATGGTTTGAACTGTTTTGTGAATAACCGATTAAATTAGTTAACGGTTTGCATGATTTTTGCGTACACGTAGATAAAAAAGTCTTATTCTTAATTGCAATTTATCACACGCTTTTCGGTGATATCTCTACAGCAATCTGGGGGTATGTGTGACCAATCCGCATTGGAGCCGCGTGGTAGAGGCCTCCTCTCTCCTCTGGGCATAGGCCTCCTCTCTTACTGGAGCCTTCTCTCCAGTAAGAGAGGAGGCCTATGCCCAGCAGTGGGATAGTAACAGGACGATACTTTACTTACTTTACTTTAGATAAAAAAAATTACAACACAAGTGTTTTATTGTGATGAAAAGTCTTAAACAAAATTAAAAAAAACTCGATTCAAAAGTAATAATAAAATTATTTTGCTTTAATTCGCGATGACGTAAAATAGAAAATATATGTAATGCTAAATGTAGAGTGGACAATCCGTTTTCATACCTGATACATGCAGGATGCGTATAAAATACATGCACAAACCTCCACCACCGCCACCACAATACACAAGCACTACATATGCTCAGTATCACAAACTCAACAATCGTTTCGCCCCGCAACCGAAGCATCATTAGGAGATAGACCCCACGACAAATCGCTTGCGATTTTGTCGTGGAGTTTACGAATCCTGCATGTATCAGGTATGAAAACGGATTGTCCACTCTACATTTAGCATTATATATATTTTCTATTTTACTTCTTCGGGATTATAGCAAAATAATTTTATTATTACTTTTGTATTATGGATCTCCGCAAAGTAACGCCTAATTCTATAAATTATTTCAAAACTAGATTGTTGTCAACAACTCTGTGCCTATAGATACACTTAAATTACACTTTTTACATAATGTTTTACATACATCGCGTTTTAACTGCAAATTGGAGTATGAAATTTGACATGTTTTGGAACTATGACATTATTGGTCTTAATAAAAGTTTTGATGTGTCACTTCTTAAAGTGTCAGGAAAGGAGAGTCGTACTTACTGCGCATTATAACTGAAAGGCAAATCGGCGGATACACATTGATTTGCTTGAATAATGATCACTTGCTGCGAGTAACGTCGAAATGACCACCGCGGATGTATCATTAGGTGTCATTACCCACACTCGAGGATACTGGCAACCTCAATATATGTAATGATACAAATCGTGTCTGTATGTTAACTGATGATTGCAAAACATTTACGGAAATATGAAACGCTATAAAGTATATTATTTTGTTTATATATTAACTACCTATGGGTTTCGCCCGCGGGGAAATCAGTATGTGACATTTATTCCCCGGATTGAAATGAACATAAAAGTAGTTATTGTGAGTTAACCATAACAGTTAGAGACATGATCCCGGAGCGGTTCCGGGAACTTTTGTCCTGGTTCCAATCTACTGCTGGCGAGTCCAGGTGGTAGCGACTTGCCTAAGCCCATCGTCTGCCGCCCTGTCAGGGGACCTACGGACGTCCCGAACGGGGTATATCGGACGTCGGGCTTACAGGTCCCCGAGTCAGGTGCCCGTGGCGGTCGATGCATCTGGTGCTCCCGATACAACGGGTAGCTGGTTTCGAGGGGCCCCTACCTAGAGAAGGTGTTTGTTCTCTGGAATCAGAGCTGCCGGCGGGGACGGGGGCAATGATACCCTGTCCCCGCCACCAGCAGCGTGGTGGAGCACACAGGTCGTTTTAGTCGGTGCGAGTCCGACATAACCGCTGCCTGTCCCCTTCAGGCGGCGATACCCATAAGGGGTTTTTTCTTGTATTAAAAAAAACTAAACCTTTCGGAAGAATTGTACTACCTTTTAGTAAAAACCGTACAAAAATCCGTTGTTCTGTATATTTAGAGAAAATCGATCACATACAGACAGAAAAATTTTTGGGACTTTGTTTTATACAAAACTACACAATTCGTGAGTGTAAACTCACGAATTTTGTAGGCGTTACGCTACACTTTATTGCAATTTGCCATAAAACAACTTTTTTGAATTAGGTCTCTTTAGGATAAAAAAAATATATTTTTCCTTCGAGAATAGGAAAAACCAATATAATAAATAATTAAAGGTGTTTAACTTTAACACTAAATTAAACGCGAATAAAGTTACGAGTATCCACTAGTAATAATATCATCATCCTCCTGCCCTTATCCCACTCTATGTGGGGTCGGCATAACATGTTATATACATGTTGTTACACGATTTGGCTGCGTTTTTACGACCGGGCGCCTGCCTGACGTCAGCTTACCTTAGTTGTATTTACGACTCCTCGGTAAAAAAGAGGGTGGTCTATTCTACTAAACCGGATACCACGGATGAAGTTTGTCTTGTTGATTGTTGAAGTTGATTGTGTTTGTTGAAGTGTCGCGTGCACAAACTTCATCCGTGCACGCGATGACGAAGACCAGAGCGACAGGGAACACTTGGAAGAGGTGCGGTCACCGCCGCCGCCGTGTCCCCCCGCACCCCCCCCCAGGAGTCGCGCCCAGCGAGCTGCGGGACGCAGTTCCCGCCGCGATAACGTCGTGTAAAGAGCTCATGAATAAGAGCCCCGGATGGGTTCGAAACTAGTCGGGCTAACCCGATAGAATAAGACGTGAGTATAGCCGGTTCTATACAATAACTATGAATATATTTCATGTTAATTAGTGATTCATATGATTAGCTAGTAGTCGCCGATTATCTATAAACACGTGTCTAAATTAATATATGCAATCTATCACGCGCTGTCCGTATTAAGACAATATCGTGAGGGAACTCGTATATCTCTTTAAAATATCTACTAATCCGCGTTGTAGTATTGTAGTAGGGGGGACAATCCGTCTCCTTAAAGTAGAAGGGACGCTTTTGTAGTGAAATGTGATAAGAACAGTCGGCTTCTACTAACCTATGTTCTTATAACATATTTTTTCATTTTCTTCTATTATCAACTCTGGTGCTACTTACTATTAAATGCATATCATAATCCACACACAATAGCTGTGGTAGCCCAGCGGTAACACCGTGTGAATCTTTCGAGAAGGTCACGGGTTCAAACCCGGGCAGACATCAATGAGTTTTATTATTAAAACTTATGTGTCTAATTGATAATTGCGATTTATCACACGCTTTTCGGTGAAGGAAAACATCGTGAGGAAACTGCATATCTTTAGAGAATTCTGGAGATATGTGTAACCTACCAATTCGCATTGAGCAGTGTGGTGGGTATGGGTATTTGGCTCCAATCCTTCCCTCCTAAAAACGGAGAGAAGAGGCCTTTTCCGAGCAGTGGGAGAGTAACAGGCCGTTACTTATACTCCACACAATCCATCCATGTTTTTTACATCTTTCCTCTAGTCGCATATCTATCCACATTTATATTTAAAACTCTTTTGATCACTTTATTTTCATTCCAATACCATTCCATAACTTCAAAATCAAATTGTACAGGATAATTTCATCATTCTCCTACCCTTCTCCCATTTTAAATGGGGTCGGTACAATATGTTTTAAAACATGTTGTTCCATGATTTGGCTAGGTATTTTACGAATGGCCGCCGCCTCACGTCAACTTAACTTGGTCGTATTTTACTACACTTCGGTAAGAAAGAGGTTGGTGTATCCTACTAAACCGGAAACCACATGGTAGGTCGATTCACCTTAGTCGCCTTTTACGATACCTCGGTAAGAAATAAGGCGGTCTGTTCTACACAGCCAGGTACCAAACGGCGGTTCGACTTACTTTAGTCGCCTTTGACGGCACCTCAGTAAGAAATGAGCGCGGTCTATTCTACTCATCTGGGTACCACAGCTGCTTACACTTACCTTAGTCGCCCTTTACGACACCTCGGCAAGAAATGAGGGCGGTCTATTCTATTCAGCCGGGTACCACACGGTGAGTGGACTTACCTAAGTCACCTTTTAAGACATCTATGTAAGAAAGTGGGTGGCCTATCCTACTCAGCCGGATACCACACGGTTTGATATTCAGTTAATTTCCATTATTAATATTTGTAAAGTTTAAGAACCGGTGTAGTGGAGATCACGCAGATAACGAAGATAAACAGATACCTACCACACCACCACACGGCGGATGTTGATCCGCTAACATCCCTTATCCCACTCTAAGTGGGGTCGGCACAACATGTTACAAACATGTTGTCATATGATTTGGCTACGTATTTTACGACCGACCGCCTTCCTGATGTCAACTTACCTTAGTAATAATTTACGTCACCTCGGTAAGAAAGAGTGTGGTCTATTCTACTCAACCGGATACCACACGGTGGGTCAACTTACTTAGTCGCCTTTTACGACACCTCGGTAAGAAAGACGGTGGTCTATTCTACTCAGTTGGATTACCACTACCACACTACCACCACACGGAGAGTCAACTTACCGTAGTCGCCTTTTCCAACACCTCGATATGTGTATAGAGGTGTGTAAGACTTTATGTGATGATTGGAGAAGATTATAACGGAGAGGGAAATCGAATGACATCATCAATCTATCAAACAATCAGATCAATTGGAGCTAGCAATCTCGGCCCCCACCGTTTATTGGGGGGCCCGCATTTGACAAGTGGCGGACAATTGAAAGATGGGCCCGGAAAGCAATTGAGCGCCCTCGCGGTGAATGTGACTTCATGATCGGAGACAATCTCAATTGGTATTGAATTGGTAACGTCTGGCCGGTAATTGAATATAGATTGGGGGTAATCTTAAATTTCATACGACGGTATATATAAGGACGATTTGAACTGTTTGTAAAAGACTGACTTCAAGCAGTACGAAAGTAATGTAATTTATTGAAATAAATTTTATTTATACATATGTTAGCGCACACTATACAATAACACGATATAATAGGAATACCACAATTCCCGTTTCGAGATGCACTTCTCTTAAATGACGAACAAAGACTGAATGTAACTGAAACGTTTTATCAATAGAAAGACTCTACCGGAAACAATAACGGCACAGTGTTGCCACCATTTCAGTCAAAAAGGGCGCGATACTCTTGTTTAATGACTGTGTTGCTATAAAATACAAAGCGGACGTCAATGGCGACAACACATACAAGATTAACTTATTATATATTTATATATCCCTGTTATGTTGTTATATCCCTGTTTTAGTTTATTGAGAAAAATCTAAAATGTAGATGTTTTATTCCTGTTTTAGGGCATCTAAAATGTAGAGTTACAGGCAAAGATTTAGATGTCAAACATAATGCTGTGTTAGCCAATGGGTAACGGTTGGACCAAAATTGTTCAAACCCGGGATCGAAAACCACATATCACCGGCACCTCCATTTTTTTAATTAATTTTTTTCATATATCTTAATAAATTACCGAGCAAGGCTCGGTCGCCAGGTTCTAGTATATAAATGTCAAGATTTACATTATACTTAACCTATAAAAATGACTTGAAACATTAAAAGCTAGAAGAAAATACAATAGTCACGTGGCACGTAAACATTGTCATCATCTGGTTTGAAGGACCATAATGCTATGTATATCTCCCACAAATTGAAATCAGTCTCTGTTTATGGGATTTCATACACACTGTGTAGAGAAATACGTGCATTACAAAATATACCCACAAGCAATTAACGCTATTGATTAACCTATCAAAATGACTTGAAACATCCAAAGCTAAAAATTTCCAACAAATTTAAATCAGTCTCTATTTATGGTTTTTCATATACACTGCGAAGGAAAATATATGCGTATAAAATATACCAACAACCAATTTACGCAATTAGTTAACCTATCAAAATGACTTGAAACATTAAAAGCTAGAAGAAAATACAATAGTCACGTGGCACGTAAACATTGTCATCATCCGGTTCGAAGGACCATAATACCATGTATATCTAACAAATTTAAATTAGCCTCTATTTATGGGTTTTCATAAACACTGCATAGGGAAATACGTCCATTACAAAATATAACAACAAGCAGTTACTTATTAGATATCCGAAGCACGTCCCGGCCCGTAAGTGGAGCATGGTCAGGGTACAGACGAAATATCCGAGATGTTATCAATGAAATCCTGCTTTACATTCTCATTCTACAGTCTAGTAGCTCTTCGTTTGTTTGGAATAGAAATGAAAGTGTGTATATTTTTTAGCGTGACTCGCGTGTTATGTTTGCAAATTGTTATTTAGTTTCAAAGCATCTTTGGTTCTATTAAAATACGTGTTAAAAGAGTTATTAGTCTATTTTCTATGCAGTGAGACCTGGAAGAACGTTAGTTCGGATTCTTAAAGCGGGTAATTATATCTCCTCGAAACACCGATTTGTTGCAATATTTTTTATCCTTATTAAAAAGTTGATCATACCGCCGCGTGGTGTCCGGCTGAATAGAATAGTACCACCCTCATTTCTTACCGAGGTGTCGTAAAAGGCATCTAAGGTAAGTCGACCCGCCGTGTGGTATTCAGCTGAGTAGAATAGACCAACCTCATTTCTTACCGAGGTGCCGTAAAAGGCGACTAAGGTAAGTTGACCAACCGTGTGGTATCAGGTTTAGTAGAATAGACCACCCTCTTTCTTACCGAGGTGTCGTAAAATACGACAGAGGTAAGTTGACGTCAGGCAGGCGGCCGGTCGTAAAAACGCAGCCAATTCATGTGACAGCATGTTTATAACATGTTGTGCCGACCCCACCTAGAGTGGGATAAGGGCAGGAAGATGATGATTACAAAGTTGATCATTATATTACTGTATATATCTGTACTCTATTTTTGAATGTAAACTACCGTGAGTTGTATTCATAAATAATGTATAGAATGCGGCTATACTCACGTCTTATTTTTCTAATTGATCAGTGACGCGCGATAACGCCGCCTAAAGAGCTCATGAAAAAGGTCCCCGTATGGGCTTAAAACTAATCAGGGCTAACCGATATAATGAGACGTGAGTATTGCCAATTTTATGCACTAATTATTTGTTATCTCATAGGTTGTTCTTGCTGATTCTGACGAAGTATGGTGTACTGGATAAAAACTCCCAATCGAGCTCCAACATCTATTGTCGAGTTGTCAAAGACACATAAGGCCTTGCATTATCTTGATGAAATATGACGCCCTTCGCTAATCTGTGATATCTGTTTATTTTGTTGTGCTTTTGAATAAAACTGATCGTGTGGTCGATGACCTTATATTAAAATGTGGTGCTGTAAGAACTTGTAATACATCCGAACAGATAGCAGTCCGTGTGTTTCCGCCTTCTAACGACCTCCATACACGCTATGCTTTTCGAACTTGTTTTTGCAAACATCGTTATAAAGACGTATCGGATTTTGTAATAGTTGCAGATATATTACTGTTATAGAATGAACTTAGACTTTGAGTAGTGAATTAACACTAATTAATAAGGACATTGCTTTCTGACTATCAACATTCTCCTGCTTTTCCCACTCTAAGTGGGGTCAGCACATCATGTTTTAACCATGTTCAGACGTGATTTGTCTAGGTATTTTGTAACTGGCCGCCTGCCTGATTGATTGATTGATGATTATCTGTGATATATATGAGCACAGATAATTTGTAACATATTCTTTGTATTCACAGACAGCTGTGTGACGACAATTAAAGTATCTATAGTTTAATCTGTGGCGCCACTCTAAACACTTCCACATTCCTGTTTCAAAAGCAATTATAAATCAGGGCCGATTTACACACAAACCCCGATATATACAGTTTAACATCGCCTAAACGGTCGCTGTTATGAAATCGGGCAACGCAGGTGGATAAAATTAGTTCCATTGTAAACCAAAAATGGGTGTTACTAAATCACTAACTGAGTGGTTTAACTCGAATAGAAATTTATCAATAGCTATAATGACATTTTATTTCATTCCCCTACAATATATATAGTGTATCCGGCTGAGTAGAATAGACCACCCTCATTTCTTACCGAGGTGTCGTAAAAGGCGACTAAGGTAAGTTGACCCACCGTGTGGTATCCAGTTTAGTAGAATAGACCACCCTCCTTCTTACCGAGGTGTCGTAAAAAACGACTTAGGTAAATTGACGTCAGGCAGGCGGCCGGTCGTAAAAAACGCAGCCAAATCATGTTACAGCATGTTTATAACATGTTGTGCCGACCCCACTTAGAGTGGGATAAGGGCGGGAGGATATATATATATATATTTACCAGTTGTCTGTCACCTACAACACAAGTATTAAGTTACTTTGGGGGTGTCCCATATATTTATTTATTTTCGCATTTATAAAGTATAGAATAGACTTAAGTCCAAAGAGGCAATGTTAAAGGCAGAAACTGGTGTGTACATAAATATGAAACAGTGGAAAGCTACAAGAAAGAACTGGTGCTTTAACAAACATGGGTATAGCGCATCTCGGTAAGGTAAAACCACAAAGCGTGAATATTTTTACCATATAGCATAGTTGAAAGCGTATTATTATCAGCCATTGAAGTGAAACCGGGCGTCGGACTAGTTAACCTACAATTTATAAAACAAATATGATGTGCATAGTTGATTGGAAAATTTGTGATAAATAAATATATGGGACATTTTCGGGTTGAGTAGATTAGACCACTCTCATTCTTACCGAAGTGTCGCAAAAGGCGACTAAGTTAACTTGACGTCAGGCAAGCGGCCGTCCGTAAAATACTTAGCTAAATCATGTGACAACATATTTATAACATTGAGTGGGATAAGGGCAGGGAGATGAAATGGGAAATTTCAAACACAGTCCCCAAAGTAAATGACTTAATACTTGTGTTATGGGTGAAGACAACTAGTGAATATATACGTTTATAATTTTGATTACATATTAAATACATATGTACACCAAGACTCGAAGAACCAACAAACTGTTATTAGAAAAATCCCGATCTCGGGGGAGGTTTAATGTGATGAACTAACCTAAACTATCCTTAAAAATTGCACTACCTTTAAGTAAAAATTGTTCAAAAATCGGCTTAGTAGATTTTGAGAAAATCGATCTGATACAGACAGACATCTTATGGGGACTTTGTCTATATTAATATTATAAAGAGGAAAAAATTGTATGTATGTTTGTAATGTTTTCAAACAAAAACTACTGGACTGATTTCAAAAATTCTTTCACCATTGGGAAGCTGCATCTTTACTGAGCAACATAGGATATATTACATTGTCATTGTAGGGATCCGCAACATAGGCTATTTTTTGACAATGTATGTCAAAAAATAGGGATCCGTTATAAAAATCCGGTTCAATCGCGGGATATAACTAGTTTTGTAATAACTATAGATAGATCATACTTCACACAATCCAACCATCTTGTTTTCGGCCTCCCTCTAGTAACATATCCATCCAAATTTTAATACAACACTCGTTTGGTCACATGATTTCCTTCCCTCGTTATAATTCCATAATATTTTAAATTTGGACAAGTCATGTAAGTGTTTGGTCAGGTAAAAGCAAGCAAAAATATATTTAATATTCGTATATAATGTAATTGAATACCGCCGTGTAGTATCCGGCTGAGTGGAATAGACCAACCTCATTTTTTACCGAGGTGTCGTAAAAAGCGTCTAAGGTAAGTTGACCCACCGAGTGGTATCCGGTTGAGTAAAATAGACCACCCCTATTTCTTACTGAGGAGTCGTAAAATAAGACTAAGGTAAGTTGAACTCAGGCACGCGGCCGTTCGTGAAATACGTAGTCAAATCATATGACAACATGTTTGTAACATGTTGTGACGACCCCACTTAGAGTGGGATAAGGGCAGGAGGATGAGGATGATATAATTTAATTGAATAGACTCTGTAAAACAAATCTTAACTAATAGCGGAGTGTTTATTGTTAAAGAAACGTGATATGACTCTAAGCTAAATAGACCGTCTATTTAATTCAAATTCAAAATAAACATCTTCGACATCAATCGAGTTAAGATAGAATGTTTAGATGAATTCCTTTCATAGAGTCTGTCCGTGTTTATTTACTCGTCTGAGTCAAATTTACATTATGATTTATTAAGTCGCCGCCTGAAGCCGACGCGTCCGAAACTAATTTCGAATATTTCTTTCTAAAACTATTTTTCTGCCGCGATTTGTAACTCAATGCGCACTTTTTTTTAAAGTATACCCGCGGCTTTGCTTCAATTCGTTAAAATAACTTTTATTTTTATATAAATTCAATTAATAATATTTTTATTAACAAAGAATTTTTAGTCCTTTACGTTAGCCTGGAATATAAGCGAAAATTGTACTGAATTTCATCAATAATGCTTAAGCGGATTAGTCGTGAAAGCATAAAAGATAGAGAGACCTTTACGTTCATATTATTATTACAAATATCAAAAACAAGCAGTACACTATATATTATACAAAATGGGTATTTTAATATTTAAATTGCAAGTTGGATGAATGAGTCTTACTGATTGTGAAACAGTAAAAAAAAAGTAAAGTAGCGGCCTGTTATTATCCCACTGCTGAGAATAGGCCTCTTCTCTCCGTTATAAGAGAGAAGGATTGGAGCTAAAACCTACCACGCTGCTCCAATGCGAATTGATAGGTTACACATATCTCCAGAATTCTCTAGAGATATGCAGGTTTCCTCACGATGTTTTCCTTCACCGAAAAGCGTGTGATAAATTGCAATTATCAATTAGACACATAAGTTTTAATAGAAAAACTCATTGGTGTCTGCCCGGGTTTGAACCCATGATCGTCTTTAGAGATTCACACGGTCGCACCGCTAGGCCATCACAGTACAAGGGATATAATTCTAAATCTGAATTTTGGAAACGGGGGCGATAAATTGAATTAGCTAAGTTTCATTTAAAAAAAATGTCGTTTTATCCCTGTTTTCAGGCACTGAAAAATTGGTACAATATTATTAGAAATCAAAGGTTAATTACGTTTTCACTTGCAAAGTTATAATAGCTCAGTTCGTGACGGGCGGACTAAAGTAAAAATACCCCGTATCAAGTTCCAGATATCACCATATCTTTTTTCATATTGCATTATTTATATATTAAAAAAAAATACCGTGCAAAACTCAATCACTCAAAATTATTAAAAGGTTTCCTTTATTTCATAACATCATCATCATCTTCCTGCCCTTAACCCACTCTAAGTGGGGTCGGCACAACATGTTATAAACATGTTGTCACATGATTTGGCTGCGTTTTTACGACCGGCCGCCTGCTTGACGTCAACTTACCTTAGTCGCCTTTTACGACACCTCAGTAAGAAATGAGGTTGGTCTATTCTACTCAGCCGGATACCACACATCGGGTCGACTTACCTTAGTCACCTTTTACGACACCTCGGTAAGAAATGAGGGTGGTACTATTCTATTCAGCCGGATACCACACGGCGTTTTATTTGATAACATCAGTTCAAATAAATATATCCAAAAGTTCTTCGGCGAAGCGCACACAACGGCAGACATCTATAATTTTGTTTATATACATATAACCCATCGTAAATCGTGCGAGATTTCCAAAGGCCACAATACCCATGCCCCGGAATGACGGTTATATTTTATAGAGGCGTCATTCAAATCGGATTATATGATTTTAGATTTTATTGTTAGAGATTTGAGATCTTTTAAGAGATTTTTATTGATGTTGTATCTCATTCGTGTATATTTAAGTCTATGGCTACGAGTATTTTTTTGTTTGTTGATCTTTTATTTTGATGTTTCATGCAAATTTCACTCATTTGTAAATTTTAAAGCGTTATTATAAGTAAAGTTTAACTTGGTAATATCTGTTTATTGAATAATTAATGTATAGAAACCGGCTATCTCACGTGTTATTTTATCGGATGAGCCCGACTAGTTTCCGCTACGTTTAGTCAGTTCCCGCGGCGATAACGCCACGTAAAGAGCTCATGAATAAGAGCCCCGTATGGGCTTGAAACTAGTCGGACTCATCCGATAAAGTAACACGTGAGTATAGCCGGTTTCTATACATTAATTATGAATTCCACTCACGATAGTTTAAATTCAAAAATTATTTATTGAATATTTTAAAATTATAAAAATAAGGTAAAAAACCCTTAGGTACTTGAACAGTAAGACTGTATGACGTTTACCAAAGGGAAGGAAGTTTGAACCTCTGACGGGTATTGTCAGTACTTTTTTCAGTTACAGTTTACAATTTTTCTTTAAAAAGTTATACGCCTAATTTGATTTTTACAACTTATCACACACTTTTTAATGAATAAAAAAATCGTTAGGAAACTCATACATATACTTATACATAACCGGATGTCTGGCCACGTGTTGCTGTGGCTCGGTTTGGTTTCGAATATTCGTCGAAAAATAACTAAACAGATAAAAAATGCTCAACTCATTCTAAAAAATGTCTGAAAATTTCATTAAAATCGGTCCAGCCAAATTGGAATATATAAACGACATACAGACATTAATTTTTATATTTAAGAAGATATTTCTAGAAAATTTAGGGTAGCTAAATAACTAACTAAAAATAAATACTTAACAAAATAAAACACACTTTAAATTTTTTAATATTTAGGTACTATTGGTACAGACCTGTAGTAGGTGTCAATTTAAGTAAGCTGTACGCTCGTGTTAATTTAAATCTTCTATTTAAAGGTAAAGTAAGAAAGTTTTTTTCTATACCTAAAGAATAAAAGGGTATTAATTCTCCCATACCTATATTAGCCTGGTATTAAGCTTTAATTGTTCCAAATGTCATCAATACTTTTGCACCGAAAAGCGTAACCGGAAAATAGACTTTGGTATTTAAATTAGTATTGATCTAAAACATATGTAGAATTTAGAAGCTGCGATATAAATGGATCTAGATGCTTACATGAATAGCCAATATTTTAACATTTATCAGCACTTTGTTGAACAAGAATGCAATATAAGAAGCTGCGCAGACGCAGCGCCGGAATTTCAGAGAGGACTCGAAGGATTGTTCGCAATCCGAATGTCGCTAGTGAAACGCAATTCGGGACGGAAATCGGTTAGCTCGTTTAAATTCCCAAAGTACCGAGGTGGGAGATGTCAGCGGTGAAAAAGGGGAGAACAACACAAAAATGTGGGCCGTCGGAGAGCAAACCCGTGTTGGAATGTTGGCCGGCGCACCGGGCGGCGGGAGCGACACGTCCTTATTAAGTGCTCCGCTTGCCGACAAGCCGTGTTACCATATAAAACCGCCGCGACACGATTGTCCTCTCTAGTTGAGACTTGAGGCACTCCGCAATAATGGTCAGATCTATTACTGCGATTTAAAATATGATTAATCGCTACATGATATAAAACGAAATTCCTCTTCGCGTTTGTCTGTTTTATCGCGATTAATAATGAAAGTTCTTGGTTGACCGAGCACGCTCATTAATTACCGAGGTTTCGTAAAAGGCGACTAAGGTAAGTTGACGTCAGGCTGGCGGCCGGTCGTGATAACGCAGCCAAATCGTGTGACATTTTTATAACATGTTGTGCCGAACCCACTTAGATTGGGATAAGGGCAGGAGGATGATGACTTGGTTGACCGAGCCCTGCTCGCTATATTTTTTAAAACATATAATAAAATGCAATTATAAAATGGAGCTGCGGCCATTTCCAGGTCTTGACGGTGGTTCCTTGGGAATGTGGACGGGCCCTAATGAGGGACGCAACAGGCGTTGATACGTTAACCTCGTCCCATATCAGGGGAACAGCGTCAAGACTTGGAGCTGCGGCGGAAATTGCCGAATCCGGCAAACGGCGGAAGTATGCATGTCACATCGAGAGTTATATATTTGTGCCGTTTGCATTTGAGACCCTAGGGACATGAAGTCAAAGTGGGTTTTTTTTATCCGTTTTAACAACTTTGTTAATTAATTGCCTCTTTGGGTTACAAGAGGGCTGGCTCTATTTTCGCACAAAGAATCAATTTAGCAATTCAGCGCGGAAACGCTGCCAGCATTCTTGTGATCATTCCACGTGGGCATGATTTGTATAGTCCTAGCGTGTAAGTAATTTAAGATAGATATAACTTGTACATTTTTGTTGTTAATAAAATAATATATAAAAAAGAAGAGCTAGTAATATCTGAGACTTGATCCCGGGCATCCTGACTTCTCTAGTCAGTCCGTTCCCCACTGAACTATTACAACTTTACAAATGACAGCAAACATAGTCTTTGTATTACATTTATATTTTTGCAGTTTTTCAATGCCTGAAAACAGGGATAAAATGACTTTTTTTTTTTAAACTAAGCTAGATCGATTTATCGAAAACCCCGAAACCCGCCTACATGCTGAATTACAGAGCACATAACTAAAATTGAAAAGATTAACTTTCATTACTGATAATGTTTTGAATAGTGGTTATGGACATGCGGGCGTGGGGCCCGGTGCAAAGTATTACTCCCGAGCCTTAATAAAGTGGACTGTATTTTTTATTATTGCTGGTTCGCGGAAACCCCCAAAATACTTGCAAATAACAAGGTAGGATATGGCAGCCGTCTGGTACTGGGCGGGAATAAAATAACTGCCAAGAGGGATGGAGGCACTTACTTGTGATGTCGGATCCAACACTTTGTCCATTCACTGCTGTTAACACTATTTACACTACACAAACGTGCTAGCGGTGCGGTGCGAACTTATAGCCAAAATTATGCGCGTGCGGCGATAGATCACATACGGCGTTGATGTGCGACGTGCGACGACCGTCTTGCGACTGAAGTGCGTGCGGAAGGAAACGGGAAGGATGCTATTGCAAGTATGATATCAAACATCCCCCCGGCCATGAAGTATCCCTTCATAAATGCGGTATAAAAAATAACAAAAATTAATCTACAGAAGAACCTAAAACTACTTATTCATATAATTTGTGCGTAATACATAAAAGAAGTAAACTAAACCTAAACAAATTATATATAACTATTGCATTGGCAACGGGCAGAGTTTAACGACGGGTCTATCATAAGTACCACTCTTGGTCTTAACTTGAGCGACTCTAATTACTCCATTTTTACCCGGGAAAACCTTAGTTATAATTCCTAAGGGCCACTGCAATGGCGGTGCGTTTTCTATGTTAAGAATAACAACGGTTCCTACTGTAAGCGGATGAGACGGTGTATTCCACTTTTCTCGCATTTGCAAGTTATGCAAATACTCCGTCTTAAAGCGTTTCCAAAATGACTGGACAAGAGAGTCCATTAACGAATGTCTAGTTAAAAGACTAGTACGTTCACTAATGTTAGGTGCGGGTATAAACTCGAGCGGTATAGCGGAAAGAAAATGTGAAGGTGTAAGCGCGGTTGGCTCAGAAGGGTCTGAGCTTAAAGCGTACAAGGGGCGGCTATTAAGTAGCGCCTCTATTTGATTAAGTACAGTGAGCATTTCCTCATATGACAATATTTGTTTTCCTATAACACGGAATAACAAAGTTTTGACGCTCTTAATATTGGATTCCCAAATCCCTCCGAAATGACTTGCGGTGGGTGGATTTAGTTGCCACGTGATGCGATGTTTCGTCAGTTCAAAATTAAACATTTTATAATAGTCATCTGACTGCAAAAAGTTATGCAACTCATTAAAGTAAGCCTTAGAGGCAATAAAGTTCCTTCCGTTGTCACTGTATAGAAACTTACAGGGACCACGGCGGGATAAAAAGCGTTTGAAAGCGTCTAAAAAGGTAGCGGAACTCAGATCAGATGCTAATTCTATATGAACTGCCTTTGTGACTAAGCACACAAACAAACATATGTATGCCTTTTGGCTACGTATTCCACGTCCTCTACTTGGCGTTACATATAAAGGTCCTGCATAATCCAGGCCTGTATGTAGAAAGGCTTTACATTGCTCCAGCCTACATGGAGGAAGATCTGACATAAGAGGAAATGTCGGTTTCGGATTAAGTCTGAAACAAGTATTGCACTTATGAATGCGTTGACGCACCAAGCGTCGTGCGGATAAAATCCAATATTTTTGTCTCAATATGGAAAGTAATAATTGCGGACCTGCGTGTAAATTATTGCGGTGATAATAATCAACTAAAATATCTAATATGTGCCCCTTTTTGGGCAATAAAGCGGGATGTTTATGCGAAAAATCTAAAGTAGAATAGGACAGACGTCCACCTACGCGTAATATGCCGTTAGAAACGAAAGGGAATAACTTTCTCAATGCGGGCGAACAGGATTTATTATTTTTAATATTATTGAGATCGTCACTAAAAGCTTCGCGTTGTATCGCTTGAATTATAGCTAATTCTGCCGTATCCATATCCTCAGCTGTTATTGTTTTATTACGCGGAAGTTTTCGCAAAAACCGAAGGATATAAACGGTGCAGCGAATAAATTTGGTCCAAGAAGAAAACTTGGAACCAAGCGTTACGATAATATTTTCATCGTGCGGTCTTGTTACATGAGAAACAGTTTTCTTCTCAGGTACTGCGGTTTTATCACTAGGTGCAAAGGTATTTAAACACCATTCTTCAGAGCGAGAAGAAAGCCAAGGCGGGCCTCTAAACCAAAGCGAGTGCTCTAGAAGTTGTGCAGGCAAAAGCCCGCGTGAAACACAATCCGCAGGATTTTGAGTTCCTGCGATGTGATAAAAGTCAACCTTTAAAGTTGATAAATGCGTCTGGATTTCTGATATCCTGTTAGCTACATAAGTGTTAAATTTATGCGGTGAAGAAAGTGCCCAGCACAGAGCAACTTCTGAATCAGAGAATACAAGTACCTCATTTATAGTTATGCGGGTAGACAAAGTCTCATAAACCGACCGAACTAAACGTCCGAGCAGAACTAAGGCATTCAGTTCGAGTCGAGCGAGTGTGATCTTTGGTTTTAAAGGTGCCACGCGAGACTTAGAACAGACTAACGTAACTATAGGCGGAAGATTCGCAGTCTCAGTGTGTAAATATAACACACAACCATAAGCTTTCTCACTAGCATCTGCAAAAGCAAGAAGTGTAACTTTAGAAGTTTTCTCAATTCCCATATAGCGGTTAAATTTAAGTTGAGCGATAAGTGGTAACTCAGAAATATAGTTTTGCCATTTATGAACAAAATGTGCAGGAAGAGAGTCATCCCAACCTATATGAAGTAGCCACAATTCTTGTATAATCAATTTAGCGTATAGAATTACAGGACCAATAAGGCCTAAAACGTCATAAAGACGAGCGGTAGTGGAGAGAATAGCTCGCTTAGTACAAGCTGTTGGCGGTTGCGTTACGGTAAATACAAAATCATCAGATGCAGGTAGCCAGTGCAGACCGAGAATTTTAAAAGTGCTATTAGGGTCAAAAGATATAACCTCAGATTGGCGGTGAGATTCTGGTACGTGTTCCAACAATTCATGTGAATTGCTGGTCCACTTCACCAGTTCAAATCCACCTGCCTTGAAGAGATGGATCAATTCATCCGCTACCTTAACTGCTTCATCGAGCGTTGAAGCAGAAGAAGCCAAATCGTCCATATATACATCTCTCTCTAGCACGGCGGCAGCAAGAGGCCATCTTTGCCTTTCGTCACTGGCTAACTGGCGTAAGGTGCGTATTGCCAGAAATGGCGAAGAACGGAGACCGAATGTCACTCGATTAAACTGATATATTTCGAGCGGTTCGTCAGGAGAAAAGCGGTATATAATTTGTTGATATTTGCGGTGCGGGGGATTCACATTAATGCACAAGTACATTTGTTTTACGTCGGCAAAGAATGCTATGCGGAAAATACGGACATTTAATAAAATATTAAAAATATCTGTTTGCAAATTACAACCAGTATACAAAATGTCGTTAAGTGACAACCCTGTATCGGTACTAGCGCTGCCATCTAATACGACGCGTAATTTCGTAGTCGATTTATCGTTGCGTACTACAGGATGATGCGGGAGAAAGTAGCCTGGCAAAATACAATTGTCAGGTGACACGCGTGATAAAATACCTTTAGCAAGATAGTCGCGGATGACGTCATTATACTTTTCGCGAAGCTCAGGTTCTCTAGAAAACTTCTTCTCTAAATTAAAAAACCTACGCCGAGCGGTGATGTAGGAATTACCTAAATTATTAGGGTCCTGTTTAAAAGGAAGATCGACAGAATAAATACCATCCGGACTACGTGCGGTTGTTGAAATATATATTTCTTCACACCGTTGTTCGTCAGGACTCAAAAACTTGCGAACAGGTGTTTCTTCAAGTGACCAAAATTTTTCTATTAATTTATCTAATGGTTCACTTGTGAGCGAACACATAGTGCGTGTCTGACAGCCCTTAGAAATTATAGGGGCGTCACCCATTACGATATAACCCAAAGAGGTTTCAAAAGCGGAAGGCATATTATTTTTACCTATAATTTTGTCATATAATAATATCCTGCAGTAAATATTCACACCGAGTAAAACATCTATTGGACCCGGTTCACAGAACGCGTCGTCCGCGAGCGGTAAGTTGCGAATATAATCTATCGATGTTAAATCGACGTTCGCGTCAGGTAAGTGTGATGTTATGCGTTCTACAACCATAGGCTGTATACAGTATTCCGACAAACTGTCAAAGCGGGAGTTAAACTTGAGGTCAGTATAACCCAATATCTTCTGAGAGGTTCCACCGAACCCTTGAACCTCAGAGTAGCGGTTTTGCGGCGAAATACAAAGTGAGAGTCGTTTACAACAATCGAAAGAAATATAATCACTTTGCGACCCTGGGTCTAGAAGACATCTCAAATAATGCGTGCGGTTATATTTATCAGTGACCCTTATCTTGGCTGTGCCAAGCAAGGTAGTAGTTGCGGTGCGGTTTAAGCGGTCATAATGACAGACAAGAGCATTACTTGTATTTAAATTGGCGAGCGCAGAAGCATCGTTAGTGCGTTCTATACGCTCGGCCGACTCATTGCGAGGCGAGTCGTAAGCGCGCGAGTGAGTCATACGAGACGGCGAGTTACTACGCTGCGCGGGCGGTTGTATTGCGGCAAGCTCCTTAGCTTTGTTTTTAATATTAAAATGTAATAACGAATGATGTCTTGCAGAACAAAAATTACAAGTATGCTTTGATGCACAAGACATAACTTTATGACTAACACTCAAACAATTGCTACAAAAAGAATTATTTTTAACGTAATTGTATCTTTGTTGCGGATTTAATTTCATGAAGGAAGAACACGAATACATATGAGAATGTTGAATATTCTTACATAAACTACAATTAATTTTATTATTTGAATTAAATACCGAGTCCGTATTAACAAAGGTTTTCGTTGACGGAACTTTCGCGGGCAAAGGAATATTTTTATTACGATATTTAATCGGCTGCGGGTTGGAAAAATTATTAATAGAACGTGACAATACTTTGTTTTGTTCCTTAACGAATTCGATAAGATTTTTATATGATGGAATCTTATCTTGGCGGTTCAAAATTTCAAACATTCTTACTGTATCCGAATCTAACTTTTGCGTAGCCAAATGAAAAAATATAAAATCGGTTAAATCCAATTTTAATTGCTTAAGCGCTTCGACCGAAGAGTCGAAGGTGTTAATGAAATGATCTAATGCATTTATATTATTGCTAGCGAGCGGTTTAAATTGTAACAATTGATTGAGATAAGCGCTGGCGAGCGAGCGGGGGTCGTCATACTTTTGTATCAGGGCCTCCCATATAATAGAATAATTTTCAGCGGTCAGCGGTAAGCCCGAACAAACAGACGACGCCTTACCAGACAATTTACCGACTAAATAAAATATCCTTTCACTATCAGATAGATTAGAGTTGTCATGAATGATACTTTTAAACTGCTGGTAAAATAAAGGCCATTTACAGACATCTCCATCAAAAGATATTAAATCTATAGGCGGGAGGTGCGGTTTTAACTTAGGAATATGCGAAGATGATTGCGGTTTATTATTAGCGGTTTCGCTATTTAGCGCCAATATTTGCTTAACGAAACAAAACATTTCCTCAAATGAGATCCACGACTGGTAATTAATAGGCTTTTTAGGATATAATTTTAGATTAAGAACATTAAATGAATCTAAATTTTGCTCGAATTCCTTCCGCAAAGTATCGATGTTAATAGTTTTCGAACTCAAAACTGCAAACTTACTAGGATCTTTTTCGCATAAAACAGCTGTATCGTATATACTTTGCATCCGAGAAAACATGGCATCGCGTTTCGATTCCAATATTAAAAGCATATTAATATCTTCATTGTCAGATAAGGTTTTTGTATCACTTCTACTCATTATGAAGTAACAAAAATATCGTTATTAAAACGCGCGAGAATATACCTTATACACTAAGTAATACGAGTCAACCAGCGTTTGATAAATAATCCGAGCGGGTGGTTTGAACAAAATGCAACTAGCGAGCGGAGCTGCACAGCGACGTCGTGACCTTCTAACTTAATATCGGTCGAACGAAATAATACGAAGTTAATAATTAACTAAGTACAAAGCGAAAAGAGTGGAATGCACGAATATGTATGCGATATATGATGATGTTATAGAACTAAAACAGTTGCCAATGCGGTTTAACAAAAATATAGTATAATTTTAACAACTATTTAGTATTACAGCACAAACTATCTGTATTAAATAAATAAGTAGTCAACTGCAGTATGCGGTTTATTTACGATAAGAACCGATTTAAAGTATAAGACAAATTTTAATGAATTTGAATGCGGTTTAACTATAATATGCGGTTAATAATTACGGTTCAAATCGAACAATAGACAAAATGGTGGACCGAATGACTAAGAATATTAATAAATTCGGTTCGATGTGACCAAAAAATGGACATGCGGGCGTGGGGCCCGGTGCAAAGTATTACTCCCGAGCCTTAATAAAGTGGACTGTATTTTTTATTATTGCTGGTTCGCGGAAACCCCCAAAATACTTGCAAATAACAAGGTAGGATATGGCAGCCGTCTGGTACTGGGCGGGAATAAAATAACTGCCAAGAGGGATGGAGGCACTTACTTGTGATGTCGGATCCAACACTTTGTCCATTCACTGCTGTTAACACTATTTACACTACACAAACGTGCTAGCGGTGCGGTGCGAACTTATAGCCAAAATTATGCGCGTGCGGCGATAGATCACATACGGCGTTGATGTGCGACGTGCGACGACCGTCTTGCGACTGAAGTGCGTGCGGAAGGAAACGGGAAGGATGCTATTGCAAGTATGATATCAAACAGGTTATAAGGCTAATTAGTGATACAGAATATTGTCCAGGCACTGGCATTACAGTCAAGATCAATGTCACCTGACTAAAAAAATAAGGTGTCTGAATCAGACAGTCTGATCCCTTGTATAACCTCCGAACGCCCTCACATCCACCTTATGCCTCGCTTTACTTGTCTGATTCTAATCTAATTAAGTACATCTCAATTTTATTGTTATTGTAATATATTTACAATATGGTACAAATATAACAATTAAATCCTCCTTATTATATTTTACCAGAATGCTTAGTCTAAATCTAATCTAATTCTAAATATATCTCAAGCAGTTATTATGAGACAGTATTATCTACATGCTTCTATATCTTCGACCGCATATACATTTCTCTTTCGCCGACTCTCAAAGATTGTCTGGAAGATAATGCCCGCCTTTAGTACGATACAATAAATGAATAAAATGAAACAATTGTTCAATTTCGTTGCCCGATAAATATTCCAAATGTGAAACGCCGAGCGATTTATTACAACCACAATTCTCGGTTCCATTGTATCGGGGCCGCTATCATAAATGTGTCCTTGCGTTTTTATTCCGGCGGGTAGTTTGATTGTTCTTTTTGGGCGAGCCGCGATGGACATCGGATTAACAAGGGCGTCGGCGCCAGGGGGCGCGCAGTGATGCGGCCGGCGGCTGAATAGCAAATGGTGCTTTGTGTGCGGCCCCTATCTGATGGGAGGATGCGCGTGCGCACAGGACTGCCGTGCTGATATCGCGTTGGACATATGCCACACGCTCTGGAACTTATATCGATGGTTTGTTTATGGGCGAGAATGAATTATGACATGCTTTCACCGGAGCGATGATATAAAATTGCAATACTGACATATGTTGAAAGATATTCACACGCAGAGAGTTAACAGGACAAAGTTTTCATACGAGGTTTATGAACAGTGATGACATAGGAATCTGAAATTTGAGGTGGCACATGTTACGAAGAATGAAAACGATAGTCATTGCGGTCTCTAGTATTGTAGTGGTGACCCGGCAAAAGCAGTGTTGGTAGACCCTAACTACTAATATATTAACAGACGTCTTCAAATTATTGCTGGGAGTTAGATTCTTGAATGAAACTCCCTATTACGACGCATTATTTGTAATCTTGCAAGACGCCCGCGAATCTGGATTTTAAACATTTGTCATTTCCAATCCTACTTCCTACTTAATATAGTTTGTGAATATGGATCTATGTTTGTTACTTTTTCACGGTGAAGCCACTAACCCAATATCAATAAAATTTTGCACAACTGTTCCTTATACACCGGGGTAACATATAGGGTAAAGAAATCCTGTTAATTCTACAGGAATAGGATGAGATTGAAAAGCGCTATTCATATTTAATTTCAACCTATCAAACACACACGATACCAGTCAACGCAAACGAAATTGCGGGTATCAGCTAGTTATATATAATTCCAAGATATAGTACTTAGGAATTTCATAAAAAGATTACTTGAGCAAATTGTGCCTCGGTGAAGTAATAACAACTCAAATGTTACTCTAATTCACGGGCATGTAGAACTGTCACCACAATTTGTTAGTGCCCTTTTTAGTACCTAATTATATCCCGATAGGTGCACTAACCCTTAAGACTCCATAAAGGGCGTGTGGTGCACGAGCCTTGTCCGTATGTCATTTATCATCGGTTTTATATGGAGCCGGGGCGGTCTTAGCTTGTATGTCTGTCGCGAAATTGGATATTCGATTTCGCCGCGGTGGAATATTTGGCGCGGGAACAGATGCTGTGCGATCTGTGTTTAATTTTATTCATCATCTCCCTGCCCTTATCCCACTCTAGCTGGGGTCGCACAACATGTTATAAACATGCTGTCACATGATTTGGCTGTGTTTTTACGACCGCCTGACGTCAACTTACCTCAGTCGTATTTTACGACACCTCGGTAAGAGAGAGTGTGGTCTATTCTACTCAGCCGGGTATCAACGGCGGGTCAACTTACCTTAGTCTACTTTTACGACACCTCGGTAAGAAATGAGGGTGGCGCTATTCAATTCAGCTGGATACCACACGGCGAATTTAGTTTTATTAAAAAAATTAAATTTTCGTTACTGTGTTTATCGTTGTCTTTTTCTTTGTTATATATAGTTTTTATTTTTGTGTAAACATTCGTAAATTCATTATTTGATACTAACATATAATCTTTATCTTCAATCCCGTATGCCAAAGGTTGTTTGTGAGGATGGCTGGCAAAAGTCTTATTAAAAAGAAGCAGCCTTTGCATGCTGTATTTTGTTGTTATATGTCGTTTGTTTAAGATTAATATTTTTTATCATATTTAAATCATTTACTTTCTGGAAGTTGTAAAACAATTTAAAATACTTATTCGGTGCTATGTTTGATAATTTCTCAGTAAAGCATTTCTTTATTTCGTTATTATTTAGGTTCTCAAAGTTTAGTTAGTGTTTTAGTCGTTGTTTGGAAATTAGTAGACTAATATTTGTGTTTCATTTTCTAAATTATACAGTTTTGGGTACAACCGTTGTACTTTCTATAGAAGAAAAATCAACAGAAATACATCTAGCATATAATCCCTTTTGCCCAATACCTGCTAATTGACACACGCGGGGCGTTGTGCCTTCAAATTGTCTTCAAATATTGACAGTGGGACGCGAAGCGTACTGCAAACACTAGCGCGTCCGTTTGTTTGTCCAGACCAATGAGCCTATCTGTTTATCTTCGTTATCTACGTGATCTACACAACATAGGTTCTCAAATTTTGCATATATTAATGGAAATTAAGTAAATTTTAAGCAGTGTGGTATCCGGCTGAGTAGAATAGACCACCATCATTTCTTACTGTAGTATCGTAAAAGGTGACTAAGGTAAGTTCACCCACAATGTGGCATCCGGCTGAGTAGCATAGACCATCCGCATTTCTGACCGAGGTGTCGTGAAAGACGACTAAGGTAAGTTGACCCGCCGTGTGATATCCGGTTGAGTAAAATAGACCACCCTCATTTCTTACTGTAGTGTAGTAAAAGGCGATTAAGGCAGGTTCACTCGCCGTATGGCGGGTACCACACGGCAGGTCAACCTACCTGAGTAAAATAGACCACCCTCAATTCTTAACGATGTGTAAAAGGCGACTAAGGTAACTTGACGCTCCATGTGATATCCGGTTGAGTAGAATAAATCATTTCTCACCGAGATGTTGTAAAAAGGCGACCAAGGTAAGTTGGCGTCAGGCCGCCTGCCTGTAAAATATCAAGTCAAATTATGTGACATGTTTATAGCATATTGTGCTGATCCCACTTAGAGTGGTATAAAGGTAGGTGAATGATGATATTTAATCCCATACAATGCGCGACGCAGAGAACGACTGACTGTAGTAACAAATTCAAATTCAAATTCAAATAATTCTTTATTCAAATTGGCCTTTACAAGCACTTTCGAATCGTCAAATTACAATGAAGCTACCACTGGTTCGGAATGGTGCACTTACCGAGAAGAACCAGCAAGAAACTCGGCGGTCACTCTTTTCAAAATTGAGTTTTACAATAATGGCTTAATTAAGAACAAATTAAAAAATTTACAATATAATCTAGTGCGTAGCTGGTCGCAATTTAAAACCAAGCTTTCTTATCATCAATATAGTCCTCAACAGTATAATAAGCTTTATGAATCAGTGTCTTTTTAATTGCTATTTTGAACTTGTGTAAAGGCAAGTCCAAAATAGATTGTGGAATTTTATTATAAAAATGTATACCGAGGCCCACAAACGATCTACGAACTTTCTGAAGCCGTATCCTGGGTATTATTAATTTATTTCGGTTCCTGGTTTGCCTATTACTAATATCACTTTTTTTATTAAAAAGATGTATATTTTGTCTCACAAACACTATATTATTATAAATGTATTGCGAAGCTACGGTGAGAATACCTATTTCTTTAAATTTATCACGGAGCGAGTCACGTGGTTTCATATTATCGCACGTACAGCTCGCTTTTGCAAAACGAATATTTTTTGTATATCAGCTGCCTTACCCCACAGCAAGATACCGTATGCCATAATGCTATGGCAATAAGAAAAATAGACAAGTCTTGCTGTTTCAATATCAGCTAATTGCCTAATCTTCCTAACGGCATAGGCAGCGGAACTAAGTTTACTACAAAGATTAGTAATGTGGGGTCCCCATTGCAGCTTTGCATCCAAGGTTACTCCCAGAAAAACAGCTAAGTCTTCTGTTTTTACTATTTCATTATTAATTTTTACTGTATTTACCAATTTTTCAACATTAGGCAATGTGAATTCTAAGCACTTAGTCTTATTTGTATTTAAAAGAAGATTATTTACTGTAAACCAATGCGATACCTGTGACAAAGCACTGTTCACATCGTCAACTTTTGTTTTGGTTTTGTCAATCTTAAATAATAATGATGTATCATCTGCGAAAAGTACTACGTCACAAATATTGTTTACATAAAATGGCAAATCATTTATATATATTAAAAATAGGAAGGGACCCAGAATAGAGCCTTGTGGCACACCCATTTTCGTGATTGAACCGGATGACTTTATATTATTTACACACACTCTTTGAATTCTATTACTGAGATATGAGGCAATAAGCTTCAGTGCAGTACCTTTTACCCCATAGTGGCTTAGTTTTCGCAGGAGAGTCTCATGCTGAACACAATCGAATGCCTTTGACAAGTCACAGAAAACACCTAAGGTATTCTGGAACTTCTCCCAAGCACTAAATACATGTTTCATCAATCTTGCACCCGCATCTGTTGTGGAACTACCCTTTGTAAACCCATACTGCTCCGAATGAAGTAATTTATTAGAATTGAAATGATGGAGCAGTTGATTAAGCATAATTTTTTCAAAGATTTTACTAAAAGCGGGTAGTATTGAAATTGGTCTATAATTATTTGGATCTTTTTTATCTCCAGATTTAAACAGAGGTATTAATTTACTGTGTTTCATAAGATCTGGAAATATACCTAAATCTACAGTTTTATTAAAAATTGGAGCTAAATGAGACGCAAGAACATCAATGATATTCTGAATTGTGCGCACTGACATTCCCCATAAATCTTCCGTTTTTTTCATTTGGATTGTTTGGAAGCTTTTTAGAACGTCACACGGGGTAATGTGTTTAAAATTAAAGACAACGTTACATTCAGTGACGCACCCCTCTAAAAGATTAAGTGCTAATGTTGGCGAGGAATTGATGGATTTAGTAGTGGTAATTGGTATGTCTCGAAAAAAACTTTCAAATGTGCGAGCTACTTCTAAATTGGAAGTAATAATTTTGTTATTGATGCTAAGTTCAAGATTGTTATTATTATTACCTTGAATTTTATTTTTACCAATTTCATCATTTAAAATATTCCACGTTGCTTTTATTTTATTTTCAGAAGTAGCGATCTTCCTTTTTATATATAATGACTTAGCTTGTACGCAAACAATTTTAAATAATTTAGAATATTTTTTTACATAATCGGCGAATGTGGGGGTTTGATTGAACTGCTTTTGTGCATACAAGTCAAACAAGTTATTCCGGCTTTTGTAAATGCCAACTGTTGCCCAATCACTAAACTTTAGATTTGGTGATAGTTTTTTTTCCACAATCTTAAAGACACGGTTAAATTCAAGGTTGATTAAGCTAAAGAGAGAATTATAAAGTTCATCCGGATCATTCTGAGCTGTATTAATTTTAGGTATCTTAGCTAAGATGTTATCTCTAAAGGTATTAATTTTTTTAGTAGTAACAGGTCTAAATTGGATTATTTTCTTGAACTTTTGTTCTAAACCAGGAACTGATATTGTCTGTCCACTATGATCTGATTTTAAGCTATTTATAATTGATTTATGTAAGATTTTACAATTACAAAATATGTTATCGAGGCAAGTAGCTGAGGTTGCAGTTATTCTAGTAGGTTCATTAAAAACATTATCAAGGTTAAAACATTTGAATAGGTTAAGTAATTTTTCTCTTTTAGAAGTCTTTACTAAAATGTCTACATTGAAATCACCGCAAATTAATAACTTTTTAGGTGATTTACTTAACCTCTTAAGTACTTCCTCCATAACTTCTTCAAATACAATTAAATCGCCTGGGGGCGGCCGATACACGCAAACTACTAAATATTGCAATATATTGTATTGTCTTTACATTTGCACATTATTTATGTCATATGGGTTATAGGTGATGGCGATAGGTGATGTATACAATAGACAAACGATAGGTGATGTATACAATAGACAAAGCAGGAACCGACATAAGCTTGCGGTTCCTGCTTTGCGCCTTGCAAAAGTGCGTAACTCGTTTGTGGGTTTTGGTATAAGATTCTATAATAAAATTCCGCAATCAATTTCAGCACTGCCATTACAGCAGTTTAAAAACACTGTTAAAAAGAGGCTGATACAGAAAGCCTACTATACTCTTGAGGATTATTTGGAGGATAAGAATGTGTGGATATAGCTCTCTTTGAACCTGTACAAGACAGTAACGACTTAATGTAAATAATATTAAGAACTAGCGGCCTACCCAGCTTCGCACGGGTATAAAATATATAATGAGCGACATAACTCAGTGAAAAAAATTATTAAAATCGATCCAGTAGTTTTAAATTATTCATTACTGCCCGTGGCCCGCAAGCGTTAAATTTGAAGAAAAACAATTCCCCTCTCCCTATACCAAGAAGATTTCCTGCTATATCTAACATCAAAGTAATTATCACTACATATTATAAAACAAAGTCCATATTTCCGTATGTACGCATAAAACTTTAAAACTACGCAACCGATTTTGATGCGGTTTTTTTTAATAGATAGAGTGATTCAAAAGGAAGGTTTGTACGTATAATAACATTCAATACGAAGTAGAGAAATACTGTAATTTTTGAGGTTTCTGTAAATAATTACATTTTTTTCCGCTTACATTGCAAACGCAGGCTAAACCCTATGAGATTTATCAAAATGATGTACTAAGTATTTGTACATCTTGAAAAGGTCTAAGAAAAGTCCGCGATGGTATATGTCTATCTCTTATGGATAACCCACAATAGCAGTTTTTTTCATTTACTTTTTACGAAAAATGATGCCTTATGTTCAAAGCAATTTTTATACAATACAGCATTAATCCTTATCCAATTGAGTACCTTAAATAAATTGTTGATTTAATATAGATCAATATCGCCGTTTACAGCATGTAATTTAAGTAAACATTTTCGGAGATATTACAGATTTAAAATGCCGTGAGGAGGCCGCGCTTCACCCTATAGCACTTCGAATCCAGCAGCTATATCGTTCTTTTAAGAGTTTGTTTAACGACGAGGAAGCTGTGAATGTTGTATATAAAGACATTCTGTAATTAATTGTAAAAATTAAATACATAGGGAAAATGTAAAAGTAAATAAGTAAAAATGTACTATATGAATTTAGATATTCCAAAGATAGCAGGAAATCTTCTTGGTATAGGGAAAGAAAATTGTTTTTCTCCAAATTGCTTGCGGGCCACGGGCAGTAATGAATAAATCAAAACTACTGGATCGATTTTAATCATTTTTTTATACTGAATGACATGGGATATATATTTTATACCCGTGCGAAGCAGGGGCAGGCCGCTAGTTGAATATAAAACACTATTTTTACTATAAACTGTCAAGTCAACGTAGCTTATGCGGGGAACAGGTGGTTAAGGGGTATGGCTTTGGTGCTTTGCTACTGACGTGGTGCGCTAGAGACTGTGTATGGACATTTATATATACATATATGCATGATATGTTGGTGTCTTTATATAAAGCACCTGGTTGACCGAGCATTTCTCGGTATTTTTTAAAAAAGATATAAAAAAGATGAAATATGAAAAAAAGGGATGGTATACCTGACACTTGATTGGGGGTATTTTAACTTTTCTTATTCCGCCCGTTCCCAACTATTATAACTTAACAAGTGACAGCGTATTTTCTAATAAGGTTGTAGCAGTTTTTCAAAGCCTAAAAACAGGGATAAAACGACATTTTTTTAAAACGAAATTTATCTAGTTAATTATAAAGAAAAAAAAGTAATTATTTACGACATCACATTAGAAACATTACAATATTTTTTTACTCCATATTGAATGTTATTATACATTCCTCTTGAATCACTCTATCTATTAAAAAAACCGCATCAAAATCTGTTGCGTAGTTTTAAAGATTTAAGCGGTCATAGGGATATAGGGACAAACAAAGAATGTGACTTTGTTTTATACTATGTAGTGATAATCCCTATAGCATGATTCAGTATTCACGCGCGATGGCTTATTATTAGCGTATTTCATGTATAACTTTGGTGTTTCTATACCGATTTCAATGATTCTTTTTTTATACAATGGTTAATACTATTCACTTTTTTATTTAGGGATGACTGAGAGTGATATAAACGTAGAAGTAGACAAATATAACCAGAAAGCTTCGAACTGCTAAGCTATCGGGAGTTACACGTCTTATTGTGAGTCAACCATAAAACATAGACATATGCTGTCGTGGGATATTTTTTATATAATTTTAAGGAAAACATTTCCGTCATACATGATTTCTGTGTAGTTTTAACCATCTAGGTTGCACACGCGACGGAAGCTTAAAAAATGGAGTAACTTCTCCCGTTTTCCCGACATTTCCCTTCACTGCTCTGCTCCTATTGATTGTAGCGTGATGAAAAGTATACTATAACCAGCTCAGGAGTATGAAAAAAAGTTGTACCGAGTTTCGTTAAATTCCGTCGAGTAGTTTTTGTTTCTATAACGGTTATACAGACAGACAGACAGACAGACAGACAGACAGACAAAATTTTTACTGATTGCATTTTTGGCATCAGTATCGATCCCTAATCACCCCTTGATAGTTATTTTGGAAATATATTCCAGTTACAGAATTGACCTCTCTACAGATTTATTATAAGTATAGATTATATTTTTTTTAAAAGAGCAACCGCCGAGTTTCTTGCTGGCTCTTCTCGGTAGGAACAGCTTTCCGAACCAGCACTAGAGTTGACGATTCAAAAGCACTTGTTTACAAGTTTATTTGAATAAAGAATATTTTGAATTTGAATTTATAGTTTGAGGAGCACTGGTCAAGTCTTAGTTTGCTCTAACATTTCTTTGTGTACCTTTTAAGGTGATCCTGACCGGTTGACACGTCTTCTACTTTTAGAGAGTTAACAACATAAGCTGAGACTGCTTTTTATCATAAAATCTTAGTTATAAGGCTCGGACCATTTAATAAATATGGGGTTGCTGATTCATTGCTATGGGAACTGTGAGAATAGACGTAGGCCTTTAGTATTTAATAGACGCAATTGGAATTATAATATAGAGGGAATGTTGCTTTAGGTTTGAGACTAGATGTTAAAAAACTATTGAAGAAAATTTAATAGTTTACAATTTTATACATGAATAAAAATTTATTGATATATTTTATTTGTAAACATATATATATTTATTTACAGCAAAAATGTACAAGTTATATCTATCTTAAATTACATACACGCTAGGACTATACAAATCATGCCCACGTGGAATGGTCCTAAGAATGCTAGCAGCGTTTCCGGGCTGAATCGCTAATCTGATTCTTTGTGCGAAAAAGGAGCCAGCCCACTTGTCACCTGAAGAGGCAATCAACCGAGGTGTTAAAACGGATAAAAATATTGTAAACTTTATATTAAATACCTAACAAGGCAAACGTTATATTGCCATATAAATTATTTCTAGGAAATTTCTAGTGTACATTGTAAAAAAAAATTGACCATTAAAAAGATAGGGATGGACAACCCTTATCAATTAAAGCTTGCTAATTTAGCTACACCTATATAATATAGTAGGTTAGTAGCTACAGCTATACATAGTTTACAATAATAATATATCAAAAAAATGTTATCGATATATCTTATATATAAAATGGTCGTGTCTCAATGTTAGTTACCATACTCCTCCGAAACGGCTTGACCGATTTTTATGAAATTTTATATACGTATTCAATAGGTCTGAGAATCGTTTACTTTCGACTTTTTATAATGTACACAAGAAATACCCTAGAATTGATTCCAATAAGAAATAAATAATAATATTGTATTGTCTGATGTATGAAATTTATCTCACAATGTCTCTTTTATGTTGTTACAGGTATGTCTACAAACACAATTGCATAATTCGTGAGTAATTTTGTGAGCAAAGGAATTTATTTCTTGCTTCATTTTAAAAATTAGATTAGAATCATGCCTGGCTCTCTATGTATCCTCCTGTCTTTATTCCACTCTAAGTGGGGACGGCACAACATGTTATAAACATGTCGTAACATGTTTTACGACCGGCCGCCTTCCTGACGTCAACGTACCTTATTCGTATTTACGACGACTCGGCAAGAAGGAGGGTAATGCCTGGCTCTCTATAGGTAAAATATAGCTTTACATAAATATATAATTAAATAAGTAATAAACATAATAAAAGCTTTTAATATTATCTTAGTACGAGTGTCTACGATATTTGTTAATGTGAATTTTGTATTTTATTATCTATTTTTGAATCTGGTTTTTTGTATTTTTTGTAATTTTTAGACTGCATATTCCGCTTCCCATCAGGTGATATCGTAGCCAGGTTCAAGCCTTATTGTATTAAAAAAAATCATAGCCAGATCGTCGCCTTACGATTGATTATAAAATTCGAATTCAAAATATTATTCGCGCCGAAGCTGCATACATCTAGTTATATTACAAATATAAAATTTCGTCTGTCAGTCTGTATAAAATAGTTTGCTTTGCCTTAAGAAAACAGAAAAAAACATATTTCACGCCACGATAAATTCAAATTCAAAATATTCTTTATTTGAATAAACTCTTAACCAAGTGCATTTGAATCGTCAACTCTGTCTACTGCTGGTTTGAAATCTGTTCCTATCGAGAAAAGCCTGACGAATCAGCGGTTGCCTTTTTTAAAAATATGAATCTTATTACTAGTCATTATTATCTTAAACCGGATCGAAGAGTAGCTGTATCCAAACATTTTTATCCTCTAAGGAATCTAAGTTAGTAAGTTGAGTAGTCTTTCTTTATTAGTTACCTTTAAACAGTGTTTTTAAACTGCTGTAATGGCAGAGCTCAAATTGATAGCGGAATTTTATTATAGAATCTATAAAAAAAAAACAACGAATACATGAATTCACGCCAACACATTATCTCATGACCAATGGAGCGAACAATTTTTTTCAAATCGAGCTCTTCTCGGAATCCGTCGCTATTGTGCAGAATAGCGATGTGCCATTTTAATAAGGATTCCATATAAGTATTGCAAAAACTGCTTGTTCAACGGGTCGTGCTGTTCAGAATTGTATAAATTATGTATAATAAAAATTTGCAATTCTTCCTGGTAGCTGTACCCTGTGACCCTCGGTAACTATTAGCCTGGTTGAGCTCGTTTATGTTATGTATAATTCGTTTAATGTATAAAAAGCAACGGGCTGATACGGTAAAGTAAAGGAAAGTACTGTACTAAGTACTGGCATATGTCAAGAAGTGGAATAACCACTGCTGAGCATATGCCTCCTCTCTTCTTTTATTTTTGTTTGGACCTTAGACTAACAACATTGCTTCAATGCGGATTGGTACTTTATATATATCTCCAGAATTCTTTAGAGATTTCTTTCGATGTTTTTCCTTCATTGAAAAGCGTCCGATAAATTGCAAATAATATTTTAGCACGTGAGTTTTAATTGAAAAATATGACTCTCTAGAAAGATGCGCACGGTTTTCGGTTATCATAGCTTAATAATGCTTAATACCACGTTAATTCAAAAGTCATTAAAGAATTCATACTAAGATCATTAATGCGAAAGTCTGTCTGTCAATTTATTACGCTTTGACAGGTAATCCTCTGGAGAAATATCAATGAAATGTAATACCATGAAAGTTTATATAACGGACTAACATTGGGGATAAAAATCTCGATTTTCTTTAGAGATAGGGAAAAAACGTTATAGGAATAAAAAGGGTACTTAAATGCGTAAGTTGACATAAAAATAAGGCTTTTGGAGAATAGGATTCCATTGATCCTAAGGAATTGCTGTAAAGGTAGGAGCTGCTTTATACGGTAGACGCTCTCAGTGAGACCTAGGTATAGCCTTGAATGTCTAACGGTTGAACGATCGGACGAAATGCATACGCCATATGTTAATAAGCGCAGCTGAAGTCTTTACCAGCCATTGAACACCGTAAAAGTATCGTAACGCGTGACCAGATCGTCCGTCCCGGCGAACATCGACCGGCCATTTTGTCCGCTTCATTGAGTACGTCCAACGCTGCCAGCTCGTGTTTCAGAGAAATATTAGGCGGGGTATTAGTATTTCTTTTTAATTATTATCGTCGTCTTTCCTAATGAGTAAGATTAAAGTCTAGAGATTTTGGCTAATTTCGGTTCTTCTTATTGGAGTCCCAGCTTGACATCTCTAAGGATTGTTGACTGGATTTTTAGTTTAAAGTAACAACCTGTTACTAACCCTTCTCTTTTCGTTTTTGGAGAGAAGAGTTGGATTTAAGACTTACCATTCTGCTCCGATTCGGAATCGTAGTTTACACATATTTCCAGATTTTTTTAGAGATAAGCAGGTTTCCTCACGGTGTTTTTCTTCCCAGAAAAGCGTGTGATAAATTGCAATTATCAATTAGACAAGTTTTAACAGAAAAAATCATTGGTACCTGCCCGGGTTTGAACCCGTGACCCCTATGAAAGGCACACGGTCTTACCGTTAGACTATCACATCTACGATTTTTAGTGTAATAGACGATTTATTTGTTATTTTATGCTTACTAGATTCACCTGGAATTTAAAAAGCTAAAATGTAGAGTAAAATTTCTAGTCCTTTGAGCCAGATTTAAATAAATGTTTGATTTGAGTACAAAATTATATCTTTAATGTATAATATACAGATCGTAGAACGTTTAGAAACTGTAGATGGTTACTTTAGAATACGTGACCACCATTTAAGTAGAGGCTAAACGCTAAATTGACATCAATAAAACAAAAACTAAGTGAAGTAACTAAGCGTGGAAGATAAATGCTATACTCGGTAATCAAAGACCGTTAAGCCGTCGCTTCCGGTTATTATCGCCATCATATGATGATAATGATTGATTCTTAAGTATAATTGAATACATATCCCTGTGGTTCTAAAGGATAAGGATACTTTTCAAGTCAATCGGCTATGCAATTAAATTGCTGTCTTTTCGAAATTTGGGAACAGCAATAAAATATATTACGAGAACGGCAAAATTTAAAGCTTTCCTTGCGTTCGCTCAGTAAACGGTGAAAATTATTAAAAATCATGTACTATAAAATTGCTCCGCTCTAAAAGTTCTAAATAAAAGTCCGCGACAGCATATATCTAGCTTTTAAGGTTAACCCATTTAACCATTTTTATAGTTATCAATACTATAATATTACGGTTTTAATCTATCCACGCGGGTGGAACCGCTGGCGATTGCCAGTTAGTAATATTTCAACATGTAAATAAGTTATTGTTAAGAAAATCAAAGGATCAATGACATAATGTAATAAATGAGTATTGATTCTAATTTAAATATGTCTCGACTTATTACAGTGGTCGTTTAGCGGAGACATTACACTCTCAAAATGCTATCTATCATCGGGTCGGCACAACATGTTACAAACATATTGTCATATGATTTGGCTACGTATTTTACGACCGGCCGCCTGCCTGACGTCAACTTACCTTAGTCGTAAAAAGAGAGATAATTTGTACTTTGCTGTGTTCCATAATAATCTATCTAATAATATATCATTATTTATTTTCAATTGTGGTTTTTTTTTGCTATAATCAGTGATTTATTGCGGATTTCATTTAATTGCGTATAGCAAAATATATTATTATTATTATTTAAAAAAAATTTAAGCATTGTTGTATCCGGCTGAGTACAATAGCCCACTCTTATTTCTTATCGAGGTGTCGTAAAAGACAATTAAGGGAAGTTGACTCGCCGTGTGGTATCCGGCTGAGTTGAATAGACAAATCTCATTTCTCACCGAGGTGTCGTAACAGGCAACTAAGGTAAGTTAACCCGCCGTATGGTATCCGGCTGAGTTGAACAGACAAATCTCATTTCTCACCGAGGTGTCGTAAAAGGCGACTAAGGTAAGTTGACCCGCCGTATGGTATCCGACTGAGTAGAATAGACCAATCTCATTTCTCACCGAGGTGTCGTAAAAGGCGACTAAGGTAAGTTCACCCGCCGTATGGTATCCGACTGAGTAGAATAGACCACACTCATTTCTCACCGAGGTGTAAAAGAAGACTAACGTAAGTCGACTCGCCCTGTGGTATCTGGTGGAGTTGAATAGACCACCCTCATCATTTCCGAAGTGTCGTAAAAGGCGAGGTAAATTGGCGTCAGTCAGGCGGACGATCGTAAAATGTCTATCCAAAATATCTAACAACGTTTACAGTAGGAGGATGATGAATTTATTATTTTTTGTATATAAAGATTCAATCGTGTATATATAAAATGAAAGCTTGTTCGTGACATGTTTTACACCGAAACGTGTCACGAACTGAACATACCTCGGTAATCTGTATCCAACTAGCTCGTGCGACGAGCGTGTGTTTTTTTTCTTCGGCCCGCCGCCTTTCCAAGAAGTTGTCGTCTCAAAAAACGCAAACAAACCGACGGTCTGCAAAGGTGTGAATATAATTAATGGTGTATCAAAGGATCCGCCTACGCCGCTTCTCGGATACAACGTATTTGGACATGGAAGGGTTTAGTTTTGGCTTCTGATTTTTGATTTCGTACGTTTTGGCGCTAGCTTATTTGGAATAGTGATTTTTATTTGTGTTAAGGTCCCGATATGGGTATTGTGTGAGCATTGGAAATAATACACGTTTAACCAAAAGCGTTATGTTTTCTTATATTTTGCCGTGAGATTATTTCAAATGTAGTTTTTTTCAAACCTACAGTATGGAAATAAAGTGTGCTGTGGAATTAGTAAAGTTTGTAAAGTAAAGTTATTCAAAAAAGTTTGTCCTATCTCTCTCTTATTAATCATATGTGTAAAATATTGTATGATAGATGGATTGTGTGAATGATATGAAGAATTGAAAGAGAAAGACATTTTTCTGAATCCACTAAGAGGGATAAAGGAGAATGTTGATGCCAGTCAGAGGCACAGATAGAGAGGGTTGGGGGAAAGACAGACAGGGAGAGAGAGAGTCAGAGAGCGGAAAAGACACACAGAGAGATAGAGAGAGCTTTCACAACCAAACCGTTAGAGTGATATTAATATAATTGGTTTCAATTAAAGCTTATAGACCGATCCGATATAGATTCACCTTTACTTACCATATTACTTACACTCGAACTTTTCGCTTCAACTCTCTCTCTCTCTCTCTCTCTTATAAATAATTTACTCATACAATAATTTACTTACAACACACTCTCTCTCTCTTATACATATTGTAGCATTTTTTCTGAGATCTACAAAATATCAATTAGGAACATAAAATCACGTACATCGCATTGAGCGCTTTACTCCCATAATATATGTATGTATTATTATTGTGGACGATTTACGGAGAAATCTGCGGGTCAACGGCTCACTCGCATCTCTAATTACCAGCCCCATTATCATTACAGATAAGCTTACGGCCAGATATGGACGTGGATATTTGATATATGTACCGTGTCATTTTAAATGGTTTGACACTGTACCAACCATATAGACCTGGGAGTATTTAAGAAAATAAAAATACGCTTTATTGTGTAGGGAGAGAGGATGTCGAGTAGTATCCGGCTGAGTAGAGTAGACTACCCTCATTTCTCATCGAGGTGTCGGAAGGGACAACTAAGGTAAGTTGACCCACCGTGTGGTATCCGGGCGAGTAGAATAGACCAACCTCTTACTTACCGAGGTGTCGTAAAAGGCAACTTAGGTAAGTTTAACCACTGTGTGGTATCCTGTTGAACAGAAAAGACTACGCTCTTTCTTACCGAGGTGTCATAAAAGGTGATTAAGGTAAGTTGACCCACCGTGTGGTATCCGGTCGAGTAGAATAGACCACCCTCTATCTTACCGAGATGTCGTAAAATATGACTAAGGTAAGTTGACGTCAGGCAAGCAGACGGTCGTAAAATACGTAGCCGAAACGTTTGAGAACATGTTTATAACATGTTGTGCCGACCCCACTTAGATTGGAATAAGGGCAGGAGAATTATGGAATATAATAATTTGGCTTAATTTGATTCGAACAAAATCGTTGGTACAACCTATGCACTACATTCACTTAAAAAGAAAGTAACTGGGTGACCGAACCTTGCTTGTTATATTTTGTATAAAAAAAAAAATATTAAAAAAAAAATATAATAAAAAAAAAAGAAATATGGCGCCGATGTGTGGGATTCGAACACATTTTTTTGAACATTTTCGATCCTCGCGTACCCATCGACTATCGCAACATTACGTTTGAGAGTAAAAAAATCCTTTTCTTACAATTCCACATTTTTAAATTTTTTTAATGCCCAAAAACACGGATACTATGAATTTTTGTTTTATATAAAGCCTATCTAGATCAATTTTTTACCCCAATAACCCCTACATGATGAATTTCGCGAAAATCGTTGGAGCCGTTTCCGAAAATATATTTATAAATACATACAAGATTAACATATTGAAATATTTAATATACATACCACAAGTACTTTCGCTAATAGTATTTACATGTACTCATCAATATCAAGTATTTCTGTTGAATAACCTCTTCAAATCTCGATGTCACTTAGAAAAATGTCATCGAAAAATAATCTACCAATCAAATCATTGACAGGTTTCGGACAATCTAATGAGACATCTTAGCATGTTAAGATCGACATGTCAATACTATATGCTAATATTGTTAACTACTTGTTACTCAGGACGCCGTGTGGTATCCGGCTGAATAGAATAGTATCACCTTCATTACTTACCGAGGAGTCGTAAAATATGACTAAGTTAATGTCAGGCAGGCGGCCGGCCGTAAAATCATATGACAACATGTTTCTAATAGTTGTACCGACCCCACTTAGAGTGGGATAAAGGCAAGAAGAAGAAGTTACTCAGGTTTATCTTGTGTATATATTAAATTAATTACCGAGCCTGGGTGACCGAGCCTTGATCAGTAATTTTTTTTTAGATTAAAAAAAATGAAATTTCATTAAAAAAAATTATTAAATATATTTGGGCAGACGGGGCTCGATCCAGGGTATTATCGCTTATTTAGTCCGCCCATTATCCGCTGAACTATGACAACTTTAAAATTGCTAGCTAAAATATCACTTACTTTACATTTTAACATTTTTTCAGTTCCCGAAAACCAGGGATAGAAAGACAACTCCGTAATGGCTAAACAGATTTAAATAAATTTTTCAGTCAATTTTTAGATTGATTCAGCGGATAATCCCGTAGTTTGGTAGCTAGCTTCCCTACTCTAAAGGCCTGTTTCACAAGTTACCAATAAACTGTCAGTTAGCTTATTCGGAACATATCTGACACATATCTCGGAATTTTGCGTTTTTCAGGTTTCTCATAAGCTTATTCAGCACTTAAAGTCCCTAATAAGTTGACAGGTAGATCATGTGGCGGTTATTTTGGTTATCTTCTGTATAGCAAATACCTATTATAAATTGGCCGCGATTTTTTTTAATTCATCACTTTTTAAAGTCTCTTTTTAGAGACATTTATCTGTTACTTAGTTTATTTGTCGGTTAACTATCCGACACTTTATCAGTAACTTGTAAAACAGGCCCTAAGTATAGTAACTCTTTGTTTTAACGCTCAAGAGCAAAACAATCAAGTATTCAAACAAGCAGTTTTTAATTTATTTCAATTTATCTTTAGCCCATTGTGATTATAGTAATCGAAACTAACTCCTTGTAGATGACAAGTGTCATCAAACTATGGGCGGCTGTCAAGTATAATGGCACCACTGTAATATTTAATATTGTCATAGCCCTTATAATAATAATACACTAACGAGCTTAATTTTAGATTGAACACTAAGACATTATCAAAACATATTATAAAACAAAGTCATGCCGTGTGGTATCCGGCTGAATAGAATAGTACCATCCTCTTTCTTACCGAGGTGTCGTAAAAGGCGACTAAGGTAAGTCGAGCCACCGTGTGGTATCCGGCTGAGTAGAATAGACCACCCTCATTTCTTACCGAGGTGTTGTAAAAGGCGACTAAGGTAAGTTGACCCACCGTGTGGTATTCCGGTTTAGTAGAATAGACCACACTCCTACTTACAGAGGTGTCGTAAAATACGAATAAGGTAAATTGACGTCAGGAAGGCGGCCTGTCGTAAAAACGCAACCAAACCATGTTACAACATGTTTATAACATGTTGTGCCGACCCCACTTAGAGTGGGATAAGGGCAGGAGGATATATATTATATTTTTATATTAAGCTTGGTATATAAGCTTCAATTGTATCGAATTTCATCAATCTTGCTCAACCGAATTAGACGTGAAAGTGTAACAGACATACAGACTTTTATTTGAAATTATAGTACGGATTCCACGAAAACCCATTGTCCATGGGTACGACGACATCAAGTCTGCCAGATGCGTCCGCTATTGTCCTGTTTTTACCAATGTCGATTATCTGCAGCGGCTTTCGAAGAATTCACCCGTTTCTGTGCACATGTGCGTTTGTTAAAGATTCTATACCTGTGCCTTTTGGTCGTAAAAAGTCCCTTTGTCAGATCAATGGTTTATTTGTAAGGGATTTTTTGGGTATATGCATTGATGCTTTTTCCTTTTACGAGTTTTTATGTTTTACAATTTACAACGATTAGTTTACATTACAATGATACTAAATTACCTATGTATCGTTAAAAATAATACGATATAATATCCTTGAAGCTGTGGTAGCCCAGCGATAACATCGTGCGACTCTTTCGAGGAGGTTACGGGTTCAAACCCGGGCAGACACCAATGAGTTTTTCTATTAAAACTTATGTGTCTAAATGATAATTGCAATTTATCACACGCTTTCGGTAAAGGAAAACATCGTGAGGAAACCTGCAAATCTCTAGAGAATTCTGGAGATATGTGTAACCTACCAATCCGCATTGGAGCAGCGTGGTTAGGTCTTAGCTCCAATCCTTATCTCCAAAAAAAAAAACGGAGAGAAGAGGCCTATTCTCAGCAGTGGGATAGTAACAGGCCTCTACTTATTAACTTACTATATATCCTTGCAAAGGTAGGAAATTCGTTTGTAGGTTTGGGTATAACATTCTATAATAAAAATCCGCAATCAATTTTAGCTTTGCCATTACAGCAGTTTAAAAAACTGTTAAAGAGAGGCTGATACAAAAAGCCTATTACTGTACTGTTGAGGATTATTTAGACGATAAGAATGCGTGGATATAGCTACTGTCCGACCCTGTACAAGATAGTAATGACTTAATGTAACTAGTTGTATATTGAAAAGAGCAACCGCCTAGTTTCTTGCTCGCTCTTCTCGGTAGGAACAGCTTTCCGAACCAACAGTAGAGTTGACGATTTAAAAGCACTTGTTTACGAGTTTATTTGAATAAAAAATTTTGAATTTTAATATAATACAATAAATCTTTGCGGAATTATATAAAAGTTAAATAATTTATATAAGCAAGCGTTACGGAATTTAATAGTACAGAAGTTATGATAGAATTATTTTGCTGTAATTCGCGTCTGTTAAGATAGTCTTAGTAATACCTTCACATTCACATACCTTATACATGTAGGATACATTATCCAATCACACAGAGATAGAGAGTGTGAGAGAGAGACAGAAACGCAATATCGTCTTTATGTACTATATTTTTCCCGCAACTTCGTTTGCGTTGACTATTGTCGCGTAATAGGTTGATAATAGTTGGCACTTTTTAACGTCATCCTATTGCAGCGGTTCGGTGGATTCGAGTAACAAACATAAATCCATACTCACAAACTTTCGCATTTATAATATTAGTTGGATAGGATAAGACTAAGATATTACTGGCGGCACGACCTTTCCCTGCCCACTGTGGTTCGTGCCATGGTGGACAGGGGGGGATCGTGGGCTGCGATAGCCTCTTTCTACGAGGATGTTATCTCTAGGAAGGAGGCGGCGGGTCGGGTCCGGGAAGTCGAGTCCTTGGATCCGATCCGACGCAGGCGAGTGGGGCGCAGACGACTTGCCGAAGCCCGTCGTATACCGCCCGAACGGGGACCTCAGGGCGTTCCGAACGGGGTTTTATCGGACGCCCATCGAAAATGTCCCCAAGGCGGTCGATGCATCTGGTGCTCCCGATGCATCGTCTAGCGGAGGGAGGGGCCACTGTTAGAGAGGCCCCGACCCAGAGGTGGCGCACTCTGGGGCACAGAGTTGCTGCTGGCGGGGATGGGGGTAATGTCTTCATAGGTACCCTATACCCGCCACCAGCAGCGTGGAGCACACAGGTTATTTTAGTCGGTGCGAGTCCGACATAACCGTCGCCTGCCCCCGTCGGGCGGCGGTACCCTTAAGGGGTTTTTTCCTGTTAAAAAAAAGGATATTACTGACAAATTTCACATTGTGTATTACGTTGCGAGATATATGTATGTCATTCTTATTCTCATTTTTAATAATGGTTTGTCACCATTGGAGTGATTGCTTCCGCCAAGTACACTTTTTCCTCTGTGAAAACTCTGTGGAGTCAATTAGCGATCGTTTACTTGATAATTTTATTCCAGTACTGAGTGCTTGACTGTTACGCGAATGCTGATTCGAATCGAGATGGGTCGATGAATAATGCATGGACTGCCATCATACGGGTACATATTTAATTTGTAACAATAGTAAAGTAGCGGCCTGTTACTATCCCACTGTTGGGTAAAGCCTAAATTTTCTATTGTAGAGAATGATTTGAGCAGATTTACTCCTATGTGGATTCGCGGGTTATAACATTAAAGCGGGTTAAACATGCTGTCACATGATTTGGCTGCGTTTTTACGACCGGCCGCCTGCCTGACATCAACTTAGCTCAGTCGTATTTTACGACACCCCAGTAATAAAGAGGGTGGTCTATTCTACTAAACCGGATACTATAAGGTGGGTCAACTTACTTTAGTCGCCTTTTACGACACCTCGGTAAGAAAAGAGGGTGGTACTATTCTATTCAGCCGGATACCACACGGCACGGGTGTATATATTTATATTTAACTATATATTTTTAAAAAAGTATATATTCACCAGTTGTCTGTCAAGGCCTATATTCAGCGGTAGGATACAAATAGTCCACTGTTACCTAACAAGAACTTATTTACGGTTTTTTTTTTTTTAAACAGGAAAAAACCCCTTATGGGTACCGCCGCCCGACGGGGACAGGCGACGGTTATGTCGGACTCGCACCGACTAAAATAACCTGTGTGCTCCACTACGCTGCTGGTGGCGGGGATAGGGTACCCATGAAGACATTGCCCCCCATCCCCGCCAGCAGCAACTCTGTAGCCCAGAGTGCGCCACCTCTGGGTCGGGGCCTCTCTGAAAGTGGCCCCTCCCTCCGCTGGACGATGCATCGGGAGCACCGGATGCATCGAACGCCTCGGGGACCTAACTCCAGCGAGCGTCCGATAAAGCCCCGTTCGGATCGCTCGGAGGTCCCCGTTAGGGTGGCATGCGACGGACTTCGGCGAGTCGTCTGCGCCCCGCTCGCCTGCGGCGGATTGGATCCAAGGACTCAATTTCCCGGATCCGCCCCGCCACCTCCTTCCGCGAGATAACATCCTCGCAGAAGGAGGCCATCGCTGCCCACGATCGCTCCCTGTCCACCATGGCGCGAACCACAGTGGGCAGGGAGAGATCGTGCCCCACCTGTGCCACGAGTTCCGCCCGCTGAACCGCCCAAGCTGGACAGTCTGCGAGCGTGTGCAGCGCCGTGTCAAAGTCGGCGCCGCACTCGTGGCACTCACCAGTCGCTTCGCGCTGGGCCACCCTCCACAGATACCACCCGAAACAACCATGTCCGGAAAGCACCTGTGTAAGGCGGAAGGTGAGGACCCCATGCCTCCTAGCGACCCAGCCCTGGAGAATGGGCTGGATGGCCGAAATCGTCCAGGCTCCTGCACTGGGCGATTCAAGCCGCCGCCTCCATTGACGGAGGAGCTCTTCCTGAGCTGCCCTCCGCCAATCCATCTCTACCGCCGCTAAGTCTCCCCCCGGTGAACGGGCTTCGACTCTACGGCGGTAGGCCTGAGCTAGCACCTCGGCCTCTAGATCCCATGGAGGGGACCCGGCCAAGGCGCAGGCCGCCTCGCCGGAGATGGTCCGGTAGCCCCGCACAAGTCTGACCGCCATTACCCTCTGCGCCCTGCGCAGCAGAGGCAAGGATCTCGCGGTCAGCCGCCCCGCCCATACGGGGGCGCCGTACAGGGCCATCGACCGAACCACCCCGGCGTATAGGCGCCGGCAGCCTGCATTAAGCCCTCCCAAATTCGGGAGGAGCCTGCTCAGGGCTCCGGCGGTCGCCGTTAACTTAGGGGCGAGCCGCCGGAAGTGGGCCTCAAACGTCCATCGGCTGTCGAGGAGCAATCCCAGGTACTGTAATGTACCCGAGATTTCGATGGACGTCCCGCCCACCACCAACCGGGAGCCCACTGGGGGCGCCATCCGAGACCTGTGGAAGCAAATGGCCTCGGATTTCTCCAAGGCCACCCCCAGTCCCAGCCGGCGAATCCGGGCCACAACGTGAGCCGTGGCCGCGGTCGCCAGCACTCGGGCTTCCCGGTGGGTGCTCGCGCGAGCAGTCACGAGGGTGTCGTCTGCATAGCAGAACAGTCGCACCCCCAGAAGCATTTGCCCGCGCAGCACCCAGTCGTAGCCGATGTTCCACAGGAGGGGGCCAAGAACCGACCCCTGTGGAACACCGCACGACATCCTCCGCTCCTTCCACCTACCCCCAGCCGTCGGGTACCTAACAGCGCGGTCAGCCAGATAGTTACTGACCACACGCTGCAGGTACATGGGGATGCGGTGGAAGCGTAAGGCCTCCTTAATCACCCCCCAGGGCAAGGTGTTGAATGCGTTAGCGATGTCTAACGACACCGCCAACACCACCTCGCGCCGGGTTGTTGCCTCCTCCGCCAGAAGTCTCACACCCTCGATACAGTCGAGGGTGGACTTGCCCTGGCGTTATTTACGGTGTCCGTAATATATTCCAGAAAACCGATACACAGACAACGCTACCCTAATCCAAAACCGGTGTAGAATCAGGGACGTTCACTTTATTCACCTCGACATAACTAAACGAAACAAGCAAAATGCATTAACGAGAGAAAACCCCGCAGCGGTCTTAATTCGGATAATTAAACAAAAAAGATAACGAATTAATTCGCTATAATCCGTGACAATCTTTTAAATTTTTAATCGTATATATTATCGAATGCAAAAGTAATAATGAAATTATTTTGCTATAATTCGCGATGAAGTAAAATATATATAATGCTAAATGTAGAGTGGACAATCCGTTTTCATGACCGATACATGCATGGGTTATGGGTGACAGACAACTGGTGAATATATACATATATAATTTTTAAATACATACTTGAATACATATATACACCCAGGCTCGAAAGCCAACAAATTCTTTTTATAGAAAATGTTGGCCCTCGGCGGGAATCGAATACGCGACCCGCAGCGCTGAAGGCAAGATCACTACCCACTGCGCCAACGGGCCAGTCAAGATCCTGTGGTGTGGAGATCCTATGAAGAGACCTATGTCCATGTGATAACGCTATCGCCGTGTTTGCCCTTACACAATGTAGCGTTTACATTATAGTTAATATTTATGATACGTTGAAATGTTTGTATAAAATGTTAACATACTCGTATATTAATAGTAAATACATTACGAGCAATTGAATAGCATTGGGTGTGATAATTTAGCAACATAATGCACGCTTGTTGAATGCGGTATGAATTATTCTATTTCGGTTAACCGCGATGGTCTCGCAGTGCGAAAGTACGGACCGTGTTCGCAACGTGGGAAACACCTATGAATTGAAGTCATCATTCTCCTGCCCCTATCCCACTCTAAGTGGGGCCGGCACCTTACGTCTTGCCTTGCCTGACGTCATCTACCTTAGTCACCTTTTGCGACACCTTGGTAAGAAAGAGGGTGGTCTATTCTACTAAACTGGATAATACACGGCGAGTTAACCTACCTTAGCGCCTTTTACGACACCTCGGTGAAATAATCTAGTAAGAGAGTGGTCTATTCTTCTTAGCCAGAAAAAAGAGTGTACTTCAGACCATACTACTGAAGTAAAACTTCTTAAGCTCCATCTCTATGTGCGTTTTTATATAACTTACTTCTCCCTCTGAACTTCCTAGCCTCGATCAAACTTTCATAACGTTTCCCCCATTCACTAGCCTACTCCCAGAGTCAAGAGTGCGTAAAAAACTTTTACATTAATCCTGTTGTAAAACCGTGAGCGAAAAGTTCATGTCCATGCGTATATTAGAGTTACACTCAATACCTAATGCAATAAACTATGTGACATCTTAGCCTACGCTATCAACAATGAATGGGCGGACTGCAATCGATTACAGCGATAATGCCGACGCGCCATTCACTATTCGTGTGCTAAACAACCGAACGCAATTACGTACTGTCTCGTGATACGACGTCACTGGACGCTTCCGTCGAGCGAACAATCGCTGTACGGTTGACATCTGCTTTCTCGGAACACTAACTTGTCTTGTCTGATATTCATAGTAAACAGATGCGATTAGTGTATAAGTTTGACGACCCGGGACATAGAGATATTATAGTAGAATAGAGAATCCGTAGACAGACCTGTGAGTGAGGATGTCGCAATAAAGAGAGGATAATGGAAGATGAAACTCGTTAAAGTTCCGTTAGTTTTTTTAAACCTCTCTACCCGCCTTTTACGTCGCGAACCGTTGAGCTTTTTTAATCACTTTGCTTCTTCTACGGATTTAAAGACTTGGCAACAACTCTTTCCAACGCCTGGTGTGCCCATTGTGACTTTCCATCGTATTATGGTGGCGGTGGTGGAGGTTTGTGCATGTGTTTTTTACGAATCCTGCATGTATCAGGTATGATAACCGATTGTCCACTCTACATTTAGCATTATATATATTTTCTATTTTACTTCATCGCGGATTATAGCAAAATAATTTTATTATTACTTTTGTATTATGGATCTCCGCAAAGTAACGCCTAATTCTATGAATTATTACACAAATTTTATCTTTGCCATTACAGCAGTTTAAAAACTTTTACTTGAATAAAGAATAATTTGAATTTACGTGTTTCTATATATTAAGTATATATCAAGTTGTTCTTAAACTGCACTCACCAAGGTATTTATGCGTAAAACCTGTTAAAAAATGTACCAGTGATTACGTTGATAAGCCGCGCTGTCTTATCGCGGTTTATGTCAGGTACTCCCGCGATAGTGCTTGTTTACTACGCAAAAGTAGGTCTCATAGATTGGGTTTATAATTTATGGCACTAGCCTTATCTTGTGTTATTATTTGGCTCACGAAATACTTGTTGCATACTTGTGGAACAGAAGCTGTACTCGCGACTTCGTTCGCACCGCGTCTACGAGTATAAGTATAGTTTATATGAATCCCCAACAGATTTCTCAGGCGTCCAAAGAGCGTCCTCAACGACTCTGAAGATGCTATTACAACATCAAACAAGATCTACACATAAGGCATACTCACACAGCGTCTTCGCTGGAAAAGATAAGGTCCCCGCTTGTATGTATTGAGCGGCCGCAGCCCTTTGCCGCGGCCGCCGTGATGCAGACTTCTTTAAAGTCGGTCTTGCAGGAGAAACTCTTAAGGCGACGCCCCCAGGGAATTGCATGTGCGTCAATGCACTCGCTCTTACCTATTTTACCTGGCAAAGCTTCTGTGACGCTGTCAAAGTTATTTGGGCTAAAAGCATTAGTCCAAATAATTATTAAATTAATTATTAAAATAATTATTAATAAATATTGTTCCAAATCCAAACATTTTTATAATTCTTCTATGGCTTTTAACACTTCACCGGTCACTACTTGCGTCGTTGCTTGCGAGCAAAAAAACATCTCTCTCTATTTGAAAGCGTAGAAGATGGGGATAGAGAAGCGGTAGGGCGAAGGGGTAAACGTAAAAAAGAGTAAGAAAGAGCGAATAAGCTCCTCTAACAATGTCGAGATTGTAGAGAGAAAGCAGAAAGAGAAAGTAGAAAGAAATGAAGCAACTTTGTTTGTTTTCTTCATGGTCATGCTTTTGAATATCCTTCTTCAGCTAATTTTAGGTAACTATCAAATCGACCGCCTAGTTTCTTTTTGGTTCTTTTCGGTATGAGAAACATCCTCAACAAGTGGTAGCTTGATTAAATTCTAATTGATCGATTTAAGTGTTGGCAAAATGGGATTTGAATACAGATTTTTTTGGTTTCATGTGATTTAAACAAAAAACGAAGCAAGTTAACGACCGATGGATGTTTGGCCAATGATTGGTCTACTGCGCATTACGAAAATGAAGGTCATACAAAGTTGCGCAGTTCTATTTTGTCGCTTGTTATCTTAATTACAGGGGCGCGGCCGTTATCGGTGTCAGGAGAGGATTTTATCAGTTTCAGCATTGTTGTGATTAGATTAGAGGAAAGTTTTTGTCGAATGTGTCACGCGTCCTAATAATGACTTATTGGATGCATTTTTTATATGTATTACTGTCAAAGGCAAAGGTCTTATTTTTTATTATTGAAGAGAACTGTTTGAAGTTAAACCAATCACGCTGCTCTGGCCGATTGGAGCGACGATTGGCCATTATACGGCCACGGGTTAAATCCGCCGCCAATGTTTTGTTGTTTCTTACAATGTCGTGTGGTATCCGGTTGAGTAGAATAGACCACCCTCTGTCTTGCTAAAGTGTCGTAAAATACAACTAAGGTAAGTTGATTCAGGCAGGCGGCCAGTCGTAAAATACCTAGTCAAATGTGTACTTAGAATGGAATAAGGGCAGGATGTATATATGTTTATTATCCCGCGCCAACCACAAAGGAAAACAACGTGATCAAACGTGCATATCTTAAGGTATACTTGGGATTTGTGTAACCAAGTAATCCGCGTTAGGACAGAGTTTTAAGAAAATGAGAGAAATTCTAAAACAGATAGAGGAGACAATTTTCCAAGTAAAGGAGGCTGATATTTTCTTTGTTAAAACTATTCCGTGTCCGAAAAAAATAAGAAAACTTTTTACAAAGTTTCATGTTCCTACTTAACCGTGGGAAAATTTACTGGTCTGTAGCCAATCCTGACAGCATCATCAGGTCGTGCTTATCATAAACATGCATTATCATCGGGACTGGAGTATGTAAAATTTCAGCTTAATTGGACACCGGAAAGTGGGTCAAATTTAACTTACAATATTCCACCTTCACATAACCAGCAAGTTAAATAAAAGGTTTTAAAAAGGGTTAGAACCGTGATGTGCATAGACGGGTGACACGATGAAAGAAAAATTTGGCAGCCGTACAAGGTTACGAAGTACATTCATAATACCAAACTGCGCAGTTGTTGGACCGAAGTGGAGATAAGTAATCAGCAGATATGAAACCAAAGACACCAAATTCACTATGTTCGTATCGTAAGGTATTATCTTATTGATTACTTGGGTTACGGAATGATTGTGTCTGACTGATTGTACCTAACTCAGCCCGTCAATTGGGTGCTTTTACCCGTAACTTCGTTCACGTGGACTGTAGTCTTGAAATAAACCAGTAGCTTCTGTCATTCTCCAACCCTGCAAACATCTCCATCGGTTGATAATAGATTGCGCTTTTCAATATTATACTATTCCTATTAACAGGATTTCTATAGCCTATATGTTACCCCGTTGTATAAGGAATAACTACGCCAAATTTCATCCATATTGATTCAGCAAATTCGCCGTGAAAGAGCTACAAACGTATATCCATACTCAAAAACTTTCGCATTTATAACAGATTATTAGGATAGCATAGGATTAGTGTTTCGCGGAACGGTAATATTAAAATACCCTAAAATAAATAGTGTAGTGCCAATGCTATTTAAAATAGCACAAGAATAAACTGTCTCATATACTAATGTAGACTAAGATAAGTCACTGAACCTATTCTTAAATATTAGTTAATTCGAAATCGATTTTGTTGGAGAAGATCCTGTGGAGTTATCTTTTTAATAATTTTCACCTTTAAAATTTGAATGGCTTAATAGGTAAAAACGCGAATTGATCCAAATACTCGTATGTTTTGTGTCTGTATCATTAAATTATAAATATTACTTGATCCATCATTTATGTTGATAAGCAAACGACACCAGCCTATTCATGACATCAAAGATTAGTATCACCTCAAGTTACATTGCAACGGTTTATTTGACAAACCCTATAGATAGCATGTCAATTATCAAGAGAAACTGTATAAACAGATTGTCTCTTATTAAAAGCTTTTATTTAATTTACCTATGTATGTGAAGGTGGAATCTTGGAAGTTAAATTTGATCCACTTTCCGGGGTCAGATTGAGCCGAAATTTTATATACTGGTCAATTCCCAAAAAAAAAAACCCAAAGATGCATATTTATGATAAGCATAACCTGATGCTGTCAGAATTGTCTCCAGACGAGGAAACTCAGTGGTTAACAGTAGGGACATGAAATTTAATTACAAGCTTTTATGTAATAAAAGCTTTTAATATGTTTAACTTATTCATATTAATTATTTGGATGATAAAAATTAATTGATTTGATAATCCTTTCAGATTCACAAGACTGCGGTCTGATAATATAAAATTCAAAATGTTTTAAAATTTGCTGGTTCTTTTCGGTAAGAGCAACATTTTAAAACAGTTGTAGCTTTAATAATCATACTTATCCTTGACTATTCAAAAGTGCTTGAAAGAGCTTATTCGAGTAAAGATTATTTTGGTTTATGATATGATTTGACATTTTATTTGCTAAAAAATTATTAAGATTTGTACAAATAACCTTTTATTTTTGATTCAGTCGATCGATTTTGAATCAGTCGGTCCCTAGGTTGTGAGAGAGTTAGCTGTTGATATCTAGGTCCTGTCCTAAGTTAATGGTGTTTATCTTGCCCAACCAATCAGATGCCGCCATCGTTGAAAACTTATTTGTTATAGATCAAAAGAATTAAAAATTCTCAACACGCAAAGTCCACAAAAATCAAATACGGAACCAATGTTTGGACCAATCAATGGAAATGAAGTAATGTTTTCATACCATCATTTAATGAATTCAAAAGTCAATATTAGATATTTATCATACGTACGACATTTTCAATCATCGACAGACAAAAACGCCAGCCCACTCTCGAATGCGAAAGATTAATCGGGCCGATATAATATGAATGGTGGGTGATAAGGTACCACGACAGTATTACAAATACCGAATACTAGTCAAACTGATGGTTGTCGAATCAAAGCTGCCGAGTGACAATGGAAAATGCTTTGATATGAGACAAATATAATTTTGACTGCTGTCAAAATTAACTGCTTGCAAAATTGAGTGCTATCAAAATTATATAGGAGATTGTTTGAATTTTTAATATCATGAGTGGTATTTATTTATTATTTATAGAACCAGGCTATACTCACGTCTTATTATATCGCATGCCCTGAGTAACGCTGTATAAAGAGCTCATGATTAAGGGATGCGGTTGAAATTATTCGGGGAATTATTTAGTAACTGTAGATTTTGAATACTTATCCGTGTTTTTATTATAAATGCGAAAATCTGTCGGTCTGATTGCCTTTTTGTTATTCTTTCATGATAACTGAGCAATAGTTTGTACAATTGAACCGAAAGGAAAGAATACCGGACTAACATGTAGGATAAAAAATTCAGTTTTTCTTAGGGTGTATAGAAAACAATAAGGGGTATTTTAACATTAAGTTGACGGGCACGAAGCTTGTATATTATAAATACAAAATTCCTTAAAATTAAAGTGGGGTTTTTTGTCCGCTATCTAACTTAGATGACGTATTCCTTTTTAAGAAATGAAATTTAGGAGAAGTCATATAAATCTTTTTAAGTTCAGTTCAAGAAGAAGTGGTTACTGTTCAAATTTAACGTTACAGTTTTGATTTATTAGAAGCATGTCTAACTACGCACTAATTCCCGTTACATCGAGTTCACCATTAACTGATTACCATCGTCGGCATCTTGATCAATTTTATCTAACTACTCCCAGCAATCGTCGTGACATTTACCGATGTGCATTACTTCCGCGACCCCGATATCATAAAGTATTGCTAGACCAGATTTAGCATATAACAGCCCGTGGGCGACACGCGGCACGCTCTTTCATACTATAATGTTAACCCTTATATCAATTGCATAAGGTATATTATTGCATATCTGTATTTAATCATATGTTTGTCGACGCCAGTACGGCACGGCAGGTGACGCCCACGGCGCGTGAAAGTCACTATCTAGAGAGTAACTTAGCCTGAAGCCATCGATGGCTTACGGCAGGGTTTGGCAACCTTTTAAGATTCAAGAGCCATTTTATTACAGATTTTATTGAGCCATGCATAAATTTGTTTTGATGATGATATAGTTTGAAAATTACCTTAGCTTGGATGATATATATTTGAATTTTTATTTAGAACAACTACAAGTCGCCCTATCCGAAGAATAAAGTCACATATGCCATAAGCATAGGCACACTGCCTATGTTTTATTCTTCGGATAGACCGAAATACTCTTTTTTTCCAACTTAAAAGTTGACATACCTAAATAAGAAAGGCCTTAGATATTATAAATTTAAATGGTTATCAAAGCTGGCGGCCTTACCCCTAAATCAGTGTCCTCTTCGAAGGAACCTAACCTTATTGACAGAATCTACGAGTGAGTGAAATCATATTGATAAATACAGAAATATACAAATATTATTGGAAAGACCATTATTTTTGCACGCTTTTTGAAAGTGTTTTGTAATTTTTTTGTGAAACAACATAATTCGAATTGGAGAACAGCATCTTTATATCAAAAGAGCTGCGTGTAATATTCAAACCACAGGTTGCTGATCACTGTTCTACGAGACAGGGTCAACGGTTAATGGCTTGAATATAATCTAATACAAATAATAAAAGTATTCAATTAAAATGTTCTGTGACGAAATTTACGTTCGGATATTGAGTTTCAATATACCAAGACCGAGGCGTGAAAGGTCACGTGTTCGGTGATTAATTTTCATTGGAATTAAGGTCAACCTGTAACGATTGAGGGGTCAAGCTGTGAAATGCTTAAGCAGGGCTTTGACACGGTGATGAGTCAACACATATACCACTAAACCAAAGATCACAGAATTCTGAAAAGTTTAAGTAGGAAGAATCTTCATCCGCCTGCCCTTATCCCATTCTAAGTAGGTCGGCACAACATGTTATAAACATGGTGTCACATGATTGCTTGCTGTCGCTTGTCTGTCGTCAACTTACCTTAGTCATATTCTACGACACCTCGGTAAGAAACAGGATCGTCTGTTCTACTTAGCCAGATACCACACGGCGGGTGATCTTACCTAAGTCGCCTTTACGGCACCTCGGTAAGAAATGAGAAGGTCTATTCTACTCAACCGCATACCACACGGCGGGTCGACTTCCTTTAGTCGCCTTTTATGATACCTCGCTTAGAAATGAGGGTGGTCTATTCTACTCAACCGGATACAACACGGCGGGGCGATTTACCTTAGCTGCCTTTTACGACACCTCGGTAAGAAATGAGGGTGGTTTATTCTACTCAGCCGGATAACAATCGGTGTGTCGATTTACTTTAGCCGCCTTTTACGACACCTCGGTAAGAAATGAGGATGGTCTATACTACTCAGCCGGCTTATTTAAGCTAAAATTATGAACAAAAGGTAAAAGAGAGACAAACTTATCACAATTATTACATTATAAAGTGGGACAGAGAATAATCATTTGACAACATACTCAACCGTAAAAAGTTTTGTTATACAGTCTATTCGGTATTATTTTGCTATATTAATAAAAACATATACATTTTGCAAAAAAATCGGCCTAAAGAAATTATAAATTTCAAAGGGGTGATTAAGTCATTAAAAACTATTTTAAATCAAGTGCCACGAACAATTTGTCAGATGTGTAGAAACAAGTGCATGCGAAAAAAAGGATCATAAATATCCAGTGTCAATACAGCAATAATTCATAGGTGCGGCGCACCGGGCGAGTATGAAAAAAACCTTCAACAACTAGACGTAATATTATATATTACTGGTTACTACAAGTGTTTTTTAAAATATAAACAAGATTTCCTTTTATTTGCTAATATTGTAAATGGTACGAAGAATGGATAGGCGATTCAAAGTTGTAATGACGACCCCGCACTGCAAAACTTAGCGTGGTTAGACCGATCTTGCGACGTGGAATCTTAGTAACTTGCACCTAGTGTTAGGTTTCTGTGCGTACAGAAAGGAGAAGAGTAATGTAGAGCCGGCCTGTTTCTACTGCGCAAAGGCCTCCCTATTCCTTGGAGGGTATTGGAGTATACACTTGGCCGTTCTAGTGCTGACTAGTGATATATCACATTAATATTCTGATATCACAGTATTATTCAGTAATAACTTCATAACTCAACAGTTTTCAGACACGCTTCTTAAGATATCATGCCTAATGATGCTCCGGTCTCATAACTCGAAGAAAGTCGGCTAATCTTATTTTTATGCATAACAAGTCAATTACATTACAAATTAAAACGCTTATCGGAATCAATTCTAGCCAATGGACATCATAACTTCTGAACTCGAATGTGAGTTTCGTCATTAAAGCCCAATATGGCGGGATGGAATGTGGAATCGGATTATCTACATATGTACTAAAGGCTTGGGCCATTTGTCTCTTTGTGTGTCGATAGAAAAATGGAAATATCATGTTTAAGCAGTATAGAGCTTAAAAATATAGTTTTGACATTTGGTTTTCCTGTTCTTGTTTAATAAAATCCATAAAACTGTTCCGAAGTGATATTATAAGCCATTACGGCTATTATAGCGTTGCTGAACCGAATATTGAGTCTAGAAGCATCTTCAAGGGTACTAAAAGCAAAGAGTACAGCTAAAAGTCAGACTGTGTGATGCTGGTGATGTGTCGTGTGTATTGTTTATGGTATGAAAAAAATTAGGAGTCTGCTACTATTTAGATCCATCGGCTATAGAAAGACCTTCTCTGTCTCAATAAAGAGACAATCCTGCTCTAGGACCTAGCCCGCATTAAGAATATGTTTAAGTTAGTAGATACTTAATAAGTTTTTATATAAAACTTATAGGTCCTTGAGGTTTTTTGATTTTTGATTTTTTATAGGTCCACCCGTGGTTACAATCGGCGATGGATTGATGGATTGGACGTTGGTCACGCAGTCATTTCAGCCGACTAGGAGTTCGATTTAGATGCTTTCCAACATTTAACCATAAGATAGTGTAAATGTCGAAAGCAGTCAAAGGCGAAAGCTAGTGCGCTATTGAGCTCGTCGTTGAACGTTGATTGTATTGCCCACCTATGACCCGGGCACGCGTCTTTACGGCTATCGCCGGGTTTCCTAAAACCATGCCTTTCTAAATTGTCAAGTCGTTATACCAATAAAAATGTTTCTTTGTTACGAAATTTTATATCTCTACTCAAGGAAAACATTGCTTTTTTTGTGTTGAGGCCATGAGCCGTTCCATCTTATTATTTATATTTAGGTTAGTGATAAATGGGCGACTCTTTAGAGGGATCACGGGTTCAAACCCCGGGCAGGTACCAATGAGATTTCTATTAAAACCTATGTGTCTAATTAATAATTGCAATTTAGCACACGCTTTTCGGTGAAGGAAAATATCGTGAGGAAACCTGCAAATCTCTAGGGAATTCTGGCGATATGTGTAACCTAACAATCCGTATTGGAGCAGCGTGGTAGGTCTTAGCTCCAATTCTTCTCTTTAAATAGAGGAGGCCTATGCTTAGTGGGATAGTAAAAGGCAGTTCATTTTAGTTATAAATGTGAATGTGGATGGATATGTGTATAGATTTATAACTAAAGGGAGGTGGTGTGAAGTATGATATGCATTTAAAGAAGTAGCGCCAGTGTTGACGAATGATAGAAGAGAAGAGAAGATGAAAACAAATTATAACGATCCAACTTAGAGTGAGATAAGGGTGGGAGAATGATGTTGAGGTAAGTAATAAATATATTTGTACATCTCTCTGATTCTACTATTCATTTACATTTCTATCTTCATCTCTATTGCTGGACATAGGTCACTTCAAATTATTTCCCAGACCTTTGTAGGTCGATTTACATTTGGAAAATGCAAGCAGGCTTTTAGAGATAGACGGACAAACGCAAGAAGAATGTAGCAAGGTGCTGGATAAAAACGCTAGATGTTAAAAGATAATAAAATGCTAGATTTTTGCCTAATTAAAAATTTAACGACAAAAGCAAATTCATCTTCCTAAAATCATTGAAGTTTTTTAAGCAAACAAATCATTTTTTTAATGAAAGTTATGTATGTACTTACGGGTGCATAAGAACTGTAAAAAGGTGAAGGTTGGGCGTTACAATAAAAGGTTGGAAGACAGATCTAAAGTCACTTTCGATGATAACAAAATATTCACATACGAACACCGGACGATCACTAGTATTTATAACTCACCTCCAGATGCAGATTGCCAATTCAAATATAACATAAATCCATTATAAGATGGAAGAAAACAATTTATCATCTCTATAATTTAAACGGTAATGTGGGTTATAGAATTACAGTAGCAAAATCTCGTTATGGCAGTCGAAAGTTGACAGTTTGATATTTGAAACCCGCTTTGAACATACGGTAGCTCACACTATCTAATATTAATATGAAATACGGACCCAAGAGATGGCGATCTCCGCCTACGCCATACTTGCAATACCTTTACTGGACTCCATAAACAAACTAAAATAATTGTTTTAGGCTGTCCATATAAAACAATAAATTGGAAGTTATTATATTTGCTGTAATGAAAACTGCAATATTCTAAAGCTAGAGAAACCAAGAATACTATCCGCTCGAGTAGCAATAATTCGTCGTCAATATATATTTCTAGTCCAATGTTGAAATTCGATATATTTAGACGAAATATTAACTGTAATTATCTGATAGCTTGACAAAATGAAACTGTTAGTTTTTCAGTAACAATAAGGTATACCTATATGAATTCGGAATAAAGAAAGAAAAGTAAAAGTATTGATGAAATTTCAAAGCTATTCTGTTATTGGCAATGGCGATGGACCATCCTTTGATAAAGATTAAGTTACGAGGCGAAATGATGATTGACTTGCGTAATATGGTGGTTTGCAGTGCGTGAATTACTATTCTTGTATGTATATTCACATTCAAAATATTCTTTATTCAAGTAAACTTGTAAACAAGTGCTTTTGAATCTTCAGCTGTACTACTAGTTCAAAAAGCTGTCCTACAGAAAAGGAAACTTTGCAGAGGTCGGGTAAGCAAACAATGACACAAAATGGCATATTGCATTCTATTTTTACTATTTAGTCGTCGAGTATAATTCATTTGGTACAGTTCCACCAATCCAAATGGAGTTTCAAAAGTAACTCAAACTTCTTGAAATTATAAGGTATATTTAACCGAAGTTACTAACAAAAAACTGGTCCAATGAGCTGACCTGAAGAGACGTCAGCTTGGAATAATTTGTGCGCGTGAAAAATGCTGTAATATCATGCAAGCTGTCGAGCGCCGCCTCCGGCCTGCGCCTCTAATAGGGCGCACTTAGCTCTCCTCGGCATCGTTTCGCAATAATCATCAATTACCAGTAATTGCAGTCAGGCCAGATTTGCAGTCACGAAGACCAGAATCAGACCTTATTGCAAGACTCGAATATTAGATTGAAGATCTCTTATGTACAGTGAAGTTTGACAGAGATAAGGCTTGCCCATTGACGTAGGTGGCAGTTACTGCCTTCATCTCTAGTAGTAGCGAATTTGATCACCAACAAATGCCAACATTTTCTAAGAAAAAAAAAGAGTTGGTTCTTAGAATCTGAGTGTATTACATATTTAAATCATCATCATCCTCCTAACCTTATCCCACTCTAAGTGAGGTCAGCACAACATTTTATCAACATGTTATCACATGATTTGGCTACGTATTTTACGACCGAACCCCTGCCTGACATCAACTTACCTTAGTCCTATTTTACGACACCTCAGTAATGAGGGTGATCTATTATTGTTATTGTTTATATATATTTATTGTTGTATGTCACCCATATCACAATTTTAAGTTACTTTGGGGAAGAGAATTATAGTGATTGTGATTTGTGATTGTGATGTGAATTTATATTTCAGTTTTCTTATAAGTGAGCTCTATTTTAATTTTCTTAGATACAATTTAGGTAAATGTCCGAAGAAAGTAGGTAGTATTATTATAATTTAACCGTCGCCAGTTAAATTAATTCAAACATATTTATGCTAATTCTGGCGTCGACGCGCTGACGGGGGTTTCTGGGCGTCGCTAAACGGTCCGCTCGTCAATTAATAATGAAAGTATTTGACAGTTATCCAGATAAATAGGCCTATCTATGAAAATTAAATACATTTTTAATTTTATAAAAAATAAATACAAATTTAATTTATTATTAAATTAAAACACACAATTGATTTTTATGAAACATTTTATACAAACTGCTCGAGAAGGCGCCTATTACGATATATATATCTCAATCTCGGAACCGGCTCTAACGATTTTTATGAAATTTAGCATTAGGGGGGAAATCGACCTAGCTAGGTTTCATTAAAAAAAATATGTCGTTTTATCCCTGTTTTTGGGCATTAAAAAAATGCTAAAATGTTGAATAGAAAGAAGTAATATTCCAGCTATAAAATGCAAAGTTGTGATAGCCTAATGGAAAATCGCGAGGACCAAAAAAGGTCGAAACCTGGTATCGATTCCCACATCTCATCCGGCGCTTTTTTCTTCTTGTTTATCTTAAAAAAAAATTACCGAGCAAGGCTCGGTCACCCAGGTACCAGAATCTTATACCCAGATGAGAGTATCAATTAAAACTCCAATAATTATTTAGATAGTTTAAAGTGATATAATAAATAGTCCGAGAAACCTAGCAATCTTGGTGACCTCAACTAGCCAGGTGAGAGGTGCGTGGGAGTTTGACCTCTCGCACGCGTGGGCAGCCTCTCTAAGGCAATCCTCGGATGTGCACGCTCGTCGAATGGGTTAGCCCACTCGGCTTTTCTGCGTTGGCGGTGGTTGTACAACTGTAAACTATATATCTTACGTCAGAGGCTGTTAAGGCTTACCCGTGTTAAACCGCTTTGAAAATGAGAATTATATAAAGGTAACAATATTGTAAAGACTAGTTTTTTATTTTTGGTCCTGCAAAATGAAAATGAGAAAGAATTCTTTGCGTGCCTTTTCACAAGGTAGGCCGTAGAGGTTCTGTAAGACAATTTGTCTTTCGCCCGCCGAAACAATGTATAATTGTAAAGATAATACTACTATCATACTAGCTTTCTTCTTCTTTTAATGCCTTTTCACTACTGAAGTTTGGCCGTTAGCTCAATGTAAGCCACTCTATCCTTGCCGAGACAAATCTATTGGTCAACGAAAGTAATTGCTGTCCACTCTCTTGCGCTTCAACCTTCTCGTCCAATCAAAGGCGTACTAAATGTAATCAATCAGTGGGTTTTTTAGTGCGGTGGTTTCCCCGTTGCATTTTGCACCATAGCGTTTAGAAGTTATTGCTCCTCATGGCAGCTGAATATTTCTGCCGACTAGTTTTCTAGTCAGGTGTATTGTATTTTGTAAAGTTTTTAAGAAAACTACATGTCCCTACTGTAAACGATTGAGGAGTTCCCTCGTCTGGAGCCAATCCTGGCAGCAGAATCAAGTCATGCTTATCATATATTGTCATCGGGACGACTACACCAGTATGTAAAATTGAAGCTCAATCGGACATAGGGAAGTGGATTAAATATAACTTGCAATATTCCACCTTCAAATACATACACGGCAAATTAAATTAAAGCTTTTCATAACCAACGAATTTTGCATGAAATGTGACCTTACAGAAATTTAAGAACATCGGCTAATATAATTTCAAAACTGGAACACGATAAATGATGCATAAAAAGCATCCAACCCAACTCTAAGCATTAAAAAGCCTCCGCTTGTGTTTAATTCTCATTTTTTTTCTGTAGAATGAAACAAAATACGTTAAATGAACAGCTGCTTGGCGATGGGGCGAACTTTTTAGATGACTAAAATTAAGAATTAGTGGAAGAGAAAATATAATATTCGTAGCTTTTTGCCTTTGACTTCACCTTTGACTTGTCACAGTCACCAACCGTCGTCTATACTCTCAAAAGGCACTCATTCTCCAACGCTATTATAACTTTTGCGCACTTATCTAATTTTGAAACCTCTATGATGCTTCGTCATAAAGTACTGATCTGTTACTATCCCTCTGTTCGTCATAGGCCTCTGTTGAATACTCTGTGGTAATTTCATGTCTAAGCTATGTAATTTGGTCTGTGACACTTCCCTTTGCTTCCTGTATCATGTCAAGCAATGTTGCATTTTGCAACTCTTAAAATTATACAAAATACCGAAAGTATTACCGACTTTGTATTCTATCTTCTACAGCCTCCAATCCCGCCTTTTTATTGGGGAAAGAATTGGATCCTTAGACCACGCTGCTCCAATGTGAATTGATAGGTTAGACATATCCCAGAGTTCTTCGGATTTCTTTACGATGTTTCCACCGAAGAAAGTGTGATAAATTGCAAACGTCAATTTAATACAAGTTTTAACGGAAAACCTCTTGAACCCGTGACCTCCTCAAAAGAGTCGCATGGTCTCACCGCGGGACGATCTCAGCTTCGTAAATTAAGTGCCGTCATAGCTAAGGCATATTATGAGTCCGAAAAATTGTACATGAAACTACACTAGTTTGGTTACTCTACTTAATAATGCTCCATATATGTGGTTTTATGGCGCAGATTGGGGAGTTCTCATTAATGATTATTATAAAAATATTTTAATTGGACAGAATCTTGGATTTACGATCTCTTTTGTAATTCTAATTATGAATATTCAAAGCGAACTTCCTGGGACTTGTTTCGTCTTAAAACGTAATATTTCATACTTAATTATATTATAGTGACATCACTGACTTTTAAATCTTTTAAGATATTTTGAAATAGAATGACTTTTATTCGTTTATACTGATGGTAAGTGCAGGAACAGTGTAAGATGTTTAAAGACCCCTTTTACGACACCCCGGTAAGAAATGAGGGTTGCCTTATTCTATTCAGCCGGATTCCACTCGTTAACAAACCAAAACGTTAATCAATGTTAGAGACAGGCTTGGAGATTTTAAAGTCTCAACGAGAAACGTCTAGAAGCACTGAATGAGATGTTAATACAAAAGGTCAACACAATAAATAACAAGCCACCGAACACCTGCCCGGTGCGTGAAATATTAGTTTTAGAGATATCGGTTGAGTAGAAACCTGTGCGATCAAATTGTAGGTACTGGGCGCTGCTCGCGACTTTGTCGGCGCGGATTTGACTACCAATGTAAAGGTGGCTTATGTCACTCTACAGTACTTCTATTAACTCCTTATCTTTTGTAAAGTAGGAACAGACATAAGCTTGCGGCTCCTGCTTTGCGCCTTGCAAAAGAATGTAAGTCGTTTTTGAGTGTACTGTTCATACTCTACCAAGACAGCATACTATCGGGTCTCTGCTTTACACACCGCACGCTCGTCCTTACCCGTCGTGATAGGAGTAAGTGGGTAATTCTCTCACTTCGCCCCATTACTAAAGCGCGGGTATGAGGCGACAGAACCTCTAATATTATAATCTACATGTTATCAGGCCTTCTACCTTTATTCACATAGACTACAGCAGGTGGGGGCTAAATGTAGAGTGTACTATTCGTTCTTATACCTGGTTCATGCAGAATTTGTAAAAACTCATGCACTACCCGTTACCAATTTTTTTTTTTTTTTAACAGGAAAAAACTCCTTATGGGTACCGCCGCCCGACGGGGACAGGCGACGGTTATGTCGGACTCGCACCGACTAAAATAACCTGTGTGCTCCACTACGCTGCTGGTGGCGGGGATAGGGTACCTATGAAGACATTGCCCCCCATCCCCGCCAGCAGCAACTCTGTAGCCCAGAGTGCGCCACCTCTGGGTCGGGGCCTCTCTGAAAGTGGCCCCTCCCTCCGCTGGACGATGCATCGGGAGCACCGGATGCATCGAACGCCTTGGGGACCTAACTCCAGCGAGCGTCCGATAAAGCACCCGTTACCAATAACACAACAACACACAAGTACTGCAAACATTCACCACCACAATCTCAACAATTGTTTCGCCCGAAGCATCAGGAAATAGACTCCACTCGACAATTGATGGTATCTGGTATGAGAACGAATATCACTATCACTACATATTATAAAACAAAGTCCATATTTCCGTATGTACGCATAAAACTTTAAAACTACGCAACCGATTTTGATGCGGTTTTTTTTAATAGATAGAGTGATTCCAGAGGAAGGTTTGTACGTATAATAATATTCAATACGAAGTAGAGAAATAATGTAATTTTTGAGGTTTCTGTAAATAATTACATTTTTTCCGCTTACATTGCAAACGCAGGCTAAACCCTACGAGATTTATCAAAATGATGTATTAAGTATTTGTACACCTTAAAAAGGTCTACAGAAAAGTCCGCGATGGTATATGTCTATCTCTTATGGATAACCCACAATAGCAGTTTTTTTCATTTACTTTTTACGAAAAATGATGCCTTATGTTCAAAGCAATTTTTATACAATACAGCATTAATCCTTATCCAATTGAGTACCTTAAATAAATTGTTGATTTAATATAGATCAATATTGCCGTTTACAGCATGTAATTTAAGTGAACATTTTCGGAGATATTACAGATTTAAAATCCCGCGAGGAGGCCGCGCTCAGACCTTTAAGCGCTTCGAATTTAACAGCGACCGGAGGCGCAACTAAATGTCCTTTCAAGTTTATATTGTCTAATGATAAGAAAGCTGTGAATGTTGTATGTAAAGACATTGTCTAATCAATTGTAAAAATAAATAATATCACTACATAGTATAAAACAAAGTCGCATTCTCTGTCTGTCCCTATGTCCGTATATCCCTATGTATGCTTCAATCTTTAAAACTATGCAACAGATTTTGATGCGGTTTTTTTTTTAATAGATAGAGTGATTTTAGAGGAAGGTTTACATGTCTAATAATTTTCAATATGGAGTAGAGAAATACTGTAATTTTTGAGGTTTCTAATGTGATGTCGTAAATAATTACATTTTTTTCCGCTTACATTGCAAACGCAGGCTAAACCCTACGAGATTTATCAAAATGATGTACTAAGTATTTGTACACCATGAAAAGGTCTACAGAAAAGTCCGGGATAGTATATGTCTATCTCTTATGGATAACCCACAATAGCAGTTTTTGTCATTTACTTTTTACGAAAAATGATGCCTTATGTTCAAAGCAATTTTTATACAATACAGCATTAATCCTTATCCAATTAAGAACCTTAAATATATTGTTTATTTAATATTGATCAATATGACCCTTTACAGCATGTAATTTAAATAAACAGTTTCGAAGATATTACAGATTTAAAATGCAGGGGCCGCGCCGCGAGCCTATAAATAGCGCGTCGGAGGTCGCGGTTCGCCTCTCGGCGATGCTTTCGCGCTCGCCCGTCTTATCGGTGACGCTGTCAAAGCCATTAGGGCTAACAGCATTAGTCAAATTCGAAAAAAAAAACGCAGTTCGCCCTTTAACCATTTGAATTTAGCAGCGATCGGACGCATTTATGATCGGAGCTCTCTAGCGAGGAAAATAACAATCACTATCACTATCACTACATATTATAAAACAAAGTCCATATTTCCCTATGTATGCATAAAACTTTAAAACTACGCAACAGATTTTGATGCGGTTTTTTTTAATAGATAGAGTGATTTCAGAGAAAGGTTTGTACGTATAATAACATTCAATACGGAGTAGAGAAATACTGTAATTTTTGAGGTTTCTGTAAATAGTTACATTTTTTTCCGCTTACATTGCAAACGCAGGCTAAACCCTACGAGATTTATCAAAATAATGTACTAAGTATTTGTACACATTGAAAAGGTCTACAGAAAAGTCCGCGATGGTATATGTCTATCGCTTATGGATAACCCACTATAGCATTTTTTGTGGTTTACTTTTTACGAAAAATAATGCCTTATTTTTGAAGCAATTCTTATACAATACAGCATTAATCCTTATCCAATTAAGTACCTTAAATAAATAGTTGATTTAATATAGATCGATATGGCTGTTTACAGCATGTAATTTAAGTGAACATTTTCGGAGATATTACAGATTTAAAATGCCGTGAGGACGCCGCGCTTCGCCCTATAACACTTCGACTTTAGCAGCGATTTCGCTCTTTCAAGAGTTTGTTCAAAGACATTCTGTAATTAAATGTAAAAATAAAATACATAATGAATAAATCAAAACAACTGGATCAATTTTAATCATTTTTTTTACACTGACTGACATGGGATATATATTTTATACCCGTGCGAAGCAGGGGCAGGCCGCTAGTATAGTATAAGTACACTCTACATTTAACATTGCATATATTTTCTTTTATCGCGGATTATAGCAAAATAATATTTTAATTAGTTTTGTATTATGGACGTCCGCAAAGTAACGCCTGATTCTATAAATTATCATCAACACAACATTAATTTTATTCATATTTACAAAATTCAGCTGGCTAATTAGTTGATTCAATCGCGAGATTTCATCTTCCGGACGATAAAGACATAAAAATCGACAGTTGACTTGTGTGATTCGAGCGGCAGACCGGTTCCGACGGACGTGACCTTTTTGCTTAAACACGTTCGAACATGATAAGATATGTTTTAGGAAGTAATTTTATTTTGCATTCGTCAACTCTCTCGTTTGGTGGGAAGCGATCGGATATTTTGAATTTTCGGCAAGAACAAATTGTGTATTAAATAATTTTTAAAATTAGGCGTTACTTTGCGGAGGTCCATAATACAAAAGTAATAATAATTAATTAAATTATTTTGCTATAATCCGCTATGACATCCTTTTACATTGAGTATTCTTGTCTGACGTCTATTAAACAATAACTCACATGCTATTTCACTATATACAATTGAGCGTGCTTAGTGCGAGTTATTTTAACCTACTCGATCGCGTCATCGTAACACCATAATAGATAGAGACATGCTATCCCAAACTTTTTCGTAGTATCTTTGTAGATCTACATTTCTCTAGTACATTATCTTAGTGTATCACTTTTGGTTTATGAGGCGCACTCGACTAAAGCTTCCAGCAGGCGAATTTATTAACATCGGCGCTTCCTTCTCAACACAATTTACATTAAACGGTATAGTTTTTTCTCTACGTTTGTTCTCTATTTGGTAAATTGATCCCTGAGAACCATCTGAGGCATTAGCTCGATGAAATTCATAACAGGGTTAGGTGATGACTTCCGCTATAGGATTCCGCCTGTCTGAGAATAATTTCCACTGTTAAACGACTACTAACTATAAATCTATGTATTAATCTAATAATATTGTTATAAATAGTATCTGGTTGACCGAACCTTGCTCGGTAATTTTTTACAAAATTAAAAAAATATATATATTGGCTAGGTTGGACTCGATCCTAGGTATTTTCATTTCTCGAGACCCCCGTTCCCCGAATAAGCTACGCTGACTTGACAATTTTCGGCAAAAATAGTGTTTTATATTACATTTAAACGTTAATAATTTTTTATGCCCAAAACAGGGATAAATCGATTTTTCTCCCCCAGAACTACCTACATGCTGAATTTCAGGAAAATCGTTTCCGAGATTCCGAAAATATATACATATATACAAGATTAACTCATTTTAATAATAAAGATATGTATAGATTTCACTACCGACATAACGTCATTAAAAAAAACTCGTTATCAAAATTGCCTAACCGGAGAGGCCGAGTGGCGAGATGGGGCCGCACCAGTCTGATGGGACCGTTACGTTCGACCGTCAATGGAGCCCGGCTGTTTGCATAAATTGCCTCGTTTCTATCTTCATTCATTAAGCGACTCGATATACTTGGTGGCAGCGTTAAAGCTAACATACACGACCTGATTTCACACTGTCCGATCTTATGCCCTTAGCCCGTAAGAGCTTGATATACTTGGTGGCAGCGTTAAAGCTAACATACACGACCTGATTTCACACTGTTCGATCTTATGCTACTTACCCGTAGCCCAAAAGAGCGTTTATCGATTTTCTTTAATCTATACTAATATATAAAGGAGAAGTGTTTGTTTGTTTGAAAACGCTAATCTCATGAACTACTGGACCGATTTGAAAAATTCTTTCAGTGTAAGGTAGTCCATTTATGGAGCAAGGCTATAGGTTATATTACATCACGCTAAGATGAATAGGAGAGAAGCAGCATTTCCTTGCGGGCGAAGCTGCTGGCACAGCTTGTAATATATATAATTAAGCGTTAATTTGCGTTACTTTTCTATACTACAAAAATAATGGTAATATTATTTTGCTATAATCTTGACGTGTCAATGCCGTGCCAGTGCCGTGTCAGTGCCGGCCGTGCCGTTTTCTATTCAGCCAGATATGTCTGGCGGAATAGAAAAGAACAGGGTGGTCTTTTCTATTCCGCCAGACATATCTGGCCATATTATCTGATCATTTTTTGCCGAGGTGTCGTAAAAGGCAACTAAGTCGACCTATCGCGTGGTAATCGGCTGTGTAGATTAGACCAACCTCTTTGTTACCGAGGTGTCGTAAAATACGAATAAGTTAAGTTGACGTCAGGCAGGCGGCCGGTCGTAAAATACGTAGCCAAAACATGTTTAAAACATGTTGCCGACTCCACTTAGAGAGGGATAATGACTGGAGGCCGACGATGATGATTATTTTGCTATAATCCACCTTCAATAACACCATTAAATAATAAATGAAAACTTCAATAGTCGGGTTTAGTTTATCATATATCCATACTAATATTAATCAATAAATCTGTCCGTCGGTCTGTCACGCTTTTGCTGCTTAAGCGTTACAGACCGTATGACCGACAGACCTCATTATGCAAGCTATGTATGGTAAAAACATCCCCATTTTTTAAAATAATTTTCTTTTCATAAATTTCTTTTAATGATAATAATTAATCATTGCGAGTAATTGAAAATTTAAGTTAACATGAAGTTGTGGGTTTAGCTTTATTTTAGTAAAAATTAAAAATAGCAATATACTAAATCCGATACTAAGCCTCCAAAGTGAGATTTATTATTGTCAATATTTATTAATTTATCGAAGAATAATACAGTTCGTAGATTATAATGACATCCAATCGTGAAAAATAGAGTTTGTTGTAGAGAAATTAAAATAAAACATTGAATAATGTAGTGCCATTAAATTAAAACATAAATTTTTATTGACCAATCTCTCCATTTCATTGACGCTTGTTCATTAAGCTAAGCGATCTACTTGGTGGGCGTCATTTTAAAGTCTCGATACACGATACGTCGTGCAAGTGACACATTATAAAAGATTTAAATCTCTTTTCCGGCCTGTAAATATCACACAAAGGCGTCCTATCTCTTGTAAATAATTATTTAAGATAAAAATAAAGGCTTAGGCTACATAATAGAGTTCGTTACTAACATGTATTTTTGTACCCTCATTTCTTACCGAGGTGTCGTAAAAGGTGACAAAGGTAAGTTGACCCACCATGTGGTATCGGGTTTAGTAGAATAGACCACCCTCTTCCTTACCGTGGTGTCGTAAAATACGACAGAGGTAAATTGACGTCAGGCGGGCGTAATAACGCAGCCAAATCTTGTGTCAGCATGTTTATAACATGTTGTGCCGACCCCACTTAGAGTGGAATAAGGGCAACTTCAGTGTTATCCTCTAAACTACCGACTTTTATTTAGTTCTTGAAAGAAAACTGAGATTATTTTTATTGCGTTTCTTTGAGTACGTTACGTAATGGAACCGAAGGTGTTCAATGATATGACGTGATGAATAACAAATGTATATTTGATTGGCTACATGCTCATAATATGTATAATAAATTAGATTCATCATCATCCTCCTGCCCTTATCCCACTCTAAATGGGGTCGGCACGACATGTTATAAACATGTTGTCATATGATTTGGCTGCGTTTTTATGACCGGCCGCCTGCCTGACATCAACTTACCTTAGTCGTATTTTACGACACCTCGGTAAGAGAGGGTGGTCTATTCTACTAAACCGGATACCACACGGTGGGTCAACTTACCTTTGTCGCCTTTTACGACACCTCGGTAAGAAATGAGGTTGGTCTATTCTACTCAGCCGGATACCACACGGCGGGTCGTCTTACCTTAGTCGCCTTTTACGACACCTCGGTAAGAAAAGAGGGTGGTACTATTCTATTCAGCCGGATACCACACGGCGTGTATAATAAATTAGATTCAAAACAAAGAAAAATACCTTAGCTTATAAACTACGGATTTTAACAGGAGGAGCAAAATACAGGCAATATACATTTATTGTCACACATTATATTTAATATTTAAATGAGCTAATCTATATATATATATATATATATATATATATATATATATATATATATATATATATATATATATATATATATATATATATATATATATATATATATATATATATCGGATGGAGGGGGCATTGATCTAGCTAGGTTCCATTAAAAAAAATAGTTTTATCCCTGTTTTGTTGTTTTTTTTTGTTTCGTCTTAAAAAAATGTTAAAATGTGGAATTCAATGCAAATGATATTTTTGCTGTCAATTGTGAAGCTGTGATAGCCCAATGGGTAACGGGTGGATCAAAAAAAGTTTCAAGTCCGGGATGGAGTCCCACATGTCACCGGCGTTATCTTTCTTTTTATTTTTTTTCATTGCACTTTTTTATATTTTTTAAAAATTATCGAGCAAGGCACGTTTACCGAGGTACTATTTTTGATATGCCTATTCCGTATAAAATTTTTATTTATCTATAACTCACGTACCAGTTGTTTAAAACTATACGTGTGAGCTATGCTTTTGCTTATGAATTATTTATTTGTGGCTGTACGCCACACTTTTATGGTATGTAATTGTTAGCAAAATATAACATTAAAAAAAAGATTATATCTTACTAATTTATTTAAAATATACACTGGACATATACTAACGCGTTATCGAAACAGTGTTGCCAACATAAGCATCAAACGTACCAAATTAAAAATAAATAAATAAATATATGGGACACTTACACACACGGTCGACCATCCCCAAATGAACTAACTTAATCCTTGTGTTATAGGTGACAGACAACTGGTGAATATATACTTTTATAATTATAATACCTATACTTAAATACAAATATACACCCAGGCTCAAAGACCAACAAATTCATTTATAGAAAGTGTTGGCCCTCGGCGGGAATCGAACCTGCGACCCGCGGGCAGGGCCACTACCCACTGCGCCAACGATCCAGTCAAAATACTCAGTCGAGCCAGTAAATTTCATCAATATTGCTCCAGCGTTATTGAAAACGAAACTGATTCGTGCGTTTATAATATCAGTACGATGTTTCGACTTAATTGGATTTTCTCGTTATCGAATTGTAACAAGCTTTCGTCGTAAACCCATTAATGTTCAAATCATGTCCAATTAAATGGATTACACGTTGAAGCGTACATCAGGTACGTATTAATCCGATCGGTGTAATTGTACACGACAGATCGCACCGTCTGGAACGGGCTTAAAGACAGGGAGTGTTGCGGAAACTTCTTACTAATATTATTAGCGATGTCAGGAATTCTACTCATAATTTTTTCGATTTGACGTAGAAAAGTCTACATAATAAAGAATCAACGAAAGATAAACGTACAGCCATAACATGTGGAACGGCCCAAACAAGTATTCACATGTTAAGCTAATATTAATTTTCTACCAACCGTTAGGAACTAAGAAGAACTGGCGCTATTATTACTAATATAACTTTTTGAGATTAGATTCTAACAACACGAAATATTAAACGTTGGTAGACGCGGGTCTACTCAAACCAACATTAAGACGTCACAGTAACTAAAGAGACTAGCTGGGTTAACAATGATCCAGCTAGATTTAGCCATCTTGTCTAACAAATGCTAATTGGAACACTAAACACTAAAACTCTAAACACGTGGGTGCTTAATAACGATCTGAGTCGAGTTTTGCAACAAGACTGGCCTCGTCAAGACAAGCTCAGCCATTTATATTGTCACAAACGACCACCCCCTTCCCCCCTTTCTATCTGTTATCCGGTATTCAAAAAACTAAAGAGATGATATTTGACTACTGCGGTTTCCGACAAAACTAACACTCATCCTCCTGCCCTTATCTCACTCCTAAGTGGGGCCGGTACAACGTATCGTTGTTTTACGACCGGCCACTTGCCTTTTACGACGCCTTGGTAAAAAAGAGAGAGTGGTCTATTCTACTCGGCCGGATACAACACGGCATTGATATCTAAATAGCAACTGCAGTAGGTAAATCTGTAACGAACAAGAATATCATTAGCTCGTTATAATGTGCGATGACGTAACCGTTGGCAGAAATGATCGACAGTCGTGTAGTAAACATACGTCAGTCATTGATGGCCGGAAGCTGCGCCTGTGTGCGTGTGTGCCGGTGAAATTATGAAGTCATTCCCATACACAATGTTCAGCTTTAACAGAGTTTGCGGAACGCATGATGCTATGTCCGCCACGTGCGTAGCTATGACAGTTATGGCTTTGGACTCGTTTGGGATTCAGCGGCGGTCGCTCGTGAGATGTATTTCGCGTAATACTAGTTAATTGAATACAATAGATCGTTTTTTTTGTAATGGATAGCGTATCTGTTGTGTTACTCGCTGTTGAAGTAACGGCCTAATACTTAATCCCACTGCTAGGTATAGGACTTCTTTCTCCGTTTTTGGAGGGAATGATTGGAGTTAAGACCCACGCTGCTCCATTGCGGATTGGTAAGGTATGCACATCCCTAGAATTCTCTAAGATATGCAGGTTTCCTCACGATGCTTTCTTTCATCGAAAAGCGTGCGATAAATTAAACACTTAAGTTTAACTGAAAAACTCATTGGGAAAAGCGTGTGATAAATTAAACACATAAGTTTTAACTGAAAACCCATTGGTCCCTGCCCGGAGTTTGAGTTTGAACGACTCGATAGAGTCGCTCGGTCTCACTCGGCTACCACAGCTTATTATTGTTGTACTCTACTACTACTAGTTGTAAGTGGCCATCAATTCAGTCTTGTCAGTCGTCTTTTCAACTTTCTGTGCTGCTTAGATCCAGCAATAACCTTCGTCCTCGAGTACGTTATTTCTGATCTTATTCCTGATTAAATAATGTAGAGAGTTTAGTTATATAAACCAGATATACTCACGTACTTATATCAAGTCACCCTAACTAGATTCGAACTCTCCCTTCAAGGGCCCTTAATCATGAGCTTTTTATGCGGTGTTATCGCGAATGATAATAATCGATTTTTACATTAACTATGAATACTAAGGAGCGGAAGGTCGTCCATGCGATGGACCGACCAGATCAAATCTGCTATGGGCGGTCCAGTGCATGAGTACCCGAATGAGCGGAAACCGGAAAACTGGCGCGATATTATGAAACGTATAAGAGCTGCTACTAAACCGCAACTACAATCACGACCGCTCTGTCAAGAGCGCTACGATTGAGAAGAAATTGAATACCAATCAGAAAAGTGTAAATTCCTGGTTAGATACTTCGAGATTAGATCGCTCCATCGCCCGCTGATTGATTCTGAGGTTTCTCATAGTTAAATAATTTAGAGAAATAGGCGTTACTATGCGGAATTCCATAGCGTAAATTAATTAGTTAAATTTAGTTTGTAAATGCAACTTTTCTCATAGTTTTAACTAAACCGAAACACGATGACAGAAACCTTTAGGTTTATGTCATCAAATATCATCAGTGGTAACACGCATTGTTCGAAAACTTTAGTCTTTAGCTAGCTTGTAGCATAAAGTCTGTATCCGGCCAACAGAGAAATACTTCTCTAGTTACTCTGGAGTTTGTATTTCTTTCTGTCGAATATAATATGAAGTTTCACGTTCGGTATACGGGCCAGTCGCCAATGGAAACTGGAAGTCGAAACCTGTCCGCGACTTCCGACCAGACGCTCCGCAAATAGCGTACGGCGGCTTTTCATTGCGGAACTTTCTCACGGTTCGTAGTAAAAAGCGCGCTTGTTTCACATGTGTCCTATATTCTGTATAAACACATAAATATTGTGATACTGATACTAAAATAATAATGTTATTTTGCTATAATCAACGATTAAAGAAAAGCACCTGGTTGACCGAACCTTTCTCGGAATTTTTTACAAAATAAAAAAACAATCTTAAAAAAAATAATAATTAGGTGGGTGGGGATCGATCCTAGGTATTTACATTTCTCGAGACTGCCCGTTCTCCGAATAATCTACGCTGACTTCACAGTTTATGGCAAAAATGGTGTTTTATATTCAATATAAATTTTAGTATTTTTTAATGCTCAAAAATAGGGATAAAAAGATTTTTTTGTACATAAAACCTAGCTAGATCGATTTTACTCCACCAAAACCGCCTACGCGCTGAATTTCAGGAAAATCGTTGGAGCCGTTTCCGAGATTCCGTTTTGAGAGTGAGATGTATGTATATTTTATAATTACATAGATTCCATATCAAATCAAATCAAAATAATCTTTATTCAAATAAGCTCTTTCAAGTACTTTTGAATCGTCAAGGATCAATATGAATAATGAAGCTACAACTGGTTCGGAATGTTGCTCTTACCGAGAAGAACCAGAAAGAAACTCGGCGGTGTTTTGGCTGTTAGTCCGAGAAACTCTGCATTTCGTACAAATACGTGGTGTAGAAACCGTCTAGAGGACGTTGAATTAATAATACATTTACCAACAGTTTGTCTCTTAATTTCGGAAGTCGTATTTCAAGACCGTCTGCGATATATGGGGCAATTGTGAAAGATCTTTGACTTTATTTCGGGCCGTGAGAAAGTTTCGAAAAGAAACGACGGACGCTGCTCGCCGTTGCGTCTGGCCGCACGCTTTTGTATCTGTGACAGGTTTGAGCTCATCTCATCTGGCGGGTGGTGATGATAAAATCTAATCGGTATGACGTAATTTATAGAATTAGGCGTCACTTTGCGGAGATCTGTGCTGTGGTAGCCCAGCGGTAACACCGTGCGACTCTTTCGAGTTGGACACGAGTTGAAACCCGGGCTTACACCAATGAGTTTTTCTTTTTAAAATATGTGTCTAATTTATAATTACAATTTATCACACGCTTTTCGGTGAAGGAAAACATCGTGAGGAAATCTGCATATCTTTAGAGAATTCTGGAGATATGTGTAACCTACTAAACCGCACTGGAGCAGCGTGGTAGGTCTTAGCTCCAAATCTTCTCTCCAAGAACGGAGAGAAGAGGCCTATTCTCAGCAGTGGGATAGTAACAGGTCGCTATTTACTTGCGGAGATCCATAATACAAAAGTTCTCCCTTTCTTTACGATTCTGTTGTGGATTCTATCTTCTGATGATGCTTCGTTTGCTGGGCGAAACGATGAGTTTCTGATAATGAACGTTTGTAGTGCTTATGTATTGTAGTGGCTTTGGTGGACGTTTGTGCATGTATTTTTACGAATTCTGCATTTATCGTGTATGAAAATGGATAGTCCAGTCTACATCTACATTACATATATTTTATATTTACTTAATCTCAGATTATAACATAATAATTTTATTCATAATAAAATTATTATGTTATAACTATTTGTATTTTTGGCTGTGACGTAATCTGAGTTAGGATTTCCTACGCCCCCGGTAACAATCAAATTACGGGGGGTATTTTGATTGTTTTTGATTTTGAATTTAAAAATGAAGTCGACATGAGTTTAAGCCTTTCGCTCCGGGCCAGTTAAATGCAATGTTAGATTTCGGTGCCAAATTGAACGAAAAAAGCAAATTCTTCTTTCTAAAAACCTATTATTTAAGTGTCTTAAGTGAACAATTCAATTTTTTTTATAGTAATAGTAGTATACATAAAGGGAATAAGAATTTTTAAGGTGGGGCATGGCACAAAAATGTTGGGAAACACTGTTTTATTGTATTGCCACCTGTTCTTGATAATTGTACAAAATTTGAGTTAAATCTATCCGCTCAAAGTGGGTCAAAATTGAATTCAATAGAGTCGGTTACATAAATAAATATATAATTATTTAGTTTCGAAAAGAATGGCCGCCGAGTTTTTGCTGGTTCTTCTCGGTAGGAGCTTTCTGAACCAGTCGTAGCTTCATTGTAATTTGACGATTCAAAAGTCCTTCATCATCCTCCCGCCCATATCCCACTCTAAGTGGGGTCGGCAATAACATTTTATAAATATTAAATATGTTGTCACGCGGTTTAGCTACGTATTTTAGCCCGCTTGTCTGACGTCAACTTATCTAAGTCGTATTTTACAAAACCTTAGTAAGAAAGAGGTGATCTATTCTTATCAACCGACTACCACGCGGTGGGCCAACTTACCTTAGTCCCCTTTTACGGCAACTTGGTAAGAAATGAGTCTATTCTACTCAGCCGGATACCACACGCCGGGTCGACGTACCTTACTCGCCTTTTACGACAACTCGGTAGGAAATAAGGGCGGTCTATTCTACTCAGCCGAATAACACACGACGGGTCGACTTACCTTAGTTGCCTTTAACGACACGTAAGTAAGAAATAGGAGCGGTCTATTCTACTCAGCCGGATACCACATGACAAATGATTCAAAAGTGCTTGTAAAAGCCAATTTGAATCGAAAATTATTTGAATTTAAATACATACAGGTATTAAGGGTAAAAAGCTGTGGTAGCCCAGCGGTATGACCGTGCGCCTCTTTCGAGGAGGTCTAGGGTTCAAACCCCGGGCAGGCACCAATGAGTTTTCTAGTAAAACTTATGTGTCTAATTGATAATTGCAATTTATCACACGCTTTTCGGTGAAGGAAAACATCGTGAGGAAACCTGCATACCTCTAGAGCATTCTGGAGATATGTGTAACCTACCAATCCGCATTGGAGCAGCGTGGTAGGTCTTAGCTCCAATCCTTCTCTCCAAAAAAAAAAAACGGAGAGAAGAGGCCTATGCCCAGCAGTGGGATAGTAACAGGCCGTTACTTACTTTACTTTTTTACATACAGGTAAAATACATATATCGCGTGTAAAATAGCTCGTATTTCATCGATTATTGCGTCTAAATATTTTTGGTGGTCGTTAAGTTTAAATGATTAGAACCACTAATTACTTTGTCTTATCTATGAAGGTAATAAATAACGAATAAAGATACTTAGCGTGTTCTGGAATGGGACGCTACGTGAGGTTCACCACGAGCCGCAGTTATCAATTGTGTTAGCTAATCGGCGATTATAATTATATTTAATAACGCAATCACATTTAATGACAATTAGATAGTCGTGTGGTATCCGGTTGAGTAGAATAGACCACCTTCATTCCTTACTGAGGTGTCGTAAAGGCGACTAAGGTAAGACGATCCGCCGTTCGGTATCCGGTTTAGTAGAATAGATAACTCTTTTTCTAACCGAGGTGTTGTAAAAGGCAACTAAATTAAGTCGACCCGCCGTGTGGTATCTAGCTGAGTAGAATAGAACAACCTCATTTTTTACCGAGGTGTCATAAAAGGCGACTAAGGTAAGCTGACGTCAGGATGGCGGCCTAACGTCAACGCTTATTACCGATCCCATTTAGAGTGGGATATGGGCAGGAGGATGATAAAGCACTTTTGAATGCGCAGCAAAATCGTGTGACAACATGTTTATAACATGTTTCGCCGACCCTACTTAAAGTGGGATAAGGGCAGGAGGATTTTATAACAATCAGAGTAACAATTTTTGAATTAAAACTATCGTGAGTGGTATTAATAGTTATTGTTTAGAACCAGCTATACTCACGTCTTATTCTATGGGGTGAGCCCGACTAGATTCGAGCCCATACAGGTCCTTAATCATGACCTCTTTACGCTGTGGCTACATCAGCGGACAAGGATTCGTATTCACGTTGGCGCGCAATACATCGTGTATCGGCCATACACGATGTCTACATTAGGCGATTTGAAATAAGCTCTTTCATATTTCAAATAAGCTCTTTCAATCACTTTTGGAATCGACAAGGATCAATATGATTAATGAAGGTACAACTGGTTTCTAATGTTGCTCTTAGCGAGAAGAACCAGCAAGAAACTCGACGGTCAATCTTTTAAATATTTTCAATTTTACATTGTTAAACCGCAGTTTGTCTGAAGCTGAAAGGATTTTTAAATCTCATATATATATTCAGAAACGGGTACAACGATTTTCTTGGGGAAGAAAAACGATCTAGATAAGTTTTATTTTTTAAAAATGTCGTTATATCCCTGTTTTCGAGCTCTAAATTTTTTTTTGAAATTTACCTTGAATACAATCACTGTATGTCGCTGTCATGGTGTTTCATTTTGGGAACGGGCGGTCTAGAGAGGTGAAAATATCTAGGATCGAGCCCCACCTGCCATATTATTTTTTAATTTTTCTTTTCTTTTTTAATTTAATTTTTTTTACATCATTTTAAAAATAACCGAGCGAGGCTCACCAAGTCAAGGTCACACAGTTACTATAATAATATGAAATATGAATAAATAATATTCAAAAGCTCTTATTTACAAGTTTACATGAATAAGAATATTTTGAATTTGAATAGAGATCGTTTTCTATACCCCTAAGCCCCATGCAAAAAATTATTATCCATTAAAAACAATAAAAATTACACAATTCTCGCTAGTTTAATTTTGTCGGCGTCAACGAACGATATGGAATTTATCAAATTTTTTTGTACTTAAATACTTAAAAACTAAGCACGGACGTATAAATTATAAACTTTTGTTACTTATTAAAAACTACTTTACAATAATACTCTTTTAATACCGGCGATAAAATATGTAGAAAATTTTATATAGTAAGATAAGAAACAACGATGTGTAAGGATTAATTAAGGAAATAAGTCACTTGAGAATTAAATTTTGGATTATATCGTGCAAATTATTGAAAAGTAAATTTTAAGTGTAAATTCATCATCTATGCTCTTTATAAAACAAAGCCCTCATTAATAGTTCATATCAATCAAATTAGTTAATAAATAATAAAAGTAATAATTAAAAAGTTCCTTATTATAAAAAAGCTATCTATCTGTATGTGATTGATTTTCACAAAATCTACTGAACGTATTTTTTACGGTTTTAGTGGAATTCTTCCGGAAGGTTAAGGTAACTAGTCGGGCTCATCCGATAAAATAACACGTGAGTATAACCAGTTTCTATACAATAATTAGGTTTAGGTAAATAGTACATTACGGTGTAAATTCTGTTGAAGAAGCCGCGCGCTTGTAAAAAAAACTTACCTACTGGGAGCTGTAGTCACGAACGCCGTCTAAGCCAACAGAGATTGTAGATCTACTTAAATTCTACAAAAAAGTCCGGGACATCATGTCTCTAGCTTTTATGGTAAACTCACAATAACTGCTTTTATGTTTAGATTTCCACGCAGTTAAAGCCGCTGACACGGCTAGTAATATCATAAATGTGTACATCTGTATGTCTACTTTTATGTTTTCATAGTTAAATAGCTGGAACAATTTTAATGAAATTTGGCACGTGTGAAACCAGCATACAATCAAATATAAATTTATAAACATAAAATATTTTTTCTTCGTGTACAAAAAAACAAATTGAACGTAATTATTATTAGTTTTATTATCACCTATTTATTAATGTTGATACTTTGGTTCTTTAATATCAGAAGTGGGATTTGTCACTGAGATTTCAGGTTGCACTGAAAGAACTTTTCAATATTTTAAAGACTCAAATTATTAATTAATAGAATTAGGCGTTACTTTGCGGAGGTCCATAATAATAAACTAATGAGAATATTATTTTGCTATAATCCACGATAAAGCGATGAATTTTATAGCAAAATAATATTCTCATTAGTTTTGCCTCTAATTATTCTTCGAGCTATGCTAAAAACAACAAACGGAAGTTGAATATTTATGTATTAGGATTTACTATTTACTTAATGTAGTTATCAAACGTCCGATAAATGTTTAGAGAAGGTTCATAGCCCTGTTGTCGGTGAAGATAAATAGAAGTCGACATGTGTGTTCGTGTCAGGTAATGATAACGCGATTTTTGCAAACACGGCGATATCTTTGTTTGCATTAAATTCATTGAACTTTGCCAATTTTCGAACGCACAAGTATAAGCCGTTTCACGAGAGCTAGCGAATTATTAAAGAAAAATAATTGTGAACTTAACATATATTTTCTATAATCCGCGATAAAAAATATATATATATATATATATATATATATATATATATATATATATATATATATATATATATATATATAATGTTAAATGTAAAGTGTTCCGTTCCTATACCTGATACGTGCAGAATATCTAAAAACTCATGCACTACCCACCAATAACATAAAAATACACGAGCACTGCACATATTCACCACCGCAATGTCAACAATCGTTTCGCCCCGTAACCGTAGCATCGTCAGGAGATAGATTCCATAAGAAAATTGCAAAATTGCGATTCGCTTCGCGGTTGATGAGAGCGGATAGTTTTTTCCTTTATCGCTAAATATAGATAAATAGTATTTTCACTTCTTTTTATATTAGGGACCTCTACAAAGTAACGCCTAATTCTATAAATAATTAATTTTCGCACTAGTAACAAGTAAGGAAATAGCAATAATCAGAGATAAAGCGGCACGGCTGGCGTCTAATCCGTTACATTTTGGCGGTAATCAACCTATAAAAGCCGTTAAGTTTGTTACTTAATCATGTGATAACGTTGCGGTGTCAGAGCACGATAAGGCCTGCTAAGGTGTATACCGCGAATTTTTACCGCCTCTGATAACAGATGTTTGTAAATAGCTAATAATAATAAACCATTGAGTTTTTAGCTTCGAAGTAAGAGGATGGCATTGCACAAAACTAATCCTAACCTATCATATATGTCCGGTATAGTATAGTGCGATAGTATCTGGTATCCGGCTGAATAGAATAGACCATCCTCATTCCTTACCGAGGTGTCGTTAAAGGCGACTAAGGTAAGTTGACACCGTGTGGTACCCAGGCGTCATAAAATATGACTAAGGTAAATTAAGTTGACGTCAGGCTGGTCGGTCGGCCGGTCGGTCGGCCGGTCGTAAAATACAAATCATGTGACATGTTTATAACATGTTTTGCCGATCCCACTTAGAGCGGAATAAGGGCAGGAGGATTCCTCTTTATTATTATATCCTTTTCAATTTTCCTGTTCCCGAAGAAAAATCTCCACTCTACAATTGTACCAAATTCCGTCCATATAAAGCAGTTTAACCGTAAAATCGTAACAGACACAGAGTTTCCCATTTATAATATTAGTATTAACAGTCAGCCATTTTTTTATATTCTCTTAAATAAATTTAAAATGCAATTCACTTCGAAATACAAAAAAAAAACAGTAACTAAAACCGCAAAACACGAGGCTGTGCCGTGATTGAGGGGGTGTAAAATGTGTTACGTAACCTGCAGTTAACCTGATACGGCCTAATCCTTGGTAACAAAAAATGTCGGATCCAGTTTTGGTCGGCGGCCGGAACGCGCCACTCTGCCGCCGGGTAAATTATGCTCTTCGACCCCGTGCTAGGGTTCACAACTTCTGATTTATTAAATTTAATTTATTCTAAAAAATAACTCCAACCAAATAAACAGGACTGACATTAAAGAGAAAAAAGAAGCACTGCGGACATGTGCTTAGACACGAATAGTATAGACTCCTACAACCTATTATGATGGATTATAACAGAAATTATGCAATGCCAACAACATTGAAAATGCGATAATCTTTGCTCCACGTTGTAGGATTGATAGGTATTTTGCCCTATTTACCGCTTATACTTATTCTATACCGATCTATTTAAAAGAAACCTATAAATAATAAAAGTGAAAAACCATTTACAATTAAGGTAAGTGCACTAGTAATAGACCATGTACTGGTTGACCGTTTTGTATGAAATTTTAAATAATAAGCGTTTTGTTTCTAGCTAATAAAAAAATAATTTCTAATTACCTATTGCCATCTATTAACAAGTACCCAGAAGCTAAGAGCTTTAGTCCATTGTTAAATATTTAAAAGGTAATATTATTAATTAATATTTTTTATTAGCTACAACAAACAAAACGCTTACGTATTTAAAATTTCATACAAAACGTACAAACAAACGTTTTCATACAATTACTACTGCCCTTACCTTATAGTTTAATAATAATAACTTTTATTGGGAATAATTTTGATGGGTTTACCTATTTCTATCCGAAAACTTGAAAATCTCCTTGCTAAACTTACTTGTTATCGTTTCTTCAATCCTTATCGATCGATCTACATAATCCGAGCATTCGTTCAACTGAATGAGAACTTACCTTTGCATCTTTCTTTCTTTTTCATAAAAATTATTAGTGGTAACCCTTATTTTGTACCCCGCTGCTTTCTAGATCTGTTCCTTATCGATCAAGTAGGATAATTCAAGAGGTCACACTATGGACACTTGAAACGAAATATTATTTGCATTTGTTTGGAGATTTAATTTCTAAAATAAAGTCTTATTTACTTTCTTTTGTCACTATTATCTCCTTACCAGTACCTTCTCGATTATTCAAAAGTACACACTACGGATTCTCGAAACATACTTTATTTGGCGAATGATTTCTGTGCTTGAAAATTTGTTTCTTTTGCTACTATTAACGCGTCTCTATAGTTTATTCTTTTTTATTAATTCTTTTGCTACTTTATCGATCAAGTTAGATTATCTTAATATAACCACTTTACGTTGTTTGTCCAAACTCTTGTTTTTCTTTTGCCACTATTCGACTTCGTCTGTGAATTCTGTTTTGTTTCTTTTTTTCGCCACTATTCGTGTCTCAAGTTCGATTCTCATCGATTAAATTTGATTATCGAATGGATCGTCTGACAAAACATAATCTACTCAACATCGTTTCCTTTGCAATTCAAAAAAAATTATAGTTACAATTTTATGACTCATTTCTGCCATGTTTCTTTCCTTTTCGATCGAGTTAGATAATGCGGGAGGTCATTCGCTGGTTGGCAGTATGCGATGGTGACCCCAAGCACGATCAAAATGAAATACCATTTGCAACAGTCACGACTTCGCCTCTGGCAAGATAAGCCTGCAACACGGCGTGCCCCGTTTAATTATTATCTGTAAGCCATTATGGTTCTGTTTATCTTAAACACTCTTTGATTCAAATTCCTGTCTGTTTTCCAAATGTAAATAAGTTAAATTGATTACTTTATTATTGGCAATGCATTTTCTGATTTCATGATTTGATTTATTACTTATTTTAAATGCTAGTTCGTGTCACCTAGTTAATTAACAATGTTTGCTGTAAGAATTGATTTGAATGCTGTGATTAGACCGTTATAAATATTTACTTCTGTATATCTTAATTTGATTTCTTTTTCGTTACTGCATCTGCTACAATTCAAACTACAATCCTAAATATTCTTTATTCATATTCTTCTATAAAAGTGCTTTGAACCTTAAACTCTACTGTTGGTTCGGAAAGTTGTTCCTACCGAGAAGAGCCAAGAAACTTGACGGTTCCTCCTTTCAGTATACAATAGAATAGACCACCCTCATTTCTTATAGAGCTGTCGTAAAAGGCGACTGCGGTGAGATGACCCGTCGTGTGGAATCCGTCTGAGTAGAATAGACCGTCTTCATTTCATTCCGAGGTGTTGTAAAAGGCGACTAAGTTAACTTCACGTCATATAACACATCATATAGCAGCCGGTCGTAAAATATCTATCAAAACCCACTTAGAGTGGAATAAGGGCAGGAGAATGTTGCAGTTTTAGATAATACTAGATTTTACCCGCAACTTCGTTTGCGTGGACTGTTGCCGTGTGATAGGTTGATAAAAGATGGCACTTTTCAATGTCATCATATTCTTGTAGAATTAACAGGATTTCTAGCTAACATATAGTTATATAACATATATCGGTGTATAAGGAATAATTGTCATCAATTTCATCGATATTAGTTCAGCGAATTCGCCGTGAAAGAGTTACAAACATACCTCCATACTCACAAACTTTCGCATTTATAATATTAGTAGGATAAAATTGACTACCTTAACTCTATATTCAAAAACGTATGTCCCAGATATTAATGAAGCAATGCAATAAATTCGGCCAACATTGGCCAGTCCGTTGCTCATATCTAAATCTGATGGAATAAGATGCAATACATCAATACAATCTCGTTTTGATGCTCCTCCAGGCCTATCTGTATTACAAATCGATTTATCGGTAGCTGACGGCGTTTCATTCGTTCACGTTTATATAAACGATACAGTTATCGGATATAACTGTCCTGTTTACTTAATTTAAACGTTGATTAAACGCATGCGTTGTATGAGGCCTATATGTTTAATGTAATATCTATGCTTAATTCTGATCAAGGCTTGAAATGTTTTGTTAAATTGGGATCATTATAGTTTTGGTTAATTTTTTTTTCATTTTTTTATACACACACGGTCGTCCATCCCCAAAGTAAGTAACTTAATACTTGTGTTATGGGTGAGAGACAACTGGTGAATATATACTTACATATTTTTTTAATACATACTTAAATACAAATACCGCCCAGGCTTAAAGACCAATAAATTCATTTATAGAAAATGTTGGCCCTCGGCACGAATCGAACCCGCGACCCGCGGAGCTGAAGGCAGGGTCACTACCCACTGCTCCAACGGGCCAGTCAATTGAAGAAGGATTAAGGAAAGAAAATCAACATCTTTCTGCTCTTATCCCTCTAAGTGGGGTCGGCACAGCATATGATAAAATGTTAGTAAATAATTGAATTAAATTATGAAAGAAATCCTCGTTGAATCTAGCGACATTCGTTCCAACTAATAATGACAGTAAAAGCAATTTCAATTATGTCTACGAATAAAACGAACGAAACCGCTGTACGTGAAAGGGCGACTATTTACTTAACGACTCGGTTAGTTCAAATTGATATATATCGATTAAACTAACGAAGGGAATGTCATCTTATAAATTTGTATAATTTGTAAAGTGAAAAACCTGTGGCCAGGGCAGCATTTATTTTGGTTAAAACGTTAAATCTCATCACACAAGAGCAAGATATCTAGGTATTTAATACTCAGAGTCATCATCATCATCTTCCTGCCCTTATCCCACTCTAAGTGGGGTCGGCACAACATGTTATAAACATGCTGTCACATGATTTGGCTGCGTTTTTACGACCGGCCGTCTGCCTGACGTCAACTTACCTGATGAATGATGATAGCAGAGTCTTATTAGCTCAATGGGATCGGACAATCTCGACGTGAAAATACCATGGATGGATTTATATGATTTATAGAAGAAGGCGTTACTTGGCGGTACTCGATAGCACAGAAGTTACAATAAAATTATTGTCCCATATATTTATTTAATAAATAAATATTTGGGACACTTACAGACACGGTCATCCGTCCCCGAAGTAAGTAAGTTAATACTTGTGTTATGGGTGAGAGACAACTGGTGATTATATACTTATTACTTAAAATACAAATATACACCCAGACTCAAAGTCCAACAAATTTAATTATAGAAAATGATGATCCTCGGCGGGAATCGAACCCGCAACCCGCGAAGCTGAAGGCAGAATCACTTCCCACTGCGCCAACGGGCTGGTCTTAGCTCCAACCTTCTCTCCAAAAACGGAGAGAGGAGGCCTATGCCAAGCAGTGGGATAGCAACAGGCCGTTACTTTGGTAGAGTCAATTTTCCGAACGTAGTCAATTTTCAATACAGTATATTTTTAAATTTTTGGGGTGTGATTCTTTCTACTTTTTATCTGAAAGCGTAGTCAAATTGTTTTGCTTATCTGTTTGTTGATATCATCTGTCAATCTTAACATTATCACTTACCATAGAGATCACACCGACACGACTGATAAAATATCCTTAAATTTATTATTCTTTTATCAATTTCATTGTGTGAAAGTTTGTTTAAGGCGAAGTTGGTAATTTAGCCTTAAATAATTTTTCGGCGATGTCTGTTATAATAATTTTAAAGGAGCGTAAATAATATTGGAAATTTATTTATATGACTTGTAGAGGGAGAAACTCTTTCCGTATTTTTTACCGAGGTGTTGCAAAAGGCGGCCGATCGTCGACCTTGCCAAATCATTTGACATCATGTTTATGACAAGTCATTGAAACATATTCGTGCCCCGATCTTTGAAGGACGGCGACATCCCTTTAAAAATAATCGATTTTTAATAAAATCGATTATTTTTTTACGAAATAATCAATTTTTTTCTGACTATTTCAAAAGTTGTCTTTTTAATATTGATAATTAATTACAATAAAGGCTAATTAAAGTGGACAACTACCAAGAAATAATATCAGATGCGTTGTTTGTGAAATTGGATTAAAATGTGTAGTTTGGCTAAATTGGTTTCATACAACAATGCATATCTAACCTTAAAAAACAAGAAAAAGAGTAAAAAAGAAAAAGTGATCCCTAAAAAAATCGATTTTTGATGAAAGATAATCGATTATTAAAAATCGATTATTTTTTCACATCGCTACTGGCAAGGACCCGTGCACGCAGCATTTCAACACAATGCACTCAATACCATTGGTTAAAGCTTAATGGTTTGGTTAATCGTATCCGTTTACAATATCCCAAATTCTTCCCTTCCCTTAAAAACTAACTTAAAAGTTCCTCGTACTATGTACCCCGCCCTACGTAACTTACTTTTAGGATAAGATTAGTTATGACGTCATGTTTGATTTTTCTACGGATTTCCCGGGTTCTGATTTGATCACACAGGGGCACTCACGATGGACGATCTGTAACTCGCTGAGAAGTTCTCGTAATTTGGTCAAAAACAAGTTTCATTCATAAGTCATAACAAAAAAAGGTATGCGGTTAATGAATCAGTTGTAACCGCAATAGAAAAAGTTATTTACGGTACACGATGAACTAAATTAAGTAACGAGTATATTTTATAACTTGACTAGATGTGCTTGCGGCTACGCCTGCGTGGAAATCAGTGTCACAAAAATTTTCCCAATTTGAAATTTTGAAGTTATTGTGAGTTAACTATAAGAGATAGAGACATGCTGTCGCGTACATTTTCATAGTATTTTTGTAGATTGTAATCTACAATTCTCTAGTACATTATTTTGGTGTGTCTGTTGTTTTAGGTGGCGCACACGACTAAAGCGTCCATCAAGCGAGTTTTCTTTTAACCCGCGGTCTCTTCAACATTATTTACATAAAACCGTAATAAACCATCAACCTAAACCTTCCGGAAGAATTATACTACCTTTAAGTAGAGACAGTACAAAAACCCGTTCAGTAGATATTTAGAAAATGGATCACATACAGAGCAGTGTCTTCTCGCTTACTCCCCGGGTGGGGGGTAGGCGGGGTACGGGCCTCGAGGCGTACCTCTTTGCCCAGACCTCAAAGTCTTCTTCAGGTGGTCCTAATTCGGGTGGTGTCATGATCGGTGGTGGGTGCACCTACAGACAGACTTTGGATCTTTGTTTTATAAGTACAGATATAGATGTCGCACTGGCTAAATACTCTGACATTTAAAGCTATTTGAATCAAATAACACTCCTACGTCTTTATAAATAACTGTTTCCGGTTAGACAGGTCATGCGAGCGTACAAATTAGTTTAATTTTTATTTAATCGCAACATTCTATGCGTTTTTAGTTTCACGTTTATTTCTTAATACTGTTTTTATGTGTGATTTAATTTAACAAATGACTTCGTTATTTCCGTAAATGAGACCCATTCCGAGTTTATTAGCATTCTAAGCGTATTTAGAGCTCAAATTAGAAATAAAGGAAAAATTGAATCATTCTGAATAACTGAGTAAAAAATTTTAAGTTTTAAGTTCTTGTTTTAGGAACCGTAAGCTTTTATAAAGTTGTAGTCAGTGTCGCAAAGTTTTTCCCACGTAAATTCGCTTTATTTTATTATGAGTTACAAATATATATTAAACCACGTCGTGTGGTATCCGGCTGAGTAAAATAGTACCACCCTCCTAACTTACCGAGGTGTCGTAAGAGGCGACTAAGCTAAGTCGACCCGCCGTGTGGTATCCGGCTGAGTAGAATAGACCAACCTCATTTCTTACTGAGGTGTGGTAAAATACGACTGAAGTAAGTTAACGTCAGGCAGATGGCCGGTTGTAAAAACGCAGCCAAATCATGTGACATGAGGATGATGATTACAAATATATATTAAACCAAACTAGAATAAAAAAAAAACACCTTCTTAAGAATGCCTAGGCAAAAAGAATCCATACAACATAGAGCGTTCAGTAAGTCGATGTGCGTAATACGTTTACTCGCTACCAAATTCGGATAATATAATAAAATAAAATTGGCACTGATGTTATGTTTTTAGAGAGTGTTTAATTTTATTCCATAAAATATTTTATAGTATTTTATTTATTCATTTCGCGTAAGGATTGATTTAGATAAGAATTAATGCGTACAGAATAACAGAATACAGAAGGTTAGGAACATCTATTTTCGACCTATCACACGACAACGAACTACGCGAACGAAGTCGCGGGTACAAGCCAGTTCTTTCATAATGGCAATTCTTGGAAGCGCACTTTTAATAAAATAGCTCTACGATTTTGTCATGGAATCTATTCCATGACGATGCTTCGGTTACGCGTCGAATCTATTGCATGTAATCGCGTCGGTTATTACTGGCCAAATGTCACCATGAACAGTGCTTCCCACGGGAAAGCGAGTTGTTTGTCAAATTGTTGTTTGTTGCTCGCAGCGTTAACTCGATCTACTTCCTCTTGGCATGCTGTAGATACGGCTCGTGCGATCGCGTATCGGCCTCGGGTTCAATATATATATGAATATATATTTTTTTTAATTTTAAGTTTTATACTAGCGGCCTACCCGTGCGAAGCAGGGGCAGGCCGATAAATCTCGTAGGGTTTGGCCAGCGTTTGCAATGTAAGCGGAAAAAAATGTAATTATTTACAGAAACCTCAAAAATTACAGTATTTCTCTACTCCGTATTGAATGTTATTATACGTATAAACCTTCCTCTTGAATCACTCTTATCTATTTAAAAAAACCGCATCAAAATTGCGTGAAGGGTTTGTGCATGTGTTTTTACGAATCCTGCATGTATCAGGTATGATAACCGATTGTCCACTCTACATTTAGCATTATATATATTTTCTATTTTACTTCATCGCGGATTATAGCGAAATAATTTTATTATTACTTTTGTATTATGGATCTCCGCAAAGTAACGCCTAATTCTATACGTTGAGCATCCTTTACATAGAGCATATAAATTTTTACAATGATTTACTACAGTTATCATTAACATATACTTCTGTACGTAAATGTGGTATTTATAATGTTGAACTTTGATGACTGACGATATAAAGAATATAAAGGAAGATATAAAGATTTATACGCCCGAGCGTCGCTGGAGCCGAAGGCGAAGAAAAGCGATAAAATTGTAAACAGGCAGCCAGTCGTAAAAGAATCTCTTTAATGGCTTCTTGATCAGCTCGAGGCCGTAATATTTATTGGATGATATATTATTATTTAATGTGTTTCCTCCAACTGACTGCAGGATGAATAAAAGTTGTGTAGAGAAACAATAAAAACAAGAATTTTAACAGATGCAAACGATAAATACATGTCGCTAAAATTAACATTGTAAGTATTTTTGTTTCGGCCTAGTAGAATTGACCACGCTCATTTCTTACGGAGGTGTCGTAAAAGGCGACTAAGGTAAGTCGACCCGGCGTGTGGTGTCCGGCTGAGTAGAATAGACCAACCTCATTCCTTACCGAGGTGTCGTAAAAGGCGACTAAGGTAAGTCGACCCGCCGTGTGGTATCCGATTGAGTAGAATAGACCAACCTCATATCTTACCGAGGTGTCGTAAAATACGACTAAGGTAAGTTGACGTCAGGCTGGCGGCCGGTCGTAAAATACGCAGCCAAATCATGTGACAACATGTTTGTCTGTTCTTTTTAGCCGGATACCACACGGCTATCAAATGTCTAAATTAAAATAAATTTAGAAACAAAATAATAAGAAAAATGCTTATATTAATGAGTCAAATTTAACTTTACTAATTCGTAAGAATCTCTCTTAAGGTCCAAGTCCAACGTTCCAAGTCTCGTGATCGATTAGCCACCATTTCAATATCATTTGTTTATTCATAAGTACATAATTATTCCTTTCCTAATTCGCCTACCAATTATTTTTTATGAAAGACCGTTTTGTATTCAAACTTTCCACATTTAGGGAGATAACATCTAGGAATGTCATACCGATGGTACGTGAGCGTCTTCTTCTTGATTATTTGGCCGAATGCCGATCTAATGTTTACGTGTCGCACAAACAGGCGTTATCTCGGCCGGCGTCAATGAATCGTGGTCGACTCGCGTGCCCCGAATCTCTAGGCGTCCTGACACCGCTCGCGGTCGGCGTCTCATCTTATCTAACCATGTGGAGGCTGCATCGGTGCATAGTGCACGCGGCGAGGAGGGGAGGCCGGAGGGGAGGGGAGGGGGCCGCGTACTCGAACCGCCAGCCACTAGCCAGTCATTCGCACCGCGAACGTCGGCAGTGACGCACGTGCTCACAAGTCCAAATTCCACGTACCGTCTCCCGTGAGACTGCGTGCGTTGTCACCATCCGTATATAAAATCCAGTGTTAAAAATAAAGCCGGCGACAGACAGCGGTGTCTCGGGTTTATATTTAAATGATAGCGCGTACGTCGTGCCCGGCTCGTCTCGGACGCTCGCCGACATGAGAATAAGTATGTGACACCTCTCTTTTAAACCTTCATAGTGTTTACAGTTGTGCTTTCCAGGATATGTGTTTATTGAAATGTGCCGTTTATCTCCTCTTTGATTTGTGATCTTCAAGTGGTCGGGTTTCCGGTTGTAAACGTGATTATTCGTGGTATCCGGTTTGGTAACATAGGATGTTGTAAGTAGAGCTAACAGTGTCCTCTATGATCCGTTGTATTGGATATGGGAGAAGTAAAGGTTCAGACTTCTATTCGCATTACAATTCTATATAGGGTTGCCAACTATACTGTTAAAAACAGTATTTATACTTTTTAGTGTTGACCAAAAATAAAGTAAAGTTAAAGCCTTAAATTTCGGCTTAAAAATATAACATATTATTTAAAAATATTACTAATATTGTTTATGAAACAATACGCTCTGTTCTTGTCAACTCAACATTTGCTGTAAGAGTTTTTCTAATAAATAATGCAAAGTGGAGTGACGATTGATAAACTATTAATTTCATAAAAAATGTACTCATTTATATTAATTTAGTAATAATTGTAATAAAAACGACTAATTTAATCTATACTAATATATAAAGCTGAAGAGTTTGTTAGTTTGATTGTTTGAACGCGCTAATCTCAGGAACTACTGGACCGATTTGAAAATTTGTTTGAGTGTAATATAGTTCATTTATCGAGGAAGGCAATAGGCTATATAACATCACACTAAGATAAATAGGAGGGCAGCAGCAATAAAAAATATTGCGACAACCGCAAAATTTAAGGCTTTCCTTGCGTACGCTAAGTAAACACTGAAAGTTATTTAAAAATCTCTCATAATTAACTCACGATAAATACTTTTATGTTCAATATTTTTATGTTTAAAAGAAGTTCTAAAAATGTCTATTTAACATATTAAATACATAAAATATCTTATAATGATATGGTTTTTGGAATGTAGATCTTCACAAAGTAACGTCCTATTCTATTAATTGAATAAAATTCTGTTATTTTTTTCTAAAATACTGTTAACTTCGCAAACCTCACAAATATACTCATCTCTTCCTGCCCTTATCCCATTCTAAGTGGGGTCGGCACAACATGTTATAAACATGCTGTCACAGGATTTGGCTGCGTTTTTACGACCGGCCGCCTGCCTGACGTCAAGTTACCTCAGTCGTATTTTACGACACCTAAGAAAGAGGGTGGTACTATTCTACTCAGCCAGATACCACACGACGGGTCGACCTACCTTAGTCGCCTTTTACGACACCTCGGTAAGAAATGAGGGTGGTCTATTCTACTCAGCCAGATACCACACGGCGGGTCGACTTATCTTAGTCGCCTTTTACGACACCTCGGTAAGAAATGAGGTTGGTCTATTCTACTCAGCCGGATACCACACGGCGGGTCGACTTACCTTAGTCGCCTTTTACGACACCTCGGTAAGAAATGAGGGTGGTACTTTTCTATTCAGCCGGATACCACACGGCGTAAACCTCACAAATATACTCATATCTTGTAAAAAGAAATAGTTGGCAACCCTAATTCCATCCTTACAATTTCAAATATTATGGAATGATCCGGCGCTTTCTGAAACTGCCCCGTCGATTTGTGCGATTTCGAAATTATGTACTCGCACAGAGTTTATCGAACCCGCCTGAGTGATTTACTATAACTAAAGATATCTCTACATTACGCAGTATGAATTAACTGTACAATTACTACTTAACTTACATCACTTTAATTATAGTTTACACGTTTCAAGCTCATTCATAATTTATCGTCGCTTAAAAACTTAATGACTTATCTCTGAAGTTAAAATGAAATATACATTTTAACTAATGAAGTTTAGTATAAACGTGTAAATAAAAAATAATAATAAAATTAGTTTAAGTTTATATTGGATTATAGCAACATATTTTATTATTACTTTTGTATTATAGATCTCCTGAAGTTAAAATAAAATTAAATATTTTATTCATATAACTAATGAACTTTAATAAAAAAGTAATAATAAAATTATTTTACTATAAAATTTATCGTGGATTACCCATAGCAAAATATTTTATTATTACTTTTGTGTTATGGATCTGGAAAGTAACGCCTAATTCTATAAATTAAGTTCAGACAAAGAAACTTAAATATTAAAATTCTCAACCCATATAACTTTACCTAACCTTAAAAATTACTTAAAATCTATTAAGTTAATTATTAACTTATTAAAAAATTTTAAAAGCCATAAAATGAATGAAATAAAAATCATTGCAATTTTAGAAGCTAGCTAAACGATGTCCGACTAATCGTTGGTATATATTTGACTTACCCGTTGGCGCAGTTGGCAGTGATTCTGCCTTCAGCTCTGCAGATCACTGGTTCGATTCCCGCTGAGGGCCAACATTTTCTAACAACAATTTGTTTATTCTTCGAGTTCTTGTGTATTTGAATATGAATTTAATATTATACAAGTATATATTTACCAGTCGTCTGTCAACAATAACACTACTATTATTTTGTAGACGGACGACCGTGTGAATTTTGCCATATCACTACATATTATAAAACAAACTCGCATTCTTTGTTTGTCCATATATCCCTATGTATGCTTCAACCTTTAAAACTACGCAACAGATTTTGATGCGGTTTTTTTAATAGATAGAGTGATTCAAGAGGAAGGTTTATATGTATAATAACATTCAATACGGAGTAGAGAAATACTGTAATTTTTGAGGTTTCTAATGTGATGTCGTAAATATTTACATTTTTTTCCGCTTACATTGCAAACGCAGGCTAAAAGTAAATAAGTAAAAAAGTATAAAGGAATATCTAAATTCATATAGGAATTTAGATATTCCAAAGATAGCAGGAAATCTTCTTGGTATAGGGAGAGTTAAATTGATTTTCTCCAAATTTAACGCGTGCGGGCCACGGGCAGTAATGAATAAATCAAAACAACTGGATCGATTTTAATCATTTTTTTACACTGACTGACATGGGATATATATTTTATACCCGTGCGAAGCATGGGCAGGCCGCTAGTCTATGATATATAAGTTGCTCACTAATGATCCTCACAAAGTAATTTAGATAATATTGTACAAATTGCATATTATAATCGAACCTTATTCCCGTTTTATTCTGTAGCCACACACTACCTGTCATTCCATTGTTGTGCTTAAAGTCTTTTGTGGCATATGCGGTCGGACCCTTATGTGGGACGAAGGGCTCACTTATACCTGGTGGTTGAAAGAGATTAACAAAAAACCTTCATTCTATTCACATGCTGAATTTGTGATATTGAACGTGTGTAGTGCTTGTATTGTGGTGGCGGTAGTGTAGGTTTGTACATGTGTTTCTACGAATCATACATGTATCACATATGAAAATGACTTCATTAAGCATCATATATATTTTCTATTTAATTGATCGTGGATAATAGTAAAATAATTTCATTGTTACTGTTGTAAAGACATTCACTTATAATATGTTAGCCGTGTGGTATCCGGCTTAGTAGAATAGATCACCCTCATTCCTTACCGAGGTGTCGTAAAATACGACTAAGGTAAGTTGATTCGGGCAGGACGCCAGTCGCAAAATAGAGCCAAATCATGTGTCAACATGTTGTGCCGACCCCATTTAGCGGAATAAGGGCAGGAGAATGATGATTTACTTATAATATGTGGTGACCTGGATGACAGAGAATTGCGCGGTGATTTTCTTAAATGAAAAAAGTGCAATTAAAAATATTTAAAAAAAGATTTTTTCTGGGATCGATGCTAATAATCTGAATTAGAGACCGCCCTTTACCCAATTGATCTATCAAGGCTGTAATTGACAACGAAATTATCCTTTGCTTTCTCAAAAAGCTGAAACCCGAAAACATGTATAAAACAAAGTTTTCTCTTAATAAAACCTAGCTAGATCGATTTTTCATCCCCAAAACCTTCTACATGCTGAATTTCATGAATGAGCCGTTTCCAAAATTCAAGAAAATATATATATGCAAGATTAACTCATTTAAATATTAAAGAAGAATTGAATTCTGAAATAAAAACTCTGAGAATAATATTCTCAATTTATTGCGATGATAACAAATATGTCGACTAATGATTTCCTTGTATTAATAAAAATAGAAACGTGATTAGTTAAAGGAAATAAGTATTTACAGCGTAACGATAGATAAGATCTAATTGATTAAATTGCTATTACGAGAAATATGAATGTAGTAGATACGTTATTTAACCTTGCGCGTGTAAAGGACAAGTAGCTGGTTGACAAAATAAAAAAAGAAACTTAAAAATAATAGGTTAATAATAAAGTAAAAACAGTAAGTAACGGCCTGTTACTATCCCACTGCTGGGCATAGGCCTCTTGTCTCTGTTTTTGGAGAGAAAGATTGGAGCTAAGACCTACCACGCTGCTCCAATGCGGATTGGTAGGTTACACATATCCCCAGAATTCTCTACAGATATGCAGGTTTCCTCACGATGTTTTCCTTCACCGAAAAGCGTGTGATAAATTGCAATTATCAATTAGACACATAAGTTTTACTAGAAAACTCATTGGTGCCTGCCCGGGGTTCGAACCCTAGACCTCGTCGAAAGAGGGGCACGGTGCTATCGCTGGGCTACCACAGCTATATTAAAAAGCAGCAGCAATAATAAAAAATAAGCTATATTAAAAAGCAGGTTAATAATAAAAGAAAAAATAATTTTATTGAAAGAAAAAAATTATAGGTAGTTGGGGCTCGATCCTAGGTAGATCATTTCTCGCCGAATAAGCTACGCTGATTTGACAGTTAACGGCAAAAATAGTGTTCATATATTCATTCAATGTAAATTTTAGTATTTTTTTAATGCCCAAAAACGGGGATAAATTTTTTTTTTAAACCTAGCTAGATCGTTTTTTCTCCACCAAAACCTCCTGCATGCAGAATTTCAGGAAAATCATTGATGCCGATATATATACACACACACACACTCACATAGACACACACACGCATACATACATACATACATACGTAGATTTAGATTTGTATAGTACCTCTGCAACCTCCGCTCGTAAACTTTTAACTACATATTTTCTTTCAAAAATATAATGTAAAATTTTTATTACGTATATATATTATATTTATGTATCCATGCTAGCATATGTATATATTTATCTTCTATCTGTGAAAACTTTTTATTGGCTTTATTTTGTAATTTATTTTTTGTATCTATTCTAATGTAATAGCTGTAAGTTTTCCTTATAAAATAAATAAAAATAAAATAAAATAAATAAAAATAAAATAAAATACATACTTACATACATACAAGATTAACTCATTTCAATATTAATTATCATCAATTCATTTTGATACAGCTGTGATCCATTTGTGGCTGAGCGCAGGATGTCCGACATCCTACATCCTTTCTTGTGAGATTTATACGTGCTCGTTTACAGTACGTGTCATGAAAATAACTAATATAATATAATAGTACGCGAACGCCGTGTGGTATCCGGCTGAATAGAATAGTACCACCCTCATTTCTTACTGAGGTGTCGGAAAAGGCGACTAAGGTAAGTCGACCCGCCGTGCGGTATCCAGCTGAATAGAATAGTACCACCCTCATTTCTTACTGAGGTGTCGTAAAAGGCGACTAAGGTAAGCTGACCCAACGTGTGGTATCCGGTTGAATAGAATAGTACCACCCTCATTTCTTACTGAGGTGTCGTAAAAGGCGACTAAGGTAAGTCGACCCGCCGTGCGGTATCCGGCTGAATAGAATAGTACCACCCTCATTTCTTACTGAGGTGTCGTAAAAGGCGACTAAGGTAAGTCGACCCGCCGTGTGGTATCCGGCTGAATAGAATAGTACCACCCTCATTTCTTACTGAGGTGTCGTAAAAGGCGACTAAGGTAAGTTGACCCACCGTGTGGTATCCGGTTTAGTAGAAAAGTTAACGTCAGGCAGGCGGCCGATGGTAAAAACGCAGCCAAAATGAATATAATAGTCCGTGAGATCTTTTGACCCACCGTGTGGTATCCGGTCGAGTAAAATAGACCACCCTCTTTCTTACCGAGGAATCGTAAAATACGACTAAGGTAAGTTGACGTCAGGCAGGCGGCCGGTCGTAAAATACGTAGCCAAATCATAATACAACATGTTTTTAACATGTTGTGCCGACCCCACTTAGAGTGGGATAAGGGCAGGAGGATGATGACTAAAACTTAGTGCAATTCTTCCGGAAGATTATAGTACATTAGGTTTAATGTAAACTGAAATAATATTAACGTAATTAGTAATGGAAGCGGCGGTAACGGAATGGTTAGGGAAACGGAATTGTGATCGAGAGGACGTGAGTTCAAATCCAGACCATTATACTAATGACACGAACCCACTCCTAACATATGCATTTCGCTTAGCTGGAGAGGTTAACAAGTTTACTAGTAATTTGTAAACCAAATTCCTAGTAACCTTAAAAAATAATAATAATTACATTTAAAATTGTTGTCGCCAACGATTTCCGCTTTGTATTTTATAGCAACACAGTCATGAAACAGGGGTATCGTGCCCTTTTTTATTGAAATGATGGCAACACTGTGCTGTTGTTGTTTCCGGTAAAGTCTTCTTATTGATAAAACGTATGGACATTCAGTCTTTGTTCATCATTCAAGAGAAGTGCATATCGGATCGGGAATACTGGTATTCGTAATATATCGTGTTAATGTATATAGTGTGCGCTAACAAAATGATGATTATATCAAATATTTTAATAGATGTAAAATTAACGCAACTGCGTGTCGATAAAGATATACTAGTTATTACAAGTTTCAATCACCAACAAAAACTATTGCATAAGGTTATTATGAAATCTACTGATATTGTTATCAATTATCACAACTGATAATGAAAGAACCGATAAACTGGAATGCAATTAAATTTAGGCGACGTAGGCGTAAAAAAATAGTCGCAACCCGTTTTTTTAAATTCAAATGTTTTATTTGAAAGCAACAGTCTCATAATATTAGTAAAAAACTATGTTTATTTTATTTTTATTTATTAGGATAACCAACAAGACTTACATTAATAATACTGTACAAACTATACAATTAAATGTAGTCTTAATTATAGGTTACCACGGCATGTAATAACTGTAAATGTAAATCTTAAAAATAAACGCAAAAAATACAAATAAACGCAAAGAATCACTAAAATTTAATCAAACAAAAGTAATAATGAAATTATTTTGCTATAATTCGCGTTAAAGTAAATAGAAAATATATGTAATGCTAAATATAGAGTGGACTATCGTTTTCATACCCGATACATGCAGTATTCGTAAAAACATATGCACAAACCGCCACCACATTACACAAGCGCTGCGCACTGTGTTGTGCTTTCAATTTTTTCTTCTACTTTACAGTTAAATTAAAGTAAAATGCAGTTAAATTTATCATAGAAGTTTTGTAATACGTGTTCCGAAAACAAAAATATAATAGAATAGAAGAATTAAACACAAGTTTTAATAGAAAAACGTCATTGGTGTCTACCCGGGGTTTGACTTACCAATCGGCTATCACAGCATAAACTTATACTCTGAATAGACTGAATAAACTAGTCGGGCATATCTGATAAAATAGGACGTGAAGTATATCCGATTTCTGTACATTAATTCGGAATGAATAGGTTAATTATAAAACAAAAGTAATGAGAATATTATTTTGCTATAATTCGCGATAAAAGAAAATATATATAATGCTAAATGTAGAGTGTACTATTCGTTCTCATACCTAATACATGCAGAATTTGTAAGAACTCATGCACTACCCGACACCGATGACACAACAATACTCAAGCACTGCACACATTTACCACCACAATCTCAACAATTGTTTCGCCCCGTAACCGAAGCACCATCAGGAGATAGACTCCACGACGCTTTGCGGTTTTGTCGTGGAGTCTTGCATGAGTTCTTACAAATTCCGCATGTATCAGTTATGAGAACGAATAGTACACTCTAAATTTAGCATTACATATATTTTCTTTATTCGCGGATTATAGCAAAATAATATTCTCATTACTTTTGTATTACGGACCTCCGCAAAGTAACGCCTAATTCTATAAATTATTTAATTATATAAGCTAAAAGTTGTTTTCAGTTGAAATCTTAGTAGTTTTCAGTAAATACTATTTACGACACGTGGCAAGCTTACGTCCGGCCTGTTAGTGACTAAACCTCAGTTCAACAGAAAGGGAGATTAATCATAGTTATCTGTATTTGTTAGAATGTGGTAATCCAAATAGGAACCGGCGTGTGGTATCCGGCTGAATAGAATAGTACCAACCTCATTTCTTACCGAGGTGTCGTAAAAGGCGACTAAGGTAAGTCGACCCGCCGTGTGGTATCCGGCTGAGTAGAATAGACCACCGACTTTCTTACCGATTTTAAGAGAAACGATCACATACAAACAGCTTTTGGGGAGTATTTATTTTATTATATATTTCTGTATATATTTCTGTATACCGCCGTGTGGTATCCACCTCAGTAAAATAGACCACCCACTTTCTTACCGAGGTGTAGTCAAATACGACTAAGGTAAGTTGTCAGGCAGGCGGTGGGTCGTAGCGTACTTAGCTAAATCATGTGCCAACATGTTTATAACATGGTGTGTCGTAATTTATAGAATAAAGCGTTACTTTGCGGAGATCCATAATACAAAAGTAATAATAAAATTATTTTGCTATAATCCGCGATGAAGTAAAATAGAAAATATATATAATGCTAAATGTAGAGTGGACAATCGGTTATCATACCTGATACATGCAGGATTCGTAAAAAACACATGCACAAACCTCCACCACCGCCACCACAATACACAAGCACTATATACGTTCACTATCACAAACTCAACAATTGTTTCGCCCCGCAACTGAAGCATCATCAGGAGATAGTCCTGCATGTATCAGGTATGATAACCGATTGTCCGCTCTACATTTAGCATTATATATATTTTCTATTTTACTTCATCGCGGATTGTAGCAAAATAATTTTATTATTACTTTTGCATTATGGATCTCCGCAAAGTAACGCCTAATTCTATAAATTACGGCTCACCATGTTATAAACATGTTCGCACATGATTTAGCTAAGTACGCTACGTCCCGCCGCCTACCTGACAACTTACCTTAGTCGTATTTTACGACACCTCGGTAAGAAAGTGGGTGGTCATTTTACTCAGTTGGATACCACACGGCGTTATACAGAAATATAGAATAAAGTAAATAGTCCCCAAAAGCTGTTTGTATGTGATCGTTTCTCTCACAATCGGTAAGAAAGTCGGTGGTCTATTCTACTCAAACAGATACCACACGGTGGTTCAACTTACCTTAGTCGCCTTTTACAACACCTGGGTAAGAAATGAGGTTGGTTTATTCTACTCAGCCGGATACCACACGGCGGTTTTACGAATGGGCATCGCTACATAGTTATAGCCTACCTTAGTACAGTAAATGCAATTTAGTTCCTGGTCTGCAACCGGCTTTAGGTATTCCACTTATTTCTTATGCTCTGCAAGTTATCTTGCATTACATAGTCAATTAACTGCAACATGATTTTTTCCTTCTGCTTTATTCACAGTGTTGTCCTCGTTCGCCGCATTAATATCGTTATTATGAAACGCGTGACGCGCGTTGTCCACATCATAATTTCTGTTATATCCTTTACGGGCGTCATCAGGTGCATTTTAATTAGTTTTTAATGTAAGTAAGTAAGTAAGTAGCGGCCAGTTACTATCCCACTGCTGGGCATAGGCCTCTTCTCTCCGTTATAAGAGAGAAGGATTGGAGCTAAGACCTACCACGCTGCTCCAATGCGGATTGGTAGGTTACACATATCCCCGGAATTCTCTAAGAGATACGCAGGTTTCCTCACGATGTTTTCCTTCACCGAAAAGCGTGTGATAAATTGCAATTATCAATTAGACACATAAGTTTTAATAGAAAAACTCATTGGTGTCTGCCCGGGTTTGAACCCATGATCGTCTCTAGAGATTCACACGGTCGCACCGCTAGTCCATCACAGCTCTAGCAGTTTTTAATGTGACATATTGTAATTTGTAGAATTAGGCGTTACTTTGCGGAGATCGATTAACGACTTAAAGACCTAAAAAAACGACTTAGGTAAGTTGACGTCAGGCAGGCGGCCGGTCGTAAAAACGCAGCCAAATCATGTTACAGCATGTTTAACATGTTGTGCTGACCCCACTTAGAGTGGGATAAGAGCAGGAGGATATATATATATATCTGTATTATTATTTCTTCTATCTATCGTGTATATATGTGAACAATGCATTTAGTGTACAAAAGTTATGAGAATATTATTTTGCTATAATCCGTGATAAAAGGAAATATATGTAATGCTAAATGTTGAGTGTACTATTCGTTCTCATACCTGATACATGAAGAATTTGTAAGAACTCACGCACTACCTGACACCGATGGCACAATAATAAGCACTGCACACATTCACCACCACAATCTCAACAATTGTTTCGCCCCGTAATCGAAGCAACGTCAGGAGATAGACTCCACGACAAAATCGCAAAGCGAAGCATTAGCCAAGCAAGCTGAGTTATATAGTAACGAGTTAAACTCCCCACCATTTATTTTGCGGATTATAGCAAAATAATATTCGCATTAATTTTGTATTATGGACCTCCGCAAGTAAGTAGCGGCCTGTTACTATCCCACTGCTGGGCATAGGCCTCTTCTCTCCGTTATTGGAGAGAAGGATTGGAGCTAAGACCTACCACGCTGCTCCAATGCGGATTGGTAGGTTACACATATCTCCAGAATTCTCTAGAGATATGCAGGTTTCCTCACGATGTTTTCCTTCACCGAAAAGCGTGTGATAAATTGCAATTATCAATTAGACACATAAGTTTTAATAGAAAAACTCATTGGTGTCTGCCCGGGTTTGAACCCATGATCGTCTCTAGAGATTCACACGGTCGCACCGCTAGGCCATCACAGCTTGTTATATATCGTGTATATATGTGAACAATGCATTAAGTGTACAAAAGTTGTGAGAATATTACTTTGCTATAATCCGTGATAAAAGGAAGTATATGTAATGCTAAATGTAGAGTGTACTATTCGTTCTCATACCTGATACATGCAGAATTTGTAAGAACTCATGTTCTACCCGACACCGATGGCACAATAATACACAAGCACTGCCACATTCACCACCACAATCTCAACAATTGTTTCGCCCCGTAACCGAAGCAACGTCAGGAGATAGACTCCACGACAAAATCGCAAAGCGAAGCATTAGCCAAGCAAGCTGAGTTATATAGTAACGAGTTAAACTCCCCACCATTTATTTTGCGGATTATAGCAAAATAATATTCTCATTACTTTTGTATTATGGACCGTCGCAAAGTAACGCCTAATTCTATAAATTATTTGCATTAAGTGTATTCAAGTGACTTGCATCTAACTTGTTTCGAGCGCGCGCTACTTTATTATTCAGAAGAGTAAAAATATCCAAACTAGTTTTAGACGTTCGCGACTTGTCGCAGATGTTCTCGGAATATTAGGACGACGTAGTTTTTTACGTCGGCCGATCGCCGTTTAGATTAGCTGGTCCTCTGTCAATAAGTGACGAACAGGGCTGGGTATGTTTTAAATATATCAAATACTAACTTTTACACGCAAAGTCGTGTGGTACTATATTTTATCTATCAATTGTAGGTACTATATATTATAGAAAAACAATATAGGACGAAAAATACTATATTTTTATCGCTTATTCAATTGTCGCGCTTTTATTGAATCAAATGTGAATGGAACGCACCTGCAGCACTGCATAGGGAATGTTTGAACGAAACTCATTCATGTATTTACGGCGCTTAGTTAGTTAGTAACTCTAACTCCTTTGTCATTGTCCAGCGAAAAGTAATAATAAATAATCATGGAAAAAGAAATAATGATTGAAAATAGACGTGTACTATTTTTTTCCTGAATTTCCTAAAAGTACTATATTTATTTGATTTAAAAAGAAAAATACTATTTTTCTTCAGAAAAAAGGTGGCAACCCCAGGTATCCGGCTGAATAGAATAGTACCACCCTCATTTCTTACCGAGGTTACATAAAAGGCGACTTAGGTAAGTCGATCCGCCGTGTAGTATCCGGCTGAGTAGAACAGACCACCCTCATTTCTCACCGAGGTGTCGTAAAAGGCGACTAAGGTAAGTTGACCCACCGTGTGGTATCCGGTTGAGTAAAATAGACAACACCCTCTTTCTTACTGAGGTATCGTAAAAGGCGATTAGAGTAAGTTGACGTCGGGCAGGCGGCCGGTCGTAAAATACTTAGGCAAATCATGTTACAACATATTTATAACAGAATTGGATAAGGGCAGGGAAATGATGATTATGACAGTAAAAATAATATTTTTTGTTATTTTTGCCCTCCCTGAGTCACCTCGGCTGCATGTCCCCAACAATGGCAATATTCCAAGTTTGTCTAGGTCAAGTTACCGCACGTTGTCTACCTACAGGTTGAAAATCTACGCGTCACTCTATTCAACTTACTGACTCAAGGTCAATGGAATTTATTATTTCATCTGGCAGTGTTGTATTTACTATTTTATTATGAACACTAGCTTCTATCACGTTCTTCGTTCACTGCTAAACATATGGAGTTATATTTTATTTGATGAAGGGAATATTTGATGCGATCTTGTGGCGTTCGTATCGGCGACCGTTTGGAGTTCATCTGATCCTAGTTTGGCACCTTCTTCTACAATACCTTTTCGGTACACATATATCGATCATACATCATCATAATATACGATTTATACTCCTTCCTTCAACGATTTTGATTATCAAGAAATAAATTTATAGATTCTAATACCTAGATCACAATAAAACATTAACATAAGCAGGCGACCGTCTAATACAACTACAGTCGCCAATGTATTTTGTTGTGCCAATGTGTAATTAAATACATTATCTATTCCTTTCTTGTTTTTATATTTTTTCAAATTAGTCGTTACCTGGCATTAAGTAAAATAGAAACATTGTTGACTCTTGCTAGCCCTAGCACCGGTTTAGGTCTATTTCGGCTGCATATTGCTATACACCAACAACAAATGAAGCTAGTCTGGTGCTTTGTTCTCTAGTTTAAGTGTAAAATGTACTTGCATAACTGTTCAAATAAAATAAATAAATGTCTAGGCGGTCACAATAAATACTAAAAGAAGAACTTTTCTTTCTGTTGCAGGTCGGGGCATAGTGTGCGAGTGTTCGGGAGTGAGCGCGTGCCCCGACGGCGCGGCCAACGGCACGTGCACCACTCAGCCGGGGGGGTACTGCTTCGTCACCGTCGAGGAGGTGCTCGATGATGGCGGGCTCGTGGTGCTGGACCGGACCGCGGGCTGCCTGCCGCCGGACGAGTCTGGATTCATGCAAGTACGTATGGAAGCTGTTTACATCACATTAGAAAAATTTTCAAAGGTACTGCAATGTAGGTTGGAGATGCATGCAGTTATGCCAGACTTTTCCTGGTGACTACTCCGCCCCTTGTACGGCCCCTAATGAAATAAGGCATAACGTTAATTACTGTAATCTCAATTAGATTAGATACCGCTTAAATTATAAATGATTATTTTTCCATTTCAGTGTAAAGGTTCACAAGTGCCCCATCAGCATCCCAAAGTAATAGAATGCTGCGAGAAGGACTTCTGCAACCGTCGGCTGCAGCCGCAGCTGCCCGACCCGCCGCCCGACGTCACCGAGACGCCCGGGCCGCGGCCCGCCGCCTCCGCGCCGCACACCGCGCTCGTGGCCGCCGCGCTCTGCCTGGCGCTGCTCGCCTTCCTCGCCGCCTTCTGGCTGCTGTTCAGGATACGGCGGCGAGGCTGCAAGCGGCCGCCGTCGCCGCCCGCGCCCGCCCACCACGCCGAGATCTCCTCCGGCTCGGGCTCCGGCCTGCCGCTGCTCGTGCAGCGCACCGTCGCCAAGCAGATACAGATGGTCGAGTCGATAGGCAAGGGCCGCTACGGCGAGGTGTGGCTGGCGCGGTGGCGCGGCGAGAAGGTCGCCGTCAAGGTGTTCTTCACGACCGAGGAGGCCTCCTGGTTCCGCGAGACCGAGATATACCAGACGGTCCTGATGCGGCACGAGAACATCCTCGGATTCATCGCGGCCGACATCAAAGGCACCGGCTCCTGGACCCAGATGCTGCTGATCACGGACTACCACGAGAACGGATCCCTGCACGACTACCTGCAGACGGTCGTTCTGGACACGCCCGGCCTGATGACCATGGCGTACTCGGTAGTGAGCGGGCTGGCGCACCTCCACATGGACATATTCGGCACGAAGGGCAAGCCGGCGATCGCGCACAGGGACATCAAGAGCAAGAACATCCTCGTGAAGAGGAACGGGCAGTGCGCGATCGCGGACTTCGGGCTCGCGGTGCGGTTCGTCGCGGAGCGGAACGAGGTGGACATCGCGCCGAACACGCGGGTCGGCACGCGGCGGTACATGGCGCCCGAGGTGCTCGACGAGAAGCTGGACGTGACCAACTTCGAGGCCTTCAAGATGGCCGACATGTACTCGCTGGGGCTCGTGCTGTGGGAGATGTGCCGGCGGTGCGCGACCGGCGACAAGGCGCAGTGCGTGGAGCCGTACGCGCTGCCGTACCACGAGTGCGTGCCGTCGGACCCGTCGTTCGACGACATGCACGCGGTGGTGGTCGGCGAGCGCTTCCGGCCGCCGCTGCCGTCGCGGTGGCGGGCGTCGGCCGCGCTGCAGGCGCTGGCGGCGCTGATGGCCGAGTGCTGGCACCACAACCCGCCCGTGCGGCTCACCGCGCTGCGCGTCAAGAAGACGCTGGCGAAGTTCCGCGCGGAGAGCGCCGTGAAGCTGGTGTAGTGACGTCACGAGGCCCGCCGCCTCAGTTCCTGTATTTATTGGGCGCCGCGAGCGCCGGCCCCGGACTGCCCTGTCGATTACTAATTCCGACCACCGCCGTTCTTTTAAATCTCAGTATTGTTAAGTTTATTACCTACCAGTGAATTAGGTACTTTTTTTTGTTTACAAAATTCTATAATTTGTCGCATTCTAAGAACGAGAGTGACCTAACAAAATAAAATATGACATAGAAGTTAAACTTCTGCCACGTAATTCAATCTTGCTATAGCGACTATCGACCAACGACGTCCATGTTTTACGCGCTAAATTTATTCAATTTTACCTAACAATAATAGTTATTAAAAAAACGAATATTTTATAATGATGATGGCACGAGTACGTTGCATATTCACTACATATTTTTCTACCTCAAGAGATATGCTAAACTCAGTCTTTAGTACAGCTTTTGACATCCTTAACGCATGTCACGTCGTCAATTCAAGATGATACAAAAAAATCTATATTTTGGAATAGATCACTTTCCTTCTAATATATACGATACGTGCGCCGGAATCTCCCCCTTTGGTTATTTAAAAATACCGTTATATTTTGTAATATTGTTGTATGTATAAATGTAGGATAAGTTTTTTTAATAGATAACATTTGTCTTCCGTTAAATAACGATGGCAGCAAACGGGAACCGACCGGACGACCTAATAAACAATCACGAGGTGAAACGCGACGCGAATTGTGATATATCGACAATAAGAGATAATTATTTAATACAATCGTGTAAATTTAATTTTTTATATCGCTGTTCAACGGCTATCTTGTATATAATTGAAAACGCATATCCAGTAGCAAATGGTTAAGTTGTTCTTAGGTTTTACATCATCTAACCAGCCTTTATACAACTCTGAAGTGGGATACGGGACAAAATGTTTCACCTTCCATCATTCGTCAACTCTGTCGCTATTCCTTTTATATGCATATAAGACAATTAATATTGATTTATTTTAGAGTTGCAAAAAAGTAAAATAGACAGTAAGAACGACAAACAAAGCTAATTGTCGTTCAAATTAAAATTAAATTAAAGTTAATTAAAATTTAAATTGCCAATTATATTCGTTGTATTTCACTTTAGAAATGTACATGACACGGTTTGAAACAAGATTTTCTATTTCTAATTTCGAGCCCCATTTGATAGCTTTAGTTTCTTCTATCACATATCTCTGTGGATCAAAGACAAAAATAACTTAAAGAACGTATATTTATAACATGCGTATCATTCTTAGCACAAGCCATATACATTTTTTTGGCCTCTCTCGTCTATCCAGTCATGTTTAGAACCTTTTGGTTTATTGTTAATGTATTATTGTCATAAAATCAACTACTTTATTACATAATTATTACAATCTCAGCAAACGTATACATGTTAAAGAGAACCGGTGAAATTACACTCCCCTGACATACACCATACAGGGTATCGTCGTCAAATTCATATAATCTCCGGTTATTTTAGATCATATAGTGTGTATCGAGCTAAATTTATTCAATTTACCTTATAAATGTTTCTTACTAGCGGTCTCGCGTTACTGTGGCTCAGTCTGGTTTCGAATTCCCTTCCAAACAACACTGAACAGTTAAAAAAATGCTCTAATCGCTACCAAACTTTACATGATCCGGATGATCATGGGTCGTGCTAAAGATTGTCTGATATTTTATTACGGTCTAGCCATTTCAGAGTCTATAAAGGGCATACAGACATTAATTTTAAGAAAATTTGTAATTTTTTCCATATTCCTCTTATTTCAAATCCAGAAACGTTTAAAGTTTTCTATTACTAGCCGTCCAGTCAGTAGTATAATAAACAATATAAAACCTGAAATAACTTTAACGCTACTCAAAAGAAGTCAAATGCTGTTTCGATGTATACATGAGGGTCGTGGTTCTGATATAATTATAATCACGGGTGATATTGCGGTAATGACTTTATTTTTAATCACCCTTGATCGTATTTACAAATATGCATGCCGTTATTTCGATATTGACAAAAATTTGGTAACACCAATTAAAATTAAAGAATCCCAAGTGTCTTAGATTTTAGGAATAAGCAAAAAACACCATTAAATAATTTTCATTTTTGTCAAACGTGAAGTGAAAATAAAGATATAACAAATATACAGACAGAACTTTTGGATGTAATGGTTATTTCTGATGTTCATTTCAATATTATTATAGAATTATAGGAGTCACATCCCGATAAACCTTAGAATAGAGATCAGAGATTCGACTCAACGACTTGTGAAATTAATAATGAATAAATGGCGAAAGAAATCGTTGCAAGCTATCGCGTACAGTTTATAGGTATGGTGTGCACAATATTTTACCTTTTTCAAATCAAATGAGGGTAGAAAAAGAAAATTATAACTGTAGTACTTGGGGAGTCGAGACGACGCGGCACTCCAGTCGCTTTGTGACCACGGCGGATTTAACACTGTCGAAATGCCGAACGTAAAGTAACCCAGGTTTATCGCGATGTGATCCGATATTATATAATAATAAGTATAAATCGCGAAAGCTTAAAATCATTTGAAAATTTATATTAATATTTTAAATGCGAAAGTGTGTCTGTTAGGCTTTCACGGTTTGGTTGTTTAACCATGGACCAATATTACGGAATAGGGCACAACTTAACCTATTCTAATTCATGTGCCTTGTTTACATACAATTTATATAAATGTTACTAATTCTAAATTTTGGAATAGATAATTTCGTTTATCGTATGAGATATGAACAGCGAGTCCAAATGACTCTCATCAAGGTGTAACGGTTTCAAACTCCGGCAAACCAATGTGTTATTCTATAAAAATGATTTTTAAGTAATCATCAATAATTTGTCACTAAGTTTTTGTACGGGGATAACATTGAGAAGGGACACTATCTAGTGAGTGATTCTTAGGATATGTGAAACCTAACAATCCTCCTTATAGCAGTGTGGTGGGTGTAACCTCCAAAACAGGTCGCTATAATAAGCAATATGACCCGTGGAAATAATTTATTCGCGAAGAAACTTGTGTTATTTTCATAATAGGTCTTCTGTGTGTTCACGTGACGGATCGTACTTAAGGTGTAAAGACTAAATGGAAAATATTAGCGATAGATGGTCAAGTGCAGTGTCTTATGATGCCTTCGTTTAGTATTAACATGACGTTTTGTATCGCGACGATATTGCTTTGAAATTTGGTTGTCTAACGCACGAAGTTTTTCGTCATATGAAATCGGTCCTTCGAACCGGATGCGAGAAGTAAATCGTCCCATAAATATCAACATTCTAAAAGTTGTTATTTAATGCCTAGTTTTAAGACTAAGAAGAAAAATTGCAGAAAAAAACGTAATGTAAAGAAAAATATTTTTTTTCATTCAAATTTCAAAGCAAAGCGTTTGCTAGCATTTAGTGTGCCTATGTGCGCCTGTACAGTGTTGTGTATATATAGCGATAGAATAGTACCTAAAAATGTTGCTAATTAAGTTAAAAATAAAATATTAATGGACATCCATTCAGGTTTTTATTTTCCGTATTGCCACATTAAGAATTAAGAAAACAAGACCGTACTTTTTAGAACTTATTTAATTAGAACTTATTTTATTAGATTAGAAAATCTTAAAAGAAAAGAATACTCTTTTATTAAGTATTATGTAACCAAAGTGGAACCATCTTGGGATTAATTTTTAATAGAATAAAACCTATTATAAAGGCAATAAAGTGACATCATTACTTTAGCGAATGAAAGCCGTATTTATGACAATTATAGAGAATTTCAAAAATATATCAGTTTTTATTAAGAAAAATTTGTTATAATTATTCGAACTGTTATTAAGATGTTTTTCTTTTCCATCTATGGCATTATTACAGACATGGATATTGCATTGCTTGATTAAATGAGAGCGATCACAGAGTATTATTAAAATCGTTCTGAACATATGTAAGAAGTTATTCACGCGTTCAACGCGCCATCTATTTTCATCTCAGTACTTCAAAAATACGATACAATGGCGCCACTTTGCCAATTGACTTTATAAATTGCATTCGTTTGATGTATATAAAAAAAAATAGTATTAAATCAAACTCTTATGACCTTTAATTAGTTTTATTATAGATTTCTGGATTACAACGAAGTTTAATGAAATCAGCATTTCTAATGTCAATACTTATTTCTGCACGTTATATTGAGAGGTATTAAAAAATCATACATTATCAAATTAATCATAGACTATTAACTAAAATAAAATTATTATCCAACCGTGCAAAAGGTAAATTTGAATTTTTTTTTTCTTCTAAATTTGAGGTACACACCTCTTCTAAAGGTATTAATTTAACCAAGGATTTAAGTAATGTAGGTAGTGTGTTTTTAATTTAGATTCAAATAGTTTTATAGACCCTGAGTTAAGATATGGCGGCGAACAAATTTCTTTAATAATATTTAATTACACAAAATGACAAGACTTTTTATTACAATTGAAGTCACCCATTGTCTTTTGGCTTGCATCGTCAAAGTATTGCAAGACTTACAGCACCTTAATTCCTTTTCAAAAATTATACATATATTTGATATCCCTGTAAATTGCTACCTACGTAAAATTCACTTCAAGCTACAATAGAAACCAAGTAGTATAAAATAAAACTAATAAACATTAGTAATAGCTTATAAGATATAATAATAAAAAAAAATAAAAACAACATGAACATACTTAAAAATGAGATTTATTTATTATAACCTATTTACACTCCCAACACATTTCACATTTCTGCATCTACTACTAACTACCTAAAGCTTGTCAAACCAAAGTCATTTGTCACTTAGGATTATTTGCCCACATCAGTGGGTCTGTCAGATTATAGCAATCCACACCAGGCTATGTTAATAAGGCGCATATCTTCTGGACGGAGAGGGGCCACGCATTCCTGGCCTGAAAAGAGATGAGAAATTGGTTAATAATCATCTTCAGTACTTTCAGTACTACTTCAGTAAGTAATATTTCACCTTGATAGAGACTTTTAGCACCTACGCAATGTGGTATCCGGGTGAATAGAATAGTACCACTCTAATTTCTTACCGAGGTGTCGTAAAAGGCGACTAAGGTAAGTTGACCCGCCCCGTGTGGTATCCAGTTTAGTAGAATAGACCACCCTCTTTCTTACCGAGGTGTGGTAAAATACGACTAAGGTAAGTTGACGTCAAGCAGGCGGCCGGTTGTAAAAAAACCCAGCCAAATCATGTAACAACATGTTGAGCCGACCCCAATTAGAGAGGGATAAGGACAGGAGGAGGAGGAGAGACCTATAGCACCTAAGATGAAGTAATTTCTTGTGAAAGTAGGTTCTTGGCACGTATAAAGGTAATTTCTCAATCACAATAAAGGGACTAAATCTCTTCTGAATATCTTATTCATTTATTTCAGGCATACACACATACAAAAGTAATAATATAATTATTTTTCTATAATCCACAATGAATTCATTGCAGATTATAGCAAAATAATTTTATTACTTTTGTATTATGGATCTCCGCAAAGTAACACCTAATTCTACAATTATTGCATACACACATTTTAAATTTCTGTGTATATAATATTTATCTTTTTTAAATAATAAAAATAAATTAAATAAAAATATTATGACCATGTACCAATTATATGTAGGTACTTTATTTACAGTTGTGATAGCCGCACAGCAACTGTGTGCTTCTCTTGAGAGGTTATGGGTTCAAACCCTTCTAATAAGGATAGAAGAGGCGTATGCCCAGCAGTGGAATAGAAACAAGCAGTTACTCTTACACATTATTAGTCTATGGTAGTGCTGTATGAAAAACCTGTTGATTGAGAGGAATATGTTGTTTAGTAATGTTTATTTAGCATATTATACACAATTCTTAATGTATACATTTCAATTAATTAAGCAGTTTTACACAAAACTCACAAGTTGTATGTCAAAGTTGCAAACTGTAACCCATCTTGTAATGACTACATTATACTGTTATATCATTGTGTCTATAACCGCCGTGTGGTATCCGGCTGAATAGAATAGTACCACCCTCATTTCTTACCGAGGTGTCGTAAAAGGCGACTAAGGTAAGTCGACCCGCCGTGTGGTATCCGGCTGAGTAGATTAGACCAACCTCATTTCTTACCGAGGTATCGTAAAAGGCGACTAAGGTAAATTGACCCACCGTGTGGTATCTGGTTTAGTAGAATAGACCACCCTCTTTCTTACTGAGATGTCGTAAAATACGACAGAGGTAAGTTGACGTCAGGCAGGCGGCCGGTCGTAAAAACGCAGCCAAATCATGTGACGGCATGTTTATAACATGTTATGCCGACCCCACTTGGAGTGGGATAAGGGCAGGAAGATGATAATCATTGTGTCTATAAGTAGTAAAAATAAAACTATTTTTTTTTTAAATTAAAACCATAATTATGAAAATAAATTGAAGATGTTACTAGATAACTAAAAGAAATTGCAGAAGCATTAAATATTTTAATGTATTATAAATTATTTAATTTCATTTTCTAATGTTCATAAAATTATTTGGTTCATAAGTTTTGGTGTGTACTATTAGTTTTCAGATAACTTGTTGTGATTAAACTTGGCATTACATTAACCATCATTCTCCTGCATTTATCGGCACATGTTTAAAACATGTGCTATAATTTGTCTAGGTATTTTACGACCGGCTGACTTCCAGATGTCAACTTATCTTAGTCTCCTTTTACGACACCTCAGTAGAAATGAGGGTGTTTTATTATAATCAGTCGGATACCACATGGCATTCTAACTTACTTTAGTCGCCGTTTATGAACTTGGTAAGAAATAAGGGTGGTCTATTTATTCTACTCGGCCAGATACCACATGGCAGTATAAATATAGCCAAATTACTTTTTCCAACATTTAATTAACTGTTTCTTAGACGACTCATATACATAACATATATAGTAAAGCTTAAACATACCTTCTGTCATCAAATGTATCACGGCTGAAGTCTTCATACATCCTGTAATATGAAAAAGTTAAAATTAAAACCTATTTTATATTACACCAATTTAAAACTATATATGTTAGAGTAACAGGACTTTGTTCAAGGCATTCAGAGATTAAGTCCAGGGCAGGCACTTTTGTTATAGAACTATTAGAAATCAAAATTACTTGCAAACAATTGCAACAAAAAAAATAAGTTCAGCGAGTTTCATGGCTGGAGTCACTCATTAGTACTGAATTACGTTACCAATTACTTTTTTAATTTCGTATTAACCAATTTGTGATTTAATAGTTTATTTTATTTTTGTAGATAAATTTTGAAATGGCTTCTTTAAAATGGTTTTTCTGTAAAATTTTGATTAAATCTCCTGTACAAAGACTACTTTTGTATATATAGAAAAAATACATTCATCACTACTTGAATGTTTAGGTAACTTTTGGAAATCTATATATACTACTCGTACAATACTGAGTTTTTTCAAATACTACTATTGCACACAGCCAAGGAAAGCAGCAGTGCCTACCCTCGGGACATCTGAGGTCCTCGTGGGGGGCTCCGTCTACTATACATAGCATCATAGGAGGACCTCATTGATCCCATGCTGCTTCTCATCGGGGGCAGGTTGGGCATCGGCGGCATGGGCTCGCGGCGCAGCGGCGGCGACCCGAAGTCCCCTCGAGCTCTGGACGCGCCCATGTCGAGTCCCCGGGACGCTCCCACCGGATAGCGACGTTCGAACAGGTCCCTCGGGGAGTCAAAGCGGGCTCTGTCATAGTAGCCATCGTACGGATCCTGTTACAGAATTAAGTTAGTAAAGCACATGTAGACAAATAATGTAAACTTTTGCATTAAAAAAAAAAGAAAAAAAAATAAGATAATTCTATAACATGTATAAATATGTATAAATGTAGGGTTGATAAGTTAGTAATTATTTGTCAACTATTTTCGATAGTTTTATCAGTAAATGCAGCATCATCGCGCCCGCAGCGAGGTCACCGGTTCCGGAGCAAAGAAACGCGTGCGAAAGGCGTACGAGATGCGGACCGTCGAGAGCGTTAATTAGAAAGGAGAGCGCGTTACCCCAAATCCTCCCATCATGCGATCGCGGAGGAAGGGCGGCGGCGGCGGCGGGGGGTAGGGGTCGCGGCCGAAACCTCGATCGCGGAAACCGTTGCGGTCGGGCCCCAGCGCCTTGGGGCACTCCTTGGACCAGTGCCCGCCTCGGCCGCAGCGGTAGCACTGTTCCGGGTCGCCCATGCCCGGCCGCTGGCGGACGCGGCTCGTGGACAGCTGCACCTTCATGGGCTGCCCGTCGACCATCATACCGTTCAGCTCTTTGATCGCCTCGTTCACGTCGCCCGTCGCGTCCAAGTGCACGAAGCCATAGTTACGAACGATATCGCATTCCACGACCGTGCCGAACTTCTGAAACAGCTCGCGGACTTCGGGCGCGCGCGTCTTGTCCGTTAGATTACCGACGAATATTTTAGTGGTCGGCGTGGACGGCGCCTTCCGGCTCTTAGCCGCTTCTATCTTGATCACTTGGCCCTGAACTATCTCGCCGTTTAGGTTCTGAACGGCTTCGCGACCGACTTGCTCGTTTTCCATGTGCACGAACCCGTAATTTCTGATGATATCGCATTCTACGACCGTACCGTACTTTTCGAACAGCGGTCTCAGATCGGCATCTGTAGTTTTATCGGATAGATTCCCGACGAAGATTTTGAACGTACCGGCGCCCGGCATTTTAGTTTCTGAAACGCATACACAATTTGACGAAATGAGTCAGAAGCGTTCATAGCAAAGTTTGTACTACCGACGGGATATTATCGTGAAATATACTAATCTATCTATACTTACCTATATTGCTGTTTTAGGGGCACTACGAATATCACTAAAGTTTAACGTTGCACGTTTTATCACAATTCTGCGTCTAACGCAGGATTTAATGAAGCACAAAATGGCGTCTTTTATAAATTTTTCAATGGCCCTTTCATAAACCAAGCGTGAAGCGTGTTGTAGGAATAGTCGAAATGAACGGATGCGGATCCACAGCTACAACGTCATCAAAAATGCCACAGAGTATATATACGGATGTAAGAATGAACTAAAATTACTTTTAACGTGGATAAAAATAATTGCTCGTATAAATATAGTTTATGTAGATCAGAATGAAATATTTCATGATATTAACCACGCACATTCATATAAAATTCATATTTTTTTATTAATTACTACCTATCCTTTTAAAAATAAAAATTATCTTCTATATCTATTTTAAATATAAAAATTGAATTAAGTACATAATAATTAATTAATTTTATGATATATATTTATATATATGCATTTATTTATATTGTTATGTGTTTTTTTATATAAAGAATAAGAATAACTAAATAACTAAAAATTAAAAATTGGCAGACAAAAGGACAAAAAGGACGAAAACAATATTACGAACAAGCAAATAGTAAGCGTATGCTACTTTACAAAATTCTTAAAAGCGTTTATTTAACAAAGAGACGTTAGAAGACGTTGGTTGCAAGAAATCTAAATTATAACACGGATATAAAATAGCAAATCTGTAATCCACCAATTATACAGTTATTGAAGCCAATTTACAAAGAAATAAATGTCATATTGGTATAATCATAGATAATACACTATATAGGATAATAATAATAATGGATATAATTAATTTAAGCTGCTGGCAATACTTATTGAAAAACGTCAAATTCCGACATTTGTCGACACAAAAAATATAAGAGTATCTTAAAATAAAATAGTTTTTGATACTTTGTGTTCGTGATTACTTGGTTATTATTATTTTCAAATCAGTGAGTGGATCCAGCTAAAGCTGTAAGTAATTGAAACTTTTTTTTGGTTATAATTACACTATGTCGAAATGGATCAAATTTCTCGTAATCCTAGCATATTTATGTTTTTATCATTAAATCTATTTGTTATTTGCGATATTATGTTTCGTTTTTAATGATTAATTCATTTTAATTTACTGACGAAATTTGTGGCAATCGAATCTGATTCTCATAGACTCTACTTCACTCGTAATGCGAGGGGTTTTTTTATAAATCAATTTTTTCTATATTAAAAACCCTCCTATAGAACGAATCTTTTACACTATATTGCAATAAAATTAATTGATTATGAAGGATTATCAACACAATAGTTTTTTCCTCTCATTATAACATAATCATTAAAATAATGTAATATAACAATCTGACTTATTCAAAAATATTTCTACTTTCATTTTCTTGATTTTCTATAGAAATCTTGACTGCTCACAGAAGTCATCTTAGGAAATATCAAAGTAAGTGAAATGCAGAAGTTTAGTATAGATTAATTCTACCTGTGTTTACTCTTGAGGATTGAAACTATTGGCTTTAACAGAATGTAGATTGTAGTATATTAGAGCATAGCCTGCATTCCAGATAGAAGAAGACAAGGAAAAAAAATATTTTTGTTTTTAATTTGATACAATTACTTTTGTATATTGTATAAATTAATGGTGTTTAAAGATCATTTGGATGATAAATGCCTGGATTTTAAAATCCTCTCAGCTTCATACAAGACTGGTTTGATTTTGGATAGACCACCAAGTTTTGTTCTGGTTCTTCTCTGTAAGAGCAGCATTTCGAACCAGTTATAGCTTCAATAATCATATTAATCCTTGACGATTCAAAAGTACTTCAAAGAGCTTATTTGAATAAAGATTTTGATTTAATTTGATTCGTCAAGTGGAGTGTATTAGGAAGTTATTTTTGCCAATATTCTACATGTAAATGTTTTTTCAGAGACATGCCCTTTTAACTGGTTATTTTTTGCATCTCTGTCTGTTAGTGTGATAACTGATAGCTCTTAGTAGTTTTAAAGCTACATACAGAATTGTGGCTAGATTAGGTTATGCAATTGTTATGCTGACTATAAGTGCCACCACAAGTTGAGGATTTATTTAGGTTTTATGTTTTTATAAAACCCCAGCTGTGTTCGTTCACAGCCGTTTTTAAAATAATACTTATAACTAGTCACATTAAGTCATTACTATCTTTTACAGGGTTGAACAGCTATATATATAGATATAGCTAATATCCACACATTCTTATCATCCAAATAATCCTCAACAGTATAGTAGGCTTTTTTATATTATCCTCCCTTTAACAGTTTTTTAACTGCTGTAATGGCAAAAATCCTAAATGACTGTTCCACATCATTAATAGGTATAAAATTCTCATTATTTTGACTCCTTGAGTAACTAATTATATGATGATATATTTCTTTTTTATGAATGGATTTCTTCAATTAAGTACTATAAATAAAGATCACTCCTCTTTTATTACATTACTTAACTTTGTCATAATTTTATTAAGAGATGTTTTACAAAAAAAAAAGAAGTTTTATTTTGATTTTATAAAGTGATTTTTGATATTTTTTGTTACCAATTAATGTAGCTCAATATGCTTTTAGTGGTATAATAAATATAAAAAAAAATTTAAAGTGTTCAAATTAAATCATTTTTTTGGAACAGTAATGAGAATATTATTTTGCTATAATCCGCGATTTTATCGCGATGATTATAGCAAATTAATATTCTCATTACTTTTGTATTATGTACCTCCGCAAAGTAACGCCTAATTCTATAAATCATTTTTTTGGAACAAGGAAAATTATAATTGTAAAGTCAAGGAATATAAAGCAAAATGTTTCAGGAGTAAAGTTATTAGTACGCATATTTCAATGTCAAGGAATACAGAGCATAACGTTTCGCGAATAAAATTATTACGCATAATTCAATTTATAGATTTTTTTTCCTAAATAGTGACCATTCGCTTTCGGTCATTTTAACGTAACAATGAACGCGACGTTCCCCAGTCGCGTTCCGAGCGCGTTCACAAAAATCAATGCGAAGGAAACTTTGCAATTTACTTATGCCTATAGACAAGATATTTCCTGGACGTCACCACGGTGTCCCTCCGGCCGACCCTCCCCACGCCCGTTCCTATTGTTAACTTTACATTACCGTTTCACTTGCATACCGTTATTATAGGTATAAGGCAGGCCGGTAGTGAATAGCGAGCGATGCAGAGACGTCATAACTGTTACGTATATTGCGTTAGTTGGTGAGGGACGGTGCGATGTGCGAGCGAGAGGGGACGGCTCGATACCAAAGAGGGGACACTTGGGTTTATATAATTTAGAATGTTCCGCAAATGTTAGGCTTTGTTACAAAAATAAACTTGACATTGCGTTTGTGATGTACTTGGGAAAAGCGGTGGATTTGCCGCACTCTATTGAAAGTGGGTATAGCTTCGATTTTGAGTAGGCTAAAGTTTATCGTAATAGTAATACATACATCCTCTTGCCTTAATGCCACTCTAAGTGGGGTCGGCACAACTAGTTGTCACGTGATTTGGCTACATATCTAATATCAACTTACCTTGGTCGTATTTTACGACACCGCGTAAGAAAGTGGACGTTCAATCCTACACAACCGGATACCACACGACTATAATATCCTAATACTTAAGTAAGTAAGTAACAGCCTGTTACTATCCCACTGCTGGGCATAGGCCTCCTCTCTCCATTTTTTGGAGAGAAGGGTTAGAGCTAAGACCTACCACGCTGCTCCAATGCGGATTGGTAGGTTACACATATCTCCAGAATTCTCTAGAGATATGCAGGTTTCCTCACGATGTTTTCCTTCACCGAAAAGCGTGTGATAAATTGCAATTATCAATTAGACACATAAGTTTTAATAGAAAAACTCATTGGTGTCTGCCCGGGTTTGAACCCATGATCGTCTCTAGAGATTCACACGGTCGCACCGCTAGGCCATCACAGCTTATTCCTAATACTTATATTAATATAAATATAAACTAAAGTCCTCGTATCTTTCTATCTGTATGTATGTTCGCGATACTTGTTTATTTTGCTTACTTCCATAGCATTATGTCTTATGGAATATTGTTATGGGGTAAATGCACGGATATTGAAAAATTTTGATTTACAAATAACAGTTATACTTGGCGTTTACAACGTCCGCGTGATACTCTGCGGGAGAAATTTAAGGAAATAGGTATTCTTACACTTGCTTCACAGATTTATTCTTTACATTTGCATTTGCTTTGCATTTGCTTCACATTTTAAGTAATTTAATTTTTGTACATAAAAATATAAAGAGTTATAGAACGATAGGTTTTATATGTAATAGACAAAGTATCGACATAAGCTTGCGGGTCCTGCTTTGCGCCTTGCAAATGAACGAAAGTCGTTTGTGGGTTGGGGTATAAGATTCTATAATATATTTCCGAAATCAATTTATAGCTATTTGCAATTAATAGCTTTGCCATGACTGGAATTTAAAAATGCTGTTAAAAGAACGTTGATATAGAACATTTACCTACTAATCTAGCCTACTGAAATTTGGTTGATTTCTACAGATGTTTGATTGATAATCACCAAGCGTTTGAGGCGGGTTGGTGATCGAAATATTAATGGTAGCATCAACGAATATTGCTGTTGCTATACATGGTAGTTGTAGTGAAATAAATTCGCGTCTAATCTGCGAACACATTCCTTAACGTTTTACCCTCATCGTCCGGACGGTGGGAGGGTGTTCGACGTCAGGCCCATTGATCGTATGACGTCACGCCGCAGGAAGCCTATAGCTCAGTACTCCACTTGAACGATGATATTACGAAACATATTATAATGCTAGGTAATGTAGCGTCCATTTAAGAAAGTATAATATTCAAATTCAATATATTCTTTATTCTAATAAACTTGTAAACAAGTGCTTTTGAATCGTCAACTCTACTGCTGGTTCGGAAAGCTGTTTCTACCGAGAAGAGCCAGCGAGGAACTCTGCGGTTGCTCTTTTAAAAATATAATTCTTATTTATCTAGAATAACTAAAGTATAAATATAAATATAAATCTGGCGCTATTAGAGTTCGTAGGTGTAGGTTTTTTTAAGTTATAAAGGCCTCTTGTATTGGCTTCCATCCCTGTCCCCTGTCGCTTTTCTCTTCATATCTCCGGGAAATGATCAACCAATCGGCTCAAGTTATAAGTGCCTAAACTCATCACCTTGGTACCTTTCTAAGTTATATACAGCTAGCAATCGCCTTCGGCTCCGCCCGCGTGGAAAATTTAAAACCGTAATATAGTCTCTTGATAATCATAGAAGTGGTTAAAGTGGGTTAACCTCAAAAGCTAGATATATACTGTCGCGGACTTTTATTTAGAACTTTTAGAGGGGAACAATGTTGTAATACATGATTTTTGAATAACTATTACCGTTTACTCAGCGCACGCAAGGAAAGCTTTAAATTTTGCCGTTTTCGTACTATTTTTTATTGCTGCTCCTTTACTATTTATCTTAACGTTATGTTATATCCTATAGCCTTTCTCAATAAAAGGATTATCTTACACTGAAATAATTTTTCAAATCGCTGCAGTAGTTCCTGAGATTAGCGCGTTCAAACAATAAATCAAACAAACAAACCCTTCAGCTTTATATAGTATAGATAAAAACACGTCTATTCGTGTTTAATTCCGTATTCTATTACTGAATACTTGGTGTTTAATTTTGTTGATTAGTTTTCACTTTTCACGCGCGGTTGCATTCGCGCCGCTTACGTGACATTTAAAGGTGTAAATAAATAATAAATATTCAAAATTAATGCCTCTTGTATAAGTTATTATTTTTATTAATATTTCTTAAATAGGTTAAACATAAAAGCTTTTAACAAAATTTCCTATTTCTACTTTTTGGCAGCAGAATCAGGTCATATTAATCATAAACTAGTAATATGCCGCGGTTTCTTAAATTTTTATTTTTTTACACCTTATTACATTTTTATAACGGATCCCTTTTTTTTAAAATGTAATATAGCCTAAGTTGCCCAGTGAAGATGCTGCTTTCCAACGGTGAAAGAATTTTAAGTTAAAAGAATATCACCTCCCCCCTCCCTCGAATATAATCTCTCCTACAAAGTAAGGCAATTGAAAAATATTGCCAAATTTGCATGACTGACTATATTCAACTAGTTCTCAACGAATGATTTTTTTATAGAGTAATATGCAGATGTTTTAACAGCAACCTTTTTAATGTATGATCATTGTTGAGTCAAACATAAGCACATTTAACAAATTTCCATGCCATTTAATTCTATGATGACTGTAACTATTAGTGCATTATACTATTAAATTGTATAACAAAAATCTTAACTTTTCGGGATTCGAACCTAGTTCTTATGGTATTTGAAGTGAAAACCCTTGATCACCCACGAAAATTACAAAAATTTTGACTCAAAAATATAAAATATAGTGAAATGTATAAGAGATATATATGCTTATACGTAAAGCATATTGCAAAATTGAAGATTATTTGGATGATAAAAACGCCTGGATTTGAAAATCCTTTCAGCTTCATACATGACTGCGGTTTAATAAAGTAGAATTAAAAATATTTAAAAAATTGACCGCCGAGTTTCTTTCTGGTTCTTCTCGGTAAGAGCAACATTCCGAACCAGTTGTAGCTTCATTAATTATATTGATCCTTGACGATTTAAAAGTGCTTGAAAGAGCTTATTTGAATAAAGATATTTTGATTTGATTTGAGTAATCATTTATAGGGTTAGGTCGCTATTACTGTGTAGTTTTAAAATTGTTCCAAGCATATTGACTTTCACTTAGGAAATATGTGAAATCGTTTAAAAACATATGAAGAGAAGACACGCTATTTGACGTGATGTCGAGCGTTAGATCATATACTACTGACGTCGAATAGATAATAAGTTATCAGTTTTTTCTGACTATGTAACTTGTTTTCACTTGGAATACGTTTGTCTTTTTCTGCAAAAAATCTATAAATTCGTTGTGAATGACACAAAAATCTTTCTGAACGACAAATTGTAATTAATGTTGGCAAATTATCGTAATTAGCCGTGTGGTATCCGGCTGAATAGAATAGTACTACCCTCATTTCTTACTGAGGTGTAAAAGGCGACTAAGGTAAGCTGACCCAACGTGCGGTATCTGGTTTAGTAGAATAGACCACCATCTTTCTTACCGAGGTGTCGTAAAATACGACTGAGGTAAGTTGACGTCGGGCAGGCGGCCGGTCGTAAAAACGCAGCCAAATCATGTGACAGCATGTTTATAACATGTTGTGCCGACCCCACTTAGAGTGGGATAAGGGCAGGAAGATGATGTTGGCAAATTTTCGTAATATGATTATATATTTACTCGACCGGAAATCAAACTTCTAATTTGTATTTGAAATTTGAAAAGTTTTCAGTACCGGAATCAGTCGACCATTTTACTAGCGACCATTATCTGGGAGTGTCCGATATTCAGCAGATAGTCCTGATTGTGCTACTCCGGAAATTGTACGACGACCCTTTCTAAATTTATATGCGCCTTCCATTTTATATAGAGAGCCTTGTAAGGGATAGTATACACTCGCGACTTCTGACGCATATTTTCTATATCAGTTTATATAATACTGCGCCATATATGCTGTAATGTGCTTTTTTATTTTTTAAAAGGTAAAATATTTAATTAGATTGCACTTAATTTTATTTTAGATTCGAGATATTAAAATATGATTTAAGGATGTTTGAAACTAGAATGTACTAGTTGTAAACTAGAGTGTAATTTTAAACGATTCGAATTTGTAAAACGAATAAGTTACAGTAAAATTTAGATGAGCTCTTTAGACATAGTATGGAATTTAAGTTATGCGATCGGAATATTTAATTTTTTAGTTATTTATTTACATCTATAAAGTTTAGTTTTAGTTCAGTAACGCATATTTTATTTAGTATTACATATCAGAGACTTATCATCTCTTATATGCGATTTAATGGCGTAAATGATTCCGATTATACTGTTACATTACTTATATAGGCCATAGTTATTTCCAAGATGCGATCAAATTGCAGTTTCTATTATAGTTTTTTAACCAACAATAAATTGTCTGCGTGTAATATTATGCTATTTAGCGCTATATTTTATTTCTACTAAGAGTAATAACGAGGTGCCTTAAAAGGCGACTAAGTTAAGTTGACCCGCCGTTTGGTATCCGGTTGAGTAGTATAGACCACCCTCAATTTTTACCGAGGTGTCGTAATAGGCGACTAAGGTAAATTGATGTCAGGTAGGCGGCCGGTTGTAAAATACCTAGCCAAATCATGTGACATCATGTTTGTTACATGTTGTGGCGACCATACTTATATCGGGATAAGAATGATGAATAATGATTTTACTGGTAAATAAAAGTTTATTTAATTTGCAATAAAATATCAATTAACGTTTAGATTTAGAAATTATATTTCGACATGACCGCTGCAATATTTATATCGTTTAATGAATTTGAATTGAGTATAAGTTTATAAATCGCTGCGTTTATCGTCCAGCGTGTACAACCGCCTTACACGGATCATTGATTGCACGGACGCGCGCGGATAATTCGATAAAATATTTCGCCTTCCACTCCTTGCAGCTTTAATCTGATATTGATAATCTAAGGAAATTTTAATAGCTTTGGCTCGAACGCAGTATATTTTAAGCTCTAGTGCTTTTTAAATAAGATGTTTCTTTAAACAAAGTTCTACTATAGTATTTTTATCCGTAATTATTACTAAAGTTACGATGGCGATTATTCCGTTGTATTAATTTTGATGGCAATTTTTCACCTTTATTTCACCAATATTTATACAACGTGTAATGAAGCTACCGCTGGTTTAGAAAGGTGCTTTCACCATGAAGAACTAGGCCATAAACTCTGCAGTAAATTTTCAAAAATGTTTTTTATTAAATTAAATAAGTTTTCAATCTATATAAGTTTTCAAACTAAGCCAAATCATGTTATAACATGTTGTGCCGACCCCATTTGAAGTGGGATTAAGGCAGGAGAAGGATCTTAATGATTTTCTTTAGGCTAGTAAACTTGTAAACAATTACTTTTAAATCGTCAACTGTATTTCTGGTTCGGAAAATTGCTCCTACCGAGAAGAGCCAGAAAATCGGCGGTTGCCCTTTTCAAAATATAATTCTTATACATTACATTTTGTCATAGCAATCTTGTACAAGGCCGTATATTAGAGTAGTAAGACAAGAGCATAAAATTATAATATATATATATTACATACTTAAGTTGCATTCAAAGTATTACCTTTTTCAACGGAAAGCAAAAGGCGACCAGTTTTATTTATAAGTCTTATAAAAGTTTTACAAGGTATGCCCTTTTGAGCTGACTTAATGTGATGTATCCAAGGATGCGTCTATAAATAATAAATACAAGATGAAAGCTAGGTGCTAAATTTATTTATAAACTGCACCATGACCCCCGTTAGAACACCCTAATGGCTCCATAAAAGGCACGTGTCGACTTAGGGGCTTAGTGATGTCAGTGACGACGTTGCATGTTGTTTTTGTTTTGACCAATACTTTATATTTAAGTTCTAGTTTACCCGCGACTTCGTTTGCGTCACCTTAATTTTTTATTAAACCTTGAATTATTTTTTGTATTAATGTTTTTGTTATTAAAGGGATTAGATTTCCTTATCCTATATTAGCTGTGCCTGCAGATTCGCCCGCGAGGAAATCAGTGTATAAAAAAAAATCATTTTTTTTCATCATTTTTTTTATTCTGAGTTAAAAAATATAAAATAAACAACAATAGAATAAAAGACTGAAAAATACCCAACTAAGAATACCTAGGCAAAAAATAATGCATACAAAATTGAGCGTTGAGCAAGTCGATGTGCGTAATAAGTCAACTCGCTACCGAAACCGGATTATGGCGGCATGTCATGGAAAAAGCCCTAGCTCGCGGTGGTAATATATCTTTTCGGTGGCGTATAATTACAATCCAAAACATTATGGAAAGCATTTTTCTGCTTCATTTGGCGTAAGGGATAATTTTGATCTATATTAAATGGCATTTAGTTAGATAATAATTAATACTGAACAAAATAAAACAGTTATAAAACGAAAATAACGTAATATTTTTCATTAAAATTTTGAACATAAAAGTAGTTATTGTGAGATAGAGACATGCTATCGCAGACTTTTTTCAGTACTTTAGTAGATCCACAAGTTATTAGTGCATTACTTTAGTATATTTCTGGTTTACGCGGTGCACGCGATAAAAGCCCTCAACAGGAGGGTTTTTTTTACGACTGCACGACCTCTCCAATGTAATTTACATAAAACAGTGTTGTACTGTTCACCTAAACCTTCCTCAAGAAATTTGCACTATCTTTTAGTAAAACCGTGCAAAAATGCGTTCAGTAGATTTTGGTGAAAATCTATGACATAAAGACCGACAGCTTTTGGGGATTATCTTTTATAATAAGTATAGATTGATGAAATATATCTCTCCAAAAGGTCCGAAAATCATTTGTCGGTCTCGGTACACGTTTTTATAACAAAATTCCTCAACATTATCTAGACTTGCCTTTACACAAGTTTAGAAATTATCTCAAAACGATGATGCTACATAAAGCTTACTATACTATTGAGGATTATTTGAGTGATAGCATATCTTAACTGCATTCAGCTACGCATACAGCTGCAACGATTATCTTGTACCCATCAAATTGTAATAATTTTTTTAAAAATTAGCCGCCGAGTTTCTTGCTGATTCTTCTCGGTAGGAGCAAACTTCCGAATCAGTGGTAGCTTCTTTAAAACATTTGACGATTCAAAAGTACTGTAAACAGTCCACTTGAATGAAGAATATTTTGAATTTGAATTTGAATTTATAGTATCTATACAAAGCATCTAACATTAAATGTACTTTGAATAGTGTCCATAATCGTCAATGTATCGCGGGAATTATTTTTTTAATTGGACGTCGTAGCCACGTAGCGTGTTCGTAGCACGCGCTACGACATGCGTCTCTGGGGTAAAGGTAAATTAAACGTGGGAATGGTTATAGTAATGGGAAGTTTATTTATAGGACTTGTTACAACCAGTTTAATGGGGGTACGAATATATGAACAAATTAGTTTGGCTTGTAGTTTAAAGGAATAAAAGACCGGTTTAGGTTATCTGATAGTTGTATCTAGGTCGTGTGCTAAACTATTTTTTTACCGTATTGGCGTGTATTTTGCATATACAATTATGCATTGTAAATAATTTGAGGGAAGATGGATACATATACTTCATCTTCGTCTAATCACAGATAAAACGAGAGATGGATCACCATTTGTTTTCTCTTTATTGTAATACTAGCGGCCTACCCTGCTTCGCACGGGTATAAAATATATAGCCTATGTCACCCAGTGAAAAAATGATTAAAATCGATCCAGTAGTTTTAATTTAGGTATTCATTACTGCCCGTGGCCCGCACACGTTAAATTTGAAGAAAAACAATTCCCCTCTCCCTACACCAAGAAGATTTCCTGCTATATCTAATATCTAAATTCATATACTACATATTTACATTTTACATTTTTCCATATATATTTTATGTTTAAAATTAATTACAGAATGTCTTTATATACAACATTCATAGCTTTGTTATCATTAGACAATACAAAAATGTTTTCTTTAGAGGTTACTCTTAAAAGAGCGACATTTAGTTGCGCGTCCGATCGCTGCTAAATTCGAAGTACTATAGGGCGAAGCGCGGCCTCCTCGCGGGATTTTAAATCAGTGATATCTTCGAAAATGTTCATTTAAATTACATGCTGTAAACGGTCATATTGATCTATATTAAATCAACAATGTATTTAAGGTACTTAATTGGATAAGGATTAATGGCTATATTGTATAAAAATTGCTTCAAAAATAAGGCATTATTTTCCGTAAAAAGTAAATGCCAAAAAATGCTATTGTGGCTTATCCATAAGAGATAGACATATACCAACGCGGACTTTTCTGTAGACCTTTTCAATGTGTACAAATACTTAGTACATCATTTTGATAAATCTCGTAGGGTTTTAGGTAGCCTGTGTTTGCAATGTAAGCGGAAAAAAAGTAATTATTTACGACATCACATTAGAAACCTCAAAAATTACAGTATTTCTCTACTCCATATTGAAAGTTATTATACATATAAACCTTCCCCTTGAATCACTCTATCTATTAAAAAAACCGCATCAAAATCTGTTGCGTAGTTTTAAAGATTTAAGCATACATAGGGATATAAGGGACAAACAAAGAATGTGACTTTGTTTTATACTATGTAGTGATAATCCTTATATCATGATTCAGTATTCACGCGCGATGACTTATTATTAGCGTATTTCATGTATAACTTTGGTGTTTCTATACCGATTTCAATGATTCTTTTTTTATACAATGGTTAATACTATTCACTTTTTTATTTAGGGATGACTGAGAGTGATATAAATGTAGGAGTAGACAAATATAACCAGAAAGCTTCGAACTGATAAGCTATCGAGAGTTACACGTTTTATTGTGAGTCAACAATAAAAGATAGACATATGCTGTCGTGGGACAGTTTTTATATAATTTTAAGGAGAACATTTCCGTCATACATGATTTCTGTGTAGCTTTAACCATCAAGGTTGCACACGCGACGGAAGCTTAAAAAATGGAGTAACTTCTCCCGTTTTCCCAACATTTCCCTTCACTGCTCTGCTCCTATTGATTGCAGCGTGATGAAAAGTATACTATAACCAGCCCAGGAGTATGAAAAAAAATTGTACCAAGTTTCGTTAAAATCCATCGAATAGTTTTTGTTTCTATAACGGTTATACAGACAGACAGACATACAGACAAAAATTTTACTGATTGCATTTTTGGCATCAGTATCGATCCCTAATCACCCCCTGATAGTTATTTTGGAAATATATTCCAGTTACAGAATTGACCTTTCTACAGATTTATTATAAGTATAGATAGATGACACATTTTATTCTGATTTCCGTTCTCTAAGTATAATAACTATTATATATATATATATATATATATATATATATATATATATATATATATATATATATATATATATATATATATATATATATATATATATATATATATATATATATATATATATATATATATATATATGTATATATATATATATATATATATATATGTATTATTATATTGTATGTACTAACTGTTAGTTAATATTGGTTTTAAATTTATTTCTTGTGTACTGTACTTATATTTACCTCTTTTTTAATTTTATATTGGTTGGCTGGAAAAGATTCCGATTTCGGAATAAGACTGGACCACATTTTTTTTGTGCTTTCGGGGAAATCATTTATTATTGTTGTTTTTATTTTTATTTTTTAGTAAATTAATTTTATTATTACTTCTGTTCTACTCGACCGCATACTACACGCGGTTCAATTTACCTTAATCGTCTTTTAAGGCACCTCAGTGAGAAATGAGGGTGGTCTATTCTACTCATCCGGATACCACACGCGGGTCAACCTTTTAATGCACCTCGGTAAGAAATGGGGGTGGTCTATTCTATTCAGCCGGATACTACACGGCCGGTCAACGTACTTTAGTCGCCTTTTAAAGCACCTCGGTTAGAAATGAGGGCGGTATATTCTACTCAGCCGGATACCACATGGCGGTACTAAAATAATTCCAGTAAACTTTAAAATTATGTATTGGACATTTTTTTTCCTTACACTTTTTGACTGTCCGTATTTAGTATTATTTACTTCACTATTTTACTTATTTCACTGTTTTTATTAGAATTAGTAATAAGTTACTATATTCATGATCAATTTCTCAAATATTAATAAAATATTTTTAATTTATTTAGTAGAAACTTTACTGATGTATATTTTATTTATGTGTAGATATTTGTGTTATATTCATAGACTCGTTATTTGTTATGCAAATATAGAGAAAATAAATTCTAGTAATTCCCAACAAAAATATAGGTCTCTCTAAATGTTTATAGCTCTATATAACTTTGCTAACATATCTGTGCACGCTTCATTCTTTGTCAAGGGCCGGAATGGGGTTAGTTTTTCGCGCAGACCGGGGCGCAGGCACCGCGGCAGTCCGCCCGCGCCACCCTGGCCGAGCGCACGTGACCTTGTATTTTTTACCTTTCGAATAAAATCTAACTCGAAATCGTGTTAAAAGTGACAATATTTAATACAGTGATTATCTGTTTGATGCTGTTGCTCTTTCGAGTTCGAAAACGGTGAGTTGGCGGCTTTATTATGGAAACTCGTGCGTATGTCCGCCGCTAGATGGCGCTGTAATACCGCGTCAGTATTGCAGTCGTAATGGTTATGTGGTGGTTTTTTTTATACCAAATACACAATACAATTATGTAAGAGATATTTCGAGCTGTGGTAGCCCAGCGGTAGCACCGTGCGACTCTTTAGAGACAATCATGGGTTCAAACCCACCGGACACCAATGAGTTTTGTTAAAACTTATGTGTTTAATTGATAATCGCAATTTATAACACGCTTTTCGGTGAAGGAAAACATCATGAGGAAACCTGCATATCTGTAGAGAATTTTGGAGATGTGCGTAACCTACCATTCCGCATTGGAGCAGCGTGGTAGGTCTTAGCTCCAAACTTTTCCAAAAACGGAGAAAAGAGGCCTATTCTCAGCAGTGGGATAGTAACAGGCCGCTACTTGAGAGATATTTCAATCAATTTATATCTACAGTGAAAGTTTTGTAAGCCTTTAAAATGTATATTCTGAAATAATACGATAAAATTATATGGCGGTTAGTTTAAAGTATACGTAATATAGCAGTTAGAAGTTTAACCTTTAGGCGATTGATTATTTGTAATGACATGTATTTTATTCATGTACACGGTCAAATAGACAATTAGATTAGACTATTGATAATGGAAGCATATATATGATTTCACTTACAACAGTAAAGTACCTAGTGTATTTAAGTGTTTTAGGAAAATATCACCTGATAATATATAATGAGAAAAAAGAGGGTACTTTTTATGAGAATATTGATGTAAGTGGGTAATACATTAAAAAAATAGTAATTTAGACATTCGGCGTTAAGACGATCATTTACCACCACTTTACCGAAGGCATCAAAAAGTTGTCTCGCAAATAATTTATAGAAGTAGGCGTTACTTTTTTAGATCCATATTACAAAATCGCGGTTTATAGAAAAATAAATTTATTATTATAAAATTATTATGCTATAATCCGCGATGACTTAAAATAGAAAATATATATAATGCTAAATGTAAAATGGATAATCCGTTTTCATACCTGATACATGCAGATTATCGGATTCTTGAAATTTCATAGAGGATTATAGCAAAATAATTTTATTATTATTTTTGTGAGTTGTCTTGCGTTGTGAAATAACCGACGGTAACCGACTTATAAAGGAGGGGGATGTAAGGGAGTTGTTGATTAAATCCGTTTTCTTATTTATTTATTTATTTATTGTACATACATATATGTTGTACGAAAGCGGGTTTGTTCCTAAAAGGGATCTCTTCCAGTCAACCTTTGAGTAACAAAAGGAAAACGACTAGACGTGAAATACGAGTAGTATAGAAAAAAAACAAACAACGAAATACTATAAAAGTACTTAGATTAATATTTGCATTCGAGATAAAAAAAAAGATAAAAAATCATGCAACATAGATAGTAAATTTAACTATTTAATTTATAAATTATTTTTTGTTAAATAAGTAGGTATATAATTAAGTAATAAGTAAGTCTGTTAGGGTTTTTTGCAGAAGAAAATAGGTATTATTTCACCATCTTGGTTCAATAATCAGCAGTTTACGTAATATAATGAATCTTTAAAAAAAAAATCAGTTTAACTTTTATTTATATTTAGGAACAGACCTTGGCATTGCGGCAAAAATTTGGCGGATCTGATTTATGTTTTGACAGTTTTTAAATGAATTAAAAAAAAATCTATCAATGACATCATATTATGTTACGTACATTTGATAAAGACTGCCGTATCATTATTATATTGTTAGGATCCAAAGTAGGATTTATAAAAAGAGAACAAAATTAATACATTTGTAACCAAACAAACAAAATAGCTGACGTGAACAGATTAACTAACAGAGCTTTCGCACGCAAGTACCGATCGTAAAAGAGACCTCTGTTCTTGACCTGACTATTTTTATACTCTAGATGAGAGGTAATTATGAAGTGTTGCTAGCAACAATAAATTACAACACTGATTAAAAATGTCGCTGTCTACAATATATTATATAATACGGCATACGCCATACCATACCATAGTCGCCGTACCATAGTCGTTGGTGGCAGTTTGGGTATAAGGATGTAATAAAATGACGCAATCAATTTTAGCTTTTCCACTACAGCAGTTTACTTTTTAAAGGAGGCTGATACAGAAAGCCTACTATACCATTGAGGATTGCATAGATGATAAGAATTCGTAAATATAGCTACTCTAAGACCCTCTGCATGATAGTGACGTCTTAATGTAACTAGTTATAAGAACTACATTTTGAAAGAGCAACCGACGAGTTTCTTGCAATCTCTTCTCGGTAGGAACAGCTTTTCGAACCAGCAGTAGAGTTGACTATTTAAAGGCACTTGTTTACAAGTTTACTGGAGTTAATAATAAATTGAATTAATAAAATAAGTAAAGTGAAAAGCAATCATAGTAATTATAGCGGTGAGATTATTAAAGTAACTTAATCATAATAAATATATTATTCTCTCATAATATAGCTGTATTTACGAGATTAGTAAGCTTTATTAAGCTCCCCAAACATGGATCCCTTTAACCTCGTGTCGTTAACCTCTTTTAGCTAGGCTATAAAGCCTAATTGATTAATGACTACTTTCACTTGCAAAACTTGATGACACATTTGATTTTAATGAACTTAGAAAACTGTATGTGAAAATGTATCCGTTAGTCCGTCTATGTGATTACGTTCGTTAGTCTATATGATTTACGTTAAATAAATATATGGGACACTTACACACACGGTCGTCCGTCCCTAAAGTAAGTAATTTAATACTTATGTTATGGACAGACAACTGGTGAATATATACTTATATATTTTTAAAATACATACTTAAATACAAATATACACCCAGGCTCAAAGGCCAACAAATTCATTTATAGAAAATGTTGGCCCTCGGCGGGAATCGAACCCGCGACCTGCGGAGCTGAGGGCAGGGTCACTACCCACTGCACGAACGGGCCAGTCAAAACCTTCTACCTACAACTTGCGAGTCTCAAGCCGTTTTCAAAATTCAAATCCTTTATAGCATATTTTTTAAATTAATGTATAGAACCCGGGAACGGGCGGAACTTTCCGCCGCGATAACGCCGTCTAAATAGCTTTGCCATTACAGCAGTTTAAAAACACTATTAAAGAGAGGCTGATACAGAAAGCCTACTATACTGTTGAGGATTATTTAGACGATAAGAATGCGAGGATATAGCTACTGTCCGACCCTGTACAAGATAGTAATGACTATTTAACTAGTTATACGTATTATGTTGAAAAGAGCACCGCCGAGTTTCTTGCTGACTCTTCTCGGTAGGAACAGCTTTCCGAACCAGCAGTAAAATTGACGATTCAAAAGCAATTGTTTACAAGTTTATTTCAATAAAAAAAATTTAATTTTAATTTAAAGACTTCATGAATAAGAGCCCCGATTGGGCCCGAAACTAGTCGGGCTCATCCGATAAAATAAGACGTGAGTATACCCAGTTTCTATACATTAATTAAGGATTCTACTCACGATAGTTTAAATTCAAAAATAGCATATTTTCCCGCAATATTGATTATATACGTCTTTTATACTTTTGTTTAAAATTTTAATAAAAATATTTAAAAAAATTCGAGTAAAATACTTGACGACCGACCGAAATTTTACTTTTTCGTGATTAGAGTAACAAAATCACGGGAAAAATTTTAATACAATATTTTTTTAAATATTACAAATTTTTTTAAAACAAATGTAAGGGCCATTTGCCTTTTTTTTGAATACCAAAATTACAAATAAAAAAGAAATATTAAGAAACAAAAAAAATACTTCTCAAAACTTTGTAACTTTTGTATTTATCAGAAAGCTACAACAAAATGAATTAACATCCTCTTTTATTGGCAATTCGAATTAAGTGACTTTCAGGATCTCATTGTGAGATTATCTCAGAGAGATTAGGTTTTAATGTACGCTAAGTGCCAACCATTACCGGAATATGAATGTATACAATGGCCCAAATCTATTTTAAGCTTCACGAAATCCTTCGAGTAATTAACTACTAAGAGCTATAAAAAAGCTGTGATGGCCTAGCGGTGCGACCGTGTGAATCTCTAGAGACGATCATGGGTTCAAACCCGGGCAGACACCAATGAGTTTTTCTATTAAAACTTATGTGTCTAATTGATAATTGCAATTTATCACACGCTTTTCGGTGAAGGAAAACATCGTGAGAAAACCTGCATATCACTAGAGAATTCTGGAGATATGTGTAACCTACCAATCCGCATTGGAGCAGCGTGGTAGGTCTTAGCTCCAATCCTTCTCTCTTATAACGGAGAGAAGAGGCCTATTCCCAGCAATGGGATAATAACAGGCCGCTACTTTAAGAGCTATAAAGGACAGGTTGTCCCGTAAATTCCGTAAAAGATTCCTGTCGTATATAATTGTTGGCCCGTTGGCGTAGTGTGTAGTTACCCTGCCTTCAGCTCCGCGGGTCGCGGGTTCGATTCCCGCCGAGGGGCAATATTTTCTCTAAATGAATTTGTTGGTCTTTGAGCCTGGGTGTGTATTTGTATTTAAGTATGTATTTAAAAAAATATATAAGTATATATTCACCAGTTGTCTGTCACCCATAACACAAGTATTAGGTTACTTACTTTGGGGACGGACGACCGTGTGTGTAAGTGTCCCATATATTAAAAAAAAATTACTTTAAGAGATAGTTCTTATTTTCAAATGCTGTCGCGCACATTTTTGTAGTATTTTTATAGATCTACAGTTCTCTATGTTGCTTTATAGAATTAGGCGTTACTTTGCGAGATCCATCATACAAAGGTAATAATAAAATTATTATGCTATAATCCGCGATGTAGTAAAATAGAAAATTTATATACTGCTAAATGCAGAGTGGACCATCCGTTTTCATACTGATACAAGCAGGATTCGTAAAAACACATGCACAAACCTCCACCACCGCCACCACAATACACAATTACTACATACGTTCACTATCACAAACTCAGCAATCGTTTCGCCCCGCAACCGCAAACATCATCCTATAGAGTCCACGATAAACTGCTTTGCAATTTTGTTGTGGAGTCTATCTCCTTTGGATTGTCCACTCTACATTTAGCATTATGTCTTTTTCTATTTTACTTCATCGCGATCTTAATTAACTATCCCTATATTTAGATAAAAAGCTGAAAAACACGTGTGCTGGTGCACCCCAATACCAACTTAAGCCATTCGATCGCATACAGCGCAGAGCAGCTCGTATTATTGAGGATAAGGTGATTAGCAGACAACTGGACTCATTGGCGATGCGTAGAGACGTATCATCTCTGTGCGTTTTCTACCGCATCTTTCACGGAGAGTGTTCCATTGAACTTCATAACTTGATTCCTGCCGCTAAATTCCATAACCGCACTGTACGTCACAGGTTAAAATATCATCCTCACCATCTGGATGCTTGGCGATCCAGTACAGTGCGGTTTTCAAATAATTTCATTCCGCGCACCACCATTTTATGAAACGATCTCCCTTTGGCAGTGTTTCCGGATCGGTACGACATAAGTACCTTCAAAAAACGTGTTTTCCACTTTTTTAAAGGACGGGAACGCACTCGCTCTGCGAGAGGTCGTGGGCGGCGGTGATTACTTTAGGGTAAACCACATGCTCGTTTACCATCCTATACCATAAAAAAAAACAGTGAACATTACTTTTTGTTCTATAATAAATTTAATTACTTTCTATTGCTATTTTCCGCTTGATTTATATTTCGTAAGCGTTTGCGTAGGGACAGTCATTAGAGATTTACGTACTTAGCTTAATGCTAAGGTTAAACGTGCTCACCTGTGTCAAGTGACGTCACACAGGCAATTGTTTATTTAGGCTTTAGCGACGTTGTTTGCCACCTATATAATTTAGATTTTACTGGTAACTTTACTTACATGTATTTTCATTACAAAGTTTGAAGTATTTCTAAAATTTCCAGTTAACAGTAGCCAGTGTATCTTACTAATATTATAAATGCGATAGTTTGTGAGTATGGATGTATGTTTGTTCTTTTTGACGAGGAATCCGCTGAACCAATATCGATAAAATTTGTCACAATTATTCCTTATACACCAATATAACATATAGGCTACAGAAATCCTGTTGATTCTTTAAGAATAGGATGACATTGAAAGGCGCCATCAATTATCAACCTATCACGCGACAACAGTCCACGCAAACGAAGTTGCGGGTAAAAGCTAGTGCTTTATATTGTCAAAAAACGCAGATAACCATTTTGCATTAAAAATTATTCATATAAGAAAGTGGTGTCGTAACACACTCAATTTTTACATTACATCGACAACCATACACGACTTTTTATCCCCATATTGCATAGATAACGGTAGCGATGACGTAGCGCACACCATTCTTACATTATACCTGTAATCATGGTGGTGTAGCGCTTGAAATCCTGAAGTTACATAGATAACGTAGTTGGCGTAGCACACCCAACTCTTATATTATACCGGTATCGAAGACGTAACACTTGATATCCCAAAATTACATAAATGACGATGTATAACGTAACGCAATCAATCCTAACATTACGCTGGTAAAGTATACGCCGTAGCAATTAATATCGCCAATGTTACATAGATGACAATGAGTGGCGTAGCACATCCAGTGCTTTCATAACATCGGTTATGATGTACGACGTAGCACTTAATATTCCAAAATTACGTAAATGACGATGGGTAGCGTAGCACACTTATTCCTTACATTACACTGGTAAAATATATGGCGTAGCAATTTATATAGCCAATGTTACATAGATGACAATGAGTGGCATAGCACACCCAGTTCTTTCATAACATCGGTTACGATATATGATGTAGCACTTAGTATCCCAAAATTACGTAAATGACGATGGGTAGCGTAGCGCACTCAGTCCTTACATTACATCGCTAAAGTATACGGCGTAGCAATTGATATCGCCAATGTCACATAGATGACAGTGAGTGGCGTAGCACACTCAGTGCTTTCATAACATCGGTTACGATGTACGACGTAGCACTTGATATCCCAAAATTACATAAATGACGATGGGTAGCGTAGCGCACTCAGTCCTTATATTACACTGGTAAAATATATGGCGTAGCAGTTGATATCGCCTATGTTACATAGATGACGGTGGGTGGCGTTGCACACCCAGTTCTTTCATTATAGTGGTAAAGTGTATAACGTAGCAATTGATTCCCAAAAGTTACATATATGACGGCGTCAAACGACATCGATGTAACTTACAATTCTTACATTACATCGGTAACGATTTACAGCGTAGCACTTGATATTGTAGGAATTTATTCGGCACTTATTTCCGGGAGCACAAATAAAAAGAAAACTTAGAGAGCACAAGTATATTATAATGTCTTTACAATTAAACCGTAGATGACAGAAAAAGGGAGGGGAAGTGAGTGACAGACAAATATATAGTGCTGTTTTAGATGCGTTCACTTTCCATCAGATAGCATGAACTTACATAGATGACTGTGGATGGCATAGCGCACTCAAAAGTTTCATATATGACGGCTTCTAAGGTCATCTATTTAATTTACAAATTTCACTTGCAAGATCCACCTACACATACGTACACGACAAATTAAATAAAAGCTTATAAAAATTGGAATTGACCGCTAATTTTTAGTAAAGATCGCACGTTTTTAACAATAGACCATCAAGACTTTGGGATTCGTTTGATTGGGACCGAAATCAAAATAAGAAATCAATTATTAAAAGTAAATTTCGTTTTTATGAAAAAAGATTAATTAAGCAAAAAGTCCGATCATTCGTTGTTGCCGGGATGGAGTCCTTTGCGAATATCAATTAAAGTAAAGAAACTTAAGTCAGAATCGAAGTTGACTTTAATTGTAAATTTATTTCAGTCTGGAAAGACGTTTCTAATTAAAGACAATCTACCGTTTAAAAGCTAATATCCTGTAACGTTTTACTGATTATTAAAATACAATGTAATACAAATAAATAAGTATATAGGACATTTACACTCACGGTTATCCGTCCCCAAATTAACTTAACTTGATACTTGAACTTTGACTTGATAACAGACAACTGGTAAATATAAGTTAACAAAAAGTAAGTAACGGCCTATTACTATCCCACTGCTGGGCTAGGCCTCCTCTTTCCGTTTTTTGGAGAGAGGGGTTGGAGTTAAAACCTACCACGATGCTCTAATACGGATTGGTAGGTTACACATATCCCAAGAATTATGCAGGTTTCCTCACGATGTTTTCCTTCACCGAAAAGCATGTGATAAATTGCAATTATCAATTAGACACATAAGTTTTAATAGAAAAACTCATTGTTGCCTGCTCGTGGTTTGAACCCATGATTGTCAAAGAGTCGCACGGTCTTACCGCTGGGATATCACAGCGTCTGGTTTATTTACAATTATATATAATTTTAAATAAATACTTAAATACATATTCCCCGACGTGAAGAACCAACAAATTGTTTTTTTTAGAATATGTCGATCACCGGCGGAAATCGAACCAGTGATATGTGGAGCTGAAGACAGAGTCATAAATATATAGAACATAACAGGGACATAATTATATAGAATTCAGTTTAACCCCCATCACTTACTTTGCGACCGAACACGTGGAACAAGTTGAATGATTTAAAGTAGAAAAGTAGAAGCACTGAAGCAAAAGCAAAAGTAAAACAAAGCAAAAGTAGTAAAGTAGAAGCAAGTCAACATAAATGAATAGTAAGTAAATATATAGAAGACTTACACACACGGTCGTCCGTCCAAAGTAACTTAATACTTGTGTTATGGTAGACAGACAACTGGTGAATATATACTTATATATTTTTTAAATACATGCTTAAATACAATTTACACCCAGGCGCAAAGAACAACAAATTCATTTATAGAAAATGTTGGCCCTCGGCGGGAAGGCGGGGTCACCCACTGCGCCAACGAGCCAGTCAAACGTGCACTGCACCGGAGCATTTAGAATCTCTAAATATTTATATGACGTTAATTGTTTTCCCCTGTTCATTTCTCTAATCCAATTAACCCTGTCACATCCAAACCGTACAACGGCTAGGAATAGCATAATGCTTCCATTTGTCGGCCATTTTGTAATTTCACAGTCCGCCAGTGTTCTCAGTTTATGATATTGAATGAATTCCTTATTATTATAGCTGGACGTTATATTTTATTTATTTATTTATTTATTTATTTATTTATTTTGCAATCAACAGCGTTACAGATAATTCTTATTTAGGAAATTTCAAACACTACAATAAGGCCAAAACTAGATTACAATAATTATGAATAGATTATCTACATTAACAGAGTAAGTATAATATTAATATGCCTGGTTACAGAACAAAATATAAAATATAAAAATAAAATATAAAAGTAAAATATAAAATGTAAAAGTTAAAACATGAAATAAAAATTGTGGATAATAATAAAAATAAGATATCCACAACACTCATATATGAACGTATATATTGTGCGTGTGTGTGTGTGTGTGTGTGTGTGTGCGTGCGTGCGTGTGAGTGCCTGTGTGTGTGTGCGTTTGTGTGCGTGTGTGTGTGTGTGAGAGAGAGAGTGTATGTGCGCGCTTTTGTGTGTCAGTGCGTTATTTATCTCGATGAAATTTGATGATCTCTTTTTTTAGTTGTGTTTTGGACAAATGGAATAAGTCTAGGTTAGAATATAAAGTGTTGTAAGTTTGTGACAGGCGTGTTATAATGGAGTTCTTGGCATAATTAGTTTTGTATTTGGGCACACTCAGTAGACGATTGTGCCGGGATCTAAAGGATCTGAAGGGTGGGGTACTTAGTGAAAAGGCGGACAGTAAGTTGGGACAGTCGATTTTACCAGTTATAATTGCTTGTAATAACATCATATCACTCTGCTTTCTTCTTTGTTCTAGAGAGTCTATCCCGAAGTGACTGCAAGCTTCTTGATAGTTGCTGAAGTTTTTAAATTCTTTAAATGCTAAATATTTAAGAAACTGCCTTTGTATAGATTCTAGCCTTTGGATATGTGTAGTGTATTGAGGTGACCAGATGTTAGATGCGTATTCGAGTAAGCTGCGCACATATGCAAAGTATAGTATTTTGATGCATTCTACATCTTTAAAACCGCTAGACACTCGCTTGACAAAACCCAGTTGCTTGTATGCTTTATCTGCCACAACGTCAATATGCTCATGCATGGAAAGCTTGGTATCGATTTTAATCCCTAAATCTCTAACCGTCCTGGCTTTTGGTATTTGTACCCCATTAATTTTATAATCGTACACTATTGGGTTTAATTTACGGTTCAGAGAAATATGATGGCATTTACCAGCATTCACAGAAATTCGATTCGTAATATAATATTCCGTTAAAGCATTCAAGTCCTCTTGCAATTTATAACAGTCATCCAAAGTACGTACACTGAAGAATACTTTTTTGTCATCTGCAAACATTAAGTACTTTGCATGATTGAAGCATTTCCCTATATCAAATAAATAAGCATTGTATAAAAGTGGGCCTAGAATAGAACCTTGAGGAACGCCTGAAGGTGCCGTTACGTAATCACTTTTGGCACTGCCAATCACAACAGCCTGCATACGATTTCTTATGTATGACGTGAACCATCGATGCAAGTCTCCGCTTATGCCTAATATGTCTAGTTTACGAAGCAGAATTGTGTGATCTACTCGGTCGAATGCTTTTTCGAAATCCGTGTAGATCACTTCTACTTGGAGTCTGTTATCGATGTTTTTTAGCACGTAGTTTGTAAATACAGCCATATTAGTTACAGTTGACCGATTTTTAGTAAATCCATGCTGCTCATTTGGTATTGACATGGCAATGATTGGGTTTACGTGCCTATAAACAACAGCTTCGAACACTTTACTCATCACATTTAGGATTGATATGGGCCGGTAGTTCTCGATTCGTGTTTTTGTTCCGTTTTTGTGAATAGGCACTATGAGTGCCTCCTTCCATGTATCTGGGAAACTACAGAAAACATTAATCGAGAGGTTAAATATAATAGATAGTGGTTTAGCTAAAGTAGCTGCACAGTTTTTAATAAATATTGGGGGAATACCATCACTACCGGCGCCCTTATTGGTCTTCAGTGTTTTTAGAAATTGAAAGACTTCGCTTTCGTCAACAATGATTTTACTAATGATTTCGTTATGTGTCGTGGTTGGAAGATTTAATGCAGAATACGAAACGGCCGGCTTAACAAAAACACTTTCGAAATATTTACTGAAACCTATGCGTGCAGTAGCTTCGTCTGCGTAGGTATCTGACCCTAGAGTAAGCTTTTTGGGATATCCTTTTTTGTTATTCCTCAGCGATTTTGAATAAGAAAAAATAAGTTTAGGGTCTCTACGAATGAAACTTTGCATACGTTGGGTGTAAGACACAAAACAGTTGGCTTGAACAATTTTTTGTCTTGTTCTTAATAGCACAAATTCGTCGTAGTCACGGGGATTTTTGTATTCTTTCCATTTCTTATGCTTTTGTCGTTTTTCTTTTATTATATGGATTAAGGACTTGGAATACCATACAGGAAAGTTTAGATTAGAATGAGATTTTAACGGCACGTAATTACGTATCGATTCGTTTAAAATAGAGTAAAAATTATCAGTTATCTCGTTTATTGATTCACCTGACAGCACTTCATTCCAGTTGATGTCCGAAAGTTTTTCATTTATCTTTGAATAGTTTCCCTTGAAAAAGTTAGGTCGTTTTTTAAGTTTCTGGCAAGACCCGTGCTCAAGTAAATTGGTGAGATCAAATTCTAGGCAGGGATGGTATTTATCTTCGAAAACAAGAGGGCTGGGAACTCGTAGTACATCAAAGTCGATATCACTAAACAGTAGATCAAGGGTGTTGTTTGCGCTGTTCCTAATTGTATTCTGTTGTCTCAGACCGGATAGGTTGCATACATCAATAAACTTGGTACATGCATTTTGTAATTCTATTGACCCACGCTTTTGGATAATAGGACCGGAGTCGGACCAGGTAAGGTATGGCAGATTAAAGTCACCGGCTAGGATAATGTGGTCATTTGGGTGTTTGGAAACAAATTCAGCAAGACACGCAGACACGGATTCAAGACGAGCAGGTAACTGGTTGTCTGGTGGTTGGTAGATTAACCCGATATGTATATTACGGTTTCTTTGGGTTTTTAAAGACTCTGCTGGTATAGTAATCCACAGAGATTCAACTCCCCGACAAATCATATTGTATTGTTTTGCATTTAGTTTTTTTGAGGCACATAATAACACTCCACCACCCAACTTCTTTCTTGAAGTTTCAGAATTTCTATCGCACCTAAATATATCGTATCTATCGTCACATATTTCATTATCGTAAATACTGCTCGCTAACCATGATTCTGTGATTAAAATTAAACTGTAGTCATGATTCAAAATGTTTTGCCGAAGTTCGGTCGTTTTAGTGCGAAGACCACGTACGTTTTGGTATATAATCTCTATTGAATTAGCACCGGCGAAGAAGTGATTAGTACCAAAATATGCTTGCCTCTGAAGGTGTTGTTTGTAAGAATATTATCAATGTGGAAATTTATGTTTAATATAATTCGGTTACAAGTGGGTTGATATATGGCTAAATTGAATACTTTGCAAAGCGCAACACAAAAGTTGTTCGACTTCATTTGTTGATTAGTTAACTTTAAGAGAGATATCTGCACTGAATGGAAAGTTTGATTTGGTGAATTTGTGAGTGAAATACGGCATGTGTATAGAACGTGGTGTGAATATATACAAAAAATGATAATAACGATCAGTAATATAAAAACATTAATAAAATAAATTATAAAACTATTAATTAGTACTTCCAAGATTAATTTATCTTTGCGAGGTCCTTTACGACACGTATATTTATAGCAGGTGATTGTTCGTTCTTTCTTAAAAAAATACTGCAATTTCTAACCCAGACAAATTTAAAGGCTTTTTCTCGTGCTAAGTCCTTAGTCAGTTTTAATAGATACTTGTTTTCAGGGGTTAAATGCTCGTTGACGAAAAATTTCTTGTCTGCGCCTTCAATGCCTATGTCTCTAGTACAAATTCCTCTTTTCTTTTTTAAACCTGAAAGGATGTTGTCCTTAGAAAGTCGGTCTTTTAATTTCACAACAATAGGTTTGGGTCTTCCTACAATAGTTTTTTGGGGTTGAACACGATGCGCAAATTCAATGTCATCGTGTTTAATTTCGACTCCAGAGTATCGGGCGACTTTTATTAATATATCAGTAGGCGATTCATTGCTAGTTTGTGGTAGCCCTACTATTTCCAAATTGTTGATTCTTGCCTGCTGCTGCTGTCTGCCAAACTGAGAACGCAATTCTGACACCTGATCCTCAGATGCCGTGACGCGTTCCTGCAGCTTATGTAAGTCTTGCTTGAGGAGGTCATTTTCGAGCTGCAGCTGACTGTAAGAGGTTTGCAATTGGGAAAACTCCGAAGACAGGGCTGCTATGTCATTTTTTAGTTCCATGAAGACAGTATTTTTTAAATCCTCAACAATTTCGCATTTAATGGTTTTTAATTTAGTATCTAAAATTTTTTCAAAACGACTAAATAGGGTTATATTTTTGGTAATGTCAGCAGGGTTGTCGCATTTAGATGTCGAGTCGTCGGGTACATCAGAAGCTGCTGTGCGCGGGTTTTTGCTCGCTTTTTCCGCTCGTACTGGTGTATTACTGTTGTCGCCACCTCTGCGCGCAGCCGCCACGCAAGTAGGGCATAGCCATTGCGTTCTTGCGGCCGATGAATCATTAGTAAATCCTACGCACTCAGAATGATATATGCAGTTGCAGTTATTGCACTTTATACGTTTTACTGTCACGGTGATGTGCCCTTTGCATGCCTCGCAAGTTCCAACCATTTTAATATTTTGTTTCAAATTTTCAACTTGAAAATAAAATTTAGTCAGAAAATTCTCTTGACGTGGGTTTCGAACTATGTGCCTTGAACAGCGATGCGACGCGTTGACCAATACACCAACGCTTTAGTTACCAATTGAATCGAATTTAAAGATAACTATGTTACTTTGAATGATGGTTGAAAGTAACGTGAATTAATTATTCTCTTACCCTTTTGTTAAAATATAAGATTGTTTTATCAGTTGTAATAAAAACATTAATTGGTTGAATATACAAGTTTTTCGACAAGTAAAATATGAAAAGAATTATTCACGACACTGCACCACGCTTTAACTTTATGCACTTGCACTTTTATAAATATTGTTGTGATAAATTAATTGTTCTGTAATTAAATTAACTGGAGCTTGTAATATGTGTCTACTCTGTTAAACGTCACAAACGTCATCGATCGTTAAAAGTTATATATAATTCTTTGTTATCAACTAGTCACTTTACACAATTTTACGACTTAAATATAGTGTAATATATTTGAATTTAAAAATTCTGAATTGTACAATGTAATGCATCATTGTTATATTTTTCAGGTAAACAACTGATCCTAAATTTGGGTAAGTTTGAATATTTTTCATGTAGTTGATGATATATTTTTTATTAATCTTTATTTAACTAACACCGTTTTCATAAGTAGAAATTTATTTATTTAGTGAACTAAATACATATCAAAATAATAAAATACATAAAATTATTACGACGTAGTGTTTACTTCGCCGTATAGCTTATTTCGACGTAGCGCTCATTTTAACGTAGCAGTACTACGACGTAGTGCTACGAGATGTGCCACGAAATTTCTTAAATCATCTTCATTTTGAAAGATTCAATTTACAAATCCAATTCTTAATTATAATTTCATTTTAATCAGGACATTTAAATAATGTTCTATAAACCTTGCTTGATTGATCGAAGCCTACAATACCAGCCTGTTACTCTTTACTTCAAACGCAAAACCCACCCTACTAAACTAGTAAGCGAGTGATAAATTTTAAACATCAACAGATTTTAAATGCATTACTTAGATATCGTTTTCGCTGGAACTTCCAAAAAAGATCGCGAATATTATCGCTCCTTAAAACTTTCCAAACAAAAATGTGAAAGCTTATATCTAAAACACTGTTTATTATTTGTTGGAAGTTTCCAGAATGTACTGAAAGTTTACAGAGTTTACAGTTTGTTTTTTAATTTTCTTTATCTTCCGACATACTTTTGACTTTCGGTGGAAAAGTTTTTTTGTAACAATTCATTTTTGGACTTTAGTATCAACATAAAGCTTAGTCAGGATGTTTAATTAATTTTTTCTCTAGTAATTCAAACAACCAATAGTAAAATATTGTAAGGCCTATCAGTGACTATCTTCTGGTGGTAAGAGAAGATCTCTGTGAAACGAATTTACAGTTAGTATCCAACGTCTGGGCATAAGCCTCCCCTTTTTGGAGAGAAAGATTGTAGCCAAGACCTACCACGCTGCTCCAATGGATTGATAGGCTACACATATCTCCAGAATTCTCTAGAGATATGCAGGTTTCCTCACGATGTTTTCCTTCAGCGAAAAGCGTGTGATAAATTGCAATTATCAATTACTCACATAAGTTTTAAAAGAAAAACTCATTTCTGCCAGCTCCGGGTTTGAACCAATGATCGTCTTTAGAGAGTCACACGTTCTCACCGTTAGGCTATCACAGATATATGAAGTACAGTAGAAATATACATGTACTAAAGATGTGTAAACTGTTTTTTTAAATATCAAAACCGTCCGTTGTGTACATCCCTTAAGATTCGCAGTGAATGAGGAAAATTGGTCGGTAAGTATTTATAAAACTTTTCTGAAACATTAATAAGGCTAAAGAAAAAGTTTCAATAAGTCAAAAGTTTTAGTTGGAGAGCTTTCACGCGTATAATGGAGCGCTTAATTTTTTATATTGAACTGGCCGTGATATTGCGATTTTGAAGAGTCCTATAAATTTGATAACGTCCCTAGATAACTTTTGTCCAAAAATTTTTTTTACCAAAGTTTTTATCGGCACACCACAATGATATTAAAAAATAAACACATGCGAATTTTTCTTCATTCAAATAAACTTGTAAACAAGTACTTTTGGATCGTCAATTCTACTGCTGGTCTACGGAAAGCTGTTCCTACCGAGAAGAGCCAGAAACTCGGCGGTTGCTCTTTTCGAAATAATACTTATAACTAGTTACATTAAGTCATTACTATCATGTCTATATCCACGTATTCGATCATCTAAATAATCCTCAACAGTATAGTAGGCTTTTTTGTATCAGCCTTCCTTTAAGAATTTTTTAAACTGCAGTAATAGCAAAGCTAAAATTGATTGCGGAATTTTATTAAAGAATCTTATACCCAAACCCACTTACGACTTACGTACTTTTGCAATGCACAAAGCAGGAGCCGCAAGCTCATATCGGTTCTACTTTGTCTATTATATACAAGTAAAAGAAATCTCTCTCGAAAATTGTCTCTACCAAATAGAACCAGCAAGAAACTCGGCGAGTGTTTTTTTCATAATATAATTGTTAGTGTTATACTAGTGCAATGATTCCCATAGTGGTCTATATCGAGCCCCAGGGGTCGCTTAAGAACTGCAAGGGGTCTACGTGGGCGAAAAAAAAATGTGGGTCTATAAAATGAAAATGAGAGTCAATGGCCAGAAATTGCCAAATACGTATTATTAATATAATTTTGACAATAAAAATTTTTAAAAATTGTTATTAATATAAATAATATCATCGGTCTCAAACTGCTTTCACTCGATTTCGAGCATTTGTGTTGACACATAAAACTGTAAAAGTAATAATAAAATTATTTAATTAATAATTTTTTTTTTTACACAGGATTCGTAAACATTTTTTTTTTACGAATCCTGCATGTATCAGGTATGATAACCGATTGTCCATTTACATTAAGCATTATATATATTTTCTATTTTACTTCTTCGCGGATTATAGCAAAATAATTTATTTATTACTATTGTATTATGGATCTCCGCAAAGTAACGCCTAATTCTATAAATTACATAAAACTGTATTGTTATGTTTTACTTTTTCACACTATAGGTACTTCGCTACTGTTAGAAATTTAAGTCTTTCAAGGTAAATAGAAGTAGGTCTATCTAAAACTAAAAACATGACAAGGGGTCTACGATAGAAAAAAGTTTGGATACCTCTGTACTAGTGCAATGTATATTTACTTAACATGCAGACAAAAGAGATGTAAGAATTTCCAGATTCACCTTTTCAAAAAGAACTTTTTCCCAACCCCAGGTTGTTTCCCGTCGGCATCGTGTAAAAGCTTGCGTTTCAGAAAACTAAGTTAACAACTTAAATTAATTTACTCGCGCGCCAGAGTGTTTTTCGCCGTTTACTTTAAAGTTAGTTTTAGTAAAGGTGTTTCCTAATCATCAAGTTTATCTAACAATTTAGATTATATCTTTTTTAGCGCTGTGATGTACTTAATGTAGTGAGTGCTATCGCAGATTCAAATGAAGTAATGTTAAAACAAAAGTAGTGAAAACATTATTTTGGAAAATTATTTTTTTATTACTTATCGCGGATTAAAGTTAATTAATATTTTTATTACATTTGTTTATGGACCTCGCCGAAGTAACGCTTAATTCTATAAATTATTGAAATAATGTTTTCCAGATATTATGTATGTAAAATTCTGTCTGTCTGTTGTATAAGTTATATTTATATTATATTATAAATGTTTTTCTGAATTTACAAGTTATGTATAAGGTGTTATTATCTTTAAGGAACATGTATATACTTGACTGGTGTATTCTTAAGATTAAGAAATGCATATATTTATGTTTATGTTGTCCCCATACTCCCTCCCCTTATCCCGCTCCAAGTGAGGTCGCCACAACATTATAAAAATGATTTGGCTAGGCCTGTGACTATCCCACTGCTGAGAATAGGCCTCTTTTTTCCGTTTATTTTTGGAGAGAAGGTTTGGAGCTAAGACCTACCACGCTGCTCCAATGCGGATTGGTAGGTTACTCATATCCCCAGAATTCTCTAGAGATATACAGGTTTTCTCACGATTTTTTCCTTCCCCGAAAAGCGTGTGATAAATTGCAATTATCAATTAGACACATAAGTTAATAGAAAAACTCATTGGTGTCTCGGGATGGAACTCGTGACCTCCTCGAAAGAGTGGCACGGTGTTACTGCTGGGCTACCACAGCTACAATACGAAAATGCGGGGATTTTAACAATTTAGTTGACGTGAACTATATATAAGGCGGATTATCTCAACAGCGGATGATAGATGATAAAAGAAATAGCCCCCTCAATATTGTCTAAGCACCAACGAGCCAAGGTGAACGACGACGTCTAGACTTTCGACGCCAGATAAATATACGCATCAATTATTAACATCTTTCTAACTCTGTTAGGGGAAGCATTAATAATTGTATAAACTGGATTTATTTATTTGATGCTAACTCTATGGTAAACTCTTACACAAGTGTCGTAAAAGGCCAATAAGTTATGATTTATAGAAGCAGACTTTATTTTGCTGTAATCTGCGTTTGTTTAAAGAATTTATATAATGCTAATTATATTAAGCAGGCAACATTCACATTACCTGCAGGACAAGTCGCCACACGTATCATAAAACCAATACCAACATTCCACACACTCACTACCACAATCTCTACGATTGTTTGCCCCGAAACATCATCAGTAGGATAGGTGCTACGACAAAATCGCTATTACGATTTTGTCTTGTGTTTTTTAACTTTTTTTTAGTATCGAATTATAACAAACTACCCGTTCGCAACTGAGAATTCCATTTCACACTAACAAGACACCTGTCTGCGACATGTCCCTATAACAGGCAATCTGCATTATCGCCGGGACACGTTCCCGGAGTATATCACGGGTGTACCTAGACGTCTGGGCCAGCTACGTAGAACACTGCGGAGAATTGCAATATGCTTCATTTTTAGCGATTGAAATATAAGATATACGAGATATGGTTTGAATTTAAAATTCCTGCAGTTTAGTTTGTTTGCCAACAAAATAAATTCTCAGTAAAAGTAATTTAAATAATTTATAGAAGTAGGCTTTACTTTGCGGAATTCCGTAGTATAAAAGTTACGATAGGATTATATTGCTTACGTAGGTAACGTTACGTTAAGTTTTTTTGGTAAAGACCAATAATTATTAAGAATTTAGATCGAAACATGATAATTTTACCAATTTTTTTTAGCTTAGCTTAGTTCAATTTTAAAAAAATATCCGAGGCAACCCTAACTAAATTTTCTTTCTTCTTTTCCTGTTTTACAGTTATAATTTTTATTTTTCTACTCTGCGCATATAATTTTTTGTTTGTTTAGTAGTAATTGTTTCATTATTTCCTTCTTATTGGTAGCTTTTATATGATTTATAAAATAGTGGAAACTTAATATGTACTGTTTGTTTCCCTTGAAAAATAAATAAATAAACAAATAATTGAAAATGTCGTGACCAAAGGAGTGTTAGATATGAATGTGGATGGATATGTAATTAGAGGGAGGTCGAAAAGAGATGGTTGAATTGTGTGAAGTATAACATGCATATAAAAGGAGTGGCGCCAAAGTTGACGAATGATAGAAGAGAAAAATTGGAAGAGAAAAACATGTGGCGACCACACTTAGATTGGAAAAAGAGCAGAAAAATGGTGTTATAGTTTTAGCATTAAGCATTTCATGCTTACGGCAAACTGCAACTCCAAAGCTTTTTTTTTCAGCTGAGGGATACAACTGGGCCGTACAACTGTACGGACTATAGAGTCATAAATTTTTAACCTGACAACAGCACTTTTTCACCTTACGCGTTTGGACAAGCCTTTGTTTATTGAGAAGCAATAAAATACACAAAGCCATAAAACTGTGAACTTTATGACGGTAGTCGAAGAAAAGACTGGAATGTGTAATTATATTATTTATAGAAACAGGTGCTAAAACAACAAAACACTTGCCATACCTGTTGTTAAATTAGAGTAGAGTGTCGCAGCACGTGTCTCACTTCGTAGGTTAGCTGGTAGAGATCTCTGTCTTGAGGATAAGTTGACCTTTGTACACTTTTTTTTGTTAATAATGTTTTTCCATCTCATTTTTTTTATATAATATTTGTACAGAAAGACAAAAATTTTGTTTCCCTCAACTTACCTTAGTCATACTTTACGACACCTCGGTAAGAACGAGGATTGTCTATTCTTCTAAACCGGATACCACACGGTGGGTCAACTTACCTTAATTGTCTTTTACGACACCTCGGTAAAAAGAGGGTGGTCTATTCTACTCAACCGAATATTAACAGCGGGTCGACTTACCTTAGTCGCCTTTTACGACACCCCAGTAAGAAATGGTGGTCTATTCTATTCAGCCGAATAAACAGCGTAAATGATAGTACTATTACAATGATAATGAAAGCTATTCGTGCAAAATTATTCACTAACCATTTCGAAATGGTTCCTCCCGGAGTGCAAATCTTTTTTCATTTTCTTTTCTTTTTTGGTTTAAGCAGTTGCGTCATTTTTCTTCTGTAACAGCGATATGTGAATTATTGATTAGCCTTCCGTCGGCCTACAGTTAGGTGATGGCATCACTATATTGGCAGGCTAACCGCGAAATGACGTAGGTTTATTGATTTACTTTGGTACTTCGTTATATGGAACCCATAGCTTGTGAAGCGAGATCAATATTCAGCCATAGAACCATGTTTTCCAACAAATTTCGTATAATAATTATAGTATTATTTTGCTATAATCCGACATTACAAAAAATATCGCAAGTTCAATATTAGATTTAGATTCATTTAGATAAGAATGTGTGGATATAGCTACTGTTTGACATGAAGATAGTAATGACTTAATGTAACTAGTTATAAGTATTATTTTAAAAGAGCAGCTGCCGAGTTCCTTGCTCGCTCTGCTCTGTAGGAAAAGCTTGCCGAACTTTCAGTAGAGTTGACGATTCTAAAGCAATGGGTAACATTTGCACTTGTGCACATTAAAATATATATATATTTTTAATTTTCTATTCCAAAAATGTTGTAGCAAATTGTACTAAACCAAATTTTACGTAGCGCCTACAAAACTCGTGAGTGTTTAAGCGATTCTGTTGTGGAGCCTATTTTCTGATGAGGTTACAGAGCGATACGAATGTTGATATTGTAATAGTGAATGTGTGCAGTGCTGGTATAGTGTAGTAGTTGTGGTTTGTAGTAAACGTATTTTACGAATCCTCCATGTATAAGGTATGGAAACAGGTATTACACTCTACATTTAAAGTAAAAAAATAACTTAAAAACAGTAACATTAGTTACAGTAATTTCAAAAGTATATTCTACAATCGCGCTACTAAATGTGTGTATTTTCAGCTTGTATAAGATATGAGAATGATAGTAAACTTTACATTTGCCGGTAGCTTTACATAGATGTTCACTAAGCAAGAGTTATTGCAAATCAATATCATAACTTTTTTTTATATTTACATTTGTATTTAAAAGTAAACACCATAAATTTCCCACTCTTATCGATGGTACGAATAGTATAACTAGCGGGTAACCTCTAGACACATTCAAAGTCACTGGTTCACAATAAAAGTCGCGCCCACCGTTTCATTATTAAGCGAACGTCCTTCAACTCTGTATGGGCTACCGACATGGATATATTGATCTTCTATACTAATATATAAAGCTGAAGAGTTTGTTTGATTGTTTTAACTACTACTGAACTACTGGACCGATTTGAAAAGTTCTTTGAGCGTAGGACAGTCCATTTATCGAGGAAGGCTGTAGGCTAAGATGAATGGGAGAGGAGCAGCAATAAAAATATGAAAGCCTTCCTTGCGTACGCTGAGTAAACGGTGATAGCTATTCAAAAATCATGTTTTACAAAATTATTCCTGTCTAAAAGTTCTATATAAAACTCCGCGACAGCATATCTCTAGCTTTTAAGGTTAACCCATTTTAACCATTTTTATGGTTAACAAAATACTATATTACGGTTTTAATCTTTCCACGCGGGTGTAGCCGCTGGCGATTGCTAGTTATGAAGTACTGACAGGTCTCTGGGTGACAGAGAATTGTTCGGTAATTACATCCGATTAATATACCGAATCTCATTTTTCATCATCATCATCATCATCTCATCTTCGTGCGCTTTGTTTAGAAAGGGCTATAGTTTTAGTTTCGCCCATTAATATGTAGATAGATATATTAAGCAAAGTTAGGGTGACCCCTCTTCTATTGCAAGTCGTTTCGCAAGTGTAATTTGTACTTGCGTTTTGAAGCGACCGCGAAGATGTAAACAGTGGTATGGAAATAGAGACAAAATGGAGATGTTGACATAGAGGGGGGGAGGAATATAAGGGTGTAACGCTACATTTGGAAGTGCCATGACGAACTACTAATGTAGAATATCTAACATAACCTAAACAACATTTTAACTTTAACTTAACTATAATTTAAGAAAAAACATCAATGGCGTTGAAAAGTTTACATCGGCACGTATACGCACGCTCTCGCTCGCTAGCTTGCATGGTATTTAATACTGAGTTCAACAAAAGTTCGCCGAATTCCCATTCAGAACATAAAAAAACCCTTTTATTACATACTACTAGCTTTTACCCGCAATTTCGTTTGCGTGGACTGTTGTCACGTGATAGTTCGATAGATAATAGATGAACGCTTCTCAGTATAATACTATTCGTGTAGAATTAACAGGATTTCTATAGCTTATATGCTACAGCGTATAAGGAGTAATTGTGCCAAATTTCATCGATATTGGTTCAGCGGATTCGCCGTGAAAGAGTAACAAATATACATCCATACTCACAAACTATCGCATTTATAATATTAGTAGGATATATATAGTATATAATTCACCTGCATCTCTAGTATAGAGTATTTTAAATTTGGTCAGATTTCTTTTATACTAAAATCCACCTAGACGAAATTGTGGATAAGAAAGTAAAAAAAACAAAGATCAATGCAACAACCAAAATTCGCCAGACGGATCCGCCCAACCAAAAATGATAATAAAAAAACTGTTCATTCACCCCTTATAATTTGAATATGAGTCGAAAGCAGACTTAATTGGCGGTTTAAATTTGCAGAAGTGACGCAAAAATAATCTTTGTCGGCTACGCGATCTGCAATGTTGAACAGTAATTAGCATCAGGTTCAAAGTAGGATTTAAATGTAAAAGCGATTGAATATCACAGATTGTATATTTCAAATGCAAACGAAATCAAAATGGACGCTTTGGAAAATGATATTTAATAGGATTGGTATGATTATAAATTTCAACAAAAATTACATTAAAAAATCGAAGAAAATGACTCATGAATGAATCATGAAAATGAATCATTCTAAACACGTACTTGCATATCTTATTTTCTCATATCTATCTCCTCTCTCCTCTTGCCCCCTCTTTTCCCCTTTCTTCTCCATCTTGACTTTTTTCGCTCTTGCTTTCATCCAGAATAAGAATAATAATAAATTCATTACTTTCATTCCCCTAATTTTCTATTCTTTTTGACTCTCTACTTCCTCTTCTATTCTTTCTGCCCCTTGTTCTATCACTCTCTCGAAAAGAGAAAGATTGCAAATCTTTCTCTTACCAACGAATGGATTTTAATTTTTATTTTTGTCTCTTTTAATCTAGCGATTGCTACCGTTGTCATAGATACAGCGGTTCATTGCAAGAGCGCATTGAGGACAGCTGAGGTCAGCAATATGAGTGATAGACAAGGACTAGCGGCACTCCTCTTCCTATATTTGAGATATATTTGATACTAGCAATTGCCAGCTGCTCCGCCCGCGTGTAATGATTAAAACCGTAATAAAGTATTTTCATAACCATAAAAATGGTTAAAGGTTAACCTTAAAAGCTAGACATATGTCGCCGATTTTTGTTTAGAACTTTTAGAGGGAACAACTTTGTAATACATTTTTGAATGACTTTCACCGTTCACTTAGTGCAAGGAAAGCTTTAAATTTTACCGGTTTCGTAATTTTTTTTATTGCTGCTCCTCTCCTATTCATCTTAGCGTGATGTTATATAGCCTATAGCCTTCCTCGATAAATGGACTATCTTACACTCAAAGAATTCAAATCGATCCAGTAGTTCCTGAGATAAGCGGTCAAACAAAAAAACTCTTCAGCTTTATATATTAGAATAGATCATGTGTCATTATTACGAATACATATATATACATATACCTTTTGAATTTTGTATGAATGCACCAAAAAAAAGAGAAATGTTCGTCGTTAAAAATGCGGTTATGAAACGAACTCGCGAAAGGGGGTACATTCAAAGGAAAGTAGAGCGAAAGTAATTAATGAGTTGTTGAATCACTGAATAGCAAGAGAGCGAGCCCGAAATGTGTCACGGCTGATTACCATGGAGTTTTCAACACCGTGTTTGACCAAACGCCAGATGGGGCGACGTGTGGTGCACTTTACACTGCGGCAGATATAGCAGGGTATGAGAATGATTAAGGGTAAAAAGAAAAGTAGTGGGGTAGATTTACATACGTTTATTATATGGTTTTCTTTATACGTTCTACCCTCGCTCTAATGTGGGTTTTCGTGTAATTAGAAGTTCCTTTTGTTTGTATGATAAGTTGATAAGTTCCGCGACATTCCTCTGCTGCCTTCAGAGGCAGTTTTAAATACACTGCCACATTGCGGGAATAATATTCCACCACCTATTCGAGATCTATGCAGTAAAACTAGTTTTAAATCAAACTTGAAACATTTTTTACTACAAAATCAATTTTTTTATGAGAAATTTCAAGTTGGCCTTTCTTTGTTATGTGAAATTTAGAATAAGCTACATTAAGTGCATGTCTTCGTTTTACATGGGGAAGAAATAAACATTTCATTTCATAAGTTGTAAGTAAGATAAGTTGACCCACCGTGTGGTATCCGGTTTTGTAAATAGACCACCCTCTTTCTTACCGAGGTTTTGTAAAAGTACGACTAAGGTAAGGTGACGACGGTCAGGCGACCGGCCGTAAAAACGCAGCCAAATCATGTGACAACATGTTTTTAACATGTCGTGCCGACCCCACTTAGAGTGGGATAAGGGTAGGAGGATGATGAAATTGCAGATAAAACTCATCATCATCATCATCTTACAATTTGTTTTAAAACATGTCGGTCCATGACTTGACCAGGTATTTTACGACAGGCCGTCTGCCTGACGTCAACTTATCTTAATCGCCTTATGCGACACCTCGGTAAGAAAGCGTGGTCTATTCTACTTAACCGGATACCAAACGGAGGGTCCATTTACCTTAGTCGCCTTTAACGACACCTCGGTTAGAAATAGAAAAAACTTTATTTGTTCACACACCACGATACAAATTACAAATAACAAAAAAGTAAATACCACTAAACAGAATAATCTTAAACCTAACAATTAACCTTACCTAGAGGGTGATAAATTAAATAAGGGTGGTACTATTCTATACAGCACACAGTGTGGTAATACGGCGTAAATTGCAGATAAAACTATTACACAATATGTAGTAGGAAATATCCATATTCTTCAAGAACCACATCACTGTTAACAGCTCGTCCTGTTAGCTAAATGATGGAAAGCACAATTTACTTGTATTAAAACAAGGCGAGCCCGCACGTATCGTAGCCAATTAAGAGATTCCCCGAATAACTGTGCACGTCGTTATTTCGTGAAAGAGAAATTACTTCGGGAAATTGTATTGTTTTTCACGAGGCCCGTGTAGCCGCAGCGAAATGTGAGTTTTCACCGATGTAGGTCGCGTTGTTTTTCTATGGCCATAATTGTGGGCGCAAATAAATTGGACTAGGTTCTATATATAAATACATATATACACATATTATACTCGTAAATGGGAAAGTTTATGTATGTAACGCTGGAGAAATATTGACCAAATTATTGTAACAATTTTTTTTTCTTTATTTTAGATCAAGTGTAGAATGTTATTAAAAGTAATTTTACAACTTCAATTAATTTTTGAGCTAAACATGATAAGACTCCAAGATATAATCTTAAAGTAAGATCTTAAAAATCTTAAAGTATTAAAATAAACCTACTCGAACGGCTTTCACAAAGAAATAGTTAAAACTAAATATGTGATTAAATCTTATATATCGAACTAACGTATAGGATAACAAAATTCTCGTATTTCCTTAAGGAATTGGAAAAAATACATCCATACTATCGTATCCGTACTATTATAAATTTTTTCTGTCCGTTACGCTTAAACGGCTTATTGGCTGGACTAATATTAATAAAATTAGACATAATTAGAGCTTATATAGCGCTAGATACTTCCTCTCCTCCTACCCGGCGGTCTACTCTCCCTCTTACTTGCAAATTCTTGATCAGGTTACATGTACTGACGCAAGTTTAATATCTTTTACCTATCACTAAATGTGCACTACGTCGCTTAATACTTAATAAATTTCCGACTTTCTTTCGAGAGCAGAAAAAAATCACATATTGCATTATTAAAGGTATTTATACGTAGAATTGGTGCGAAAGAAGTCGCGGCTACAACTTAATAATATAAACAAGTGCGTGCCCAATGGTTGTTTCATTTTGTAATTTATTTGGCTTTTCTGTTGGCCCCTGTAATTTATATTATCATTAATATACCTAGAACTGAAACTTACTTTTGTGAGCGTTGTTTATTTTTTCCACTGCTGAGAAAAGGTCTCTTCTCTCCGTTTTTGGCGAGGTTTGGAGCTAAGACCTACCACGCTGCTCCAATGCGGATTGGTAGGTTACACATATCTCCAGAATTCTTTAGAGATATGCAGGTTTCCTCACGATGTTTTCCTTCACCGAAGAGCGTGTGATAAATTGCAATTATCAATTAGACACATAAGTTTTAACAGAAAAACTCATTGGTGTCAGTCCGGGTTTGAACCCGTGACTGCCTCGAAAGAGTAGCACGGTGTTACCGCTGGGCTACCACAGTTTAACAAGTACTTAAATAGATTCACCTAGTATTATATGTGATATACAGACATGTGTTAACAAAGGTCATTCGCCAGACGCGGTTGCGGTTAGTGGACACGCCCACTTTGACTGAATATTTCACCGCAATTTAGGAGCTGGTCATAACGATACCTTGGCTATCCAAATTCTACCTAAGTGCCAAATGCCAAGTGAAACCCGTGTTTTAGTTTATTTTTTATTTGTTTATTGTACATGCATATTGTTAAAGAGAAAGAAAATAAATCATATACAAAGGCGGACTTATTACTAAAAGGGATCTCTTCCAGTCAACCTGTGAGTAACAGAAGGAAAAAGACTCATAATCTTCCTGCCCTTATCCCACTCTAAGTGGAGTCGGCACCTCTGGGCTATTCCAAATCAAATCAAATTCATTAATTTGCTTTAAACATGAATTACAGAAAGATGTTAATATTTAATTTCAGAACATGTTTAACCAGAATTTACATGCAAATTTCTAGCAGTAAAATTAAGAATTATTTAATTAATTATATATGTATTTTTAGTAATTAAATCACTTATTACAAATATAAATGTATTTTTTTTATAAAAACTTTTTTAAAGTATAAATGCATTTATCAAGCAACCATGTAAAAAGTTCTTTTCTAAATTGTTTGTCACAGCTTATAGAAAATATATATAATGCTAAATGTAGAGTGTACTATCTGTTTTCATGGCTCATTTAAATGGTATTAATTTACTTTAGTAGTCAGATCTTCAATATTTTGTTTAGATGAACTAGAAATATTTTTATTCAAAGAAAGCTAACATAATAAAACTCTTGTTGTAACAATTTTCCGCTAACGAAGTACTTTAACTTGACACGTGTATCGCTGACATTATTGTGGTCGAGCGGCACGTGACGAGCGTCGGCCCTAAAGAAATACCTTTTTTGACGTGACAACGTCTTAAATTACGTTGCGGCTTGGAGTAACTCATGAAAAAGTGTAACGCCCGCTCACGTCTGTTACGATGAGTCACCGAACGAAAGAGAGGCCCGCCGGACTGGCGAATGCCTTGCGGCTCTCTCCCACTCCAATCCATCACATTTAAAAAGACGTTGTCACGTAAAATCTTTGCCCGTAAAACCGACTTTACAGGCAACTGTTTTTTTTCTTATAATACAAGTAATGAGAGCAATGATCTTGCGTTACCTCGGCCTAATACATTTAATGTTGTTTCAGGCTTTCACGGATATCACTCGTAAATTACCGTTTAATAAACGATCGCGTGTTTAATTTAATATAGCGTTTAACTGTATAGTTTATAAAATAATATTATTGGAGAACTGGTAATAAATATTAATATACAAACGCGAAAGTATATCTGTCTTTCTGTCTGTCTATGAGGTTTACATGACTGGTGCAATAATGATTTAATAATAATGTAATTACGTGAACGTTACACACTGATTCTGAAGTACCTGGTTGACCGAGCCTTGCTCGTTAATTTTTTTACAAAAAAAAACTAAAAAAAAAAAAGAAGAAATTAGGTAGTTGGGGATCGATCCTAGGTATTTACATTTCTAAAAACTGACCGTTCTCTGAAAAAGCTACGCTGACTTGGCAGTTTATGGCAAAAATAGTGTTTTGTATTCAATATAAATTTTAGTATTTAATGCCCGAAAACAGGAATAAAATGTTTTTTTTTACATAAAACCTAGCTACATCGGATAATTAAGCGTTACTTTGCAGAATTTGGTAGGAGAAAAGTAATAATAAATTAAACTGTTTTTACTGAAACTTATCAGTAACAAGCTTACTGGGCCGTGACATCCACTGATGATCCACATAGCAACTGTGGATATCACTACCCAATACATTTTTGGACGAGTGTTTCATATAATATTTTTGAACGTTGACTTGATTCCGTATAAGATACCCTATCGTCTAGGTCGTTTGGTGTTGATATCTCTCTTGCTTAAACCAGTGGATTCAGTCTCAGCGTTAGATATATAGGTTCAATTCCATTTTATGTTAACGACGTACAAAATTTTATTTCCTACATTACAGTGTTATATATTTATCGGCTTGTCGTTTAACACAACATTGAAGGCATTCATGCATCATTATTACCATTTGAAAGCGTGATAGTCGGGGGAATGCTATCGCAGCTTTCAGATAAATCTAGAACGATAACCGCACACAAGTTGAAATCAACTCCCGATGCATTATATTTCAGAGTCAAAAGAGCCGCCTATATATTTTCATAGCGCATTTCCCTCAGGAGAGCGCGGATAGGCACTTTATCACGCGCAGCAGGGAGCGCGCCGCTAGGCCTATAATTATTGCTCTGAATATTTTCCCGCTCACCCCTTTTGTACTATAAAGAAGGAGAGAGATATATGACGTCGTTCGTCCCTCTCGTTTACACCTGTGCGGAATTGTCTGATTTGCATTTTTAATTAAGAGAAATCGTTGGTGAAGCACGCGAGTGCAGCGATAGATAGCATCTTTCATTTCGCTTTTATATTTAACTGGCTCACCGGCGAACTTCGTACTGCTATATTTTATATTTATTTTTTATTGTACATATATATAGAGATATAAAAAGTAAAGAAGTACATGTACAACGGCGGACTTATCCATAAAAGGGATCTCTTCCAGTCAACTTTGAGTAACAGAAGGAATAGGACAAGAAGTGAAATACAGAGAGAAAAAGAAAAATAACGAAAAATTATATACATAGATTAGTATTTGCAAACTTTAAACAAAATAAAAAAATGCAATAAAGATAAAAGTAATGATTTAAATTTTTTTTTAATTTTACGATTTTTTGTATATTTTTTTTTTGTTAAATATGTAGATGAATAAAGATGCTACTAATATGTAATTACTTGAGACAAATATTTTGTAGTCTGTGATTTAAATGCGGAAAGGGAAAGATACTGGTAAATCATTCCACAGCTTAACACCTTTATGTCTATATTAATACAATACAAGTGAACACATACATCACACTAATCAAAGCAAAATAATTTTTATACAAATAAGCTGTTTCAAGCACTTTTGAATCGTCAAGGATCAATATGATTAATGAAGCTACAACTGGTTCGGAATGTTGCTCTTACCAGGACATTACTAGGTTGGGAAAATAAACAAGTTTTTGTTTCTACGTCTGTAAACTGACGGACTAAATTTCGGAGGGCGTAGGATGAGTTTCCCTGCTCTGTAGTTCGCGATTAATTATGTACTGACTGTCGGTCGTGCATACCAAGTGCGCGGGAAATTAACGGAAGTCGTGTCTCTGCATAATTCTCGGCCTCACACTACAGATATAAAGTTTTTGGGACTTTGGTTTATAATAATAATAATAATGTATATAGTTGTAGTATATATTAAAGATAAGATTATAGATAAAACTTTGTTAATTGATGGTAAATAATTTTTTCAACTTTGTTTAAAAATATTATTTGTTTATTAAATAGTTTATTATTTGAGAGTTGTATTATTGTTTGAGAGTTTAGTAAGTACTAAACTCTCGTTCTGTTCTTGTCATCTTAAGGATTAAAATATCTTCAGTTATATATTCTGTATTGTTTGGTTTCCGTAGTAAAAACCAAAATTTCTCTATCCCGTATCTTAGGTATATGACACGAAGGTTAAAAAAAATAGTTTGTTTATCGGGAAAGAAAAAACAGTAGTATTTTATTGAGGGTATTTGATAATTGCTTGTAGCCGTGTGCTATCCGGCTAAGTAGAATAGTACCACCCTCATTTCTTACCGAGGTGTCGTAAAAGGCGACTAAGGTAAGTCGACCCGCCGTGTGGTATCCGGCTGAGTAGAATAGACCAACCTCATTTCTTACCGAGGTGTCGTAAAAGGCGACTAAGGTAAGTTGACCCACCGTGTGGTATCCGGTTTAATAGAATAGACCACCCTCCTTCTTACCGAGGTGTTGAAAATACGACTAAGGTAAGTTGACGTCAGGCAGGCGGGCGGACGTAAAAACGCAGCCAAATCATGTGACAGCATGTTTATAACATGTTGTGCCGATCCCACTTATAGTGGGATAAGGGCAGGAGGATGATGAATAATATATATAGTGGTAGTATATATATTAAAGATAACTCTCAACTTTGTTTAAAAACAAAAATACTATTCTTTACTAACTGTACTCGTGGTTCTGTTCTTGTCAACTTAAAGATTAAAATATCTTCTTAGCGCGTGAGTTATATCAGTTCAGTTAAAAAATCAGTGTGTTTTTCGGGAAAAGGAAAACCAGTAGTACATTAATTGATTGTATTTTGATATTTGCTTGCTTTTAAATATTTCGCAATATTTTCCCCAAATAAAATACTAAAATCTCGGTAACAGAAGACCTATAATGTAAGGTATCAAAACTCGCATAAGTAACCGCACCCCATGAGAGGTGGGCAATCAGGGCTCTGCGGGTGTAACATTAGCCATGGGGGCGATGGGGAGGTATTGGACTCCTTCGAGCGTGTATCTGATACACTGTAGAAACAAAAACGATTCTTATGTCTAGGCGATTCTGAAAGCTTAAATTTTATAACATTAAATTTTCGAGTCAGAATGTTAGTTACCATACTCCATATGAAATTTTATATTCATATTCAATAGGTTCGAGAATCGAACCTATTGAATATGAATCACGAATTATCACGAATACGAATATCACGAATTCGAGTGATAAATGTTATCCACTTCTTATATTTTTATTTATAAACATTTTTTGTTATAAACATGTTGTCGCATGATTTGGCTTCGTATTTTACAACCAGGTGCCTGCCTGACGTCAACTTACCTACTTAGTCGTAACTTACTTAGTCGTTTTTACGATACCTCGGTAAGATGTGTCATAAAAGATCTCAATATGCCAGGCTTACATATACTTTCAAAAAGCTCTTTTCTTACAGGAATAGGATAAAAATGTACTGTACAAATCGAGAATATGTAAACAGTTAAGTTGAGTCGAATGAATTTGCCGGCCAACTTGTTCTATATAATCAGTTTAGAAGGCTATATGCACTGTAATCCTCTTAGCTCGCTTCTGTGACGCGTCCCGTACCATACACGTTGATTACATTTGAGCGATATCGGATAGTGAGCTAACGAAATTGTATTGCTAGATGTTATACATACTACATAATGGAAAGCGATGCTCGCATATGCCTTAAAATCATACTTGCCTTCTAAAGAAAATTGTAAAACGGTTGCTTAATTCCCACTAGTAACAAGCCCATTAGTTCGCGAGTTCATAAAAGTGCTACACGCAGTTCCCGCTGCATAAAGAAGTCATGAGTAGGGGCCCCGTATGTAATCGGGCTTACCCGATAGAATAAGACGTGAGTATAGCCCGTTTCTATATATTAACTATGAATGCATCTCACGAAGTGGCAAGCAATGGGCAGAGCACGTAATGCAGAGAACCTATAGGCGTTTGGGTCTTAAGGTGCTGGAATGGTGACCTCGCACCGCAAAACGCAGCGTCGATAGACCCTCTTTGAAGTGGACTGACGATCTCAAAAAGGTCGCGGGAAGACGCTGGATCCAAGCGGCATATGATTGTTGGGTGTGGAGATCCATATGTCCAGCATTGCAGTAACGCAAAGCAGCAATTTGAAAAAGAAGATCTCTCACGATGGTTCAAACTCATCACCATATTCTCTTCGTATATTTTCCGACGATGTCAATAAACTCTCGCAGCGATACCATCTACCCCAGTGTTTATATTTGCGAAGCGCAGATTGCTGAATATTCATGTGCGGATCATCTTGCATGCAAATCTACCTTTGATGTCGTTATAACTGAAGCTGATCATTATAATAATCTACTTTCCTTTGATATTATATTTTATACACTACATGCATGTTAATATTATTAATGTGAAAGTTGACATATCAGTCATTTATTTATTTACAGATATAAATAAAAAAAATTGAGATTCACGGGAGCGGGGAAAGGATCCAAGCTCTCGTTAGTTAGGAATACGGAGTGAGGAACCTCACAATACATGCCGTCTCAAGCAATGCTGCCTTTTGTATCCTACGCTTGATCCAGCAACTAAGCGAGAGCCTCTTGAGAAGTTGGTCAAAGCTCTTCGCATTATTATTAAATATTGACGAAATTTGGTACAATTAAATCTTCAATTTTCTTCTTCTTCCTATGGCTATACAAACGTTATAAGTCTTAGCATCTTCAACGAGCATTCTGCACTTCGTTCTGTCCTTGGCCTGCCGTCTCCTTATCCTTTAGTCTAGGATTGAAGGAGGTCATCGAGAATTTAGCGATGGGGCTCTTTTTTTATTGTTGCGGTCTTCGGAACCGGCTATCTTTGTACCATGTTTGGTGCAAACAATCCAGTGCATCAGCATGTGTTGGTAAAAAAAACAAGTCATTTTACGAAGATTAAAGCCATTTTTCCACATAAAATATAACAAGATAGTAGTTTTTTTTTTTTAAATCTTTTTCTAAATGTTTTTATATCAATAGTAATTTACATGCACATTCATATTTGAAATGAATTCGATAGAGATCAAAGGCACGTTTATCCAGTATCACTCGTCGGATCCATCATCCAGATTAATTTATACCGGGAGTCACAAAGGACCTAGCGAATAGACGGCTACATCTGGTTAATTGGATCCCGATATCAAGTGATTTAAGAGCAAATACGAGGCTTCAAACGGAAACGATAACGCAGAATATACACTAAAGGCATATATCACCTCCACTAGTGAATATTGATCTGATATTATACATGAAATATATCTTCACACAGCGATATAAGGAGTGTCATTAACGAGCAAATTTTAAAAGACGACAGCGACACATCGCTCATTCCTACAGCGATACGGGACGTACACGCCGCGCGCTCTTTCCGATACGCGACGTACTCGCCAATCGTTCTGTGCAGCACGGAACGTACTCGCTACACGCCCATTGCGATACGCGACGTACTCGCTGCGCGCTCTTAGCAACACGTGGCGTACTCGCCGCGCGCCTATTGCGACACTCCACGTACTCGTGGCGCGCTCGCTTCGACACGTGACGTACTTACGCTCTGTGGCACATAACGGACTAGCGTCTCGTTTGGTGCGACAACCTTTCTCCCACTTGTACGGCATATTTATATAACTGAAAAGCGTATATAAATGACGTCTCTTTGCGGTCACGCGCCTTTCTGTTGAACTATCGCAAGAATAGTATAACGTAGCCACGCTACGCTACCCGTTAGCCTTCTGTTGAGATTACCCAACAATGTATATAAAAAAATACTTGAAGAGAAGCGAACCTACTGGAGAGCAAAGTGTTTGTAGGACCTCTCCCCCATTAGATGACCTCATAATTGTCAAAGCCGCTGGATAAAAATGGTCGAAGATCTTGTGCCGTAAAAATCCACTACTGGAAAATGAACTGCAACTAACCGTTCGGCTATCGCAGCTTACACAATAAACTACTCAAGAAGAAAGAGGACATGTATTTTCTATTAAGCTATTCAGAGATTGAAGCGAAAAAGTTTATCTATATAGAAACTTCTGGACTGCCGTCAAACTTGTTCAAAGTTCTCGATTGGGACTTTTATTGATTCGTAAGGCCGATCGGAAAGTTCTCTGAAGTTGATCGTTCGTTTTGTTCACATATTACTTTCTAAAATTTCCACTTGGGATTTAAAATAAGTTTTTGCACTATAACAAAGACAATTTTTCCAGCAGTGCATTCGAGTAAGGAGCAGAACACATTATAAACATGTTTTTATTTTTAGATAAGCTGTACTAGCGACTTCGTTCAAGTTAACTTAAACGTTAAAATATCGTCATTTATGTACTGCATCGCAAGCTTTGTATTAAAGGGACCTAATAAAAAAAAGTTGTTTAATGGCTAATTTCAATAAAGAATATAATAGGAGCTTCTAATAAACTCGTGAGTGTTAGAGACACATAACTTAGAAGAGCAAGAAAACAGTACCGTTTTGAATAATTTGTATCGGCATGGATAGAATTAAAATTACGCTTACAATGCATCCAATTCAATTAAGCCTAATTTTGAATTCGGTCACTTTAATACTAAGAGTGCGATATGTTTTCTTCATGTTACCCAAAAATAAAGCAGGCTATTTTTATCCTAAATTTTAGCCTAGTGTATAAGCTATATCATTCTCCTGCCCATATCCCACTCTAAGTGGGTCGGCACAACAAGTTATACACATGTTTTATGACCAGCCGCCTGCCTGACATCAACTTAACTTAGTCGTCTTTAACGACACCTCGGTAAGAAATGAAGGTATATAAGCTACAATTGTATTCAATTTTATCTATATTGGACTCCAGCGGCTTAGCCATGAAAACGCTTTTAACAACAGGCAAACACACAACCATTTATAATAAGCATTAGTGTGGACGTTATGTTAAATATTGCTTTCTGTTTCAGATATAACTTGCACCGCACAAATTTTAACTTGGTAAGTTTTAATTTTAAACTTGTTCACTCATCTTATGCGGGACACGTACCAGTACGTTTTATGACGATTGATGCTAAAGCGCGGGTCACGTACTGGTACGTTTTCCGACGTTTGATACTCGAGCGCAGCTCACGTACTGCGGGCTAGTCTAAGAACATGGTTTGTTTGTGGGTAAAAAAATAACAAATAACGTGGGTAACTTAATAACATAATTTACGATTAATTTATCTATACTTATTATAGAACAACATCCCTAAAAGTTGTCTGTCTCTATGTGATCTATTTTTTCAAAATCTACTGAACGGATTTTCGTACGGTTTTTACTAAAAGGTAGTGCAATTGTTCTGGAAGATAACGGTTAATAAACATTAAGATTTTACATAGATTGTCTTGTAGAGGTCGCGCAATTAAAAAAAAACTCACCTTTTGGGCATCATCTGGGCCGTCATTGATGGCATTGAAAAAAGGATACCAATGTATCTAACTCATTTAAGCCTAATTTTAAATTCGGTCACTTTAATACCAAGCATGCGATATTATATACATAAATAAACTAATCCAAGTTACTATGAGATTACCAGCCGCTCATCAGATTTCCCCCAGCATAATTTCCGCGTTACAACGATACGTATACCGCGTGCCGTTTTGCGAAAATTACGGTCAACGACCTTTGATTGCAATACCCAAACAAACGGAAAGTCTCGTTAATAAACATTTCCTTGCCAGAAATCCGTAGCACCTGTTACGTTGGTGTTAGAGTTGGAAACTCTATTCCAGATTCGCTCTCGGTACGTAATTGAAGTTTCACGCGTCAGTAGACCGTATATTGGGGATAGTGCTGGAATCCAATGTGGGATTCCATTAAAGTTGTCTCTAAACGAGTGGATTTTGCCGTTGGAATTGCGCAATTTGAGTAGCAAACATTTAATTGAATTGATTCTGATTCAACAATGCACAATAACCATGTGAGTTCATTCGAATATTGTATTTTTTATTCTGTAAAAGTACTACACAGTTTGTATTAATTTAAATTTCAAGCTTGCGATACTAGTCTTCTGACTTAAAGCGATTTCTCACAGAAAGCCTACTATACTATTGAATATAACTTAGATGATAAGAATACGTGGACATAGCTACACTTCAGCCCTGTACAAGACAGTAATAACTAAATGTAACTAGTAAAAAAAAATATATTTTTTAAAAGAGCAACCGCTAAGTTGCTCGCTCTTCTCGGTAGGAACAGCTTTCCGAACCAGCAGTAGAGTTGACGATTCAAATGCACTTGTTTACAAGTTTACTTGAATAAAGAATATTTTGAATTTGAATATCTTAGGTGTAAGGAGCACGCTATCAGATTGCCCTAAGGTCATAATGAACATTTAATTAATATTATATTAATACTAATGAAAGTTATCATTAAAGTTAAAATTAAATACTTATAAAATAGCCTGTAACTATCCTACTGCTAAGGACTCCTCTCTTCGTTTTTAGAAGGCTTGGAGCCCACCGCGTTTCTCGGATTGGTAGGTCACACATATAAAAAATAAAAATAAATAAATATATGGGACACTTACACACACGGTCGTCCGTCCCCAAAGTAGTAACTTAATACTTGTGTTATGGGTGACAGACAACTGGTGAATATATACTTATATATTTTTTAAATACATACTTAAATACAAATATACACCCAGGCTCAAAGACCAACAAATTCATTTTTAGAAAATGTTGGCCCTCGGCGGGAATCGAACCCGCGAACCGCGGAGCTGAAGGCAGAGTCACTACCCACTGCTCCAACGGGTCAGTCGAATCGATATCGCCAGAATTTAGAGATATGCAGATGTTCTCCTTCACCGAAAAGTATCTGATAATGCAATTATCATTTAGGCACAAGTTATAACAGAAAACTCATCGGTGCCTGCTCAGGATTTGAACCCGTGTTCCCTCAAAAGGAATCCACGGTCTGAACACTGGGCTATCATAGTTCCTGAATACTAATACTACACAACTTAGAATATTTCCAAAATTTTATTAACTTCGTTATGTTACTGAGCTTATATAGTACCAACGCGCCTATCAGAAGCTTTTTAAGATTTATTTAAAAGGTCTTATCTTAAGTCTCATGGGGGTTTTGTGCAGCTTGTGGCCAAGCTTGACAGTTGGGGGTGACGGCTAGACCATCCTCATTTCTTGTCGTAAAAGATGATTAAGTTGTGTCGTAAAAGACGATTAAGGTAAGTTGACGCCGGGCAGGCGGTCGGTCGTAAAATAACTAGTCAAATCATTTAGCAAAATGTTTTATACATGGTGTGCCAACCTCACTTAGAATGGGTAAGGGCTGGAAAATATTGATGATGTACATCTATTTTTAATGTCTCTGAAACCAGCGGAAAGGCGAATTTTTTATGATATGCAAAAAGCGCAAAGATAAAAGCAGAATAATCCCAGCAGACGCGTAAGGCGTGCAAATAATGAACTTGCAGCTGAATGCGCAAAGGACGTGAAATAGGCTAAGATGTAAAGGAAACGTCGCTTCTCGCGAGAGTGCACGCCCTACTTTCCCGCTGTTCAATATCACAAGTGTTGTGCCCGAGGGAAAAAGGTTTCTAATTGTCTCATATTTTCGTATACATTTGGTCTCTAAACGTGGAAAACAATGGCGGCACGTAAAAGCTTTAAGCGTAAGGAAAATTATAATTAATCTATACTAATATATACATACATATACAGCTGAAGAGTTTGGTTGTTTGATTGATTGTTTGAACACGCTAATCTCAGGTACTGGACCGATTTGAAAAATTCTTTGAGTGTAATATAGTCTATTTATCTAGAAAGACTGTAGAGCAGCGGTCGGGGAACTTTTTTAATCGTTTCCCCAAAATATTTTTGTGTAAGTTGATATTAGTCCATGGAGTCAAAAAAAACAAAATCGCTTCTTTTTAGCATCTTTCATATTATGGCACCCATGATAATTTTAGAAGAAAACGAAGAAAAGATAGTGCAATTTTTTCGAAAAGTTTAGGTTAATAGTACATCATCCTCGAGCCTTTATCCCACTCTAAGTGGGGCACAACATTCTTTTGATGTAAAAAGAGAGGTATTGCTTGCTTAGTGATAAAAAGATTTACAATGATTTACATATTAAAAAATATATAACATCTAAAAGGACTCTCGTATTATTTTCTCTGACGAGAACAAATAAAGTGAAGTTCTCGTTAAATTTAATTGACGAGCGATTCCTCTTTACAATATTTCTCTGTAAGACAAAATATCCAATTATTCGAGAGATAATAAAACTCTTAAAGACGAATCGAATTATATAAATACAATCTGTGCCCGCGGTTACGCCCGCCTGAGAATAAGAAAACACAGTTTTTGATACAAAGTTTTTGCCCTCGTAAATACTGACCCCACGGGCATTAAACCGCTTTGTACTTAAATATTTTAATGAGTTAGGGTTACAAGTTCCTGATAAAGTGTCGGATAGTTAACCAAACAAATAAAGTAATTAGCAGATAAATGTCACTAAAAAGTAAAAAATCAAAAAAAAAATTGCGGCCATTTTGAAATAGGAATTTGCTATCCATCAGATAAACAAAGTAACAGCTACATGATCTTCCTGCTTATTTTTGACTTAAAGTGCTGAATAACCTATCAGAAACCCGAGAAACGCAAAATTCCGAAAAATGTGTCAGATATGTACCGAATAGGCTAACTGACAGTTTATTGGTAACTTTTATGGTAAGGCCAGGCCAGGTACCAAACCTCATCCGTACTGTAAGTTTATCTGGTGTATAATAAAGAAGTGCCTAGGTGACTGAGCCTTGTTCGTTAATTTTTAAAATGATGTAAAAACAAAAAAAAAAAAAAAAAATTGAAATGAAAAATTAAAAAATAATAGGGCAGGTGGGGCTCGATCCTAGGTATTTTCACCTTTCTAGGTATTTTCGCCCGTTCCTCAAATGAACCACCGTGACTTTACGTTTGACAGCGAAAAATTGTGATTGTATTAAACGTAAATTTCAAAAAAAAATTTAGAGCCCGAAAACAGGGATAAACGACATTTTTTTTAAATAAAACTTATCTAGATCGATTTTTCTCCCCAAAAACCCTCTATATGCTGAATTTCAGGAAAATCTTGGAGCCGTTTCCGAGATTCCGAAAATATATATATACATACAAGATTAACTTATTTAAATATTTTTGAATTTAAACTATCGTGAGTAGTATTCATAGATAATGTATAGAACCGGCTATACTCACGTCTTATTCTATCAGGTTAGCCCGACTTTACACGACGTTATCGCGGCGTTATAACGTCGTGTAAAGAGCTCATGAATAAGAGCCCCGGATGGGTTCGAAACTAGTCGGGCTAACCCGATAGAATAGGACGTAAGTATAGCCGGTTCTATACATTAACTATTTAAATATTAAAGATATTATATATAGATGTATTTACTCGTATCTAGCGCCCTGCAGTTGAATTGCGTAACGCGGTCTGGCTGAGCTTAAGAAATGGTAGTTTGACGTCATCGCCCACTACCAGAGCGAGGCCGCACTGAGAATTTCAATTACGGATATAAAAAAGCCCCTCCATTCGCCGCTGAATAACTTATATTTGTTACAAAGTATTCGGAATTCCCTCCACGTTTCCCGCGTATGTGTCGACGCATTCAACCAACAATCCTGAAATCATAATAAAGAATAAGCTTATAATTTTAGAATAGAGAAGGCGTTACTTTGTGGTGATAAAATTTTATCGTGGAATATATTGGAAATGGATATGGAATATAATATAATGGAAAAAAATATCGCACGCTTAGTATTAAATTGACTGAATTCAAAATTAGGCGTCATTCATATAGATACATTGTAATCCTTATTTCAAAGCCATATTACGAACTTGTACGCTCTTCTGCGCTCTACGCTCCGCCCGCTCACTCCATACTGTCGTACGTCGGATGACGTGACATTCGGTCAATTTGACAAAAATATAACTTTTCTGAATTTGATGTTTTATAAATAGTGCATCAATTATAGATGCGAAAAAACGTTACTGCGTGACAAACAAACATTTATTTTTATATTTATAGATTTTTCTAAAATATTGAAATTTTAATAATTATTTATTTTTAAAACTCGAATGTGTAGGGATGAGACTGTTACAAACTATGAAAAAAAATTGTGTTTTCTTGCAAGTTATGGGCCTCTTTAACACTCACGAGTTTTATAGGCGCTAAGTTACGATTTATTCCAATTGGCATAAAACATTTTTTTTTTATTTTGTCACTTTAATACATGCGTGATATATTTTCATAACTTATGTGTTTCTTTCTTAATTGGTAAACAACGTTGCCGTGCGTTCGTGTAAGTATGAAAACTTAGTAGTAGCTTAGCGTTAGTATTGGTATCTACATTTAATATTACATAGATTTTATACTAAATATTATAGTAAAGTTGAATTTCTAAAATTAATTTTTATTCATTCTCGAGAATGAACGACAATGATAAATTATTTCGCCCCGTAACCGAAGCATCATCATGGAATGGACCCCATGACAAAATCGCTAAGCATTATTATCAACAAAAGTGAAAGCCTGTAACAGAAGCCTCTCTATTCGATAGACTCCAGCCCCAACCCTTTCCTCTTATCCTCCCATTGATGCTTCTTACCTACTTGACTAGTTATAAGTACACTCATATCGCTGTTAATTAAGGCGAGTAAAAAATCTGCCAAAACCTTAATTATAGGTGTAGTGTAATGGTTGAGATATGTGAATGAACATGAACATACTAATACATTATCTTCCTGCCCTTATCCCACTCTAAGTGGGGTCAGCACAAATTATAAACATGTTGGCACATGATTTGGCTACGTATTTTACGACTGGCTGCCTGTCTGACATCATAAACCTACTTATTAACAAAGTAAACCTTACACTGTCTCAAAGCGCATGCAATCAGTAACACTAGAGCCGCGGGCGAGAATGGACGAAGACGAAGACGAGAAGGAACACTTTTTAAACATGTTGTTACATGTTTTAGCTAGTTATTTTATGACTGATCGCATACCTTACGTCAACTTTCTTTAGTCGCCTTTTGCGACAACTCTGAAAGAAATGAGGTCGGTCAATTCTACTCAGCCGGATACCACACGGAGGATAAACTCACCTTAGTCGCTATGATAAGTAGTCATAAATTTTAATAGATTAAATATTCTGTGCCAAGGAAATAACAGTTTAGTGGTTTTGATGAAAAAATATTGAAAAATCACTACAACTACACATTTACTAGGACAATGTCAGCTATAGTTTCGCTCTATAACCGAAGCATCAGGAGATAGGCTCCACGACAAAACCGCAAAGCAATCTCAACATTGGCAAAAAGAAATCTAACATCTGATTGCATTTCTCCAAATGAATGTGGCCCCATTACCGCATCGGGTACGAACGCCGCTCGGTGCACGCCAGGCCGCTAGTTGCACTTTGCACTCGTGACCTTGTTACTAGGTCGTTGAACTGCGCTACACGCTCGCTTTGCAACTTAGCTTGTTTCTAGAATAAGAATAAGAATATCTTTATTTTAACAGTGTAATACACAGCAAACAAACAGTCAGACAATAGCAGTGCAATGCTATAAAATGGTAGCTACTTAGCGATTGTTGAGAAGAAGAAATTTTTTCTCTAAAAATTCTAAGTAATCCATTAGTAAATATTCGAATAAACACTGAGTACCTGGGTGACCGAGCTTTGCTCGGTAATATTTGTTTCAGATAAAAAAAAAAAAATTTTTAAAAGAATTAATAATAATTGAGCAGGTGGAGCTCCATCCTAGGTATTTACAACTCTAGACCGCCCGACGGCTTCAACGATTTTCCTGTATTTCCAGCATGTAGGGGCTAAAAAACTTTATCACTGTTTTTGAGCATTAAAAATACTATTTTTTTTTTATATAAAACATTATTTTTGTTATAAACTGTCAAATCAGCGTAGATTATTCGGGGAACAATTGCTTATTAAGCAAGGCTCGATCATCCAGGTACTATATATTTATCGCATATTATGAACGAAAATAATATTAATGTATAGAAACCGGCTATACTCACGTGTTATTTTATCGGATGAGCCCGAATAAGAGCCCCGTATGGGCTTGAAACTAGTCGGGCTCATCCGATAAAATAACACGTGAGTATAGCCGGTTTCTATACATTAATTATGAATTCCACTCACGATAGTTTAAATTCAGAAAATAATATTTTCATAACATTGTTTTTACTACTAAAAAAAGTTGAAAAGTTAAATCTCACGGAAGTAAACTGCGATGTTTAACTGTTTAACGCGCTTGAATTGCATCAAACCGTTTATGTAGTCAAGCGAGCGTTGGCACCACGGAAGTTGACGAGGACTTGATGGCGGTAGCACTTCTACTATGATTGTGTGAAATGTTGTCGCCAATGACTTTCGCTTTGTATTTTATAGCAACACCGTCATGAAACGAGTATCGCGCCCTTTTGACTGAAATGGTGGCAACACTGTGTCGTGTTGTTTCCGGTGGAGTCATCCTATAAATTGCTAAATCGTTTCATTCGCATCCAGTCTTAGTTCGTCATTCAAGAGAAGTGCATCTCGGGACGGGAATTGTGGTCTTCCTATTTTATCGTGTTATTGTATAAAGTGTGTGCGTTTCAACCGAATCCATACCTGAACATGGGTTTTTTCAAGAGATTTTGACGCCAAACGATCTTTTGCTTAATTATTAACATTGTTAATAATTTATATCATTATCCTCCTGCTCTTATTCCACTCTAAGTGGGGTCGGAACATGTCATTAACATATTGTTACACGATTTAACTTCGTATTTTACGACCGGCCGCCTGACGTCAACTTACTATTTTCGGGGAACGGGCGGTCTAGAGAGGTAAAAATGCCTAGGTTCGGGCACCCCACCTACTCAAGTATTTTATCATTTTTTTATATTTTTAAAAAAAATTACCGAGCAAGATTCGGTCAAGCAGGTACTTTATATTATACACACAAGATTAACTCATTGAAATATTAAAGTTAATATCACTTTGACGGGATAGATATATCCGCGCGGGTCGTTGTTCCCGACAATACAAAGCAGTATTCCTGAAAGTCCATTAGAGCTGCATTAGAGGCACGATGGCGCTCACATTGTTAGCATCACGTGCATGCACGCACTCCCATAGCACTGCCGGTGGTAATAGTACGTATTTAATACAGTAGGTATATCGGATATACTAACAATGTACAGGAAATCAATTACAGTCTAGAATTAAGTGTTAGAGATATGCTTATACTTAAAGCATATTACAAAATTGAAGATTGTTTGTATGATATAAGTTAGTAGCGACCTATTACTATCCCACTGCTGAGAATAGGCCTCTTCTCTCCGTTTTTGGAGAGAAGGATTGGAGCTAAAACCTACCACGCTGCTCCAATGCGGATTGGTAGGTTACACATATCTCCAAAATTCTCTAGAGATATGCAGTTTTCCTCACGATGTTTTTCTTCACCGAAAAGCATGTTGAAATTATCAATTAGACACATAAATTTTAACAGAAAAACTCATTGGTGTCTGCCCGGGTGGAGCCCACGACCTTTTCGAAAGATTGGAACGGTGTTACCGCTGGGCCATCACAGCTTGTATGATATAAATGCCTGGATTTGAAATCCTTTCAGCTTCATTCACTGCGGTTAATAATGTAAAATTGAAAGTGTTTAAAAGATTGACCGCCGAGTTTCTTTCTGGTTTCTCTCGGTAAGAGCAACATTCCGAACCAGTTGTAGTTTCATTAATCATATTGATCCTTGACGATTCAAAAGTGCTTGAAAGAGCTTATTTGAAAAAAGATTATTTTGATTTGATTTGATTTGTAATTATTATGTCCTCTCATTCGTATGAATTATATTTATATCTGTCCCAAAATTTAGTTTATTTATTAGTTTAGTTATTTAGGCGCATCTAGTTAATTATAAATATGTTAAAATTTAAACTTAACGCTGTAAATTCATATTGACGAGTATGTGGTGTAGCACGTTATACAATCTTAATACATTTGCACGGAGTTTCCGAGTCACTGAGGCGGTAAAATCTTGGAAGGCTCGACAGCTCTGTAATATATCACGAGCAGTAATGGCGCGGCCACACCTGAGCGCGATCGACACGCGACGGCTGCGACGCGCTGCATAAACATATTTCACTACTGATTACTTAACTACTCTTGAAATATTCTCATTTGTTAGCTTCTGTAATAAAATTCCGCAATCCCTATTAGACCAGTCTACAGAAAGGTTTAAATTAAGTATAAGAGATATGCTTATACGTAAAGCATATACAAAATTGAAGATTATTTGGATGATAAAAATGCCTGGATTTGAAAATCCTTTCATCTGTATACAAGACTGCGGTTTAATAATGTAAAATTAAAATTGTTTAAACGTTTTACTGCCGAGTTTCTTTCTGGCTCTACTCGGTAAGAGCTACATTCCGAACCAGTTGTAGCTTCATTAATCATAATGATCCTTGACAATTCAAAATTGCTTGAAAGAGCTTATTTAAATAAAGATTATTTTGATTTGATTTGTAATTATTATGTCCTCTCATTAATATAAATTATATTTATAGCTAGCTGTGCGTTCATGGGTTGCTGTGGTTTTGTCTGGTTTCAATTCCTTCGGAACAAAACTAAAGAGTTAAAAAAATGCTCTGATCACCACCAAACTTTACATGAGTCGCTGAGTCAGTCTAAAGAATGTCTAACAATTTCATTAAAATCGGTCCAGCTGTTTCAAAGTCTATAAAGAATAATTTGTAGAATTAGGCGTTACTTTGCGGAGATCCATAATACAAAAGTAATAATAAAATTATTTTGCTATAATACGCGATGAAGTAAAATAGAATATATATATAATGCTAAATGTAGAGTGGACAATCCGTTTTCATACCTGATACATGCATGATTCGTAAAAACACATGCACAAACCTCCTTTGCTTTTCCATTTTGGTCGTGGAGTCTATCTCCTGATGATGCTTCGGTTACGGGGCGAAACGATTGTTAAATTTGTGATAGTGAACGTATGTAGTGCTTGTGTATTGTGGTGGCGGTGGTGGAGGTTTGTGAATGTGTTTTTATGCATCCTGCATGTATCAGGTATGAAAACGGATTGTCCACTCTACATTTAGCATTATATATATTTTCTATTTTACTTCATCGCGGATTATGGCAAAATAATTTTATTATTACTTTTGTCTATAAAGAACATATAGAGATGCATTGATTTTTATATATAAGAAGAAAATTATTAGTCATCATATCGTCGTCAATAATAACAATAATAAATTGTCTTCTTAGAATACACTTTTAAGTAGCTTCTGTCCCGAAATTTTCAAATTAAGCCATATAAATATTATAAATGCTAATATTAATTGATTTGGAACAACTACACTTTCTAAACGGCTTTAATGTATCGGAAAAAAATCCTGTGTTTCCTTTGGGAACAGGTAAAATCACAATGCGTTATCGAGGATATTTCAACATTTAAGTTGATGCGAACTAAGTCATGGGTATAGCTAGTAACCAAAATATACTTAAAACACACTTTAAACTCATTTTCTAACCGTATTGATATAAAGTAACCTAAAATATGAGCGTTCATGTTTATATGATGGTCCTTAAGATTTTATAATTTATAATCCCTGTTATCTACCTTTATCTATTTTTACGTCATAATGTCGAATTTTTGTTCAATGCCACACTTTGCCAAACTAGCTGAGGGCGAACTTTTTGGCATAGAAAATATTCTGCCTTAGCCTTGGAAAATACATTTCTGTGGCGATTTCGGCTACTTTTATTATATTGCTAATAGCCTATGTTTAGATGACCGCCAAATAGAGCATTGGCAGATAGAATAAGTAATTGACCACAAGTTATCATAGTCTGCAAAACTTACTTTTTTAGTTGTTGAATTTTTTAATTTGTTAGTTGTCCTTTAATAAATTTGGTGGTCATTAAGGAATTTTTGGTGTTTCCTATTAATTTTGGCAGTAAATATATACACGTTGGTTTCTTTTAACGCAAGGAAAATCCGTGTTCAGAATATTTAAATCTTACGTTATCACAGTAAGAGATTTAGTGATTGTACAGACAACTGGTAAATATATTTTTATTATATAATATTTATTCTTATATAATTTTAATAACTTCCTTAAGTACATAAATACACCCAGAGTCGAAGAACCAATAAATTGTTTTAAGAAAAATATTGGCGTTCGGCTGGAAACGTGAGGCCCCTGACTTCTGCGCCAACGGACCAAATAGTTCTGTCATATTGCTGTTTTTTGCTAGTGCTTTCTTAAATTTTAAATACAAATTGAAATTCGTGGGTGAATTTTCGCGTTGGTGTTCTCTATTCGTGACGTCATTTGCTTGTATATTTTAGCAGCCAACGTATACACGCGGCTTAACTAAATAGCTCGAGATTAAACGAAATAGTGCTGAATCCCTCGGGAAGTTTTATCTTTATCTGGCTCAGAGGCGGGAGAACATTTCGCAACATTACAGGAATCTTTAAAGACAGAAGTAAATAGGTATTATTCTAAGGTATACTAGGGTTTATTATATTGTGTAAGTAAAATTAAATTAATATTTAATAATATGTAGCAAAACTTATTTACGTTGCGTACAGCATTATAATAATAATAAATATTTCGTTGCAAAAATAAAATTCGAAATCTAAATCTAGATATGTCTTACCCAATACTGTTATGAGGTAAATGCGGATTAAAAACAAATGTTACATATTACGTTATCTATTATATAAAAATACATGATTTCCATTAAAAAAAAAAATATCTAGCGTAATGCAAGGAGATGATTTAATACCCAAAATCTATATTTATTACCTATAATATATATTATAAAACAAAGTCCATATTTCCGTATGTACGCATAAAACTTTAAAACTACGCAACCGATTTTGATGCGGTTTTTTTTAATAGATAGAGTGATTCCAGAGGAAGGTTTGTACGTATAATAACATTCAATACGAAGTAGAGAAATACTGTAATTTTTGAGGTTTCTGTAAATAATTACATTTTTTTCCGCTTACATTGCAAACGCAGCCTAAACCCTACGAGATTTATCAAAATGATGTACTAAGTATTTGTACACCTTAAAAAGGTCAACAGAAAAGTCCGCGATGTTATATATCTATCTCTTATGGATAACCCACAATAGCAGTTTTTTTTATTTACTTTTTACGAAAAATGATGCCTTATGTTCAAAGCACTTTTTATACAATACAGCATTAATCCTTATCCAATTGAGTACCTTAAATAAATTGTTGATTTAATATAGATCAATATTGCCGTTTACAGCATGTAATTTAAGTGAACATTTTCGGAGATATTACAGATTTAAAATCCTGCGAGGAGGCCGCGCTTCGACCTATAAGCACTTCGAATTTAGCAGCGACCGGAGGCGCAACTAAATGTCCTTCTTTCAAGTTTATATTGTCTAATGATAAGAAAGCTATGAATGTTGTATGTAAAGACATGGTCTAATCAATTGTAAAAATAAATAATATCACTACATAGTATAAAACGAAGTCGCATTCTCTGTCTGTCCCTATGTCCGTATATCCCTATGTATGCTTCAATCTTTAAAACTATGCAACAGATTTTGATGCAGTTTTTTTTTAATAGATAGAGTGATTTTAGAGGAAGGTTTACATGTCTAATAACATTCAATATGGAGTAGAGAAATACTGTAATTTTTGAGGTTTCTAATGTGATGTCGTAAATAATTACATTTTTTTCCGCTTACATTGCAAACGCACGCTAAACCCTACGAGATTTATCAAAATAATGTACCAAGTATTTGTACACCTTGAAAAGGTCTACAGAAAAGTCCGCGATGGTATATGTCTATCTCTTATGGATAACCCACTATAGCATTTTTTGTCATTTACTTTTTACGAAAAATAATGCCTTATTTTTGAAGCAATTTTTATTTAATACAGCATTAATCCTTATCCAATTAAGTACCTTAAATAAATAGTTGATTTAATATAGATCAATATGGCCGTTTACAGCATGTAATTTAATTGAACATTTTCGGAGATATTACAGATTTAAAATGCCGTGAGGACGCCGCGCTTCGCCCTATAACACTTCGACTTTAGCAGCGATGTCGCTCTTTCAAGAGTTTGTTTAAAGACATTCTGTAATTAATTGTAAAAATAAAATATATAGGGAAAAATGTTAAAATAAATACGCAAATATGTACTATATGAATTTAGATATTCAAAGATAGCAGGAAATCTTCTTGGAATAGGGAGAGGGAAATTGTTTTTCTCCAAATTTAACTCTTGCGGGCCACGGGCAGTAATGAATAAATCAAAACTACTGGATCGATTTTAATAATTTTTTTTCACTGAGTGACATGGGCTATATATTTTATACCCGTGCGAAGCAGGGGCAGGCCGCTAGTTACCTATAAAGCCTATTATTATATCTATCGCCAACCGTGTCACTGTCACACTAACTTGAGTGTGGCCACGGCTTTATGCCTTTCTATACACGCGACGTTGAACTAAATATAATGAAGAGGTCGAGATGAAACAAAATGGCGTTTAATCCCAGCGAGAGGTTTAGTTTTATCTACCTTGCGAGACTAGAGAGATCATTTTACTGAGTTAGCTGCTTAGTTATGCGGAAATCTTTATTTAATCTTTAATATTTAAATGAGTTCTCAATGAATATTGAACAACCTGGTTGACCGGTAAATTTTTACAAAAGAAAAAAACAATTAGGTAGTTGGGGATCGATCCTAGGTATTTACATTTCTCGAGTCCGCCCGTTCCCCGAATAAGCTACGCTGACTTGACAGTTTATGGCAAAAATAATGTTTTATATTCAATATAAATTTTAGTATTTTTTAATTCCCAAAAACAGGAAGGATTTTATGGGTAGGTCTTTTTTGGAAATTTATTAACAACTATCTAATTGCTTAATATTCTTAACGTTCCTTTCTGTGAGAAATTATTATTTACTGCTCGGCTTTATTAACGATACAGCGAAGTGCACTTGTGCCGTCTACAAGCTCTGCAATAAATTGCAAGCGACATTATAAGTAAGAATACAATGCTGCAGTGGGAGTTCCATAAACAACTGTTCCCAGTCCGATGTGGATCATTGAAATATCGGGACCCTGGTGTCCGGAAGGTTTCCAATTTATATTTTCGAGATGAGAATAAAAATATTGTTGGAGAATTTATGCGCTCTTTGGTACACGAAATCTCTTTTGTGTTTCGTTGCGAAGTATATTCATGTCTTTTTAAACATGAACTTTCTTTTAGAGTGTCAATAATGTATAACACCGGGTTGACCGAGCCTTGCTCGGTAATTTTTACAAAAAAAAGAAACCAAAAAAAAAAAGAAAAAAAATGGTCGGTGGGGCTCGATCCTAGGTATTTTCATTTCTCGCGATACCAGACGTCGGGTCAACTTACCTTAGTCGTCTTTACCAATACCTCGGTAAGAAATGAGAGTGGTCTATTCAACTTAGTCGTCCACGGCGGAGACAGTAGAAACCATTGCATTACCATTACCTTATACCATGGGGTTTGACGTAGTTAGTCGATAAACTATAGATATCGTATCGTATGAGACCTATGTATCATTTTTTTACGACATAAAGATTACGTCACGTCAGGTGAGAAAAACCTATTTCAGTAGAAAAAACACTTTATATTTTATGTTTAGTGAAATATTTAGTACGGTAAGTTTCTCTTTGGGTTTTCGCCTGCCATTATAAATGAATGTTGCCATTATTTATACTGCTCCAAATTCGACTAGGCGTTTTAATTCTGTTAAGTGGTTTTTTTTTTTGACAAAAACGAGGTGGCAGTAGGGAAAGGCGAATTTCTTTACTTGTTTTTCATGTTGTGTTCAAGTGTAGTTAGTTTCTAATTAGAAAAAAAATAACGGCCGTTACTATCCCATGTGGGCATAGGCCTGCTTTCTCCGAGAGAATGACAATTTATTAATATTTTTCTTTTTGTACATTAAACGAGGTGCCAACAGTGCATTATATAAGGTATGAAAATGGAAAGTACATTCTACATTTAGCATTAAGTAGTATTTCTGTAATCGTGGATTATAGCAAAAAAAATTGTTACAACGTACAGCCACTGCCAAAAAAACCACAAATACGACATGTAATAAAATAAATGTTCCGCGCCCCTGTTTTTTCCTTCTCTCTAATTAACATATTAACCGCGAATAATTTGAATAATACACGCATTTACACAACAAAAATAATGCATAAAAATAATATTAAGACTATTCTAGTATAATTCGTATTTATATCTTCGGGTCATTTACCATGTAAGCTATGGAATCTTTAATATTTAAATGAGTTAATTTTGTATGTATGTACTTCAACGATTTTCAGAAAATTCAGCATGTAGGTGGTTTTGGGGGAAAAAAAAACGATCTAGCTAGGTTTTATTAAATAAAAATGTATTTTTATCAATGTTTTCGGAAAAATACTAAAATTTACGTTGACTTTAAAAATACTATTTTCATATTCTGGTATGTAAAGTCATGGTAGCTCGTTTAGGAAACGGGCCATCTAGAGAGGTGAAAATACCTAGGTTCGACGTGCCCAACTATTTTTTAAATTTTCATTTCTTTTCAATTGTTTTTTATATCTTTTAAAAAATTTACTAGCAAAACACTCAGATACTTTCTATTGAACACAGTATGTTGTTCTCTTTCTTACTCACGTTATTATAAGGCCTATGAGGACATTAAGTAGGCAGTTGGCGAGCGGTGCGGCATAGCTGTCGCCGATTAGATCGCAATCGGCGTAAATAATGCCCGATGGGCACGCCAGGCCGCCTTCTGCGACACAGTTGGGCGGAGATCTTGTTAGGGGACGATAAATTTTTTGGAAAATATCTAAAAACTGAGTTCACTACGCGTTTCGAAAATAGAACCTGGGCGATCGAGACTTATTCGGTAATTTTATTTAAAGACTAGCTGTGCTGTGTCACAATTTTTTTCGCCTATTGAAATTTTGAACACAAAAGTAGTTATCGTAAGTTAATTATAAGAGATTTTTGAATAGCCTTCACAGTTTAGGAAAGCTTAAAATTTTGCTGTTTTCGCAATATTTTTATTGCTGCTCCTCTCCTATTCATCTTAGCGTGATGTTATATAGACTATAGCCTTCCTCGATAAATAGACTATCTTGCACTCAAAGAATTTTTCAAATCGGTCTAGTAGTACCTGAGATTAGCGCGTTTAAACAAACAGATGCTCTTTAGCTTTATATATTAGATATAAAAAATGCAATTAAAAAAGGAACAAAAATTAAAATCAGCCGGGCCGTTTCCAAAATTATAATTATAATAAAAAATATATACAAGATTGACTCATTTAAATATTAAAGATTTGCTACTTTTGTATACTATTATGTTAGTAGATTTTGTATCTAAAATAGTATAATTTTGAAGAGGCCCATTAAATACACTCCGCCCACTCGTAGTTTCGGTTCGCAAATAAAAATAGAAACAGTCGCCGAAGCGGAAACGGCTATTTTTTCAGCCCTCGAATAAATTAGCATAACAAGGAAGGGAAGAGCATAAGTAGTCGTACTTATTTTGTTGTCGAAAACATAAACAGTATGGTCGAATTTGCTATTGCAAATAGATGGAGTTATATTGCTATACTGTGCGATTTGATTGATTCGTTTTTAACGTTTATCTTAAATTTATATCACTTATAATTTTTGAAGTGAAAACTTCTTTAGTGCCGTTGTGTACTTTTTGTGACGGGTAAAAAATGTTAAACTCACGGACACGTGATCTGATTGAAAATTTGTTTCCTTTAAGCGCCGCAGGGCATTTGCGCGAATTGGAATGAAATGTAATAATTCAGAAGACATCATTCTCCTGCCCCTTATCCCACCCTAAGTGGCGTCGTCACAACATGTTTCAAACATGTTTACGTTGTTACGTAATATGATTCGGCTACGTAATATATGACCGGCCGCCTACCTGACGACAGCTCTGTAAGAAACGAAGGTCATCTATTCTACTCATCCGGTTACGACACGGCGTGCCATCTTACCTTAGTAGCCTTTTACGACACCTCGGTTAGAAATGAGGGCGGCCTATTCTACTCAGCCGGATGGTCAACTTACGTTAGTCGCGTTTTACGACACCTCGGTATGAAATGAGGGTTGACTATTCACTTCTGTCGGCACTTCCAGAGTGCAACCTGTTTTTTACGAATATAACTTAAAAATCGTTCACTATTGATTTTGTTTTTATGTTTTATAGTTACAAACCGTATTTATCATGATTATTAATAAGTCATAATGCTTTTTGTGATATAGTCATAGCGACGAAGCATATCAATTTAACGATTTATGGGTATTCAAGCTAATCGCATTAAAATGTAAATTCATTTAGGAAAAGATGATGCAGGAATAAAACGATTTATAAAACATTTGAAAGGATAAAATTGTTGACGCTGGTTCCCATGCAAAAATATATCTTACCCTTCCTCGTCCATCGCATTGCGAACAAAGACGTAATCCAGCAAAGTGGAATAGTTTACTTCAAAGAACTTATTCGGCTCGCTGAATCTGCATGATGTAGCAAATTTGGTGCACGGTTGAATTGTAATTGAGAAGCTGCGGAGCAAAACTGGATTGTTCCGCTTGAAAGTTTTATAGGAAGACAAAAACAAATACACTTTAAGGCTAATGTAACTAAGGTAAAGGCACTAGTAATTGATCATGTAGTAGTTCACCGTTTTATATGAAATTTTAAATAATAAGCGTTTTGTTTGTTGTAGCTAATAAAAAATATTAATTAATATCATTAAACAATGGGCTTCAATTCTGAGGTTTTGGGCAGTCATTGGCAACAGGTAATTACTAATTTATTTTTTATTAGCTACAACAAACAAAACGTTTATTATTTAGAATTTCATACAAAACGGTCAATTACTAGTGCACTTATCTTAGTTATAAGAATTATATTTTGTAAAGAGCAACCGCCGAGTTTCTTGCCGTCTCTACTCGGTAGGAACAGCTTTCCGAAACAGCAGTAGAGTAGACGATTCAAAAACACTCGTTTGCAAGTTTACTTGAATAAAAAATATTTTGAATTTAAAAAAATCAATATTCTACAACTTCTTAAATATCTTTAGCAAGGCAAATCGCCTGGGCTTGGCAAGGGTAATAATGTTAGAATCAATTATTTTCTTCCCGTCACATCCCGTTTTATTTCATCAGCCATTGATTAACTTAGCGCATTAGTTTTCCTTCTTCTACCTACAAATACCCTATACTCTTAATTTTTCTCTTTTCTCCACCTTCTTCTTCTTTTGTCCACCTGTGTGATTAAAAATAGCCGCTTCTTTATCGCTACTGGCTTGAGCTATATTTCGAAAATTTGGTGCGATTGGTAGATATAAGAATTTTTTTACCTAGAAATATCCAAAAGTAAAGGAGCTCGTCCGTAAGACGGAAATTGTTCCGGCCGGCTTAATATCAGTGTATTGAATCTAATACGGAAAGGTTTTGGAGGGTTCCTTATTGATATCGGCTTTTAGATGATTGATTTCTTATACGAGGTCCGCCCTGGAGATGATGGTCCGATTAAGTAAAGCGATCTCATTCATAACAGATCAGTTGCCATGTCATATATCTATAATTTATAGAATTAGGCGTTGCTTTACGGAAATGTAGAATACAAAATTTAATGAAAATATTATTTTGTCATATATCTTTATCTTTAGTATTTAATAGAGTTAATCTTGTATGTATATAATATATAAATATATTTTTAAATCTCGGAAACTGCCCCAACGATTTTCATGAAATTCAGCATGTGGGGGTTTTGGGGAGAGAAAAACGATCAAGCTAGGTCTCATTTAAAAAAAAATGCCCTGTTTTCGGGCATTAAAAATAATGCTAAAATGTAGAATTGAATGCAATTAATATTTGAGCTGTCAAATGCAAAGCTGTTATATCCTAATGATAACGGACGGACCAAAAAAGTTCAAAACCTAGGATCGAATCCCACATCTCACCCGGCGCTTTTTTTCTTTTTTAATTTTTTTTAAATTGCATTGTTTTATATCTTTTATATGCTTAATATGCTAGTCAGTCACAAGTCACCAGTCAGGTACTATTATATATACGCGTTGTGTTATAAAAGTAAGTCACGGCCTGTTACTATCTCACTACTGGGAATAGGCCTCCTCTTTCCGTTTTTGCAGAGAAGGGTTGGAGATAAGACCTACGCTGCTCCAATGCGGATTGGTAGGTTACACATATCCCCAGTATTCTCTACAGATATGCAGGTTTACTCACGATGTTTTCATCGAAAAGCGTTTGATAAAATGCAATTATCAATTAGACACATAAGTTTTAATAGAAAACTCATTGATTCCTGCCTGAAGTTTGAACTCGTAACCCCCTCGAAAGAGTCCCACAGTCTCATCGCTGAGCTATCGTGAGGTACTCTGCATCTCTAGAGAATTCTAGGGATATGTCAAACCAACCTATCCGCATTGGATCAGCGTGGTAGGTCTTAGCTCCAAACCATCTCTCGAAAAATGGAGAGACAAGGCCTAAGCCCAGAAGTGTGCTAGTAACAGACCGTTACTTTACTTTTTTTTCTTTAAATAAATAATTATACAGATATTTATGGTCGTCTAGAGAGTCGCACGATTTAACCGCTGGGCTATCAGAGCTTATCGTTGTTTTATGGATGTTTCTTATTTTTATGTCATGCTAATAACGCTGTGTATATTTTTATTAGGAGCGTTTCATTTTTGTATCGCCTACTTTGTAAGCAATAACCGAACAGTAAATGTAAACTTTATAACTCTACTTATGCTATATATTTTTAGAGAGCTTTTCGCGTTTACAGATTTTAGCTTTATCTAGAGACTTATGGGGTAATAGATTTTTACAATGAAGGTGTCGTTAAAAAGTACTAAATCTTAGGATATGTGTACAGATATAAGACATGTTAGACTCATTTAAATATTAAAGATTGACCTGGTTGACCGAGCGTTGCTCGGTAATTTTTAAAATGTAAAAAAAATTAAAATTAAAAAAAAAATTGAAAAGAAAAATTAAAAAATAATAGGGCAGGTGGGGCTCGATCCTAGGTATTTTCACTTCTCTAGACCGCCCGTTCCCCAAATGAACTACCATGACTACGTTTGACAGCGAAAAATTGTGATTGTATTAAAAAAAATTCAAAAAAATTTAGAGCCCGAAATCAGGGATAAAACGACTTTTTTTAAAATAAAACTTATCTAGATTTTTCTCCTCCAAAACCCTCTACGTGCTGAAATTCAGTAAAATCGTTATCCGAGATTCCGAAAAAAAAAAAAAAAAAAATATATATATATATATATATGTGTGTGTGTGTGTAAAGAATATAAATTCTTTTTTATTTCGATATGGGTATATCTCAATTTAAAATTTAGAAAAGAGAACTGATTGACTCCGTCAAAAGAAAAATGTTTTTGAGGAGCAAATATTAACTGGATGAATATGTATGTAAATATTTAAAGGGAATCGGCAAAATAGAAACTTAATTGTCGTTTCTTTGATTTTTCAGAGCAACACACTTTTTATTCGCCGCACCTAGAAAATTACTTTATATATATACATACAAGATTAACTCATTTAAATATTAAAGATTTCTATCGTACTTTTGCATTCACTAAGTCTCGCACTTAACAACATACGCTTATTAAAACTTTTATATCCTTACCTTAAAATTAAAGTAAAACTTATTGTTTCAGATGCTGCAAACTTTAAGCGAACGAGGTGTTTTGGCACAAAATGGATGCGCGTAATTTATGGTAAGTGGTAGCATTCATATGAAATGAAATCGTTCTTTCTCCTGCCCTTATCCCACTATAAGTCGGGGCGGCACAACATGTGTTAAACATGTTGTATTTTACTACCGACCGCTTGCCTCACCTCGACTTACCTTGGTCCCTTTTTGCGACACCTCGGTAAGAAATGACACCCTCATTTGTTCTACTCAGCCGGATACCACACGGCGGCTTTATGGAATGAAATTAAATTAAATTTTAAATTTATAATATCAGACGTTACTTTGCGGAGATCCATAACACAAAAGTAATAATAAAATTATTTTGCTATAATGCGAGATTAAGTAAAATAGAAATATATATAATGCTAAATGTAGAGTGGACTATCCGTTTTCAAACCTGATATATGCAAGATTCGTAAAAACACATGCACGAACCTCACCACCGCCACCACAATACACAAGCACTATCACTATCACAAACTCAACAATCGTTTCGCCCCGCAACCGAAGAATCATCAGGAGATAGACTCTACAACCAAATCTCAAAAAGCAACGCAACTTAGTTTCTTGAATTCTATCTCCTGATGATGCTTCGGTTGCTGTAATAATTATATAAAACATATTTATAACGTTTATTATCTCTTCGAGACTATTTGTGAACTGTAGAGAGTTATATTTAGCCACGAAGGCATGAATAATCGGAGGGCAAGGGACGAAAATTGGGCGTCCCTAAATCATAACAAGACGTTTACCTACGCTACGAAAATAATTACGTTTTCGCGGAAAAAGATGATCGTCATTGGAGCGTGAATTTGTACTAAAATAAGCTTGGACGATGGGTAAAAAAGAAATAATAAAAAAGAAATTATTTATTTATTTATTTTTATACATATATTAAGAATAAACAAAGAAAAGGTAAAAAAGCACAAGTATAAAGGCGGACTTATCCCTAAAAGGGATCTCTTCCAACCAACCTTTGAGTAACAGAAGCAAAAGGACAAGAATTGAAGAAGAAAGAGAATATAGGTAATATAGAGAAAAAGAAAAAGTTTTATTAGCTAGATCTTATATTTTTTGAAAGAAGTTGGAAATCACGATACATATATAGGAAAAAGATGGCACAAATTGCCAAAAACTAACTGTAACTTCATTCTTTCTACCTTATCCCGCTCTGTGGTCGCCGCAACATGTTTTTCTCTTTCATTCTCTCCTATCATCGACGATTCTGGCGCTACTAATTTTATATGTGTGTCATATTTCACACAATTCAACCATCTCTTTTTAGGCCTTTTTTTGTCAGGGAAACCCATTCGCCAGCAGCAACTCTGAACTTTTTAGGCCTTCCTCTAGACACATATCCATCCACATTTATATTTAACACTCGTTTGGTTACAGGTTTTTCAGCCTTTATTGATAATTCTCTAATTGATAATTGCAATTTATCACACGCTTTTCGGTGACGGAAAACATCGTGAGGAAACCTGCATATCTCTAGAGAATTCTGGAGATATGTGTAACCTACCAATCCGCATTGGAGCAGCGTGGTAGGTCTTAGCTCCAATCCTTCTCTCTTATAACGGAGAGAAGAGGCCTATTCCCAGCAGTGGGATAATAACAGGCCGCTACTTTACTTTTTTTTTATCTTAATATAGCACTCGTCTTTTCTATAATGGGCGCAACTTTCAGACTTCCCCTTATATACTCATTTCGTATTTTATACAGTCTTGTCACATTTTACTAACATCTTCCGTTATTTTTATTAAAAGCTTTTATTCAACTTGCAATGTGTGTATGTGAAGGTGGAATCTTGCAAGTTAAATTTGACCAACTTCCCGGTGTCCGATTGAGCTGAAATTTTACATACTGGTCTAGTCCCGATCACAATGCAGGTTTATGAAAACCATAACCTGATGCTGATGCAAGGATTTGCTCCAAACGAGGGAACTGCTTAACGTTTAACATTAAAGTCATAAAATTTTATATAATGGTGCAGTCCCAATGTCAAGGAATGATTTGTAGAAGGCGTTACTTTGCGGAACTCCTTAGTATAGAAGTTACAATAAAATTACTTTGCTGTAATCCGCGTTTGTTAAGAGAATACATGCAATTCTAAGTGAATGAAGCAGGTAGCAATCACATACCACATACATGCAGGACAAGCCGCCATGCTAATCGTAAGGCATTACGATTTTGTTCGTAAAGCCTATACTCCTGATGATGCTTCGGTTATGGGGCGAAATGATCGTAGAGGTTGTGATAGTGGTGTTGGCGGCGTCTTGTGATACGTGTGGCGGCTTGTCCTGCATGTATGTAGAATGTGATTGTTGCCTGCTTCATACACTTGACAAGGAATCTTTATGATGAGTTTGACCTGATGCTGCTGACAGAATTGGCTCTAAGCGAGGGAACTGCTCAACGGTTAACATTAGGGTTATGAAATTTAGTTAAAAGCTTTTTTGACGTGACAACGTCTTAAATTAGGTTGCGGCTTGGAGTCACTCATGAAAAAGTGTAACGCCCGCTCACGTCTGTTACGATGAGTCACCGAACGAAAGAGAGACCCGCTGAACTGGTGAATGCCTTGCGTCTCTCTCTCCATATTCATATCAATAAATATTCTACTGAGAAAAAGACGTTGTCACGTAAAATCTTTGCAGTATATATATAATCGTAAAACCGACTTTACAGGCAACCGTTTTTTAACTTGACTTATTCACTGTGTAGTTACAAACTGTCTTTCAGTTATTTTAAATTCTGACAAGTGAAAAAAGCTCTATTCGGCAAACATCTCCGGCTTAGAGTTTGGGCAAAAAGTTTGACTCCCTGCCCGCAGTCACCCCTGTGCCGTTTAACCACGGCTCCCCCATTGTTTGCTCGGCTCACGGTAAGCTCGGGGCTATTCGTGCCCATTGTTGGTACCCTCTCCCCTCCCCCTCTTGCTGCGGTTTACAAATTGATGACCACCCTTTCTTGTGTGAAACACGTTTTACAATATAGGAAATAAATAGATAATTAATTATGATATTATTTTGCTATTAGAGAAAATCTAAGTAATGCTAAAAGTAGAGTGTTATACACGTGTTCATATCTTATACATGCAAGATTCGTAAACGTCATCATCCTTATCCTCATGCCCTTATCTTACATGTTATAAACATGTTGTCACATTATTTGGCTACGTATTTTACGGCAGACCAAGTACCTGACGTCAACTTATCTTAGCCGTATTTTACGACTCCTCGGTGAGAAAGAGGGAGGTATTTCTACTCAACCAGATACCACACCATGGGTCATACCTTAGTGACATTTTTTTAAGAAATGAGGGTGGTCTATTCTACCTAGCTGGATACCACACGGCAATTACTTTGGTATATGATTATTGACTTTATAAAATTAAGCGTCAAGTTTATTAATAAAATACGCTCAATCATAAAGTGCGTAAAACCGTAATTAATTACCGCGCGCGTTATTTGGTATTTTGCGATAATTATTTCAATTAAATTGTTTAAGGGACTTAGTGATAGGGGTTTAAATGCTTTAAGGTATCTCATGTTATTTAAGTAAATTAGAATTAATCTGTCTATATTTAAGGGGTACAAACAGCGTTATTTTGCCATGAATTCATAAAAATTTACAAACTAATGATATTATTATCAAAGAATTTATTCTTAATTTTTATTTTGTTTATGGAATTTCTTGGAATTTATAGTTATTCCAGTTTATGTATTAGATAACCCTTTTCACTCATATATATCAGCGTATGCGACGTCACAAGTGTTACCATTTCGCTCAGCATATGGGAGTTTGCACATTTTACCATGACCAAAAAACATACTTGAATTGATTAATATGATACTACAGTATTTCTATTTGTATTCAACAAATAAAAATACTGTAGTACTAGCAGGTGTGATTGAATACAAATATAGATGACTATTAGACGAGATTGAATACAAATATAAATTTATAGTAGACGAGATTGAATATAAATATAAATTCCAAGTAGATGTGAATCAATACAAATATAAACTCCTAGTAGACGTGATTGAATACAAATATAAATTCCTAGTAGACGTGATTGAATACAAATATAAACTCCTAGTAGACGTGATTGAATACAAATATAAATTCCTAGTAGACGTGATTGAATACAAATATAAATTCCAAGTAGATGTGAATCAATACAAATATAAACTCCTAGTAGACGTAATTGAATACAAATCTAAATTCCTAGTAGACGTGATTGAATACAAATATAAATACCTAGTAGATGAGATTGAATATAAATATAAATTCCTAGTAGATATGATTGAATACAAATATAAACTAGTAGACGTGATTGAATACAAAATATAAATTCCTAGTAGACGTGATTGAATAAAAATATAAACTCCTAGCAGGTGTGATTGAAAACAAATATAAAAATTCCTAGTAGACGTGATTGCATACAAATATAAACTCCTAGTAGACACTACAGTACAGACAGTAGTTTTTACATACTTTGACGTGAATATTCGTATAAATCGTTTTATCTATTAAAGCTTTAAGTCGTTTTAAACGTACTCAAGCTTTCAAACTTCTGTTAAATTTAATTAAATGTAACTATTAATCTTTCTTGTCATACTAATATGAAAAAGGATTGATAAAGGAATATCAAGCAAGTGAAGCCTTAGCGTAAAGTTGGTGCACGGTAATTGTGCGCATAGCCGTACACATATAACGCAGGACCCGTCAGTATCGATTGCGCAATTAGCATTCCAAGGATGCTGCCGGGTAACGCGCGATGATAGCTGCTGAGGGTTGGGGGGAGGACGTAAGTGATTGCCCAGCCTCAGTGTGCGCGTGTATTTAGATTTATATTTGGAGAAAGTATCTATTTATTGTACATACGTCGTGTGGTATCCGGCTGAGTAGAATAGTACCACCCTCTTTTATTACCGAGGTGTCGTAAAAGGCGATTAAGGTAAATCGACCGGCCATGTAGTATCTTAATTTTTTTTTTGTAACCATCAATCACATTGTGATTATTTTTTGTTGCAAAGATTATCCGCCAACTTTTTTGCTGATTTTTCTCGGTTGGAGCAAACTTCCGAATCAGTGGTAGCTTCTTTAAAAACATTTGACGGTTCAAAAGTACTGAAAACAGTCCACTTGAATAAGGAAATTATGATTTTGAATAAAAGAATAGATCAATGATAGATATGGTTCAAACTGCGGGCAGGTAGCAATGACTTTTTAAAAGCTCATATTTAGCATGCCGTGTATGTGTGAAGGTGGAATCTTGCTAGTTATATTTGACCCACTTCCTGGTGTCCGATTAAGCTGAAATTTTACATACTGATCCAGCCCCGATGGCAATGCAGGATTGGCTCCAGACGAGGGAACCTCTCAACGGTAAACAGTAGGATCATGAAATTTTGTTATTAGCTTAAATAAAAATAAATATATGGGACACTTACACTCACGGTCGTACGTCCCCAAAGTAAGTATCTTAATACTTGTGTTATGGGTGACAGACAACTGGTGAATATATACTTATATATTTTTTAAATACATACTTAAATACAAATATACACCCAGACTCAAGAACCAACAAATTCATTTATAGAAAATATTGGACCTCTGCGGGAATCGAAAATGCATCGTTTTTCGTGCAAAAAACGTCGTGAGGAAACCTATATAACCTAATTAACTCTTAAGATAATTGTAACTTATTCATACTCCGTGGTTTGACTATGTTCCACCCCTTCTCTCCGACAAAGCCCTCAACAGAATCAAAATATCTAACTAACGCCTATTATTTTTATTTTTTAAATTTTACATTAAAAAACATGTTTTTATTATTTATAATTCCTTTGCGGAAATATAAATAATAATAAAAAAATTACTATTTATAGTAAGATTAACAATATTATGTACATTCAATGCTCAAAAAGCCAAGTTTGAAAATTACTTTTACAGCCAATGTTTGGAAACAAAACACCTGACAAAACACCGTTAGAGATAGAACTCGAGCTATTTAGACAACAAAGAGCACTTCGGCGGCAAAGGTTAATTTGGCTTTTACCCCTCTGCCCCTTTTTACCCCCCTTTCCCCTATTGAAGCAGCCGTACAGTGGTTGTGGACATATTTTATGGATCACAAGCTTTTATTACAGAGTTGTCAACAATGCATCATTTTCTTTTCTTCTAATACTCGAAACAATAATTTTTAAAAGTCTTTAGTTATACACATACATATATTACACCAGTTTTTAAGATTTGATTTAAAACGGCCTGTTACTATCCCACTGCTAGGCATAGGCCTTCTTCGTTTTTGGAGAAAAATGTTGGAGCTAAGAACTTCCACGTAATGGAGCATCATTACGTATTGGTGGGATACACAATCCCCAGAGTTCTCTAGAGATATGAAGGTGCCTGTTTTCCTTCAGCAAAAAGGGTCTGATAAATTGCATATATCAATTAGGTATTATAAGCTACCAGAAAATTTTTTTGGTTGCTGAAGTTTGAACCCGGAAAGGACGACATTTCTATTAGAAGAAATCCTATCCTATCATCATCCTCCTGCCATTATCCCACTTAAAGTGGGGTGGGCACAGTATGTTATAAACATGCTGTCACATGATTTGGCTGCGTTTTAACGACCGGCCGCCTGCCTGACGTCAACTTACCTTAGTCGTATTTTACGACACCTATGTAAGAAAGAGGGTGGTCTATTCTACTAAACCGGATACCACACGGTGGGTCAACTTATCTTAGTCGCCTTTTACGACACCTCGGTAAGAAAAGAGGTTGGTCTATTCTACTCATCCGGATACCACACGACGGGTCGACTTACCTTAGTCGCCTTTTACGACACCTCGGTAAGAAATGAGGGTGGTACTATTCTACTCAGCCGGATACCACACGGCTAAAATCCAATCCTATCCTATCCTACTAATATTATAAATGCGAAAGTTTGTGAGTATGGATGTATGTTTGCTCTTTCACGCCGAATCCGCTGAGCCAATATCGATGAAATATGGTACAATTATTCCTTATACACCGGAATAACATATAGGCTATAGAAATCCTGTTAATTCTACAGGAATAGGATGACATTGAAAAGCGCCATCTATTATCAACCTATCACGCGACAACAATCCACGCGAACGAAGTTGCGGGTAAAAGCTAGTATTTAACAAAATACATACATGTTTTCAGTATTGTAAAAATGTGTTTATTTTGCGTATTGGAAAAAATCGCAATTGACGAGCAAACTCTTGTCGTGTTTCGGCCCTGAAGCACATACACATATACACACATTTTTCATATATTCTTTTACAGGCTTAATTGAAAAAAGGGGTCGTATAAAAGCGGCGGGTTGAATGCGCTTGAATAGACGGAACGCGGGCTCCGGGTATTTTTGTACCTTTTTTATTGGTTCCAGATTTACGTTATCTTCATAAGTGAAATTTAACGCACGATGCAATTTGTGCTTTTAAGGAACAAGTACCTTGTTGACCGAGCTTTGCTCGGTAATTTTTTGCAAAATAAAAAAGAAACTTCAGAAAAAAGAAGGGTTTCGATCCAAGTTATTTTTATTTCACGAGACCGCCCGTTCCCCGAATAAGCTACGCTGCCTTGACAATTAACGGCAAAATAGTGTTTTGTAATCAATGTAAATATTAGTATTTTTAATGCCAAAAAACAGGAATACAACGATTTTTTCGACTGGCTCGTTGGCGCAGTCGATAGTGAACCTGCCTTCGGCTCCACGGGTCGCGGGTTCGATTCTCGCCGAGGGCTAACATTTTCTTTAAAAATGAATTTGTTGGTCTTTGAGCCTGGGTGTATTTGTATTTGTATTTATGTATGTATTTAAAATTATATAAGTATATATTCACCAGTTGTCTGTCACCCATAACACAAGTATTAAGTTACTTACTTTGGGGACGGACGACCGTATATGTAAGTGTCCCATATATTTATTCATTTATTTTATAAATAAAATATTTAATATAATATTTATCACTGCTTTTGCTTTTGTATACAGATCATTCATTTATACATTCTACAAATAACTTTAAAGCGGAATAAATAAAGCTCAACTCGTTCGTGTTTCAGAAAACCGTAAAATAAATTCTGCAACGAGCTGTTTCGCCACTTGAGTTACCGCGAACACTTGAGGCTTATTTAATTAATTAAAACCGCGCATATACAGGTTATCTGTCCGTGAATCCGCATTTCAAACGGCCCTTGACACCGATGTGGACCGCGCTACGAACTATTTGAAATGCTGAAATATTTTATTTACTTTAAACTTTATAAAACACAAGTTTTACCAACTGTGGTAGCTTCAATTCAGTGTTCAAATATGTTCAATCCACCTTTTGATTTACTCTTAAATATTTAGTACCTGGGTTTCCGATTAATTTTATAAAAGATAAAAAAGATTATAAGAAAGACAATTAAAAAGAAATAAATCGCCGCGTGACATGTGGGAAAAGATCCCAGGTTTTGAAATTTTTTGGTTCACCCGTCAGCCTAATGGTAGGCTATCACAGCTTTGCATTTGACAGCACAAATCGAAGCCTAGCAAGATCTGCCCAAAATCCCTATATGCTGAATTTAATGAAAATCGTTGGAGCCGTTTTTGAGATTCAGAATAATAGAGTTAATCCTGTGTTTTTATATATATATATATATATATATATATATATATATATATATATATATATATATATATATATATATATATTAAACACACACACACACACAAGAGTAACTCATTGAATATTATAGATTACTAAAGTTCAGAATATTTGTCTCCTTATATGCTAGCTCGTTTACGAGCTCCATTATCATCAACTTTCTCCTGCCCACTCTTAGTAGGATCAGTACAACATATTTAGACATGTTTTGGCTAGTTATTTTACAGAAATATACAACCTTCGATATAAAAGCTTGAATTAAACCAAATTTCTCCGATATATAGCGGATTAGTGACAGAAACACAGAATTTACAATATTGGTATGCTCATAATATATAAATAATTATTAATATGCTATTCGTATGCAAAAATATCCATATGTACAAGACCAAATTCGATGTATATCACAAACATACGAGAGGTCACAAAAAGCTCATGATACCTGTGTCGCGACTTAGCAGACTTAGCAACTCATTCGATGGTCTCGGTATTCCCTTCTACAATAAAATTCCGCAATCCACATACTAGGCCAGTCTACAGATAGGTTTAAGTTAAGTATAAGAGATGTACTTGTGCGTAAAGCATATTATAAAATTGAAGATTATTTGGATGATAAAAAGCCTGGATTTGAAAATCCTTTCAGCTTCCTACAAGACTGCGGTTTATAATGTGAAATTGAAATATTTAAAAGATTTAAAAGATTTCTGATTCTTCTCGGTAAGAGCGACATTCCGAACCAGTTGTAGCTTCATTAATCATATTTATCATTGACGATTCAAAGTGCTTGAAAGAGCTTATTTGAATAAAGATTATTTTGATTTGATTTGACAATGATCAGTGCGCGCTATTCTCCTAAAAAAGCATACACATTTATTCCTTAGAGTATTAATAGACAGATTCCCTTTTATATTATGCGGGTATAATTAAGGCATTCCTAGTACCTCGCAATAAACATTTACCATTTCAACCCCTCTTTAGAGTTAATCTCCGCCCCAACATATAAGCTGAGATGAATAGCTCATTACATTTTAATCCTTCATTTTGAAAATCAACGGGTGTATTCTCAGAGCTCAATCTGTCATACATTGAACCTTATATAGGGGTATGAATACATTTGTATAATGAATACATATATGTATTCATCCCTTTGAGAGAAGTAAATGAAATATTTAAAAAGATCCACAGAAAATACAAGCGCGGAAAAGAATATATTATCATTAGCAAGATTAAGCACGGAAAAAGGGCATAGAGATTTTTTGATATCAAGCACATAGGTAAATTACAGATAGCTATTAATAATAGGTATAGGTATTACATCCTCTGTTTGGGTATCACGATGTACTTGTGAAAGATTATTTAAGCATATTTTTAATAAATACCTAAAAAAACGTAATAAAAATATTATTTTGCTATAATCCGCGATAAAAGATATATTATAGCTAAATAATATTTTCATTACTTTTGTATTATAGGCCTCCGCAAAGTAACGACTGATTCTATAAATTATTTAAATACCTAAAAGTAATTTTCTAGTATTTGAAATGAAATGAAAAAACCCTTTGTTTAACCCTTTTATTTAAACCCTTGTTGTTCTTTGGTGAAGAAATTTGCTTCCTTGTCTTGCTTGTCTGAAAGCCCCTGTTTAACGTTTGCTAATACTGGCATAATACCGTAAAATACTTAACATTAAAAAGAGAAAAATTACAAAAAATAACCAATAAAATCTCAGTAACAACTGTTCGTTCGCTAAATGTAGGTTATTATTATAAAATCCTTGATTAAACCTCGGAAAATATGAATAGAACGACATAATGAGCGTCGTCCTAATTTCCTACCAATGCTACAATGCTACCTATAATGCTTATTCTGGCTCGGAACTTATGGTACCGATTCGAACTATACTAGCTTTATGTAGACAATAAGAATAAAGGATTCCTTACTTATTCATTGTTCGAAAAACTTGAGTAAAATCTTAAGGAGTATCGCTCCGTTTCACACAATGAGTTGTTGTTATTGAAAGGAATTTGAATAAAATAATGAAAAAGAAATAAAATATTTAGATGTTAGTCAATACAATATTAGACGCTACAAAAACTTACAGGTATTGTTTGTCATTAAATATGTTTGTTAGGAAAGCTTCCCGTAGCATCGTCTAGTTTTAAACATTGACTCGTGAAAATATAAGATGCTATGTCGTCGCGCTCGTAAAGCTAAGTGTCTGAGGTCACTCCTCTTAGTTTTAAGTGCTGTGTCTAAATTTTTAACGCTGCAAGCATTAAAATGATAAATTTATTAATGTTCCCCGATTTTTTGCGTCAGCTCTTATCTTCAATTATGTATTATGCGTTTCTTCTCCGTAACCGAGTTTAAAAATATTTCATTCTATATGTTGGCCTGGAATTTAAGCTTCAATTGTACAAAATTTCATCCAGATCGCTTCAGCGGATTAGCCATGACAGCGTGAAAGATGAACAGAAAGACTTTTATATATAGAATACTATGCATGTTTAATTTTAACGAAATCGCGGGTTGCCAGAGTCTTGGTTATTATTAGTAATGGATCGTCGATGAATTGTTGTCGGAATATTATTATAAAATAATAGGAAATAGAAGATTAAGTAATTTACGATTAGAATAGATTGAATAACGGAGTTCCATAATATAAAAAAAAATCATAATATTATTACAAAATAATATCATTATTTTTATCTCGTTTTATAGTTGATTAAACTGAAATGTTTTCCAACAGACGTCAATTCAGTCGACTGTTTATTGTGAAATGCAAATTAGTCGAGACATTGTACGGGCTTATGCTAATATGTAAACTGCATTGCGAGCGAGCACTTGAAACTGTTTCTGTCACTATATCTTTCGAACCACACTCCATTTACAATATATTCTTTCTGTCTCGTTGAAATTCAGCGCTGCATCTGTGTTTAAAAATAATAAGTGAAAATTATAAATGTTATAGTTTCACTCATCCAAATTCGACAGTAGGATATTGATTTTTATAAATCTTTAATATTTAAATGAGTTAATCTTGTATACATATTTAGTTGCTGTTGTAGTTGCTGAATCTTGGAAACGGCTCCAACGATTTTCCTGAAATTCAGCATGTAGGTGGTTTTGGGCAAGAAAAATCAATCTAGCTAGGTTTTATTAAAAAAAAAATCGTTTTATCTCTGTTTTTGGACATTAAAACATTTAAATTTAATATAAAACACTATTTTTGTCGTAAATTCGTAGTCAGCGTAGCGTATTCGGGCATCAGGCGGTCTCGAAAAATGAAAATACCTAGGATCGAGCCTCACCTACCCAATAATTTTTTCTTCTTTTTTGAAGTTTTTTTTTATTTTGTAAAAAAATACCAAGGCTCGGTCACCCAGGTACTGTTTTTTATTAGTCAATAATGACAAAATTTACTTAACTTGCTTATCGCTACGTTGATGATTTCGTATCTTTTAAGTTGCTTATTACTGTGTAGGATGGCAGTTCAAAAGTTGGTCACCAGAACCTTATTGGTCTATAAATCTTTGCTGTAAACACAGATCACGTGAACAAATGATCCGTCAAACAAAACGCGTTTGTTATGTGGTGTCTTAAAAAGATATCTTCTGAGCTTAGACTCGTAGGCGAGGCTGCAAACTACTACTAATCTACGAGTAAAACCAGGGTAAACGAAAAGTACGTCAGGCATGCTACGCTACTGCTACGTGTCTACATCTGCTACGACATATACGCTTTTCTGTGTGCTGTATAAAGACTGTTTTACTGAGTAGACGAAGATAGTATTACGGTTTTGAAGTAGGTTACTTTATACTAAGCGCGCGATATGGAACATATCGTATGCAGATAAATATAGACATGCTACGGTGTACGCTACGCGTCTTCGTGTACTTGTATTACGAACATAGGAGACGTACGTCACGTGTACACATGCTACGTCAACTGCTACGTGCCTACATGTGCTACGTTAGAAACTTATGAACTGCGCGGTATGTTAAATAGCGGTTTACTTAAGGATGATTCACGCTACACCGTGTCGCGACCGGGCCGTGCCACGGCCGGGGCACGGCCACCGTGCGCCGGCCGTGCCAGTCATTCATGTTACACCGGGCTGTTTGAGTTTATTATTTGCACGACTTATATTTATGTTAAGTAGCTTTTGTCAGCAAGTGATTTCATCTATCGATAGACTTGACGCCTAAGTAAATATGCAGTTTCACAATTTGAATTAGCAGCTATTGCAATTGCCATCGATGATGAAGTATTGGAAATTATTTTATTTGTTATCTAAATATATAGGATGGCTCATGTCGTAAATCACAGGGCAAATTACACACATTCTAAACAATTTGCATTGTCCATTTTGCTGTTAAGCTGCTAAACTCACTAAGATTTGACGTTGACTGCTCTGCGGGCGCCCCTGCGCATATGTTTATGTTACAACGTGACGGGGCCGAACCGTGCCGGAGCCGGGAAACAATACCCACCGACATTTCAACGCCGTGCCCCGGCCGTGCACGGCGGGGACACGGCCGGGGCACGGTTAGGCATGTATCACTTCATACTAAAAGTATACCATAATGTTCGACCGTGCCCCGGACGGGGCACGGCCCGGTCGCGGCACGGTGTAGCGTGAATCATCCTTAAAATGCAATATTATAATTTCAGCTGTAAACTAAATAGACGGGTTACGTCACGTGTAGACATGCTACGCCGACCGCTGCGTTCCTCCAATTACTACGTTATAAACAAATCAACTGCGAGCTATATGTGATATATTAGAGTTACTCGTAGGCAGCGGTTATTAGTTAACGGTTTATGTTTAGGAAATGTAGAGTATATACTCCTCATGAAGACTATATACGTGTTCTGTTGTATGCTAACATGTTGCTACAATAGAGATGTATCTATTGCGCTCACTCGTAGATCAAACTGCTTTATCTTCTTTGCATAATAATAGTAGTGTAGTATCCTGTACACTCATTTCTTACCGAGGTGTCGTAAAAGGCGACTAAGGTAAGTCTACCCGCCGTGTGGTATCCGACTGAGTAGAATAGACCACCCTCATTTTCTTACCGAGGTGTCGTAAAATACGACAAAGTAAGTTGTCGTCAGGCAGGCGGCGGCCGTAAAATACGTAGCCAAATCATGTGATAACATGATTGTAACATGTTGTGCTGACCCTGCTTGGAGTGGGATAAGTGCAAGATATTGATAGTTTCGTGTTAGGGTTACTTTAGAAAACAAGGACGGGATTTCTCAAATCTTAAAAAAGATTTAGGAAGTCACAATAAAAACGATTGTTCAGGTTAATATAAGGTTGCTCACTAATATTATGAGGAATTTGAATCTTTAATAAAGAACTCTTAGACAGTAATTTTTTTACCAAATTGTACTTAAGGCCAAAAAATTATGTGCCATAATTGAATATGATTATTAACCTGGGCGCCCGTCGGCGAAAATTGCCACTTTAAGATGCAAATTAGTAATTTTGCGGAGATACCCAAATAAATTCGTAAATTATTCTATTAAATATTTTTGAGTTCATTGCGTTATAACTGGACTCCGAGCTTTAATATTATCGTACTTATGAAAAATTAAATTTAAAATATATTTTTTCGTAATTTTTTTTTTCAAAATTTCTATGAACTTGATATTTGCAATTTACGAAACGTTTTCCGGCGAAGGAAAACTTCGTGAGAAAACCTGCATTTCTCTAGAGATATGTGTAACTTACCGATCCGCATTGGAGCAGCGTTGTGGTACCCTCTCACCGAAAAACAGAGAAAGGATACCTATGCCCAGCAGTGGGATAGTAACAGACCGTTACTTTACTTTTTTTTGAAAAATCCTGTGTTTATCCAAAGCTAGTTTCTATCACTTACGCTTTGAGAATGGCTGCAATATATGCAATAGTTTGGCAATATGAGCCTAATATTATATCCGCCGTGTGGTATCCGGCTGAATAGAATAGTACCACCCTCATTTCTTACCGAGGTGTCGTAAAAGGCGACTCAAGGTAAGTTGACCCACCGTGTGATATCTGACTGAGTAGAATAGACCAACCTCATTGCTTACCGAGGTGTCATAAAAGTCGACTAAGGTAAGTTGACCCACCGTATGGTATCCGGCTAATTAGAATAGACCATCCTCTTTCTTACTGAGGTTTCGTAAAAGGCGACTAAGGTAAGTTGACCCGCCGTGTGATATCCGACTCAGTAGAATAGACCACCCTCCTTGCTTACCGAGGTGTCGTAAAAGGCGACTAAGGTAAGTTGACCCACCGTGTGGTATCCGGCTAAGTAGAATAGACCACCTTCTTTCTTTACCGAGGTGTCTTAAAATATAACTCAGGTAAGATGACGTCAGGCAGGCGGCCGGTCGTAAAAACGCCCCCAAACTAGGTAATCCTGTATTTTGGGAGGCCCGAGTTTGCCATTAACGTTATAACTATAATTAATATTACCCTTGGAAAAGAAGAACAGAATGGGATAGAGAACTAATCTCAATATAATATATAATATGTATATATATACTATAATGAGAAATTAATTTTTGATATTTGTTTACAGACGTAATTATCGTATCGAAAGCCTTCCAGCATCTCGTGTGATATCGGCGCCGAAGAAAAGCGAGCAGCGAGTGCGCTTTATGGAACCCAGTGCACCTTCTCTACGGACGATTTTTTAAAGTGAGCCATAATTCAAATTCAAATTCAAAATATTCTTTATTCAAATAAACTTGTAAACAAGTGCTTTTGAATCATCAACTCTACCGCTGGTTCGGAAAGCCGTTCCTACCGGGAAGAGCCAGCAAGAAACACGGCGGTTGCTCTTTTAAAAATATAATTCTTATGACTAGTTACATTTAGTCATTACTGTCTTGTACAGGGTCTAAGCAAGCTATATAGTTATAAGCTATATAGCTATACAAGCTAAATAGCTATATAGTTTATAAGCATAAAGTTACCATCATCTCCTGCCCTTATCCCACTCATAAGTGTGGTCGGCACACATGTTACATGTTTTGGCTAGGTATATTACGACCGGCCTCTTGCCTAACGTCAACTTATCTTACTCGCCTTTTACAACACCTCTGTAAGAAACGCGAGTGGTCTATTCTTCTCAGCCGAAACCACAAAATGGTATGATAAATCTCGCATAAGCTTAGAAAGTTTCTGCGTTATAAGTAATCTGCAAATTTCCATTGAAGATGCTATTGTAGATGTGTCTAAGCTGCATGCATATCTCTCAAATAGATTGGAAGACTGACTGTTATTTTATCTAAATATGAATTTGAGCCATACTATAAATTACAAGCCAAATTATGTCTAGTATTCTTACTTGGGCCATGTAACCTCGATAAGGATCCAATGAGATTTCTGGTAACAGCTGTGCGTTCACGCGTTGTGCGGTGAAGTAAAATACAAAAAACAGACGTGCATATCTTTGCAGAATTTTTTATACATGTTATTTTTGAACCCGCATTGGAGCATCGTGGTAGGGTCTGATTTCAAATCCATGTATCAAAAATGACATATTCAAATTCATAATACTCTTTATTCAAATAAACTTGTAAACAAGTGCTTTTGAATCGTCAACTCTACTGCTGATTCGGAAAGCTGTTCCTACCGAGAAGTGAGCTAGAAACACGGCGGTTGCTCTTTTAAAAATATGATTCTTATGACTAGTTACATTTAGTCATTACTGTCTTGTACAGGGGCTAAGCGAGCTATAATCACACATTCTTATCTTCCTAGTAATCCTCAACAGTAAAATAGGCTTTCTGGATCAGCTTCTTTTAACAGTGTTTTTAAACTGATGTAATGGTAAAGCTAAACAAGCTGACTGGGGGTGCTTATTCTCAGAAGTGGGATTGTAACAGGATTACTATTTTCTGTTCACCAGCTAGGGGTGGTCCATGCCCCACGCGGCGCCAGCTACTGCCATGTCGGCCCCGCCGCGCCACCCCCACTTCTACACGGTCGAGGTTGGCGACACACGGTTCACGATCCTCAAGCGCTACCAGAACCTCAAACCCATCGGATCCGGTGCCCAGGGAATAGTATGGTGAGTTTGTCACACTTTACGATAGCCCGTAGAGCCCATTTTTTAAATATCAGGTAACCTTTATGGGTATCGTCACCCGAAGAGCACAAGTGGCGAATACCTCTAAAAAACAGAGTAAGTAAATTAATATAATCTCCAAATATCAGTTACCCAAGTCCTGACTTTGGTTGGATAAATGCAATCATAGCATTCTGTGACAACTATGTCATTCTTGGTTATTTATCTAATCTATAAGTGTTTTGTTATTTATTATGTTATTTGTATTTTTTTTTGGAATTTGAACTACATTTGTTTATTACAGATTTATTATTTCCTTTCAGCTTGTTATCGTGATACCTAAAAATAGAATTATATTCGTAGTTTAGTTCATCGAAATGAAATTTCCACATTTTATTCTGCACGCAATTTATATCTTTGGCATGCACTGTATTTGTACTGCTCTCCTATTTTCATATCGATGCGGAGCCATCATCTTTCTGTCTGCATCAAATCGCTTATCGTTTTCAATTTTGCGAATGCATTTTGACGTATGGAATTCAACGTATCGTACTTTCATCTTCTGTATCGCAAATAATAAATTGCTCTGGTATATTAAAATCAATATCAGAACTCTTATTTGAATTAAATTTATATTTATCCATATATCTATAGCATGGAGCAAATTTATCTTTAATCACATTTATGTCACATTAATTGTGTTTAGCACGTTAATTATGCCCTAAGAGTTATTGAAATATCTTCACATATCTTCTGTCCCATTAACTGATATCATTTCTACCCACATATCTTACTTCTGCGTATTATATATCACTCAATGAGGCAAATCTCGCTGCAACGAGAGTGTCATTCTCCTGTCCTTATCCTACTATAAGTGGGATCGGCACTTATCGAATATATGGTGATATTAAACATCTTTCTACTTTCTACTTATTTTACCGGCCGCAAGTAATTGTATTGTCAGTCCAATGATTTCCAACACATCTATCTACCTTATTGCTTCCCAAGGGAAAATCGGTTCTCGGAATAAATTGTATTTCTCTTTATAGCTGATCCAGTTAGTACGTTAGCTGATAGACATGGTTCACTTTTACTCGGTCACACTCGGTGACACAGTGTTCACGATACCGACGCGGTACACTGAGCTAGTGCGTCGCGGCGCAGGCGCGCAGGGCATGGTGTGGTAAGCGACATTGGAGAACGCTTGCGCTTGAATGTTCCCACTCATCCCGCTTTTGGTTGTGATGACTAATTTCTTAATTCTCCTCATGACGGTGTTTTTAGGGTACCAGATGGTGATGCTGTTGACAATAATGCTACGTGGATTGAAAATTGTGACTCACATGATAAAGATAACTTGGTAGTAACTTTGGTAATTGATTTCCCAATTAATACGAAACTTTTTGGGAATTTATATCACTTGCAGATTTTTTGATTAAACATAAACTCTTAACGAAGCTTTTATTTTCAAATTTGTGACAGAATTCCAAGGACCTGCAAACAAAGGCGGGTTTGACTTCGTAATACTAAAATAACACAATCAATTACTCCTCATAATTAGAAATGTTCTCATAAATTGTACAATGAAAATAGAACATACAATTATTAATAGATTCGCCTTCTGTTTTGATTACCCAATAAATCTTATCCTACACGTTAAATGTTATTGTAAGCGACACCCACGTTAACTTGTTATTTTTAACTACGTCCTTCATTAAACCTCGCGGCGATGTTTATATAACATTGTATATTTAGGACCCTTGAAGTTAATTAACAGTTCCTAATATAAATATTTATGGAAAAGTTAATTTGCCTTTAATCTTAAAATATAGGCATAACGAAAGTAAAAAAAGGTTAAATATAAACATATAAGCCTATGCCTTACGGTTAATTTGTCTTTTTCTCTTTCTTTATAGGTCACAATAAATTAAGCATTGTTGGTAAATACGTTATTAATGCCAGGGATCTCTAATGTTTTAATTATAACATCTTTAATGTCTGATTAGTTCTTTTCTTGTTTCAAGCATAGTCTTAATAAATCATTAAGTGAGTTATTTCCAAAAACTATTCCTTTATTAATGAATTTGCATTTACGAAGTTACTTATACCTAAGTACCGGACGTGAACTAAAATCTCTAAAATGCATATTTATTTAAAGATTAGCAGATTTCGTCTAAAAAAGACGATCTCAATTTAACAATTTCTAGGCAATCCGTATAATTTCTGCTAAATATAATCCAACCCTTAACATAAAAAAAATTAATGCCTTTTACAACTTATACTTTACTTGTTAATAGGTCTATTATTAATATTTATGCTTATATAATAACATTTCTTTGTTTGCTTTATTGCCCTTTTATTTATATTAAACTTATTAATAAATCTTATCGTATAATTTTTGTACGTATATTTAATGCATGGCATTTTAATATACAAGTTGTATCGTTTCCACTTTTAATATTTTAACGTTTTATTTTATCTTTATTCATATGTTTTTTTTATTGTTTGGCTTATAATTATCGTTTATTAAATCAAATTTGTGGGTACGAATCTTTATAAAGCAAAAAAAATTGTCTCGATTTATCTTTATTGTCTTTGAACTTTCTCAATCAGGCTCTCAAGGCTTAAAATTATCCAAACATTTATAGTTTACAAATACACACCGAAAGTATTGGGACTTTTCGTGTCTATATCGTAATTAACTAACGTGTGAACATATAAAAAATTGCAGGGTGGTTTGGGTTGGATTTGGGTTTTTTTGGGGTCAAGTCTACCTGATCCATGGTTGTTTTTGTGACTAACATTGCGGTGGATTCTGTTTTCAGCGCGGCGTACGACACAGTGACTCAACAAAATGTAGCGATAAAGAAGTTATCAAGGCCTTTCCAGAATGTGACGCACGCGAAACGCGCCTACCGCGAGTTTAAACTTATGAAGCTTGTAAATCATAAAAATGTAAGTGAATTCAACTTAACATCACCTTAGAAGGGCTATAATTTAATCATTAGAGTCTGTGACGAAGAAAAAACTCCGTTTGTGCACCTTGACTGGTTAAACACGTCTGGATTTTGTGATCATAAGCAAACCTGAATATTTTTGAATATAACTGGTAGAACTGAAGATAGGGGAAATATTTTGGGTAAAAGATAAGAAAAATATCTCAGTTAATTATGAATTTGTATTTTATTAATTAACAAAAACTAAAATAGTAGAAATTTTTATCTTTTCTCTAATATATAAGTAACTTATTTTACAGGAAACACTCAAAATTGTACTGCTAATAATTGAATATAGAAATATAATAGAACCAAATGCTAAAACGAATAAAATTGAGTTTGAACTTAACACAAATTCAGCAGCTTTCGATTTAATACTTTCAGATAATCGGACTGCTAAATGCATTCACACCACAGAAGAGTCTGGAAGAATTCCAGGATGTGTACCTCGTGATGGAGTTAATGGATGCGAATCTGTGCCAGGTGATCCAGATGGACTTGGATCACGAGCGCATGAGCTATCTGTTATATCAAATGCTGTGCGGCATCAAACATTTGCATCTTGCTGGGATTATACATCGGGTAAATATTCTTACTGACTTAAGAAACCAATCAAAACCCAATTTATTGAATGACCTAATCTGTTGCCATACGTAGCAGGCAAAGTTACTAATATTTTAACTTGATCCAACGGAACAGTTCTTATCTAAACGCATTTGTGTGGTTAAACAAGTAAATTGTAGTTAGGTGTACCACAAGCATTGTTCTAAGGTCCCATGTTATTCCAATTATATAAAAATGATTGAAGTGATGTTTAAATGTTTTTCCACTTAACTATTATTAAATGTATGCATTGTTATATATATGAATATATTTTCAGGACCTGAAGCCGTCCAATATAGTGGTGAAGAGCGATTGCACGCTGAAGATTTTAGACTTTGGCTTAGCGCGTACCGCTGGGACCACTTTCATGATGACCCCCTACGTCGTCACCAGATACTACAGGGCCCCTGAAGTAAGTAAATAACTGTAAAGTAGATAACTGTTATAAGTAAATAACTGAAGTAAGTAAATAACTGTAAAGTAGATAACTGTAATAAGTAAATAACTGAAGTAAGTAAATAACTCTTAACTGCTTTAAAACCATATAATCGTTTATAACCTTGTCTCAAACTTTCAATATGTGAAATAATTAGAAAATCAGTATGTGAAATAATGATAAGTAGAAAACAATGAGAAAATTATGCATATATAGTGCAATGAATTTATAAATTTCAAGAATTAACTTATGTTTGTAACAGTAATGTAAAATAGAAAATATATATAATGCTAAATGTAGAGTTGACTATCCGTTTTCATACCTGATACATGCAGGATTCGTAAAAACACACGCACAAACCTCCACCACCGCCACCACAATATTCGAGCACTACATACGAGTACGTTCACTATCACAAACTCAACAATCGTTTCGCCCCGCAACCGAAGCATCATCAGGAGACAGACTCCACGACCAAAACTCCACTCCACTCTACATTTAGCATTATATATATATTCTATTTTACTTAATCACGGATTATTGCAAAATAATTTTATTATTACTTTTGTATTATGGATCTCTGCAAAGTAACGCCTAATTCTATAAATTATTTAACCTATGTTTGATTTATCATATATTTCGTAGGCTTTGTAGGTGTGCAAATAATGCTCATAAATTCATTGTGACTAATGAACAACTAATAGTTTATCCTTATATTTAATCGGGACTTCTTAAGATATTTTAATTAAGTTTGTGAAGTATGTGGATGTTGCAAGAGTGAAAATTATCCATATGAATTATAGCTATTGAACAATTTCAATTCAGGTGATCCTAGGAATGGGGTATACGGAGAATGTGGACATCTGGTCCGTCGGCTGCATAATGGGCGAGATGATCCGGGGAGGAGTGCTCTTCCCGGGCACTGATCACATCGACCAGTGGAACAAGATCATAGGTAACTATAGCCATTATACAGAATCTGAAAAAAAAACCGTCAAAGATATGACTTATGGACTTTTACTGGATCAAAAGACGTATCAAAAATAAATTCGTTTTATCCCTGTTTTTGGGCATTAAAAAATACTAAAATTTATATTGAATTGAATTTTTGCCGTTAACTGCCAAGTCAGCGTAGCTTATTTATCGCCTCTTTTGGGACCATTGTTCCATTCTTTTCATGTTGGTCCAGAACCTTGTGGATTTGGCTGACAGTTATTACCTTCAATTGTCATGGTTTTTCTTTGCCTTTGGCTTTGGCTTGGCTAGCGCATTATACAGCCATGCGTCACGATTTATATTAGTTTGACTTTTTTTCAAAAATGACCAAGGTCCTAGCGTCCGAAAATTCAATGGTACTCATTGTGTATCTGTTAACTTGTATTGATTGAGTATAGACTTGTTTGTATGAATGCCAAATATGCACTAACAAGTTCAAATTCAAAAATATTATTTATTCAAATAAACTTGTAAACAAGTGCTTTTGAATCGTCGACTCTACTGCTGGTTCGGAAAGCTGTTCCTACCGAGACGAGCCAGCAAGAAACTCGGCGGTTGCTCTTTTAAAAATATAATTCTTAATACTATTTACATTATGTCGTTACTGTCTTGTACAGGTTCAAAGAGAGCTATATCCACACATTCTTATCTTCTAAATGATCTTCAAGAGTATAGTAGGCTTTCTGTATCAGCCTCTTTTTAACAGTGTTTTTAAACTGCTGTAATGGCAAAGCTGAAATTGATTGCGGAATTTTATTATAGAATCTTATACCAAAACCCACAAACGAGTTACGCACTTTTGCGCAGCGCAAAGCAGGAACCGCAAGCTTATGTCGGCTCCTGCTTTGTCTATTGTATACATCACCTATCGTTTTATAATTCTTTATATTTTTATGTACATAAATTGAATTGCTTATTATTATTCTGCGAAGCAAATGTAAGAATACCTGTTTCCTTAAACTTCTCTGGCAGGGAATCACGCGGTCTTAAATTATAAATGCCACGTATAGCTCTCTTTTGATCACATATACTACACTCGTCCTCCAGAGCAACTGGGCACGCCCTCGGCGGCTTTCATGGCGCGCCTGCAGCCCACGGTGCGCAACTACGTGGAGAACCGGCCGCGCTACGCCGGATACAGCTTCGAGCGGCTGTTCCCGGACATCCTGTTCCCGTCCGACAGCAGCGAGCACAACCGGCTCAAGGCGTCCCAGGCGCGGGACCTGCTCTCCAGGATGCTGGTCATCGATCCCGAGAGGCGCATCTCCGTCGACGAGGCGCTGCTGCATCCCTACATCAATGTCTGGTGAGTGACGGCTCTTATCTAAGCTCTAGGCTTCCCAGGTGTCAGGGTAGTGGAAGAATCGCGGAAGCCACCATCTTTATTAGTAGTAAATAACGGCCTGTTACTATCCCACTGCTGGGCATAGGCCTCATCTTTTTTTTTTAGAGAGAAGGATTGGAGTTGAGACCTACCACGCTGCTCCAATGCGGGTTGGTAGGTTACACATATTCCCAGAATTCTCTAGAGATATGCAGGTTTCCTCACGATGTTTTCCTTCACCGAAAAGCGTGTGATAATTTGAAATTATCAATAAGACACATAAATTTTACTAAAAAACTCATTGGTGCCTGCCCGGGGTTTGAACTCTAGACCTCCTCGAAAGAGGCGCACGGTAATACCGCTACCACAGCTTTTAGCACCACTTTTTACCACACCATCTTTATAAAGTACTCTTTAATCTCAATATATCTTAAAGAGCGAGTCAACTTGTCGGATGTACGATGTGGCCGGCTAAGATCTATAAATACCTTAGATTGCAACTTGCAATCAGTCAGATCGTGACCACGGTGGATGCAACTCTGCCGAAACGTCGAACCTTATACAAAGTTAACTCGAAGTTATCGCGATGTGATCCGGTTGTTTATATTTTTATTAGTTTTAATTTTCCTTTTGCGTTACGTTTGTTATGTTAACAATCTCGGTGCGTCGGCAGGTACGACGAGGGCGAGGTATCCCGTTGTTGAACGCCTGTAATTGTCCTCTTGCGTTACGTTTGCTATGTTAACAATCTCGGTATAATCGGTCTCGGCAGGTACGACGAAGGCGAGGTATCCCGTTGTTGAACACTTGTAATTTCCCTCTTGCGTTACGTTTGTTATTGTTTGTTACTCTCGGTGGCTCGTCAGGTACGACGAGGGCGAGGTGAACGCGCCCGCGCCGGCCGCCTACGACCACTCGGTGGACGAGCGCGAGCACACGGTGGAGCAGTGGAAGCAGCTCATCTACCAGGAGGTGGTGGAGTACGCCGCGCCGCCGCCCGCGCAGCTGCTGGCGCCGCCGCCCGACCACGCGCAGCCCGCGCTCACCACATAGGTAACAGGTAGCCAATGACCATGGACTTCATGGGAGAGCGGAATATTGCCCGTAGAAAGACCAGAGTGACGCTGAAGTTGCAACGGTCGGGGCACATACTTCGATAATGAAAAAATCTTTGTATTACAAAATTCCACAATCAATTTTAATTTTGCCATTACAGCAGTTTAAAAACACTATTAAGGAGAGGCTGATACAGAAAGCCTACTATACTGTTGAGGATTATTTAGACGATAAAAATGCGTGGATATAAATATTGTTCGACCCTGTACAAGATAAAAACAATTAAATGTAACTAGCATTAAGAATTATATTTTTTAAAAAGAGCACCCGCCGAGATTCTTGCTGGCTCTTCTCGGTAGGAACAGCTTTCTGAACCAGCAGTAGAGTTGACGATTCAAAAGCACTTGTTTACAAGTTTATTTGAATAAAGAATATTTTGAATTTGAAGAACCGATGGACGTTAGGGTCTCAAGGTGCTAGAGTGGCGACCTCGCAACGAAAAACGCAGTGTAGGCAGATCTCCAACCGTCTTAGTTGGACACACAACCTTATAAGGTCGCGGGGACCTGGATCCAGCCGGCACAAGATCGTATATCGTAGAAATCCTTGGAAGAGATCTATGTCCATCAGTGGACGTCTATTGGTCGCAACCCCCCACAACAAATTATATTTCGCTCATTTCTGCGGATCTATTACTAATAGTATGTCTGTTGTTATTTCTTGAAATTTACATTTCAGTGTACTGTTACTTTATAAGCCCATTTCAAGTATCGTCTCAAATTCTATTACGAGTACTATTAATATATAAATACAGGAATTAAACCTAGAAATACACAGAATGATTACTAGATTACTTATTAGAGAAGTTTTACTCCACAATATAATAGCTATAGGATCACATATACTATTAATGATCACTATGAATATGACACTAATAATGATCGTAGGTACCAGCCGAGTTGACCGCCGAGATTTAATCCACGAGCAAAGTGCAAAGACTGTACGCAAAACGCGCGCGACTCGGCAGCCATCGGCGGCGAAGCGCGCCCGTTATACAATAAAACTAAGCGGATGTATATATTTATTGCGGTCCTGTGTGCAATAGCGCCGCGATCGAGTGCGTACCGCACGCACGTGCCGCCGGTACGCACTAAGCTCGCAACCGAGTCCGTACCGCACGCACGTGCTAGCGGTACGCACTTAGCTCGCGACCGAGAGCGTACCGCGCGCACGCAGTAGCGCACCGAATGACGTCACGACTCTCGGAAAACTGTTATCTTGTCTATTAATTGTAGTTTCTTCCTGTTTCTAATTATACATAGGATAAGTTAAGTTTGCGTTCGGAACACGTTCCTTTGTTTTGAGCTCAACAGTGTATATGATTTGTGCGTTTATCAGATATATCCTACAATGGGACGTTTTGCTAGCGGTGTATGAGAGTGACTGATCGGTCTGAACTCTCGTCGGTCGACACGGCCTTCCGATGTATATAAAAACCGATGTATATTCGCTAAACGTTGACCCCCATTGATTTGCATGGTGGAGTGCCTTTCGCGATTTGCTAATAAAAAATATTGGTGATTTTACACGATGCGGACTGAATTTGATACGTTTGGATATTTTTGTAAAATATATGTCGGAGCGGACGGCGTTTCCCCGATTTGCAAGTTTGTTTAATTTATATTTAAGAATGGTAAAGTTGAGCTTACTCCGTATTATTTTCTAATGTGCAATCAATTTTTATAGTTTTTATTAGAATTATTGGATATATTGCAATATTGCTCGTCAAAGTCTATTTTCTGATCCCGTTTTGCCAATATGATGAATTTCAGAACGAATTACATGTGCAGTGCCATTCTGTGTCTTTGCCATAGTGTTTGTGTATTCGCGATTTTTTTTTAATGAGATTTGGACAATTTATGCATAGATAAAGTCGCCCGTTCTTATTCTTGTTTTGCATCGATCGCATATTCTTTAACATGTGTCTATATAACAAACAATTATAAAACGTGTGTTAATTTTTTACTTAATATTTTTATCAGGTCTTTGTATGGTACTCAATTTAACTATTTCTTAGTTTTTAGCTTTGAGATATTCTTTCTGCTGGTTACAACTAGAATTTCGATGAATAGATTCGATGAGTATGATATATTCGATGAGTATGAGAATCATATATTAGGACTTTGAAGTCTCAATGTGACTCCATACTGAAAGGTATCTAATTAGGCCCAAAGTACGGTTGGAGTGGAAATCCAAAAGGTGTAGAAATTTTAGGAATAGACTTTTCTCTATCAATGCACGTTGCATCAGTTGAAAAAAGAAGACAGTAATTTTTTTGGCAAACTCTTGTTTTAATGCTGTGATAGAGACTCTCTAGAGAATCTCTAGCGACGATCATGGGTTCAAACCCGGATAAACACCAATGAGTTTTTCTATTAAAACTTGTGTCTAATGGATAATTGCTATTTATCACACGCTTTTCGGTGAAGGAAAACATCGTGAGGAAACCTACATATGTCTAGAGAATCCTAGGGTTATGTGAAACCTAATAATCCGCGTTGGAGCAGCGTGGTAGGTCTTAGCTCCAATCCTCTCTCCAAAAACGGAGAGAAGAGGCCTATTCTCAGCAGTGGGATGGTAACAGGCCGTTACTCTCTTGTTTTAAAAACATCAAACTCATGTTTAATTGAGAATGTATCATAGAAATGCGAGATGACGATTCTTTAAAGATCATGATAAAATGGTAAATAGAAATTAACACATTTTTATATAACATTAGCAACGTATGTTGCAATAATACAATATTATGGTATAAATATAATTAATGGCAATATCTGCAAATGATCTTATAAATAATATTCAATAGAATCTGTGGATATGTTCGGGCGACTTTGTTAATGCAAATAAAGGTCCGCTATTACACCTCTTATGCGCGTTATATAGAGGTTTAAGGCACGCTCGAATGTAAGTGACATTCAGAACAGCGGATGTTAACCGAGTGGTCATTCTCCTGCCCATTTCCTACTCTAAGAGGGGTAGGCATATGTTTTTCTCTTTCCCCTTCCCCTTTTGCTATAATACCCTGGATTGTAGCAAAATAATACATTTATTTTTGTCGCAATCTGACTTTAAATACTTAATAAACCCAAAAAAATCAACGGGTTGCACGTGAAGAAGTAAAAATTTGAATATTAACGAATTTTAATTGCTTTAATTACCAGTATAAAAGTACTATCATGTGGTAAAATACAATACTCATTTATGGCGCTATCGTACAATAAACATAACAATTTATATCGCGCAAGCTTCCTGCGCAATAAACGAAATAGCAAAATATAATATAATATTTCCTATTCTACACTGCGCCGGCGGTCTACTCTCCCTCCGTCTAACAAATGTTCGATCAGGTCACGTGTACTAAAGCAAGTTTAACATTTTTTAACCCATAAAAAAGTACACAAGTAAAGAAGTTTTCACTTCAAAAAACCTTATAGTCGGAATAGCGCGAGACCATTCGCTGTACCGAATATCGCCTATACGCGAACGTGTCTTCATATTTATCGTTTGTTAGCCGCACATTATGTATGTCAGTCGGGATTTTGTGATCATAGTTTACTAGTAAGTAGACCCTAGTTGCGTTGTTGACATTGTATTTGACTGTACGCGTAGATAAGTACATTTTTACCTAAGTAGTTACTCATAGAGAGCCTCACGCGTTGCCGAAAGTTGCAATTTAGATACGTAAACGCTGTGACAATTAGAGGGATATAGAATACAGAATTTATATTTACATTGGACTGCTATAATCCGCAATACAGAAGTACAATCTTTTTTCTCTCGATTTGACAATATGCTTTTACCCAGCGTCACTGAGAGACAGTGTAAACACAGAAGAGCGTTATGTTACTTAGCGTCTGTTTCTTAGATAAGAAAACCATGAAAAAGTGACCTAAACCAGCTAAAACCTGGTTAGAGCGTTGTGTCTGTTTCTTAGGTTAGAAAACTACGTAAAAAGTGCCCTAAATTACACTGGTTAAAACTTGGCTATACTTGATCTCTGGTGATGGGAATATGGCGATACTATACGTGCTCGCATTATCTTAGAGTTCGTTTCATAATCTGTTTAACTCGTCTTCCGATGGCACTTCTGAATAGAAACCTTTCAATGCTAATCGATGCTCTTGGAGTACCAGATTAAATTTTAGTCTTGAAGACCCATCCCAATCAAGATCGGCCATTTTCTCGTCATACAAATTCCCCAGTAATTTCCCGTCCCAACCCAGGTATATGGTACATGCTATCGAACCTTCTAACTATAAGTCTCTTCTCGTTATTTTACGGATTATAGTAATACTATCTTTTGTGATTTGGATTTCTACAAAGGTCGCCTTCTATACGATCTTTCGTTTAATAATCTTTTTTTAATATAGTCAAAATATATCAACTTACTTCAAATGTACAGTTTATAAGGGCTCTAGGTTTAACGCGTGAGGCGTATGTAGGTTATTGTTTGAAACCTCACTAGGTGATATAATTATAGGATAAGTGTAAACAGAGAATGTTGATAGTATTATTGGGTGGTTTCAGCAAATAGCACAATTTATTAGCTATAGACAAAGGCTGAGCGGTGGCATGCGGTTGGGTTGCCATAGACAAAACTGATACGCTAGTAAATACCAATGTATGTATGAATTCAAAATATGCATTATTTTGAGTTTGATTTAGATTCCTAAACTTTTGAAGTTAAATATTTATTTTATTAATATTTAAACAAAATCATGGATCTATATCATCATCATAAAATCAGTTGATATTTTATTTTAATATATTTATTATCTGTCTTTAAAATTGAAAAAGTATTTCGTTTAAAAACTTAAAAATGAATAAAAAATTTATTTGGATTTTGCGTTGGAAATTTTATAATTTCAAATATAAAATTAGCTTTGTCTATGGTGCCTCTGTACATCAGTTTGCAAATGTGACTATAAACGATAACACGAAAGCAATAATACACTTCTCTTCCTTCCGGAACGCAAAATTGCCATCTTCAATAACTTATTTTGCGTGTCAAACATATCAAGGACATTTCGATAGTTCTAGGTTAATTTTCTATTCCAAAACGCTCGATGAATCTGCCGCTTTTATATTAGAAATGTCACTTTACTTTTGTTCCATAATGTAGGCGGCTTGCGGCGAGTGATAGAAACCAAAAATACGTGTCAATTTTTATTCGACCAAACCTAATTAATCTCTTTTGAATCAAGGATCAATATGATTAATGAATCTAAAACTGGTTCGGAATGTTGCTCTTACCGAGAAGAACCAGAAAGAAACTCGGCCATTTCATAGACTTATTACTTCTAAAGTAGGTGTGCTATAGACAAGCTTGTAAGTGAAACAATAGATAATGAGAGGGAAGATGAAACTCGTATATTTCATCTTTGTCTAATGACACATAAAAAATAAAGACGTATAGCCTGATTTGCTTTCTCGTTATTCTAATGGGGTACATTTTAGGCTGCATATGGTATAGCTTGTTATTTTTTCAGCTGTCGACTTATTAATTTATACTGTTGAAAGTAACGTGCTGAAAAAAATTGGTTGATATTTCAACGATTTATAATTCTATCAAAGTGTTGTTTTAACGCGTTTCCTTTTTGCTTTATTTCCTTAAATAAATAAATATATTTTCACCAAAACATTGCAACATAATTTTGTAAAGGCATTTTTTTAATTTGATAAAAAAAGAGCCTTTTTTTTGTAAATGAAGTATTTAATATTACTCTTTGTTTCTAAGCGGTTTCATAAATTGCTGTTAAATAATTTTTGAATTAACAGCGATGAATGAAACTATTTTTAGTTTAGCGGTTGTCAAAAAGTGTCAGTTTTATGAAGGGATTTAAAATTTTTAAAAATTCCATAGACTAGTATTTTTTTATTTCTTTTTTTTGAAGTATAGGTTCCAAACAATTTAGCATAAAAATTGACATGTATTATTTGTCTATTATTAAGTTTTAACGTTTTAAATATTGACAAATGATTCTAATGACAGAAAACTGTTCTGTTATTATAATATATCTCGTACATTGTATTCGTTGATTTCGGAACAGATAAGAATTACCATAGACAAATATTTTTAGTGCGTTTACCAAAAACTAATGATGCGCTAAATGTAAATGTATAAAGTGAGACTAAATTATATATTGCTATACTGTTTATATTATTATTCTGTTGCGAGATGTAATGAATCATGTATGATACTCAGATTAAAAAAATATGGAGTTTACGGAACTAATAAATGAAGCATTTTATTGGTTTTCTATAATAAATACTACAATTTATAGCAGGCGTTACTTTATGGAAATTCGATAGTACAGAAGTTATAATTTTTCTTAACAAACGCGGATTATGGCAAAATAATGTTATAACTTCTGTAATGCTAAAATATTAATACAATAAGACACTATCATAAATGAATAATCACTTCTTCACACAGTGATGAATATACTTAAAAATGCTTCAGTCGATTTTTCGAAATTTCTTTTTTTTTTAATCTGAGGTATAAAAATACAAAAAAAAAACAAATTACTATCAAAGTATACAAAAATAAAATTAATATAAGTAGAGTGTATGTAAATATTAAATAAGCTAAATGGAACGAAAGTGAAGCGATGCATCTATAGGATGACCAGTTAAATCGCTATAGTAAATAATTCACAACTGTACGTCCAAATTGTCCATTTATATGTTAATGTACCTAATGCAAATTACAATAATGTAATCTATAGAATGTATTTTAGTACTTGGTAAAACAAGGTTTAAGGTAGGCAATGTTGAAGCCCGCGCGGCTCTAGATTTAATCCTTGGTTAGCGGTCGACGATCGTCTAAAATCTTATTTTTACTGTAAACGTAAGTTATTTCATATTTTAACTGAATAAAGCGAAATGGTTATTATATAGTGTGTGTTTTATTTACAATCCTCCTAAAATTTATATTACTAATAATTTATTAACATTAAACTAGCGGCTTGCCCCTGCTTCGCACGGGTATAAAATATATATCCCATGTCAGTCAGTGTAAAAAATGATTAAAATCGATCCAGTAGTTTTGATTTATTCATTACTGCCCGTGGCCCGCAAGCGTTAAATTTGGAGAAAAACAATTTCCTCTCCCTATACCAGCTATAGACGATTTCCTGCTATCTTTGGAATATCTAAACTCATATAGTACATTTTTACTTATTTACTTTTACATTTTACCTATGTATTTTTTTTTACAATTAATTACAGAATGTCTTTAAACAAACTCTAAAAGATTCGAAGTGCTATAGGGTGAAGCGCGGCGTCCTCACGGCATTTTAAATCTGTAATATCTCCGAAAATGTTCACTTAAATTGCATGCTGTAAACGGCCATATTGATCTATATTAAATCAACAATTTATTTAAGGTACTCAATTGGATAAGGATTAATGCTGTATTGTATAAAGATTGCTTTGAACATTAGGCATCATTTTTCGTAAAAAGTAATTGAAAAAAACTGCTATTGTAGGTTATCCATAAGAGATAGATATATACCATCGCGGACTTTTCTGTAGACCTTCTTAAGGTGTACAAATACTTAGTACATCATTTTGATAAATCTCGTAGGGTTTAGCCTGCGTTTGCAATGTAAGCGGAAAAAAATGTAATTATTTACAGAAACCTCAAAAATTTCAGTATTTCTCTACTTTGTATTAAATGTTATTATACGTACAAACCTTCCTCTGGAATCACTCTATCTATTAAAAAAAACCGCATCAAAATCGGTTGCGTAGTTTTAAAGTTTTATGCGTACATACGGAAATATGGACTTTGTTTTATAATATGTAGTGATGTAACAAGCATTAAGAATTGTATTTTTTAAAAAGAGCAACCGCCGAGTTTCTTGCTGGCTCTTATCGGTAGGAACAGCTTTCCGAACCAGCAGTAGAGTTGACGATTCAAAAGCACTTGTTTACAAGTTTATTTGAATAAAGAATATTTTGAATTTGAATTGAATTTGAATTAATATCCCTCGCCGTGTGGTATCCGGCTGAATAGAATAGTACCACCCTCTTCTTACCGAGGTGACATAAATGGCGACTAAGTATGTCGACCCGCCTTGTGGTATCCGGCTGAGTAGAATAGACCATATCTTATTCAGGTGTCGTAAAAGGCGACTAAGGTAAGTTGACTCACCGTGTTGTATCCGGTTAAGTGGAATAGACCATCCTCTTTCTTATCGAGGTGTAAAATACGATAAGATAAGTTGACGTCAGGCAGGCGGCTGGTCGCAAAATACGTAGCCAAATCATGTGACAACATATTTATAACATGTGTCGACCGCACTTAGAATGGGATAAGGGCAGGAAGATGATAACGACTTGTAATATTCCACGGTTTCGTCCGCGTAATTTTTATTTTTTTACACCTTATTACATTTTTAGAAGGGATCCCTATTTTTTTTTAATGTAATATAGCTTATGTTGCTCAATAAAGATGTAGCTTTTCAATGGGGAAAGAATTTTTGAAATCCAGTCCAGTAATTTTTGTATGAAAACATTAAAAACATACATACAAATTTTTCATCCTTATAATATTAGTATAGATTTCTAAAAGTGAAATATGTAACTAAACTATTTATATTAGGTAATAAAAGAAGTATTCTAAATCAGTTTTATTCTTTTCATAAAAAATGCTAAAATGAAATCAAAGCAAACTCTCATCCGCTATCCGCGGGCTAGCTGCTAATGACAACGGCTGTCACAAATACTATTATTGTTGAGTGTTTTGCGCCTAGTGCGGACGGCGCCTAATTCGTTATCAATAGTCTATGGACTTTTCAAATTTAAAATCACGTAAAATAAAACTGACATTACTTTTTGACAGCGGAGTCGGTCTAGAGGCAATAATTTACTGCAACAAATTGTATTAAAACCTATTATTGCAGGTTTTTTGCTTTAAACTAAATTTAATTGCTTTAAAATAAAGGATATTAGAAGTATATATTTTTTTTACTATCATCGAATTTATGTTTAAAATATCGAACATTGAGGATTACTTAAATGTGTGGATTCAAATTGAAATTGAAATTATTCTTTATTCAAGTAAACTTGTACGCCGTGTGGTACCTGGCTGGTAAGAAATGAGGGAGGTACTATTCTATATTACCTCCCTCATTGCTTACTGAGCTGTCGTAAAAAGCGACAAGGTAAGTCAACCCGCCCTGTGGTATCCAGTCAGTAGAATAAACCACCTTCGAATGAGTATGAAATATGAGTATTAATTAATTAATTATGACATTTTTACATCCCAGGTAAAATCTTAAGTTCTTAAAAAAACGTGTTTGATATAATACTAATATAAAAAACAAAGAATTTATTCATCAATATAACAACTATAATTAATAACACAATTAAATTAATAAAATTGCATACATTCATTTGTAATGTTATTTTTTTAAAAATGTTTATCTCTTTTTTGAGGCATTGAAAAACTGGTAAAATATAAATAGAATACAAAGGTTAATTTTTCTGTCATTTGTAAGGTTGTAATAGGTCAGCTCGGAACGGACGGACATGTGTTAATACCCGACATCAACTCCCAAATAATTATTTTTTATTAATTGCATTTTTTTTATATATATTTAAAAAAATTACCCAGCATGAAGGCTGTGGTAGCCCAGCGTTAACACCGTGCGACTCTTTCGAAGAGGTCACTGGTTCGAACCCGGACAGACACCAATGAGTTTTCTGTTAATACTTATGTGTCTAATTGATAATTGCAATTTATCACACGCTGTTCGGTGAAGGAAAACATCTTGAGGAAACCTGCATATCTCTTAATTCTGGAGATATGTGTAACCTACCAATCCGCATTGGAGCAGCATGGTAGGTCTTAGTTCCAAACCTCTCCAAAAACGGAAAGAGGCCTATTCTCAGCAGTGGGAGAGTAACAGGCCGCTACCCAGCATGATTCAGTCCTACTAAAACGTTTATAAATGAACTTTCATATGCGCCTTCAAATAACATTTACGTGCACACCTAAAACCACACACTTCACAACGATAAGGTCTCTCACCACTATGAGTTCTCATATGGTATACTAAACCACACTTTTTATTACATTTAAAATGGCAAAGATTACATGAGAAATGTACTTTGTCAGAATGAATTTTCATATGGTAAACTAAAGACCTCTTGCATGGAGCTTTAAAGTCACAAACATCACAAGGCAACGGTTTCATGTTAGCGTGAGCTTTCATGTGTCTGATAAAGGTTATTTTCCGCTTACATTTATAATAACAGACTGTACAACTGAAAGGTTGCTCATCTGAGTGAGTTTGCATATGATGAGCTAAACGACTCTTATAATTACATTTATACGTGCAATTATTACAAGAGTACAGCTTCTGTTTATTATGCATCCTCTTGTGATTATACAAACTACTTCTGTGCGAATATTTGGTATTGCAAATATTACAAGCGAAGGGTTTCTCTTTAGTTTCGTTATTCTTGTTCAAAAATAAATTCCTCTGCCTTTTATAACGGCAATTTAACGGATTCTTTGCAGTGTGTATATTATTGTGATAGATCAATCTACTTTTATCACTACATTTAAAACTACAAAGATTACACGCAAAGGGTTTATCTTTGGTCTTTTTTTGTGAGAGCAAATTATTTTTACATTTATAATGGCAAAGATAACAAGAGAAATGTTTTTCTCCAAAATGGATTTTCATGTGATGAACTAAACTACTTTTTTCACTACAATTATAATGACAATGGTCACAATAAAAATGTTTCTGTCTATGATGTGGCAATAAATGATTCTCTGTGTCAGAAATATTACAAATGCAAGATTTCTGGTCAATATGTTGTCTAATATGAGCGTCCAAATCACTTTTACATGTAGCTACAAATGTACAATAATTACACACATGCATATTTGTCTGTTCTAGCTTCACTAGTTTTGCCTCTTTTAAATTAGTTTTATATTCATCACTATTACTTATATTGGCTTCCTTTTGATTCTCTTTTTTATGAGGTCTTTGTATTTTCTTCACAGACCTACTTAGAGGTGTTGATTTTTCTTGTAGCTTATTTATTTTATTGTTGTTTATATTTTTATGCACTTCATTATTTTCTAATTTTGCCATACTAGGATTACTAGTGTTATCAGATTTTGTTATGTTATTCTCTTCATGATGGTTAGATGCTCTCACTAACTGGGCTAAAGAAGCTCCTGGAAGATATTAAATAAATATAAAATAAATTTTGACATCTTATCGGACATCTTATACATGCAAAATTATTAAACTATATATTCTTCAAATTACCACAAACAACATACTAAAAACTAGGGCTGTATAATTAAAGTAAAGTAAGTAGCGGCCTGTTATTATCCCACTGCTGAGAATAGGTCTCTTCTCTCCGTTTTTGGAGAGAAGGTTTGGAGCTTAGACCTACCACGCTGCTCCAATGCGGATTGGTAAGTTACAAATATCTCCAGAATTCTCTACAGATATGCAGGTTTCCTCATGATGTTTTCCTTCACCGAAAAGCATGTGATAAATTGTAATTATCAATTAGACACAAGTTTTTACAGAAAAACTTATTGGTGTCTGCCCTGTAGTGTGATGAGAGCTTTATAATCATTATACATTACTCACGTGTTAACTAGTATAAGATGTAGTATTTAGCCTATTATAATAGAGTATTAAAGGAGACATCAAAGTATACGGTCGTTTGTTTTCATAACCTAATCCGCACCTTACATGGCGACCCTGCAACAGGAGTCTGCCTCGAGCGCGATGGATAAATTCCTTACCATATATGGAAACAGTTACTAATAACAATGGAGTTAAATTATATTGAAGAGCGAATTTCTAAGTAACGAACTACATAATTATGTTATAGAAGAATATTCAGGCTTGAAGAATGTCTCGATCTTCAGTGGAAAAGAGAGAAATCTTTTAAAATCAATATTCGGCACGATTTCACAGATTTAGAAGCATGCGTGCATATTCAGAGCCAGCAGTAAGTTACATCTCCGGTCGACCTCCAGAGACGCAGCCGGGTGATTCCACGAGGATAAAGGGATCTGGATAACAACGTGACTACCTTATAAGCAAACTTTTCATAACTGGCTTTTCATGGCTGAAGAGTTAAAAAATGTACTAGTTGAGTTAAGATATATTAAGGACTACCTTGTAAAACTAGGTCCCACTGAAGGTCTACGCAAGATTTGAGCGAAAAATACGCTCAAGCTTGTAGTTTATATGAAATTTTTTTATACATTTCAGACAAATTAAGCGAACAAATAGCGAAAAGTGAAATTAAAGTTACGGACTTATCGAGGGTGCAGGATATTCGCGATAACATAAAATCGTTATTCAGCAAGATAAAGGAGCTTTGTTCCACTTCAGCACAGACCAGTACAAAAGAAAGCGACGTAAAAATGGAAAAGTTTGTTTTGAAAACTGCAATATCGTTGCTGCCAGTCATGACGAATGACGAATCCGTAACAAAACAATTAATTAGTAATATTGAAATGTACAGTGATATGTTGGACCACGACAATAAACTTTTATTAATAAATTTTGTGTTAAAATCAAGGTTATCGGAGTATGCAAAATTACGTTTAAGTCAAAATTATTCATCTATTGCAGATCTCATTAAAGATATGAAATCATTATTGTTAACGAAAAAATCCGATACAGCTATTCAACAACAGCTCCAGCAGGCAAAGCAAGGTTCAAGGTCTATACAGGATTTCGGTAAGTCTTTAGAAAGTATGTTTGTGGATTTGACTATATCGCAGGCTGATGGAGACTCTAGTAAATATGAAGTTTTAAAACCTATCAATGAGAAGAATGCAATTAAGCGTTTTTCTGACGGTCTACGAAATAGTCGAATCAGCACGATTATAGCTGCGCGTAGTTATTCAACCCTGAAAGATGCTATACGAGGAACAATGGACGAGGAGCTGTCATCGCAGCCCCAAGGAGAGTTCGTGAACTACGCTAGTCACCGTGCTAGAGGTAGGCCATATCAAAATAATTATAATAATCAAAGGAATAGCAGAGGATATTTTAATAGGCCTAGGATACCGATTTTACGTACCGCTTATAACAGAGGTGTGCGATTAGAAAATAATAATTTGTCAGGTCAAAATTATAGAGGTAGAGGTCAAACAAATTTTAACCATGGTTTTCGAGACGGTAGGAATTTTTATAGGCGAAATAATTTCCGAAATAATAATTACAGTAATCAAATTAATATGGCTCAAACTTCAAATGTCAATCAGATACCAGAATCGAATCCGAACGACATACATAAAAAAGATGAAATAAAAAACAGTTTTTTCGTTCATAATACAGTCAATAAAAATTATGATAATTTTAACTCAGTTGTTATAAACATATCGGACATTCCGTACAGTTGGTTAATTGACACGGGCGCATCACTCTCGGCCGTGAAATACGAGAGCTTGATTGCGCACAACATTCCTTACCATATAGAGAAAATTTGTATCCAAGGGATCGGTGGTAATATTTATTCAGAAGGATATATTTATTTGAATTTACAGATTAATAATTTAGAAATAAATCATAAATTTTATATTTTTAAAAGTTTGCCTTGTAAATGTAATGGAATATTGGGACAAGATTTTTTAAGTAAATATAACTGCATATTAAATTTTGAATTGAATACTTTTACAATAAATACCGGTGTAGAAAATGTTAGACTATCTATGCAGATGGGTAACACAGGTTACAATAATTATATTATTTTGCCGCCGCGTTGCGAGTCAATACATTACGTCGATACTAATTTAAATCAAGATTGTGTAATATTACCTAAAGAATTAGGAGACGGAATTTTCTTAGGAAGCGCGTTAGTGTCACCGATTCAAGGAAAAATACCTTTAAGAATATTAAATACCAGAGATAATTTAGTAAAACTAAGTTACTTTTCTCCGGACATTGACTATTTTTATAATTACGATATATGTAAATTTGAACGCGACTTAAATAGCGCAGAACGAGTGAAGAGATTGTTTGAGATATTAGAGCTCAATCATTTAAGTACCGAAGAACAAATATCAATCGAAAATATTTGTGCGAAATATGCTGATATTTTTCATCTTGAAGGAGATAAATTAGGGGTAACTAACGTATATAAACCATGTATATGTTTGAAAGAAAATATCTCACCTGTTTACGTAAAACCGTTTCGTTTACCTAAATCTCAAAAACCAGAATTAGATAGACAAATAAAGCAAATGCTGGATGACAATGTAATCGAAGAGTGTCAAAGCGAATGGTCAAGCCCAGTTCTTCTCGTGCCAAAGAAAAATCATTCTTCAAACGAAAAAAAATGGCGAGTAGTTATAGATTATCGAAAATTAAATGACACAATAAAAGACGATAAATTCCCCTTACCCAATATTTGTGAAATTTTGGACGCATTATCTGGATCTATTTATTTTAGTCATTTAGACCTTTCTCAAGGATATTTTCAAGTAGAGTTAGAACCAAATAGTAGAAAATGTACTGCATTTACAACCGATAAACAATATCAATTTAAGCGATTACCAATGGGTTTAAAAATTAGCCCTAGTGCTTTTAGCCGGGTTATGACAGTTGCCATGTCAGGATTAAACTACGAAAAATGTCTTATTTATTTAGATGACCTAATATGTTTTGGTAGAAACCTTGATCAACATAATAAAAATCTAATCAATATTTTTGAAAGATTAAGACTAGTCAATCTAAAATTAAATCCACTTAAATGTCAATTTTTGAAGAAAGAGTTGTTATATTTAGGGCATGTTGTTTCTGCTGACGGTATTAGACCAGATCCAGGAAAAATTGAAGCAATTAAAAACTATCCAAAACCATGCAATAAAGACGAAGTCAAACGTTTTGTTGCCTTTGCTAATTATTATAGAAAATTTATTCCACGCTTCGCTGAAATTACAATTCCGCTTAATAAACTTTGTCGAAAAGGAGTAAATTTTGAATGGAATGACGAATGCGAAAATTCATTTTTACATTTAAAAAATTCACTTATAACACCACCTATTTTACAATATCCAGATTTTTCCGAAGAAAATAATTTTATTTTACATACTGACGCATCGGGAGTAGCGATAGGCTCGATGTTATGCAATAAAAATAATTTACCAATAGCGTATGCAAGTCGAGTATTAAATAAAGCAGAGCTTAACTATCCGACCATAGAAAAAGAGTTATTGGCAATCGTATGGTCAATGCGCTACTTTAGACCTTACTTATTTGGAAAAACTTTTACTATTTATACAGATCATAGACCACTAGTATATTTATTTAACATGAATAGTCCTAGTAGTCGTTTATTAAAATTTAGACTTAGCTTAGAGGAATATGACTTTAGGATAGAGTACGTGAAAGGAGCGAATAACGTAGCTGCAGACGCGTTATCTCGCATAGTGTTGAGTTCAGATGAGTTGAAAGATATGAACAGGCATATCGTGAATGTTATGACAAGACGAATGAGAAGGATGCAAGAAGATGAGAATAATACTGTTTTGGTGGATAACATCGGCGACGGGGCTGATCACCCAAACGTCGTAGAGGTGCTTAAGAAACCAAACACAGGAGTTGAATTACTTTTTAAGAAAAATAAAAAGTGCAAAGATTTTTGTGTAAAAGATAATAATTTTATATACATTCCATCAAAATCCACTATTTTTTATGAAGCTAATACTCGATCATGTTCAGCGCGAGACGCGTTCGTGAGAAGTTTAGAATCATTTTGTAAAGAGATTAATGTTGATGAAATTTATATCGTGAGAGATAACGATAATAAATATATAATTGAATGGTTAACCAAGGAGATAAAAAATAATATAATGCGGTCCGGACCCCGAATTTGCATTGTTAGTGGAGTAACTAGAATTAATGACGTTGATGATAGAAAAGTAATATTAAATGACTTTCATTTATTGCCCACTAGTGGACATGCTGGTGTTAGGCGTATGTTAAACAACATAAAAAGATATTATTTTTGGCCAAATATGAGTGACGATGTAAGAAAGTTTGTGAAGAAATGTAATACTTGTCAACGACAAAAACATTCTTTGCCAACTAAACAACCCATGGAAATTACTACTACTTCAAAAAGCGCTTTTGATAAGATTTATTTAGACATAGTAGGTCCATTAGAAAAGGATTATTATAATTATTCATATATTTTAACTATACAATGTGAATTAAGTAAGTATGTGGAGGCATATCCTTTAGAAAATAAGAGTAGTGATAGTGTAGCCAGAGCTTTCGTGGACAATTTTATTCTTAGATATGGAATTCCTCGCGAAATTGGAAGCGACAGAGGATCAGAATTTATTTCTGCAACGATGACTAAGGTATGTGAAGTATTGAATATCAAGCAAATTTTAGCAACATCATATCACCATGAATCTTTAGGTTCTTTAGAAATACTCATAAATCTCTAAATTCATTTCTCAGGATTCAAACAGATAATAATTCAAAATATTGGAGCACTTGGTTACCATATTGGACGTTTTCGTATAATACCACTGTTCATACTTCAACAAATTATACACCATATGAACTTATATTTGGGAAAAGATGTAACTTGCCAAGTAATTTGAAAAATAATCATGTTGATCCATTGTACAATTTTGATAATTATGCTTCAGAATTGAAGTACCGATTACAAAAATCACAGTTTGATGCAAGACAAAATTTAATAAAAAGTAAAGAGTTAAGAAAATATACATACGATACATATATTAACCCTGTAACTTATAATAAGAATGACTTGATATTGGTTAAAAATGAAACTGGTAATAAATTGTCAACCCCAGTATATTCAGGTCCTTATAAAGTAATGGAAGATCTAAATCCCAATGTAAAAATTTTGAGAAAAGGAAAAGAGGAAATTTTGCATAAGAATAGAACTAAGTTATATTACGATAATTAGACTAAATATATAACTTTTATAATCTTTTTTATTTTTAAGGTTTTTCTATATTCAAATAAATGTAAGTTAAAAAAAAAATTTAAACTAATGTTAATTTTTTTTTTCTTGTTGATGAGGCATGTAGTGTGATGAGAGCTTTATAATCATTATACATTACTCACGTGTTAACTAGTATAAGATGTAGTATTTAGCCTATTATAATAGAGTATTAAAGGAGACATCAAAGTATACGGTCGTTTGTTTTCATAACCTAATCCGCACCTTACAGCCCAAGTTTCAACCCTCATGGGTTGAAACTTGGGCCACTCTTCCTCGAAAGAGTGGCATGGTCTTACCGCTGGGCTGCCACAGCTACATTATTTTAAGGTAATGGGCATTATTGATAAAGTATGCCATAATAATTGCAAAGAGATATAATTGGTTCGAAATGTACAGAAGTTTAATGATTCTTACCTAAGCGTGTTGTGCCACATACAGACAAATCTTTAGAAGAACAATTATTCTGAAACAGAAAGTTAAATGCTGTCATTATTAGATGTTCAGTTTAGAAATTTAAATGTACATAACAAAGAAACCCATATTAGTGTATCTTGGTATATATCTCACTTTTTCCAAATATTTTGATTCTGTACTTGTTGAGAAACATTTATCAATACATTTTCCTACTATTTCCTTTAATGTTACTGGAAATAGAGCATCTTTAACGTGAACATCAACTGTAACTTCGAGTGATCCAGGTGGATGTACCGTTACCATGTAGTTTTCACAGAATTCTTCCTTGCATACAACAATATTTGTATCATACAAATTTATATAACTCTCTGGCACATTTGCTTCTAACTTCTCCTGTTTTATGTCTGTGACAGATACAGACAAGTCTGTACTTTCTCTTTCTACTTTCATTTTTACAGATTACATTTACATATTCCTAAGTTGCTTAGTTCATTTGATTTACAGACTGTATTGTTTAATCTCTAGTATTTATTTTTATAGGATCCATTTCATTAATTCCTTGGTGAGTTGTCATTATTTCTGTAATACCAAATAACACATAAGTTAAACTACAAATACCCATACTCCATAGCTTTAGGTACTGAACTAAATTTCAAACAAAAAGTTTCTTTTTTTTAATATGGGAAAACACAGGTATTTTAAACCTTTTCTAGAGACAATGGAAAATATTAAATGTACTATAATATTACATTTTTACAGAGTGACTTTATAAAAGATTGATATTGTGTTATATCAGATAATATAATATAATTCACTATTGTCACAATCGCCTATTAAAGTAGTTTAATTGATTTTAATCTGCAGTTTTCATTAAATATCAATCATATAGCATATCAATTACTAAAATGTACAATGAGTTTCACACCATTGTGACTATTTTGATGAGTTTTTGTGTAGCTATAAAAATTAATTAAATCAAGCACTTGATGGAAACTTCTGATCTAAGATTCCTTAGTAAAGAATTTTAATAAAAAAATCAATAAAAAAAAATATTCTGATATGCTCTTGCTTTACATTATTTTGCAGTCTTAATTGAAGAAACTCTACAACTCAAAGGTAGCAATTGCAGGACTAATTAATTTTAAATATTATTTACAGAAAAGGTCCAATCTATGCAATTTCTATGATATAAAGTAAACGAAACGTTTTACCTTAATAAATAAAGTTATAAATATGTACTTATTCTTCCAAGTTATTTTATTATACTGATACACGATTTTCAAAAACTGTATGAAGTTAAAAAACGATTCATTTTGTACTAAAAACTATATTAAACATTGTTTTGATCTATGTATTCTTAGCGTTAATTGTTATTCGTAATATACGTTTCCATAGAGTATTGTTTTCATTGACTACTAACACAACTGTAGTCTATACTTTCTCTACATACACTGTAGTCTCTGATTAGTAAGCACCACAAACTAATTGCGAAGGCTACTAGAGTACCCAAAGAATAAACATCTTTGCATTGTCAATTTAATGCGTTTTGTATTTTTGCATCTTTATTTTGGTATTTATTATAATTTAAAATATATTACAATCAGAATAACTATCATAGATCATATTTCAAAAATAATGTTAGATTTTCTGTTCTTACTTCTTAGTTATTCGTCTGTGGTGAAGTGCTGAAAATTTTAGACGAAAGCAAAACTATTCCAAATATCTAAAACACAAATACCTAATTAAAGTATACATGTGTTACACTTTTATACTTATAGAAAATATTAATTAACTCCGATATTGTACATTAATATTAACATATTAATAGTTTCTTTTTGAAATGTCTGAAAAGGACAAAACAAAAGCAAACAGCCAAACGAAGCATATACCGAAAGATGCACAAGTTATAATGGCTATAATGAAAGAAGTGGGCATCCCAGACTACGAACCGAGAGTCGTTAATCAACTACTAGAATTCACATACCGATACGTAACGTCAATACTCGAGGACGCAAGAGCCTTTGCTAATCACGCTAAGAAAAAGGCTATCGATTTAGATGATGTTAGATTAGCCGTTCAAACGCAGTTGGACAAGTCATTCACAACTCCTCCACCAAGAGAGGTGCTGTTAGAAGTCGCTAGAGTGAAAAATGTTACCCCTTTACCTCTTATCAAACCGCACTGTGGATTAAGATTACCACCAGATCGGTAAGTTCATCTGCTCTTAGGTTAAACTACTTAAAATTATTGAAGCAGGCGTTACTTTGTGTAGCTCCATAGTACAGAATTATATTGTAATAAGGTTTCGTATAAGAATAATTCTATTGTAACATCTGTTTTAACAAATTTGATTAAATTATAAGACTGCCTTGCAATTTGGTCGTGAAGTCTATCTCCTGATGATGCTTCAGATGCGGGGCAAACGATTGTTGAGTTTTCTGATAGTGAATGTATGTAGTGCTTGTGCATTGTGGTGGAGGTTTGTGCATTTGTACTTACGAATCCTGCATGTATCAGGTATGAAAACGGATTGTCCACTCTACATTTAGCATTATATATATTTTCTATTTTACTTCATTGTGGATTGTAGCAAATAATTTTATTATTACTTCCTCTACATTAGTTTTGGTAACATTTAATAATTAAAGATTAGTAAATATTCAGCTATATCTTTGTAGCTATATAACTCACAGTAGTCAAGTTTCAATTTAAGCAAACCTAATACTAATACCATATAAACAAAAAAAAATTAAATTTTTGTTTTATTCTTTCAGCATATAATCTCATTTGTGTTCTCCAGCTTAAATCATAATGGCAAAGTAATCTGTGAGAATATGGCATTCATTCATTGAAAATGTGCTCATAAATTGATATTCCAATTAAATAAATTGTTTCTTAAAACTTTCAGTTATTGTTTATCTGCTTGCAACTATCGTTTGAAACCAGCTACAAAGAAAGTGGTGCCGAAAGCCTCTGTGCCAACCACTCCCACCATAAAGACTGTCACATCCAAGCCACCTGGCAGTCAGCAAAATGTGGTTGTGAAGCGACCTCCAGGAGCTATTGTAAATGTTACATCAAAACCAAGTGTTGTACCTAAACCTGTTTTGAAGTTCACATCTGGCAGTAAGGTAATATATATTAATCTTTAATATTTATATGAGTTTACCTTGTATGTATATACATATATTTTTGGAATCTGGGAAACAGCTCCAACGATTTTCCTAAAATTCAGCATTTAGGGGTTTTGGGGGAGAAGTGAAGGAGAGGAGTTTTTTTTACATCATTTAAAAAATTACCGAGCTAGGCTCAGTCACCCACTTTTAATTCCTTGATATTATTGTTCGTGGATTTTTATTTATGGTATAAGGAAACTGGATGCTATCTAGCTAGTACTCATGCCTAGGTTGGATTGTATGGAGAAACCAGCTGTACGATCCATTTCAAAATATATTATAAAATACATATACAGGATAGGGATGTCTAAGAGTTTGATGGTAAATTATTAATACAGCAAAGCAATGTTAACGATTATAATTATATTGCTCTTATAAGTTCCTAATTCATGTCTTCACAGCAATAAACAAACTGTGATGAAATTCAATATAAAAAAAAGTATATGTAAAGTAAGCAAGTATATGTAAAGGTTATGAAAAAAAAAGAGCATAATTACAAGCTAGAGCTTGTCTATGCTAAAATGATGTGCTCATATTAGAGGTGTTATGAATATATTCGTAATAGGTATATGGAATATAATACAGCCCACCTAATACCGTATTATAATACGCAATGTAAAAGTAACCTGTTACCAGATAATAGCCAAATAATAGCTGTCCAAGATAATAGGGTCGATATCGGTCGCCGTGTGCGTGGCGATCGCCGGAGCGCTCCCTATTCCGCATAATAGGTACTGTTCCGTAACAAGCTAATACGGTAATACCCGTATTAAGAACTTCAGTAATAGCGAGTCGCCAACTGTGAGCGAGAAATCGGGATTTGATTTGCTAAATACATGTCAGGCTTTGTTTCAATGCGCCTTGGGATGGTTACTAAGTAAGTAAGCAATGTACGCGCGTACACTACGATAATCTATTGTACTAAACTAATATTGAATAGGTATATGGAATATAATACAGTCCACGTAATACCGTATCATAAGACGCGGTTTTAAGGTTCCTTTTACCATAAAACAGTCAAATAATAGCTAGCTCCAAGATAATAGGGTCGATATCGGTCGCCGTGTAGGTGGCGATCGCCGGAGAGCTGCCTATTCCGCATAATAGGGACTGTTCCGTAACAGGCTAGTATTAGACTGTTACTTAATAATAGGGTCTGTTCCGTAACAGGCTAATACGGTAATACCCGTATTGAGAACTTCAGTAGTAGCGAGTCGCCAACTGTGAGCGAGAAATCGGGATTTGATTTGCTAAATACATGTCAGGCTTTGTTTAAATGCGCCTTGGGATGGTTACTAAGTAAGTAAGCAATGTACGAGTGTGCACTACGATAATCTATTTTACTAAACTAATATTGAATATTGTAATGTAATAGTATATAATATTGTAATAAGAAATTATATTTTGTTACACACGCACGTCGGGTTTCATGTTAACGCGCATTTGTACTAATAAAATTTATAGTATAAAATAATAAATATAAAATATAATCACTAGTAAAACAGTAGTGGAGAAGCAGTAGATTTTTGCTTCTGCACTAGCACCGTACTATTTGGTTACAATTTTGTTGCATTTAATATTTAATATGGTTAACTATAGCTGTCGGAAATCAAACCCGCTAATAATTAAAATGCACTTCGTGCGCGCCGCTGCGCCAGCTAGGTCGCTAAAAATCATCTCGGAGAGTCGGGAACAGTTGGAGGTGGCTCTTTACTAAAACTTTTACCAAAAAAAACGATATGTATATTTAATGCTACAAGTCGGGTTATGTATGAATGCTGCATAGATTGGTTAAAAATAAAACTAACAATGAAAACAAAAAATAGACTAAACCCTTAAAAACGCTAACTTTGTTTTTTTTTATCGGCATGTGTACAAGTTGCCTTTGTTTACTTGTTATTGTTTCCTTTTGTAAGGATAGTTTTAAAAAATTAAACCAGTTTAACATTTGTTTGCATAATGCAAATCCTTGCATCGCGTAAACAATAGTTTTAATATTATTAGAAATACTAGCGGCCTGCCCCTGCTTCGCACGGGTATAAAATATATATCCCATGTCAGTCAGTGTAAAAAAAATGATTAAAATCGATCCAGTAGTTTTGATTTATTCATTACTGCCCGTGGCCCGCAAGCGTTAAATTTGGAGAAAAACAATTTCCGTTCCGTACACCAAGAAGTTTTTTCTGGTATCATTGGAATATCTAAATTCATATAGTACATTTTTACTTATTTACTTTTACATTTTACCTATGTATTTTATTTTTACAATTAATAAAAAAAATACAAATTTAAAGACATTCTGTAGAATGTCTTTAAACAAACTCTTAAAAGATTCGAAGTGCTATAGGGCGAAGCGCGGCGTCCTCACGGCATTTTAAATCTGTAATATCTCCGAAAATGTTCACTTAAATTACATGCTGTAAACGGCCATATTGATCTATATTAAATCAACAATTTATTTAAGGTACTTAATTGGATAAGGATTAATGCTGTATTGTATAAGAATTGCTTCAAAAATAAGGCATTATTTTTCGTAAAAAGTAAATGACAAAAAATGCTATTGTGGGTTATCCATAAGAGATAGACATATACTATCGCGGACTTTTCTGTAGACCTTTTCAAGGTGTACAAAGACTTAGTACATCATTTTGATAAATCTCGTAGGGTTTAGCCTGCGTTTGGAATGTAAGCGGAAAAAAATGTAATTATTTACAGAAATCTCAAAAATTACAGTATTTCTCTACTCCGTATTGAATGTTATTATACGTACAAACCTTGCTCTGGAATCACTCTATCTATTAAAAAAACCGCATCAAAATCTGTTGCGTAGTTTTAAAGTTTTATGCGTACATAGGAATATATGGACTTTGTTTTATAATATGTAGTGATAAAGGATTTTAATTGTAAATAAATAAAATTTGGTATAAAGATATCTCGCAGATAGAAACAATTGATGTTTTTAAATGTAGATATGTAATATAAGACAAGTTAACAATATTTTTAAATGATAAATCATTCATATAACCACAAAAATAAAAAATAAAAACATTTAAATGAACAGAAAAATATAAAACTATGATTACTTATCAATTATAGTACATAAGGTGTACAATAATTGATAACTAATTATTAGTAACTTTTTAAATACGCCAACATAACCTTTAACAGTCCTAAGTCAGTTAAAAGTATGAAGAAAAATTTAATCGCCGTCTCACTAAAATAATATGTCAGGTCACGGAATAGGCTATTACTATAATAGCCTATTACCAAATAATAGGGTATGATACCCTAATATGAGAAAGCTATTATATCACATAATAGTATTATTCAAATATCATCCTAATATAACACCTCTAGCTTATATTTACCCACTCAAGCAAACATGTCATAATTTTTTTTTTAATTTGGTACTTTTCAACTGTTTATAGTTTCTATAGTCTATATCTAGTTGTCTATAGATTGAGGAGGGAGGGAGGGTTTTCACGTACACATACTTTTAACTCTCTTTTCCTTAAATTAAAATAATCGTTCTAGGTGGTAGCCAAGCCTGCAGTCAGGGTGACATCCGGCCCTTCGTCCCATGGCTCCATTAAAATGGAAGTTGATGACGTCTCACATAAAAGGAAAAGGGAAGATGACGATTATGATATGTAGTATACAGAGATGTACATTATGCTAAGTAACAAAATATATTTTAAGGTCCTACTAATAAATATTTTTTTATAATTAATGGTTATTTTTATTATTAAGTATTCCTTTTTTACGATATCACTATTATCACTAAATTTTAAATGAAAAAGAAGTTTATACAGGAAGAGTTTACTTATACTTTGTTCAGGTTAAATTAAATATTTTAATACTTTTAGTTATGTACTGTTCTTTCCTGCTCCCGAAGGAAGAATGAGTTTAAAATAGTGTTTATATGGATAAGAGAATTTAAAAGACTAATAACTAATGAAAAAATACAAAAAAGAAACCTCTTAGAAACACAATACTTTAATATAATAACTTTGCTAATAAGACTTGTTTGTATACTTAATCAAATAGATAAAATTTTAAGTCTCCTTATTACGAACAAAGGAAAATCTTGGAGTCTCTTTAAATACAGTTATTTCTTCTTCCCGATAGAGTTTGAAAAGGATTGAAAAATAGCAACAGTCAGAACAATATTATATCTCATTATAAAATATAAATACTTTATTATGTATATAAAAATATACCAACACAATTATACTTATAATTATACATCAACAATTCGTATGTGTTATACAAAACTAAGTAAATTTTGTATATTTTTAGAGAATTGGTAAACCCTAATTTTACAAATCGTATAAGACTTAACTTATTTAAAATCTGTGATATGAAAAGACGGGAACTGTTTAGTCACTGATATTTTATTATATGTTTATTTTTAGGAAATTTTTGAACATTTTTATTTTTATTAAATGTTTTTATGATGGAAGGTCACATGTAGAACGGAAAACCTACCAAAAAGTAGTTAATTATTGTAACAATAATACTTTATATTTTACAATTGCAACCAGTAACACTGTTTTAAATACTGTTTAATTAATTGAATAGATTCTATTAATAGTATACTACTTAACTAACTTTAATTTTCTTATTCGGGTTTGCATTTTTAGGATACGGAAAAGTTTATAGTATGGGTAGAAATCTGGCAACACTTGAAAATTATAGAAGTAATAGTACAATTGTTTTACAGCAAAATAATTCAATTATTACCTTTTTACTATGGAAATTTGTAAAGTAACACTTACTTTTTAAAATTAAAATTGTTTTAAATACTGTTTAATTAATCCAGCAAATTCCACTATTAATTGCATTACATTAATTTAAGATATATGATTTTCCATTTTGGGTGTAGGGAAAAGTTGATAGGGGTATTTAATAATAAGGAATTCTATTTTTTTTATATTAATATACCTACGAGTACCACCAAAACTGAAGTTGAATAAAAAATCAGCCTTATTTCTTGTCATATTTATAAAAGCCCTCTCCAGACTTGACTCCCATTTTTCCCTCTCCAACCAGCTTATTTATCAAAGGTATGGGTTTGAACAGCGTCTCTTCCGGGTACTTCTTGTGCCAACCGTCCAGGATGAACTTGGTCGTGTCCAGGCCTACGTAGTCAGCTAACTCCAGAGGTCCCATCGGATATCCGGCTCCCAATTTCATTGCAATATCTATGTCACGGGCTGATGCATCCCCTGTTTAATAACAATCTATATAGATAACAATTAAATATCTCATTGAGGTTAGGTAAACGTTTGTTGAACGATCGCGAGTACTAGTAGTTTAATTATTAAAATACGTTTTACCAAAACAAACTATTTTCAAACTCTGGAGGCGTAGTATGCTAACATTAGTACTATGCAAAGCAAAATAGTTTTTCCATTTCCATCATCATCTTCCCGCCCTTATCCCACTCTAAGTGGAGTCGGCACAACATGTTATAAACATGCTGTCACATGATTTGGCTGCGTTTTTACAACCGGCCGCCTGCCTGACGTGAACTTACCTCAGTCGTATTTTACGACACCTCGTTAAGTAAGAGGGTGGTCTATTCTACTAAACCGGATACTACATGGTGGGTCAACTTACCTTAATTGCCTTTTACGACACCTCGGTAAGAAATGAGGGTGGTACTATTCTATTCAGCCGGATACCACACGGCGTAGTTTTTCCATTCCCAAATTATTTAATTAAAACACAATTAATAAAGAAAAAAACAAAATTTAACGCACAAAAGCTTCATTTTAAATTTGGAAATATTTAATCTAATCGCTCGATAGTTAAAAATTTATTAATACATTTAAAAATTTATTATATCTATCACGCAGTAAAAAGTTTTTTACAATTTATCACGCGCTTTTCGGTTAATGAAACATGCATAATTTAGGAGAACTATAGGTTTATGTGTAACCTAGCAATGCGCATACGCAGACTGACATAATACAATGAAGATATAGCAGCAGATACAGGCTATCAATAATGAGGATATACCAGCATTTGTTTCCAACAAACCTCTCTCCAAAAGCCGCACAGCCTCAGCTAAGTACGGCACCAGCAGCCTGTTGACCACGAATCCCGGCGTGTCCTTGCAGGTGATGCAGGTCTTGCCCACGCTCTTGCCCCACTCCATCATGGCACCGTAGGTCTGCTCCGAGGTGTCAGAACCGCGCACCACCTCCAGCAATCTCATCACCGGTACCGGATTGAAGAAATGGAGGCCACCGAACCTTGTTAAATTAAAAAAGGTGTATCCGGATAAATCCTCCTACTTGAGTCGTCCTCATTGCTGAGGGTCGAGACCCCCACCACAGATCACTTTTTTTTTCAAATTCAAATTATTCTTTATTTGGACTGTTTACAGTACTTTTGAATCGTCAAATGTTGTAAAGAAGCTACCACTGATTAGGAAGCTTCTACCGAGAAGAACCAGCAAGAAACTCGGCGGATGCATACATGAGATTGAAAATGGATAGAACTGTACTTTTAACATAATAATGCCTAATTGTTTGATATTGGCAGCTACTTCAACCATACAAAATATTTAATATTTGTTAATTGTTGTTGTATAACAAAATATTTGTTTGCTGATGATAAAAAAATATTCCTTAAAATACGTACTGAAGAAGATTGTAAATAATTGCAAGAAGACTTAAATTCTTTGAAATTATATTATTTATAGAACAGAATACCAGTAAACGTTAAAAAATGTCATCAAATTACATTTACGCGCAAAACTATTGTCTTTGATTATGAATATAAATAAAATAACACGTGTATTCCCAAAGCTATTACCGTGAAAGACATAGGCGTACGTTTTGATTCTAAACTTTCAATGAACGATCAAATTGACATTGTTTCTAATAAAGCCTATAAACAGTTCCTTGCATCGCGTAAACAATAGTTTTAATATTATTAGAAATACTAGCGGCCTGCCCCTGCTTCGCACGGGTATAAAATATATATCCCATGTCAGTCAGTGTAAAAAAAATGATTAAAATCGATCCAGTAGTTTTGATTTATTCATTACTGCCCGTGGCCCGCAAGCGTTAAATTTGGAGAAAAACAATTTCCGTTCCGTACACCAAGAAGTTTTTTCTGGTATCATTGGAATATCTAAATTCATATAGTACATTTTTACTTATTTACTTTTACATTTTACCTATGTATTTTATTTTTACAATTAATAAAAAAAATACAAATTTAAAGACATTCTGTAGAATGTCTTTAAACAAACTCTTAAAAGATTCGAAGTGCTATAGGGCGAAGCGCGGCGTCCTCACGGCATTTTAAATCTGTAATATCTCCGAAAATGTTCACTTAAATTACATGCTGTAAACGGCCATATTGATCTATATTAAATCAACAATTTATTTAAGGTACTTAATTGGATAAGGATTAATGCTGTATTGTATAAGAATTGCTTCAAAAATAAGGCATTATTTTTCGTAAAAAGTAAATGACAAAAAATGCTATTGTGGGTTATCCATAAGAGATAGACATATACTATCGCGGACTTTTCTGTAGACCTTTTCAAGGTGTACAAAGACTTAGTACATCATTTTGATAAATCTCGTAGGGTTTAGCCTGCGTTTGGAATGTAAGCGGAAAAAAATGTAATTATTTACAGAAATCTCAAAAATTACAGTATTTCTCTACTCCGTATTGAATGTTATTATACGTACAAACCTTGCTCTGGAATCACTCTATCTATTAAAAAAACCGCATCAAAATCTGTTGCGTAGTTTTAAAGTTTTATGCGTACATAGGAATATATGGACTTTGTTTTATAATATGTAGTGATAAAGGATTTTAATTGTAAATAAATAAAATTTGGTATAAAGATATCTCGCAGATAGAAACAATTGATGTTTTTAAATGTAGATATGTAATATAAGACAAGTTAACAATATTTTTAAATGATAAATCATTCATATAACCACAAAAATAAAAAATAAAAACATTTAAATGAACAGAAAAATATAAAACTATGATTACTTATCAATTATAGTACATAAGGTGTACAATAATTGATAACTAATTATTAGTAACTTTTTAAATACGCCAACATAACCTTTAACAGTCCTAAGTCAGTTAAAAGTATGAAGAAAAATTTAATCGCCGTCTCACTAAAATAATATGTCAGGTCACGGAATAGGCTATTACTATAATAGCCTATTACCAAATAATAGGGTATGATACCCTAATATGAGAAAGCTATTATATCACATAATAGTATTATTCAAATATCATCCTAATATAACACCTCTAGCTTATATTTACCCACTCAAGCAAACATGTCATAATTTTTTTTTTAATTTGGTACTTTTCAACTGTTTATAGTTTCTATAGTCTATATCTAGTTGTCTATAGATTGAGGAGGGAGGGAGGGTTTTCACGTACACATACTTTTAACTCTCTTTTCCTTAAATTAAAATAATCGTTCTAGGTGGTAGCCAAGCCTGCAGTCAGGGTGACATCCGGCCCTTCGTCCCATGGCTCCATTAAAATGGAAGTTGATGACGTCTCACATAAAAGGAAAAGGGAAGATGACGATTATGATATGTAGTATACAGAGATGTACATTATGCTAAGTAACAAAATATATTTTAAGGTCCTACTAATAAATATTTTTTTATAATTAATGGTTATTTTTATTATTAAGTATTCCTTTTTTACGATATCACTATTATCACTAAATTTTAAATGAAAAAGAAGTTTATACAGGAAGAGTTTACTTATACTTTGTTCAGGTTAAATTAAATATTTTAATACTTTTAGTTATGTACTGTTCTTTCCTGCTCCCGAAGGAAGAATGAGTTTAAAATAGTGTTTATATGGATAAGAGAATTTAAAAGACTAATAACTAATGAAAAAATACAAAAAAGAAACCTCTTAGAAACACAATACTTTAATATAATAACTTTGCTAATAAGACTTGTTTGTATACTTAATCAAATAGATAAAATTTTAAGTCTCCTTATTACGAACAAAGGAAAATCTTGGAGTCTCTTTAAATACAGTTATTTCTTCTTCCCGATAGAGTTTGAAAAGGATTGAAAAATAGCAACAGTCAGAACAATATTATATCTCATTATAAAATATAAATACTTTATTATGTATATAAAAATATACCAACACAATTATACTTATAATTATACATCAACAATTCGTATGTGTTATACAAAACTAAGTAAATTTTGTATATTTTTAGAGAATTGGTAAACCCTAATTTTACAAATCGTATAAGACTTAACTTATTTAAAATCTGTGATATGAAAAGACGGGAACTGTTTAGTCACTGATATTTTATTATATGTTTATTTTTAGGAAATTTTTGAACATTTTTATTTTTATTAAATGTTTTTATGATGGAAGGTCACATGTAGAACGGAAAACCTACCAAAAAGTAGTTAATTATTGTAACAATAATACTTTATATTTTACAATTGCAACCAGTAACACTGTTTTAAATACTGTTTAATTAATTGAATAGATTCTATTAATAGTATACTACTTAACTAACTTTAATTTTCTTATTCGGGTTTGCATTTTTAGGATACGGAAAAGTTTATAGTATGGGTAGAAATCTGGCAACACTTGAAAATTATAGAAGTAATAGTACAATTGTTTTACAGCAAAATAATTCAATTATTACCTTTTTACTATGGAAATTTGTAAAGTAACACTTACTTTTTAAAATTAAAATTGTTTTAAATACTGTTTAATTAATCCAGCAAATTCCACTATTAATTGCATTACATTAATTTAAGATATATGATTTTCCATTTTGGGTGTAGGGAAAAGTTGATAGGGGTATTTAATAATAAGGAATTCTATTTTTTTTATATTAATATACCTACGAGTACCACCAAAACTGAAGTTGAATAAAAAATCAGCCTTATTTCTTGTCATATTTATAAAAGCCCTCTCCAGACTTGACTCCCATTTTTCCCTCTCCAACCAGCTTATTTATCAAAGGTATGGGTTTGAACAGCGTCTCTTCCGGGTACTTCTTGTGCCAACCGTCCAGGATGAACTTGGTCGTGTCCAGGCCTACGTAGTCAGCTAACTCCAGAGGTCCCATCGGATATCCGGCTCCCAATTTCATTGCAATATCTATGTCACGGGCTGATGCATCCCCTGTTTAATAACAATCTATATAGATAACAATTAAATATCTCATTGAGGTTAGGTAAACGTTTGTTGAACGATCGCGAGTACTAGTAGTTTAATTATTAAAATACGTTTTACCAAAACAAACTATTTTCAAACTCTGGAGGCGTAGTATGCTAACATTAGTACTATGCAAAGCAAAATAGTTTTTCCATTTCCATCATCATCTTCCCGCCCTTATCCCACTCTAAGTGGAGTCGGCACAACATGTTATAAACATGCTGTCACATGATTTGGCTGCGTTTTTACAACCGGCCGCCTGCCTGACGTGAACTTACCTCAGTCGTATTTTACGACACCTCGTTAAGTAAGAGGGTGGTCTATTCTACTAAACTGGATACTACATGGTGGGTCAACTTACCTTAATTGCCTTTTACGACACCTCGGTAAGAAATGAGGGTGGTACTATTCTATTCAGCCGGATACCACACGGCGTAGTTTTTCCATTCCCAAATTATTTAATTAAAACACAATTAATAAAGAAAAAAACAAAATTTAACGCACAAAAGCTTCATTTTAAATTTGGAAATATTTAATCTAATCGCTCGATAGTTAAAAATTTATTAATACATTTAAAAATTTATTATATCTATCACGCAGTAAAAAGTTTTTTACAATTTATCACGCGCTTTTCGGTTAATGAAACATGCATAATTTAGGAGAACTATAGGTTTATGTGTAACCTAGCAATGCGCATACGCAGACTGACATAATACAATGAAGATATAGCAGCAGATACAGGCTATCAATAATGAGGATATACCAGCATTTGTTTCCAACAAACCTCTCTCCAAAAGCCGCACAGCCTCAGCTAAGTACGGCACCAGCAGCCTGTTGACCACGAATCCCGGCGTGTCCTTGCAGGTGATGCAGGTCTTGCCCACGCTCTTGCCCCACTCCATCATGGCACCGTAGGTCTGCTCCGAGGTGTCAGAACCGCGCACCACCTCCAGCAATCTCATCACCGGTACCGGATTGAAGAAATGGAGGCCACCGAACCTTGTTAAATTAAAAAAGGTGTATCCGGATAAATCCTCCTACTTGAGTCGTCCTCATTGCTGAGGGTCGAGACCCCCACCACAGATCACTTTTTTTTTCAAATTCAAATTATTCTTTATTTGGACTGTTTACAGTACTTTTGAATCGTCAAATGTTGTAAAGAAGCTACCACTGATTAGGAAGCTTCTACCGAGAAGAACCAGCAAGAAACTCGGCGGATGCATACATGAGATTGAAAATGGATAGAACTGTACTTTTAACATAATAATGCCTAATTGTTTGATATTGGCAGCTACTTCAACCATACAAAATATTTAATATTTGTTAATTGTTGTTGTATAACAAAATATTTGTTTGCTGATGATAAAAAAATATTCCTTAAAATACGTACTGAAGAAGATTGTAAATAATTGCAAGAAGACTTAAATTCTTTGAAATTATATTATTTATAGAACAGAATACCAGTAAACGTTAAAAAATGTCATCAAATTACATTTACGCGCAAAACTATTGTCTTTGATTATGAATATAAATAAAATAACACGTGTATTCCCAAAGCTATTACCGTGAAAGACATAGGCGTACGTTTTGATTCTAAACTTTCAATGAACGATCAAATTGACATTGTTTCTAATAAAGCCTATAAACAGTTAGGTTTTATCAAGAGAGTAACCCGTTAATAATAGTAGAGTATAAACAGTTAGGTTTTATCCCAGAGAGTAATAAAAGTAGCTATCCTTAATGCAGTCGATATTATTAAATTTACGTCAGAAGTTTTTACTGTGTTTACGTCAGAAGTTTTTACTCTGTTTACGTCAGAAGTTTTTACTGTGTTTACGTCAGAAGTATTCTCGTGTATGCTTGCAATATCTGGACGCCCCACTACATAATACACATAAAAAGACTAAGACTAAAAGAAGGCAAAATTTCTAAAGTACTTAGCCTTTAAAGATTTTAGGAAGTTTAATAGTTGCCAGGAAGCATTTTCTCATTACAGAATGGATCCATTAGAATAAAGAAAGCTTCAGAGCGACCGGTTCAATAGACTGTCCTAGTCTACTCGCTACGTTTTCATTGACAGTTCCGTGATCCGTCATTAGGAATACGCCACACACGTCTTATTAACGTTCCCAAATCCCAGGTGCCATACTAATTATTCTCAAAATTCTATAGTACAACGGCTGGCACGGTCATATAACAAGCAATATTTAAATATTGATATGTTTTATTTATCCAAAGCACAATTTCAACGTGAGTTAATTGAACACAGTCGTAAACAACAATATAATTAAAAGTATTAAAGCATGCACCCACGCACACACACGCGCGCGCGTACACACACTCACTCACACACACACACACGCACACGCGCGCGCGCGCACGCACGCACGAATACATAAAATATAAACACGCACATCACGTCGTTATTACAGCTTTCGTACTTTCTGTATATTTCTAAATATTGGTAACTGTTTTTACATAAAATTTATTTTATGCAAAATTATATAATCAGTTTGGCCTTATTAATTATTAGATTAAGTTATTTTATATATGTATATTTTATGTTAGCTGTAGATTATATAAAATAAAATAAAAAACATTACATAGATGCAAAATAAATCATTATTTTTTGTATAAAGGAAGCATAGAAGCGCCTAATTCTATAAATTAATTTATAAATTTTAATACAAATAAAAAAAAACAGTACATTATGGTTATTACTATATTATACTAACTTGTCTTTCCTCTTCACCACAGATGCTATTTCGTTGATTGATAGAGAGGAGGTGTTTGAGGCAAATATAGTGTGAGCTGGAGCTGCCTGCAATATTATGTTTACTATTGTTAGCAATTTCAACATTAGCATAATAAGATAATAATTATTGTTAATACAATAATTATTATCTTATTATGCAATTTTATTATTTAGTATTTTATTTTAGTATTTTAATAGCATGAAAATAATTTTAGATATTTAAGTTATATTTTATCCAAGTTTTTCTTTGGCTCTGAGTTGAGTGAATTTTATCTAATAAACTAGACGACTAATAACCTAGTTTCTGACATGCCAAAGATTAAAATATTGTATTTGCTTGTTACAAAATTTATCCTAAGACTCAAACACCATTTACTAAATAAAGATATCTCTTCAGGGGACAAAAGGTTTTTTTTTTGTGAAAATCTATAACTATCAGTTCTTGAGGACATCTCTCATTTAGCTTCACCTAAGGTTGAGTTACTAAGTAGACAAAGCACCCTATCAGAACAATAAAATCACATCTCTCATGTATAAGCATAGAAAGTATGACTTTATTCTTTGGATAGGGTTAAACTATGAATACTGAACAAATGTTGTTTTTAACTTCTACACAATCCTGTACACCTTGGATCTAGTGGACCACTGCAAACTTTTTTCTATTCACCTAGTGTCTAGGTGTACTTTTTTTTGTAAAAAAAAGTACCTAATACTATTATAATGATATTTGTATTTTGGATCTCTGCAAAAAATTTTGTAGGAGGTCTCCAACATCTCAAGACAACAAAGCCACTTTGTGGCCAAAATTGGCCAAAATTTCATTAGTTATACAACTCTAAACAATGTACATTAAGATATAATAAAAAGTAACTTTACCCCATCAAGATTTTTAAATAGTTGATGCTTTACATCAATATTCTCTACAATAGCCTCCACCACAAGATCAGCAGCAGCAGACCCAGCAATGGGATCTGTAGAGGTTTTGATCTTTGCCATGGAGTCTGCCACAAATTTCTCACCCTCCTGCGGCTTATCCTTGTAAACTTTCTTGGCAACTCGACTCAGGTTGTTGCCAATTGATTTCTGGGCTTTAGACAGGACATCAGAACTGACATCTACTAGTGTTACATTTTGGCCTGCCTGAGCTGCTACCTAAAAGATGAATTAATAGTGGTTTACTGTTAATTTTTATATTAAAAATTATATTAGAAACATATAAAGCTGTCTATCAGTCAGTCTCTGCATCATCCCCCCGCAGATTGAGATTTTTCCGCAAACAGATAATAAATTTTACCACTGTTTAAATGGATCATACTTTCTGAAAGTTTTAGTTTTTGATTGCATTATTTTTTTGTAATGTCTTATACTTTATATAACACGATTTCCTGCTATCTTTAGAATATCTAAACTCATATAGTACATTTTTACTTATTTACTTTTACATTTTACCTATGTATTCTATTTTTACAATTAATTACAGAATGTTTTTAAACAAACTCTAAAAGATTCGAAGTGCTATAGGGTGAAGCGCAGCGTCCTCACGGCATTTTAAATCTGTAATATCTCCGAAAATGTTCCCTTAAATTACATGCTGTAAACGGCCATATTGATCTATATTAAATCAACAATTTATTAAAGGTACTCAATTGGATAAGGATTAATGCTGTATTGTATAAAAATTGCTTTGAACATAAGGCATCATTTTTCGTAAAAAGTAAATGAAAAAACTGCTATTGTGGGTTATTCATAAGAGATAGATATATACCATCGCGGACTTTTCTGTAGACCTTTTTATGATGTACAAATACTTAGTACATCATTTTGATAAATCTCGTAGGGTTTAGCCTGCGTTTGCAATGTAAGCGGAAAAAAATGTAATTATTTACAGAAACCTCAAAAATTACAGTATTTCTCTACTTCGTATTGAATGTTATTATACGTACAAACCTTCCTCTGGAATCACTCTATCTATTAAAAAAAACCGCATCAAAATCGGTTGCGTAGTTTTAAAGTTTTATGCGTACATACGGAAATATGGACTTTGTTTTATAATATGTAGTGATAGTAGCACATTATATTTACTTACCTGAGCTATTCCAGATCCCATCAACCCACCTCCAATAACGGTAACATTTTTTATTGCACTTTGCACTACCGAAGTACTGGAAAAGTTTCTTGCGATTACTCCAAATTGGATCATAGTGTATCAAATTTCTGACTGAACTAAAAACTCTTTAGTATCGATTTAAAGATCGATAACGTTATTTCTGTTGTAAAAAATGTACTTTGCTTGCACTGATAAAAAAATTTAAAAAAGGAATTCCAAAGTTCAATGTCCAACAACTTTGCCAAGTGTCATTGTCAAACATCAGCTGACAGATCAACTTTTCCTGCTAAATTTAATATTTATATATCTATAAAATTCCTTAACGAAGTACATTTTACGCAGCATATCATATCTATGCTAACTTAAACTTTTAATTATTTGTATTAAAGCTTAATATTGTCTCATTTATGTCTGATAGGTACTAATATACATATTGAGAATAATAAATACTTAACTACGAAGATGATTTTTAAATTTTAATGCGTTCATTTTATGGATATTTGTAATTTTGTACACAAGGAATGGAAAATGAAAAATTTCAATTAGTCAAATTTCAAATAGTCATATTAATAATATATAAATAATAACAAAATAGTAACTGATAATAGTTTTAAAATATAGTTTTATTGATAAGTTATCTTAAAATTACTGTTGATAAAATGTGTTGTTTGAATAGCCGTATCAGCGCCGATCTTTTTATGGCTGGTAAGTGATAAGTTTAACATAATTCGTAAGACGTAAATTTATTACGGTGTTCCACCGACCGAAACTTGGCCATAATTTATATTGACTCGAGGGAGTTTTTATTATAATTTTTGTTAGTGTTCTCGAAAGTTTTTACGTTGTTAATACGCGGTGAACTACAGTGTTAGAACATAATGAATAAGTTGATTGGTTTTACTCGGAATTTTTCAAATTCCACATCGTTAAATGCTATCAAAACCGTCACCGTTGTCGGCGGTGGGCTAATGGGATCAGGAATAGCGCAGGTAGGTTATTTTTTTTTAAATTATTATAAAGTTAGTAGGCCTACAAGATCATCATATATGTAAAAGTAATCTATAGACCACCCTCTTTCTTACCGAGGTGTCATAAAATACGACTAAGGTAAGTTGATGTCAGGCAGGCGGCCGGTCTTAAAAATGCAGCCAAATCATGTGACAGCATGTTTATAACATGTGCTGACCCTATCTATAAAATACATTTTTTGTTAAAATACTTTTGTTATTACTAGTAACTTTAAATAGTTATTATCAAAATTTAGAAACTTCTGTTTGTACACTTAATTGTTTTTAATAACTTGGTTTATTAACTTAAGGTTGCAGCTCAAGCAGGCCAAAATGTCACCATAGTCGACCTTAAACCTGAGTTACTTGAGAACGCTCAGAAATCAATCCAAAATAATCTTCAGAGAGTAGCTCGCAAAATACACAAGAGTGATCCAGCAAAAGTTGACAGTTTTGTTCAAGAAGCAAGTAATAGAATTAAGGTGTCAACTAATTTGGAGGATGGAGTCAATGCAGATTTGGTTGTAGAGGCCATTGTTGAGATACTCAATGTTAAGCAGGAGCTTTTTAATAAGCTAGATCAGGTAAGATATATTAATGTTATTAAGTATAATTTATTTGTTAGAGAATGTAGTGGTATCCGGCTGAGTAGAGTGGCTCATTTCATACAGAGGTATTGTAAAAGATGACTAAAGTAAGTTGATCCACTGTGTTATCTGTCTGAGTAGAAAAGACCACTCTTATTCTCACCGAGGTGTCGCAGGGGGCGTCTAAGGTAAGTTGACGTCAGGCAGGTGGGCAGCTGTGAATTACCTAACCAAATATTGTTACATGTTTATAACATGTTGTGGCGACCTTACTTATAGTGGGATAAGGGCAGGAGAATGATGATGTTATAGAATGTAGATGAGGTATAAAAACTTAGCTAGCTATAATCAATGTTTATTTATAACATAATAAAGCAGAATAGTTCTTGTTTAATAGAAATTACTTTGGAATAACAATAATTATCTGTACATATAACAATTATATACATATGTACATATACGTACATATAAATTGTCTCACTTCGTAGGTTAGCTGGCAGAGATCTATGTCATAGGGATAACTTGACCTTTGTACACTTTTTTTTTCCAACATTTTTTATGGTACGTAAATAAATAAATATATTTTGCTGCTGAGTTTCTTCCTTCTCAAAACAAGCAATTTTCTGAAAGTTATGAAGTGCATGATTTAAAAGTAAAAAGTTGAATTAAAATTTGTTTATTTAATTTCCAGTTGTGCCCTGAACACACAATCCTTGCTAGTAACACTTCATCTATTTCTATTAATGAGATTGGGGCTGGAATCAAGAGGAAAGATAGGTAAGTTCAATGACAATCCTTACATGTTATAGAACAATATCCTCTTGAATACCTTATTTACCTGAAGGATTTTATTGTTAATGCTGATCCACTAGATAAAAGTAATGGCCTGTTACTATCTGCTGCATAGGCCTCCTTTCTCCTTTTGGAGAGAAGTATTGGAGCTAAAACCTAGCTCGCTGCTCCAATGGGGATTGCTAGGTTACACATATCCCCAGAATTCTCTAGATATATGCAGGTTTCCTCACGATGTTTTCCTTCACTGGAAAGCGTGTGATAAATTGCAATTATCAATTAGACACAAAGTTTTAATAGAAAACTCATTGGTCCCTGCCCAGGTTTTGAACCCTAGACCTCCTCGAAAGAGGCGCACGGTGTTACCATCAGCTATCACAGCTCTTCCACTACATAATACAATTTAAATGAATAGTTAATAGCAATTGCAAATAAAAATTAACAAGCGCAAAGAATTAATCAAGCTTAGGTCTCACTTAAGGCATAATATGCTAGTGTTGCTAGGGTTCATTCGATTTATATAATTTTGTGTTTAAATGGTAGTTTTGTGAAAATTTTACACCTTTTTTTGGTTTCCAATTATTCCTGTTACTATCCCACTGTTGATAATAGGTCTCTTCTCCCCGTTTTTAGAGAGGATTGGAGCTAATACCTACCACGCTGCTCCAATGATGATTGGTAGGTTACACATACCTTCAGAGTTTTCTAGAGATATGCAGGTTTCCTCACGATTTATTCCTTCACCAAAAAGAATAGAAGAATAGAAAAACTCATTGGTGCCCGGGTTTGAATCTGTAATCGTCTCTAGAGATTAACACGGTCTCACCGCTGTGCTATCACAGCTTATCGGAATCGAGACGACGAACTTAAAATGTGATCGAAATACAGGCAACCCTATAACCTTATGCTCCACAGTCGGTCTTTTTTTTTTAATTTAAAAATAAACTTTATTGTTTAATTTAGATTTGGCGGGCTGCACTTTTTTAATCCTGTGCCAGTAATGCGTCTTCTAGAAGTCATTAAAAGTGACAAGATATCCGAAGAGACGTATCAGGCTATGATGGAATGGGGCAAATCTGTCGGCAAGACTTGTATTACATGCAAGGATACCCCTGGCTTTGTGGTGAATCGACTCCTCGGCCCCTATAGTGCTGAAGCGCTGAGAATGTATGAGCGAGGTAGGAGATTTTTGTCTATGGTTGATAAAGATAAGCGCACATTTCGGTATCTGATGTAAATTGTGAAGTCTGGAAAATTCGTATATTTTTATCTATATGGGTAATTTGAGATTTTATCTTAATAAAATATGGTTTTCAGTTATATTTTTTATTGATGTACCATAAAAAATGTTAGATATTTTTTTGGTAAAAAATGCGTACAAAGGTCAACTTCTCCCTATTTATATTCATTCATCATGAAATATAAATTGGTAAAGGCTGCAAGTATTACCTTACCCGGTTCACCAGTAAACATTTTTTTTTCACGCAGTGTATGTCACTTGACTTTCATGATCATAAAGATGCTTTAATTTCTGGGTAAAATTTATGTTTAGTGTGAGTGTGGGTTGTATTTTAGTTTGGTGATGGTTATCGTTTATATTATTTTCTAATGCTACATGTTCAAGATAAAAGAATGGATATTTCGCTTAAAATTCAATGTTGTATAGATTTTTTGTGTTTTTTATTAGGTATTCAAAAAAAATTAACTTACACTGCACACCACGGTATTTATGAAACATCTGTTATTCCGTATTCTGGGTCTATGGTAGTCGTTACTGCCCCGGAATTAAAAAAATAAAGTGTGTTGAGGCTTTTAAGCCAAGAGCTATAAATTTTTTTAATATTTTTTCTTTTGCTAGTCGTCGTCTTTACGTTAGATATAGTCGTTGTAGCTTCATTAATCATATTGATCCTTGACGGTTTAAAAGAGCTTGAAAGAGCTTATTTGAATATAGATTATTTTGATTTGATTTGATAGTGTTTTTCGTCTGCCGGCTTGAATAAAAGATTTTAATTTTTATCACTGTTTATTTGTTTTTTTTTCATTTCGTTTTGAGCCTACGTTGTTTGAATATTGGTTGGTATGTGTATCTTATGTTTTTTTTAAATATATTAATGAGAGAATTAGTTTTTTATACATTACCGATTTGTACATCAACGCTTTCTGGGTACTTAATTGAAATCAATTTTCATATAAATATGCGCGTAATTGCTTTGGGCATTGGAAAAGACGACTACAAAAAATATTATTTACATTATTATTTATTATGCATGTGGGTTTTTGTAATTATGTTGTAAGTATTTTTTTTTACATAATATTAAAATAATATTTGTTCTTACTATTTAATCTATACTTATAATAAATCTGTAGAGAGGTCAATTCTGTAACTGGAATATATTTCCAAAATAACTATCAGGGGGTGATTAGGGATCGATACTGATGCCAAAAATGCAATCAGTAAAAATTTTGTCTGTCTGTCTGTCTGTCTGTCTGTATAACCGTTATAGAAACAAAAACTACTCGACGGATTTTAACGAAACTCGGTACAATTATTTTTCATACTCCTGAGCTGGTTATAGTATACTTTTCATCACGCTACAATCAATAGGAGCAGAGCAGTGAAGGGAAATGTCGGGAAAACGGGACAAGTTACTCCATTTTTTAAGCTTCCGTCGCGTGTGCAACCTTGATGGTTAAAGCTACACAGAAATCATGTATGACGGAAATGTTCTCCTTAAAATTATATAAAAAATATCCCAGGACAGCATATGTCTATCTTTTATGGTTGACTCACAATAAGACGTGTAACTCCCGATAGCTTAGCAGTTCGAAGCTTTCTGGTTATATTTGTCTACTCCTACGTTTATATCACTCTCAGTCATCCCTAAATAAAAAAGTGAGTAGTATTAACCATTGTACAAAAAAAGAATCATTGAAATCGGTATAGAAACACCAAAGTTATACATGAAATACGCTAATAATAAGCCATCGCGCGTGAATACTGAATCATGCTATAAGGATTATCACTACATAGTATAAAACAAAGTCACATTCTTTGTTTGTTCCTATGTCCCTATGACTGCTTAAATCTTTAAAACTACGCAACAGATTTGATGCGGTTTTTTTAATAGATAGAGTGATTCAAGAGGAATGTATAATAACATTCAATATGGAGTAGAGAAATACTGTAATGTTTCTAATGTGATGTCGTAAATAATTACTTTTTTTTCTTTATAATTAATAATTACTTTGATGTTAGATATAGCAGGAAATCTTCTTGGTATAGGGAGAGGGGAATTGTTTTTCTTCAAATTTAACGCGTGCGGGCCACGGGCAGTAATGAATAAATTAAAACTACTGGATCGATTTTAATAATTTTTTTCACTGAGTGACATAGGCTATAGGTATATTTTAAACCCGTGCGAAGCAGGGTAGGCCGCTAGTAAATAATAAAATTCAAATTCAAAGAAACTTTTTTACTAAGTATTTTTTTACAATGTAACGTCTAATTCTATAAATTAATGTAATTTTTTTTACATAAACAAAAACCTATCTCTGAATTTGAATAAAGCTAACTTACTATACGTGGTTTATAATGCAATTACAAATTTTGTCTCCACTTTTTGTTTCTCTTTATTTAAAAAAAAACCTGAAATAAGAAATATAAATATATTTTTAATAATATAATTATTATATCACGAGTACAAATTATTAACAAACGACGCGGACACTTTTGGTACATTAAATATCATTATAACATATATCAATGTTCCTGGGAAAGTATTTTCAAAAAAACTGCTTTTTTTAAATGTATATAAAATGGCAACTTTAATACATATTGCACGTATAGCGGGTATTCCTGATCTTGACATGACGATCGGCCACTATGTTAGTAATTAACATTATATTGAATTTCATTGTGATTATTTATAATATATGTTAAATCGGTTGATTATATTTTCTCAGGAGATGCCTCTAAGGAAAACATAGATATAGGGATGAAATTAGGAGCCGGATATCCCATGGGCCCCCTAGAATTGGCGGACTATACCGGCCTGGACACAAATAAATTTGTGTTAAGCGTTCTCTACGAGAAAACCGGTGACCCTGTCTTCAAACCGATACCACTTCTGAACAAAATGGTAGCTGAGGGGAAACTTGGTATCAAAACCGGGGAGGGATTCTACAAGTATAATAAGTAAAATTACATTAAACACGTTTTTTTAGAGTTTGTCTTTATATTTTTGCTATTATGTATAATCTATGCTATATATTATCTACATTAAAATTTTTGACATTTGACAAAGTTATTTGTGAATCTGTGAGTAACCATGTGCATCAATCATTAGTGTACGTAGCCATCTTTAATTTTTCTTAAAAGGAAATCACTACGAATTCACTTAAACTATACTTTAAGCATTTTCAGATATTAAAAGAAAACTATACACTGTCCATTATATTAACCATCTTTTGACAGATTGACGATTTACATATTTAGTGATGTCCTAAAGATTCTCGTATGCGATACCATTCCGATTATAGTACCTACTATCATTAATCGAATTACGTACCTAAGTAATTCGATTAATGATAACCTACGTAAACTAATAACAGATATAGAAATCAACATTTTGATTTAATATTGCCTTAGTTTTTTGAAAATAAATGTTAATCCGTGTGTATTTATTATAATCATAAAAAATATATTATACATCAACTGGCAACATCAACAGACCTTCCGCTCGGCCGCCATTTTGACGTGATCTGTCACTCTCAACGAAACGCCCGTGATAGTCACACGCATTTACGTTCGCTGAGTGTTCTCTCGCATCTGTTACACCTTGAGTTAAGTAGCTTTATTCTAGTGGTTTGCTCCGGAGCGGAATCTTGACAACCGGTGAAATTCACCGGTGATTTGCCGACCTCCGGTTTTTCACCGGTGATCTCCGGAGCTTAGTTTTTGGTGTAAAAGTATGCAATTGAGAAAAAGAAGCGAACGATGTACCTTATATTGAGTTATGTTAAGGCAATCCGTTCGCTCGTTTTATACTGCTCCTGCTAACTTAAAACACGTAAAATAATTACATTCATTTAGAATTTCTGGGCACTTCAAATAGTATAAACCTATTAATTATTCATAAAATATATTTTTTTAATGTTACATCAAAAGGTTTAGATTGTTTAGGTAGTGATAAAGATACATAACAAATTTTCGCCTTTATGTTTATATTAAGTTATGAAAATAAAAAAATATAATTAATTTAACTTATATACGATTAGGTTAACTTAAATACAATTTTACATTACAATTACAGTACAATTACAATACAATTTACAGTCACCTGATGACAAAATATCTTCTTTGTGTTGACAAAGGACGATGGACGATGGACGTCCACTGCCGACTGACACCACCACAGATGGACATAGGTCTCTTCATGGAATCTCCACACCACACGATCTTGTGCCGCTTAAATCCAGCGGCTCCTTTTTGAGTTCGTCGGTCCATTTCGTGGGGGGGGGGTCTGCTGACAGTGCGTTTTACGGTGCAGGGTCGCCATTCCAAAACCTTGAGACCCCAACGCCCATCGGTTCTCCGAACTATTTGCCCCGCCCATCGGTTCTCCGAACTATGTGCCCTGCCCATCGCCACTTCAGCTTCGCGAAACGCTGAGCTATATCTGTCACTGTGGTTCTTCTACGGATCTCCTCATTTCTGTTTTTATCACGGAGAGATACTCCGGCGTAGCTCGCTCCATTGCCATCTGAGCCTTCTTATGAGGCCCATAGTCAGTGACCACGATTCAGATCCTTATGTCATTATTGGAAACACGCACTGTTCGAAGACTTTGGTCTTCAAGCAATGAGGTATTTTGGACGAAAAGATCTCGCGTAGCTTCCCAAACGCTGCCCCGCCGAGTTAGATTCGGCGAATAACCTCTTTCTCAAAATTGGACCTACCTAATACGACTGTATATCCCAGGTATATATACTCGTTCACAATTTCAACATGGAAATATGAGCTGTGTTAAGATCACTCCAGAGATGCCGAATCGACTATCGGTATGTCCAAGTGCTGAAGTGTTAGTTTGAAAACTCCACAATATTTATCCGTGTCCAAGACAGAACTACGAGACCAATTTAAACGAGGCGAGCTGTGTGACAGGGAGATGTCATCTCCCCAAAGCTGTTTACCGCTGCATTGGAGGAAGACTTTAAGCTTAGCTTTTGGATCAGCACGGATACGGTGTCAAAATTAACGGCGAGTACACCTTAGATTTGCCGACGAAATAGTCGTTATGGCAGAGTCTCTGGACGACCTTAACACTCAGCGGGCGATTGAGCGAGCTATGCTAGTATATCTCTACGCGATCAAATCAGATCCGTAGAAGAACCAGAGTCATAGCCCATCGTATCGCAAAGCTGAAGTGGCAAGCGGCTGATAGCCGATTCAGACTCAGATAGGAAATTCCGTTCGACTATGATTGAGACGACATTAGATCGATTGACGTCAACTTAAAACATTCTGTCACAAACTAACGAATTACGTTGTAGAAAATATGTTATCTAGTTCGCGTAGGTTGTAGGCTGCGTAGGTTCATCTATGGGATTTTCTATCTACCTAAGATTAATGGAGATAATAAATGTAATGTAAGGAAAATGAGGAGAGCGGAAGTTGAAGCATAGAGAAGTGAAGTTATCTGTGTAAATAAGCAATAAATAAATCCTTAAATTGTTTATTTGAGTCATATTTCTTTTATTTTAGTTGTATCTGTAAGTTAGGTAGCCGAAAGAGAATCACCGGAGAAAAACCGGTTTTGCTCCGGAGTTTTTGGCGAGTACTTGTACCGGTGAATCACCGGTGATTCTCCGGTACTCACTGCTCCGGTGCAAACCACTACTTTATTCCTCGGAAAAACTTTTGTGAAACTTATATTAATTGATCGTGAAAATGCCGAAAGGACGTGTGTTGAAAGCACAATCGAGACAGTTAGTGTTAAAACTTCATGAGTATTTTGAGCAAGAAAAACAAAATGGCGGACCTCTTATACCTATCACGCAAGTCCGAAACCGTGTTGCAGCCGCGTTGGGGATCAGTCTATCAACTGTGACTAAAATCACTACTGATGCCTACGGCAGGAGCGGCTTGGAGCAAAACAAACCATCTACACCAAAAAGAAAGCGCCGGGCTCATAAGGTGACAGCTGTTGATGACTTTGACGCTGACGCTATTCGTCGTCATGTATATGATTACTACTTGAGAAAAGAAATTCCAACTTTGAGAAAACTTATTGTTTCTTTGAAAAGAAGTGGTCTATTTCATGGTGAAAAATCTTCTTTGGTCAAAGTTTTGAACACAATTGGCTTTTCATATAAAAAGTTAAATAAAAGAAAATTATTAATGGAACGCACAGATATAGCTATAGCACGTTGTGATTTTTTAAGAGAGGCAAAGAAAATACAAGATTGGGCAAATATTGTTTTCACGGATGAAACATGGCTCAACGCTAACCACACACTATCTCGTTTCTGGACTGATGATACTGCTGATTCCACTTCCTCAGTACCAATGGGAAAAGGTGAGCGCCTAATCATTTGCCATGCAGGTACAGCAAAAGGATTTGTACAAGACGCACTGTTGGCATTTAAATCGAAGAAATCAAATGACTACCACGAAGAGATGAATGCAAATGTGTATGAAGAGTGGTTCAAAAAAATGCTCATTTCATTGGAAGAACCATCAATAATTTTTATTGATAATGCGCCCTACCACTCCCGTCAAATTGACAAAATGCCAACACAGGCTAATAAAAAGCATGAAATAATTAATTGGCTTCGGGACAATGGAGAAAATGTGGACGACTCAATGTTAAAAGTTGAATTAATAAAAATATTAAAAACCAAAAAGAGAGCAAAACGCTATGTAATCAATGAAATGGCAGCAGAATATGGCCATACTGTTCTTCGGATTCCTCCATACCACTGCCAGTACAACGCAATAGAACTTATATGGGCACAAGTAAAAGGGCATGCTGCGAGATGCAATACAAGCCCCCCATTCACAGCGAATAAAATGTTGCAATTGCTAAAAAATGCTTGCACCCACGTAACGGCCGAGAACTGGGCAAGTGTGGTGGAAAGAACTAAAAGAGTAATATTCTCTGATTGGGAACGTGATATTGCGTTTGATAATATATTATCTACACAAGAGCTAATAATAACTGCTACTGAAGACTCCTCATCGGAGGAGTCTAGTGTTGATTATCATTCCGACGACTCGTGCTAATAAAATAAATTAAAATATCCTGATTGTTTTATTTGTATTCATGTATTAACTAAGAAGAAAGTAAAACTTTATATAATGTTATTAAATGTCTTTTAATACTCGTAACATCGATTTCTACCGATTATTTTTAATCTGTGGCATAATCGTAGTAACCATTATGTGTGACATCACTAAGTGGGCGGTACCCATCCATAAAGTACAAATATTATTTGTATGATATTTGTACGTAAGCAATACAAAACTTAATGAGCGTGAGCTGTCAAAAGACTGATAATATGATGGACGCAGTATAAAGATCAATAAAGAATCAAATTCAAATTCAAATTCAAAATATTCTTTATTCAAATAAACTTGTAAACAAATGCTTTTGAATCGTCAACTCTACCGCTGGTTCGGAAAGCTGTCTTAAAATATAGTTAACATGTTAAATTATCGATTTAACATGTTAACTATATTTTAAGGGAGAATTTGGAAATATTTATGTGTTACAAGTTTCGTGAAATAAACCCCTTATAATTGATGTAAATTAAAATTTCATCATTTCATTTCAGATCATTTTGGAATTAACTTCTTTTTTCAATTATTTTTTACAAAGTGAAAAATCAATGTTCGTTTACGTATAATTCAAATTTGTAATTTTTAAATGAGTGTGTATAACAAATTTCACTAGATTTTTTTTTTTAAACAACAAATATTTTATTTATGTATTGCTTATAACAGATTTTTTCCTTTTATATTTTATTGTATTTAACGGTTTAAGGTTAAAGTTTTGTAACGATATTAAGAGCAGAAATGTTTATTTTTGTAAAAAATATATTTTGTACTTTTTTATATCGTTTTTTTTATTTCATAGATCATAATTAAGACCGAGTTCTAGTGTCGGCATTTTTTTAAATAATATTATCGAATTACAGAATTGGTATGGAAGCTCTTGATGTAAGGTCATCACTGATTTTCTATTCAATATTTCCCGAATTAGCTTCCGCCGTATGGTATCCGGCTGAATAGAATAGTACCACCCTAATTTCTTACCGAGGTGTCGTAAAAGGCGACTAAGGTAAGTCGACCCGACGTGTGGTATCCGGCTGAGTAGAATAGACCAACATCATTTTTTACCCAGGTGTCGTAAAAAATGACTAAGGTAAGTTGACCCACTGACTAGATAGAATAGACCACCCTCTTTCTTACCGACGTGTCGTAAAATATGACTAAGGTAAGTTGATGTCAGGCAGGCGGCATGTTTATAAAATGTTGTGCCGACCCCACTTAGAGTGGGATAAGGGCAGGAAGATGATGATTTCCCGAATTAGCTTATAGGTATATAGATTTACTACACAGATTAAAAAATAAATTAACTCAGTGTTACTAGGCCTAAAGTGGAGCTATCTTTATCCAATGTTTAATGTATCTGACGTAAATAATTTCGTTATTCAACTTATGACGTAATATACGGTTTTCCTTAATATTGTGATTATTATCAATTAGATTATGAATTTGATTTAATAGGAAATTTTAGTGTATTGCAATATCAGTTTTAGTCGATCAATATCTTTATAATAATAATTAATCTTTATATCCCTGGGTCATAGAATGACTATTATTGCAAATAAAGATGAATTAGGAGAGGAGCAGCAATAAAAAATATTGCGGAAACGGCAAAATTTAAAGCTTTCCTTGCGTGCGCTAAGTAAACGGTAATAGTTATTTAAAAATCTCTTATAATTAACTCAAGATCTAACTTCTTTTGTGTTTCAAATTTCAATAAAATTAGTGACACAGCTAGTCTTATTAATCATATTGATCCTTGACGATTCGAAAGTGCTTAAAAGAGCTTATTTGAATAGGTTATTATTTTGATTTGATTTGAGTTCTACTTATATCTTAGTCCTTATAAAGTTAACCTCTTAGTTTTGATTATTTGACTGGCCCGTTTGAGTGGGTAGTGACCATGCCTTCAGCTCGGGTCGCGGGCTCGATTCCCGCCGACATTTGCAATAAATGATTTTGTTGGTATTTGAGCCTGTGTATATATATATTTAAGTATTAAAAAAATATATAAGTATATATTCACCAGTTGTCTGTCTACCATAACACAAGTATAAGTTACTTTGGGGACGGACGACCGTGTAAGTGTCCCATATAAGTAAGTAAGTAACGGCCCGTTACTATCCCACTGCTGGGCATGGGCCTCTTCTCTCCGTTTTTGGAGAGAAGGATTGGAGCTAAGAACTACCACGCTGCTCCAATGCGGATTGGTAGGTTACACATATCCCCAGAATTCTCTAGAGATATGCAGGTTTCCTCACGATGTTTTCCTTCACCGAAAAGCGTGTGATAAATTGCAATTATCAATTAGACACATAAGTTTTTACTAGAAAACTCATTGGTGCCTGCCCGGGGTTTGAACCCTAGACCTCCTCGAAAGAGGCGCACGGTGTTACCGCTGGGCTACCACAGCTTATAGTGTCCCATATATTTATTATTAATTATTATTGATTTCTTAGTCCTAATAAAGGTAATTTATTTCAGGAGACGCATCAGCCCCCCGGGATATCGATATAGCGATGAAATTAGGCGCAGGCTATCCTATGGGACCATTAGAGTTAGCTGATTTTACAGGACTGGACAACAAGAAAGCAATTTTAGCTGTTATGTTGGAGAAAACTGGAGAACCCGTGTTTAGGCCCATACCTGTGTTAGATAAATTAGTTAGCGAAGGAAAGTACGGCAGAAAATGTGGAGAAGGCATTTATAAATATGACTGAGTGAGATGTTAAGCGAAATCAACATCCAAGATGCGATAATATTGTAAAAAATATATATTTTAATAAAAATATATATAGTTATTTAATAAATATATATAATAGTTATTTAATAATGATATACATTGTTTTATTTCAACCTACAAATGGGTGTTATTTTTGGGCAAAAGTCGTACAACTTGAGCCTAACATTACAACTTTAATAATTCTTAGTCTAAGGTCTCAGAAAACAAAATATCGTTTCTGTTACCAAATACCTGAAAAACGGTATTTATAATTCGCCCCGTGAGTATCGATGTGTATTCAAAATGCTTAAGGGTTTTATTATTTCACGTTGCAGGCGAAAGTCTGGCTGTGTCAAATTTGTATGTTTGTTACGTTTTCACTACTAAGCCGTTCAACTTATATTGATGACTAGCTTTCGCCAGCGGCGCCACCCGCTTGAAAAAAATTAAAACTGTAATGTAGTCTTTTGATAACCATAAAAATGGATAAAGTGGGTTAAACTTAAAAGCTAGACATATGCTGTCGCGGACTTTTATTTAGAACTTTTAGAGGGGAACAATTTTGTGATACACGATTTTTGAATAACTATCACCATTTACTCAGCGTACGCAAGGAAAATTTAAATTTGGCCGTTTTCGTAATATTTTTTATTGCTGCTCCTCTCCTATTCATCTTAGCGTGATGTTATATAGGCGATAAATGCCTATATGGCCTATGGCCTTTGGACTATCTTACACTGAAATCAAATCGGTCCAGTAGTTCCTGAGATTAGCGCGTTCAAACAAACAAACAAAGTCTTCAGCTTTATATATTAGTAGTATAGATTGTAAAGGGGGTTGTGTTATGCAAATATTGGGATTTTGAAATAATATTTGAACTTGTAACCATCAATCAAATTGTAATTATTTTTTTTTGAAAAGATTATCCGGCGAGTTTCTTGCTGGTTCTTCTCGGTAGGAGCAAACTTCCGAATCAGTGGTAGCTACTACTGATTCTTTAAAAACATTTAACGATTCAAAAGTGCTGAAAATAGAATAAAGAAAATTTTGAATTTGAATAACTTTTCGATAGCTTTATCTTAAGTGCGATCTCTTCAGGGTGAATCAATATTATAAGACATAAAGGAAACAACACAAAATTCGGCTGTAAACTGTCAAATTTATGAACACAATATCTTTAAAAGGGGAATTTTTATTGATAAAATGCGAATATTGTATTGTAAAACCGATAAACATCCGTCAAAGTTGATTTATTGGTGATTAGATAAAGTACCGCACTCGGAACTTGCTCAGTTTTATAAAGAGAACTAAGCATAAATGGTTTTTTAATCTATTCTAATATAATTCTTTTGTGTTAATACATAATTACGTCATTTAAAAAACGTAAAAGCCGAGGTACTTGTGAAAAAGCAGTAAAAGTGCTAAATTTAATTTATATTGAATAATTTATAAATAAGTGAAATAGTGTGTGTATGATTGTATTGCATGTGTGTGTTGTGGTTTATTTTTTTTTTACCTAAAATACTTATATGCTGTGAACTCTGAACCTTTCATCGACTTTGTTATAGGTATTATCTTTAAAATTTAAATGAACTTATCTTGTATATGTAATCTGAATTTCGGAAACGGCTCTAACGATTTTCATGAAACTTAGCATGTTGGGGTTTCGGGGACCATAAATGGATCTATCTTTCATTAAAAAAAACGTCGTTTTATCCCTGTTTTCAGATACTGAGAAACTGATACAATATTATTAAAAAACAAATGTTAATTACTGTTGCTTTCAGAGATATAATAGCTCGGTTGGGAAATTGCGAGAGAAAATACCTCTGATCAAGTTCCATATATGACGTCCTTTCCTTCTTTTTCTTTTCATATTGCATCTTTTTTATATGCCGTGTGGTATACGGCTGAGTAGAATAGACTACCCTTATTTCTTACCCGAGGTGTCGTAAAAAGACAGGTAAGCTGTCAGGTAGGCGGCCAGTCGTAAAAAAACTTCCAAATCGTGTAAAAACATATTTAAATTGTTGTACCGACCTCATTTAAAATAGGATAAGGGCGAGAAAATGAAGAAGAAAAAGAATAACTTTATTGCACAAATAAAATACAGAGTGAAAAGAACAAGAGACATAGATAATAGAAACAATTAAAAGTGCAAAGGGCGGTCTTATCACACTGTTGTGATCTCTTCCAGACAACCCCTTGAAAGAGAGGATCTTTTATATAATTATCCGTGGGTTAGCACGCAGATAGTGTAAAATGATGGTGTATTTTTCAAAAAACATGTAACAAGATAATTTCATTCTTTCTATAGTCTCTATTATTGTCTCTATTACCTTTCGTTGTAGGCAGTAAACTCAAATAAATCAAAATATGAATACATAAGTAGGTAGTTTTTTTTGCGGTCGATTGTACGTCACTTTGTAAACAGGTCATTAGGTAAATCACTTTGTGGTTTTAATTTCATTTCGGGTATTTTGCAACGTGTTAGTATTACTATTCGTAATTTATTGCTGACATTTTGGTTAGCAATAACTTTGAACGATTATTTTTACTTATTACTTTGTTTAAAGCTGGTTTGTTAATGCGTTTTGTGAATTGGAATTAATTAGTTGAAAATTAGTGTGAATTAATTAATATTTATTAGTGGGAATTAGTGGTAAGTTTAATGTTTATCTTCATTGATGTTTTTTGATGGACAATAGATATTTTCATGGGATTTCTATACCATAGATTGTGCTGGTTGAATGTAGGGCTTTCTCGCGACTTTCTTCATGTTTAATGGACAATAGATATTTTCATGATATATCTGCAACATGCGATATTGTGCCGGTTGAATTTAGGGTTTTCTGGTTTCTCTTTATGTTGTTTAATTGGATGTTTAAGTGGGGTAATGACGGTTTACTAAATAACAACCTCACTTTCTCTAGCGATTCCTATTACAAAAAACCGCATCAAAATCTGTTGCGTAGTTTTAAAGTTTTATGCATACATAGGGAAATATGGACAAAGAATGCGACTTAGTTTTATAATATGTAGTGATGGGTGTATATTTGTATTTAAGTATGTATTTATAAAACATATAAGTATATATTCACCAGTTGTCTGTCTATAACACAAGTATTAAGTTACTTATTTTGGGGACGGACGACCGATAAAAATATGGAATTTAAAAAAAGACTTTTCTTTTGCTGGTGCTATTTGGGACTTGATTCCCGGTATTTTACTTCTCTAGTCCGGCCGTTTCTCACTGAGCTATTATAACTTTACAAATGACAGCAAAATAATCTTTCTATTCCATTTATATTTTAGTTTTCAATGTTGAAAATAGGCATAAAACATTTTAGTTTGAATAAAACCTAGCTAGATCGATTTATTGTTCGCGAAATCTTACCCCCATTCAGTATGAATTTCATGAAAATCGTTGGAGCCGTTTTCGAAATTCAGATTCTATATATACAAATACTAGTAATATCCCGCGGTTTCATCCGCGTACATACCGATCTCATGGCAGTGAAAAGTCCACTAAATGTAGTTATATTGGCTTAACTACAGTTATTGGATATATGGTATCGCGGATTTTTTTTACGCACGCGATGATAGGTTATGACTAATTTTTTTACAGCTTACCTACTACATTTTTATTTTATTAGTCTATGTTGCTCAGTAAAAATACAGTTATCCAATGGTGAAAGAATTTTTTAAATCGGTCCAGTAGTTTTTGTGTGAAAACATTACAAACATAATTTTTCCAAAACAATTTTTTTTTACAAATTGTTCCACTTTATGATATTAAATTAAACTTAGGTATGTCACCTATAACCAGACTAGAAGAACCAAGAAATTATTTTTAGAAAATTTTGGCCCTCGGTAGGAATCGAACCGGCGAACCGCTGTAGGTTACTGCTACCTGCGCCAAAATGTCTGGCCAATTGTTATTAACATTAGTTGTATTTTGTTCCAGGAGCACGACTAAATGAGTGATGTGGGCAAGAGACCGACCGAAAGGAAGACGCTGCGCCGTCAGAGGTCCATATACCAGGTGACTTCTATTCTGATCTGTTCTTCCATAGATGCCTCCATAATCCACCATAGCTCATCTCTTACATCGTGAAAGCTAACAACACTTATAACAGCGGCTTCCATCTATATTTCAACTCACTAAATATATAGGCGTCCAAAAAGCCTTGTATATCTTTAATATTTAAAAATGGGTTAACCTTAAAAGCTAGACATATGCTGTCGCGGACTTTTATTTAGAACTTTAAGAGAGGAACAATTTTGTAATACATGATTTTTGAATAACTATTACCGTTTAGTCTTTAGCTTTGAAAGTTTTAAATTGCCGTTTTTATAATATTTTTTATTGCTGCTCCTCTCCTATTCGTCTTATCGTGATGTTATATAGCCTTCCTCGATAAATGGACTATCTTACACTTAAAGAATTATTCAAATCGTTCCAGTAGTTTCTGAGATTAGTGTGTTCAAACAATCAATCAATCAATCAATCAATCAAACGAACAAACGTTTTAACTTTATATATTTTCGGAATCTCGGAAACGGCTCCAACGATTTTCCTGAAATTCAGCATGTAGGGGTTTTGGGGGAGAAAATCGATCTAGCTAGGTTTTATTTAAAAAAAATCTTAATTACTTTTGTATTATGGATCATCTGCTGGCCCGTTGGAGCAGTGGGTAGTGACCCTGCGTTCAGCTCCACGGGTCGCGGGTTCGATTCCAACCGCCGAGGGCCAACATTTTATATAAATGAATTTGTTGGCCTTTGAGCCTGGGTGTATATTTGTATTTAAGTATGTATTTAAAAATATATAAGTATATATTCAACAGTTGTCTGTCTACCATAACACAAGTATTAAGTTACTTACTTTGGGGACGGACGACCGTGTGTGTAAGTGTCCCATATATTTATTTATTTATTTATCTTCATCAAGTGACACAAAATTCTATAAATTATGTAATACAATGAATCAAGTCAATTAAGCGTAAATTAATTTTGAATTCGGTAAGTTTAATTACAAAGCGTGCGATATAAATTTAATGGATGCAGTAAATATATTTATAATCATAATAAATTATTTATAACTAATGTTTTGAAGATCCAAGAAGCCGAAACATTGATAAGAACGTGTTATCATTTCATGGTAGGAAAAAAATACTGCGTATTACGATATGAGTGCGTTGACATAAACTGTGATAGCCGAAAATTATTGGTAGTGTAGGGTACGTTAACGCTTAAGTTGTCGCGAAGCCGGGTACTAGTCTATCTATATCTATAGTAATATATAAAGCTGAAGAGTTTTTTTCTTTGTTTGATTGTTTGAACGCGCTAATCTCAGGAACTACTGAACCGATTTGGAAAATTCTTTCAGTGTAAGATAGTCCATATATCGATGAAGGCTATAGGCTATATAACATCACGCGAAGATGAATAGGAGAGGAGCAGCAATAAAAAATGATACGAAAACGGCAAAATTTAAAGTTTTCCTTGCGTGCGCTGACCAAACGGTGATAGTTATTCAAAAATCATGTATTACAAAATCGTTCCCCTCTAAAAGTTCTAAATAAAAGTCCGCGACAGCATATGTCTAGCTTTTAAGGTTAAGTCACATTAACCATTTTTATGGTTATCAAAAGATTATATTACAGTTTTAATCTTTCCATAAAGCCGCTGACGATTACCAGATTATTATGAAATAAAGTCCCCAAAAGCTTTCTGTCTGTATGTGATCGATTTTCTCAAAATCTACTGAACGGATTTTTGTAAGGTTTATACTAAAATATAGTGCAATTGTTACGGAAGGTTTAGGTTAATACTACATTACGGTTTTATGTAAATTCTGCTGAACAAGCAGCGCGGCTGAAAAAATATATCACCTGCTGAAAGCTTTACTTGCGTGCGCCGCGCATACCAATAGAGATACACTACCGTAATATACTAGAGAATTGTAGATCTACAAGAATACTATGATACACAAAGTCCGGGATAGTATATCTCTATCTATTTTTCTGACACAGAAGAAGCCACAGGCACAGCTAGCATTATAATATAACGGAGTGCCCTCCCCAGGTACACTACGGCCTTCGCCCCCGGCAAGACGACGAGGTGATGGCGAAGCCCCTGGCGATGCCCTCAGCTCCCGTGGAAGTCCAGGCCTACGAGCTCCAGGTCGCCGGCCATAGGAACGACAAAACAGAAAAACAATTTCTGGGTATATATAAAGTACTACAGTAATGGCCTGTTACTAACCCACCGTCAGAAGTGGGATAGTACCTACTTTCAGAACTGGGATAGGACCCACTTCTGAAATACTGTGTTTCCGAAGTGGGTGCACTTTCGTGCTGAGCCGTGGTCGAAAGTGGACGTGTCGTGATATAGGAAAATAATATAAGCATCATTTTTGAATCCCGAAACGTGGAATAGGATGCAAATTTATTGGACTGATATAAATTAAAGTAACGGCCAGTTACAATCAAAGTTACAGTTACATCTGCTGGCCATAGGCTTTCTCTCTCCGTTTCTGAACAGAAGGGTTGGAGTTAAGACCTACCACGCTGCTCCAATACGGATTGGTAGGTTACACATATCCCCAGTATTCGCTAGAGATATGCACGTTTCCTCACGACGTTTTCATTCATCGAAAAGTGTGTGATAAATTGCAATTATCAATTAGACACATGGCTTGAACTTGTGAATCCCTTGAAAGAATCGCACTCTCTCACTGCTGGGCTATAACAGCTATCAGATATAAAGTAAATAAATAATAATTAACCAGGTCTACTGCAATGCAGCAATGGCAGAGTCCTGAAGCCTATCCTGAAAGAGTCCCAAAAACGTGAGGTGGACTTCTACGATCGCGTTACCACATCCACCAACCCTGACCTGGTGGAGTTGAAGAAGTACATCCCGAAGTATTACGGATTCAAGAAGTTCACGTATAACGGCTTCGAGCAGGAGTACATCATGATGGAGGACTTGACTGAGAGGATGCTGGACCCTTGCATCATGGATGTGAAAATTGGTGAGAATTGCTTTTAATTCCATAAAAATAGTGCCTTGCGGATACGATCTTGCCTGATGAAAAACGAATGCTGCAGCCTAACGTAGACCTCTCTTGACAAACTCGTGCCCATTGTTTCTTTTTAGTAATTTTGAAAATCACAGGATGATATAGGCATAAAGGGAATTCCATTAGGTCGTAAGTGTGCGTAAAAAAGAGGAATCTATGTATGTACATACTACTTTTTAGCGTTGAAAGTGTTAAAATCACTTTTAATATTTTCGGAGTAGTCTATAATTTCGTTTTGTTTTTTAAATACTTTAATATTCATTGTCCGAAATTCTGCTCAAGATTCATGTATAGAACTTTTTACTTACTTGTTAATTGACTATGTCTTTTTCTATCGGATGAGCCTGATTGTTTTGAGCCCATCCGAGGCCCTTAATCATGAGCTCTTTACACGGCGTATAAATAAATTATAGGTAAAAGAACATGGGACCCTCTTGCGAGTCTGGATAAAATAAGGAGGGAGGAAAGCAAATACGCGCAGTGCAAGGAGGAATTCGGGTTCTGCATCCCCGGCTACCAGGTGTACAAGGTGGCCAGCGGCCGGCTGCAGAAGTACGGCAAGGAGTACGGGAAGAAGCTGCACGGGTCCATGGTGCGAGCTGGTGAGTGGGGGACATGTAGATCGTAAGGTCCAGAGTAGTAGAGCTCGGTACTAGCTGGTGAGTGGAAGAAATCAGCTGGTAGGTGCCAGATTTACCGGTGGGGGGAAAAAGATTGGTGCCTAGACCTACCGTGATGCTTCAATACGGATTGGCAAGTTACAGATATTCCCGGAAATCCCTAAAGTTATAGAGATCTCCTCACGTTTTTATTCAACGAAAAGCGTGCAAAATTGCGATTATCAATTAAGAACATACTTATGCGTCTAATTAAAAGAAAACTTATTGGTAAATGCCGGTTAAATTATCATTGGTGAATTGGTCATGCCCGTGGTTGGAATTTATGACCCCTGGAGAGAAGCTGTGTATCACCAACATAATACAAACATAAATACAGAGAAAATTACATCAAACACTAAGGTGGACAAACAGATCTTGTATAACCTAAGACATTAGATTTAGATTAGGCAAAACGATCGCGGGGAATCGCCGGTGCAAGCGGCACGGGATCTTGTTACATGATCTTAAAGAGACATTCGGTAGTAAAACAAAAGTAACGAAATACCAGTTCTAGTTTACAGAACTAGGCTTTATTAGGCCCCGTTTTGCCCAGTAACCGAAGCACCGTCAGAAGAGAAACTCCACGACAAAATCGAAAGGATTGTTGAGATTTTGGTAGTGTGTAATGTCTCTTCTTCTCTCTTTCGAGGAGGTCTAGGGTTCAAACTCCAGGCAGGCACCAATGAGTTTCTATTAAAACTTATGTGTCTAATTGATAATTGCAATTTATCACACGCTTTCCAGTGAAGAAAAACATCGTGAGTAAACCTGCATATCTCTAGAGAATACTGGATATATGTGTAACCTACCAATCCGCATTAGAGCAGCGTGGCAGGTCTTAGCTTCAATCCTTTTCTCCAAAATAGGAGAAAGGAGACCTAGCCTCAACAGTCGGATACTAACAGGCTGTTACTTTCCTTTTTATTACTTTTGCACCGGTTCAAGCTAATGACTTATTTATATTTTTTTGTACGTAATAGTTTATAGAATTAGGCGTTACTTTGCGGAGGTCCATAATACAAAAGTAATGAGAATATTATTTTGCTATAATCCGCGATAAAAGTGTACTATTCGTTCTCATACCTGATACATGCAGAATTTGTAAGAACTCATGCACTACCCGACACCGATGGCACAAAAATACACAACCACTGCACACATTCACCACCACAATCTCAACAATTGTTTCGCCCCGTAACCGAAGCATCGTCAGGAGATAGACTCCACGACAAAATCGTAAAGCACTTATAATTAATTACGCAAGGCTTAATTCTCCAAATTTAACGCGTGCGGGCCACTGGATCGATTTTAATTATAAATCTTTACGATTTTGTCGTGGAGTCTATCTCCTGACGATGCTTCGAGGATTGTAGCAAAATATAATAATATTCTCATTACTTTTGTACGTAATAGTTGTTAAACGTTTCAGCGATAAAGAACTTCCTGAACGGTCTGGGCTCGAGCCTGTGCCGCGCGCTCATCCTGCAGTTCCTGTCGGGCCTGTGGGGCGTGCAGAAGTGGGCCGCGCGCCAGAGCGCCGTCACGCTGTACGCCACCTCGCTGCTGCTGGTGTACGACGCGGCGCGCATCCGCGACTGCTGCGGGGAGGGCGACGTGCTCACGTTAGTGCACTTTATCTGGGATAAACCACCAGGGAATGGGTTTAGACTGGGCAGCAATGGGCTATACATCAATACCCTCATTTCTTCAAATTCACCTTGTTTGTCCAATGTATAATTAGTACACTTTATCGGGAAAAACTCCCAGGGAAGGGGTTTAGACTGGGCTGCAATGAGCTATACATCCATCGATCCCCTCAGTTCCACAGATTCACTTTTTTGTCCATATTAGTCCGATGTATCTTCTTCTTCTGTCGTATTCTTCATTAAATAATAAAATTCTATAATAAAATTCCGCAATCAATTTCAGCTTTGCCATTACATCAGTTTAAAAACACTGTTAAAAAGAGGCTGATACAGAAAGCCTACTATACTCTTGAAGATTATTTGAAAGATAAGAATGTGTGGATATAGCTCTCTTTGAACCTGTACAAGACAGTAACGACTTAATGTAAATAGTATTAAGAATTAAATTTTTAAAGAGCAACCGCCGAGTTACTTGCTGGCTCTTCGCGGTAGGAACAGCTTTCTGAACCAGCAGTAGAGTTGACGATTCAAAAGCACTTGTTTACAAGTTTATTTAAATAAAGAATATTTTGAATTTGAATTACTGAAGGTCGTGTCCTAGTTAAAAGTCCTTCACAGTTCTTAGAATTCGCTTCCATTTCTCTCGGTGTTCGGCTTTTCTTAGGGCGGAGAGACCAGTAAGTGCGGTCACTTAGTCACACCGACGACTAGGTGATCGGCCGCGGGGTCGTTTTCCTTCGACCTTGCCCACCACTATCAACTTGTCAATGTTATCTGGTTGAAGGCGAGCAATGTGACCAAAGTATCCTAAGATTCGTTGATAGCATATTGTCGAGAGCCGAACCTTAACTCTTGATTGATCCAATATAGACTTATTGGTCCTCTTCCGTCCGATGTATATTCAAATTCAAATAATTCTTTATTCAAATTGGCCTTTACAAGCACTTTCGAATCGACAAATTACAATGAAGCTACGACTGGTTCAGAAAGGTGCTCTTACCGAGAAGAACCAGTAAGAAACTCGGCGGTCACTCTTTTCAAAATTGAGTATTACAATAATGGCTTAATTAATTAAGAACAAATTAAAAAATTTACAATATAATCTAGTGTAGCTGGTCGCAACTTTAATTGTAGCTACTTTCATCAATGTTGCTTCAGCGGATTAGCCAAGTGTGAAATACATATATAAAGTAAACGGACAGACTTTAGTATGTGTAATATTAAGTATGGATCAAAATTCAATACACTAACGAAATTGACATCATCAATAATTGTATCTCTAATCGCTTATTGCCCTTCTTCTTTCTTCCCTTAGCGGTTTACTCACGGCTGAGCATCGTGATTTAGTTTTCACAAGAGAATGTCCCTTCTTCTTATTCAAATTTAACTAAAGTTACTTGTTCTAGATCTGGACTCAAATGTCGCCCACCGGTAGCGTTGAGAAGGAAGTCAATCCACTCCCTCCACAACCCGGCCACGGGGTCCAACTTCAGCGGCCAGATCTCATCCAAAGGGCCCGTGTACCAGAAGGTCAATTCCGTCCCACTCTCGCCCATGACGTTGGCCCAAAAGACCTTTGGTCCACAACCAGCAACCAAGTCATCCTGGAGCGAGGCGTTAGACAAATTGAACCACAACCACTCCTTCGAGCATAATTATGAGGATAAACTGTCCAAGATCAAAATGAACTATCGAGCCACCTTGGACCAGTTGGCCAGCGACGCTCCGTACCCAAACCCTTGGGGTACTGTTAAGATCATAGACTTCGCACATGCTTTCTTCAACGAGGAAGACAATATCCGTGTAGACACTAATTTCCGGGAGGGCATCGACAATGTAGTCGCCATGTTTGAATCGCTTTTAAGGGAAACGGACGATCAAGTGTTTTGAGTTAATTTAATTTGGTTATATGGTCTATGATTCTCCATCTTTTAAAGCAATGTCTAACTTTAAAATTAGACTTATTATAACTTATCTATAATGGGCTTTTATAATCTACCGTTTTAGAATAGTTTATATATATGTCCAAAACTTTAATACCACTGCCAAATAACCATTCTTACATTTACCCAATTTGCCATAAGTCCTGTTCCTTATTTTATACATTCTCCTCTCTCGTTATTCCAAAATTTCCTAACTCAATTAAAAATCCAAAAATGTTCTTAATTTCCTCGTTCTCCATTTGTTTTTAAATCCGTTCCTGATTCGTCTGTACTGCTCTTTATGCCATCCCTTTCCATTATTCCAGAATCCCTTTAAATTTGTTAGGATCCATTCCTTATTAATTTATTATAATCGATTGGTATGGCTTCCGCAAGATGCCAAATATAAACGAAAGTAATTCCCAATATATTACATGAATTGTATTATTAACTTTTAAATATAAACGAATACTAAAAACATATTTTATATACTTAACATATATGTTAAGTTAAGTTAACACATGTGTTGCCAACTAGATTTTACCAGTGTTGCCAACTAGATTTTATCAGTAAATGTTGCCATAATAACATTTGGTTGTAAAAGGAAACGTAGTTTAAAAGAATTGCATTAATTTTATGGGCTCTGCGCTGTTAAAAAAAGGCTTAGCTTAGGCCTTCGTCCATAGGGTGAATTGTTACTAGTGGAACAAAATTGTTTTTTTTGTTACCTTTAATTCCCTCCATAATATTATCGATAAATTTTTATATGAATTTAATAATTTCAGTATGATATCTTATTATTTTTACATTTCTATGTCTAGGTTTTGTCTATGTTAAATTTTATCCGTCTAGAATGTAATATAATTATGTTGTGATTTAGATGTAAATTTCATCATCATTCCAATCTTATATTTCTAACAATAACTGTTCAAATCTTTACTATTGTCGTTTAATTTTAATATAATTTCCCTCAATTTGAATTTTTTTTCAAAATTAAGATGTAAAATCTGTTGTAGTGCCAATGTATTTATAACTTTAGTCGTTTCCAGATTTGCTTCTTACGTAGATTTTAAAGCAGCTCCATCTAGCGACTACATGTTTTTATTTTTTGTAATTAATAATTTAATTTTAATATAGCTAATAAACTAACAGAAAAAAAACTGTTTGTATTATTTTTATTATGTTAATCATAAGAGATATAGACATGCTATCCCAGACTTTTTAGTAGTATTTTTGTAGATCTACTAAGTATATTTTTTTGTTTACGCACACGCGACTAAAGCTCTGTTTTTTTACACACGCACCTTTAGAACATGGGATTAGGACTTGGATAACTTGTTTTGGAAATAATACACGTTGCCGAGGCTATTATAGGTTTATGATTCAAACTTTTGTATATATAAATTATAATCTCAACAGCAATTGTTAACATGTGAACAATTATTTCGTTAATTACTTCGTGATATCCGTAAATTTTTAGCGAACACTTTTAGAACTACCCCCATTTTTATACAAAAATAAATGTACTATTTAGGCAAAGCAAAAAAAAGGTATTTTTATAAAGTGTAAAATGTACAAATATTAAACATATACCACACAAAAATAATGGATAGTGGACTAAATATGATTAGCCCGATATTGGTCGATTATAGGCCTATATTGAGATGAAATCAATCAACTTCGTTGGCGATTTAGAAAAACTATACTTTATAGAAAATATTTTATACACTCCATTACACTGCTTGTTAAATTAGGGGTATGACTTGGAGTATAAAAAATACATTAATAAATAATCGACTATTTACCTTTTAAAATAAATCGATTTTTGAGAAATCGATCAATTCGTATCAAAATAATCGATCATTAAAATCATTTTTTTTCTATATAAAAAGTTACTTTTTTCAATATTAATAATTAATTTGAATACTCTTCTATTTCTACTAAATATTATTTTTCACAACTATTTAAAAGAGTCATTTAAATTAATGAAGTATGAATTGTAATATTTTTTATGTATAATGAGTTAGATGGCGACCGACAAACTGAAAGTTCCATTCATTAAGCCCTTATATTCGCTATATTTGTTAAAGTATTGTAAAGGACACAAAAAACAAAAAAAAAATTAAAATATTGTCATTTTAATACCGGTTACTTATTTATAATATTATACAAAAATATCGCCTTTGATCTTAGAACAACAAACAATAAAGGGACAATGTTTGAATTTCGTAGCATATTATGGTATAAGATATTTTGTATTACAAGATATCATGCCATAATTTATCAGCTTTAATTTCAATATTTTTATAAATAATCTCAAGATCCCGTAGTACTTTAAAGGAGTTAAAATATCACTTAAGACGTAATGAAACGCAAATGAATGTTGTTTTTTAAAAAGAAGTTTCTCGTGGAATTAAACGACTTATCACCAACGAAGCTAACTTATTATATATAAAGAATAGCTAAATAACGACGGAATTGTTAAATACATTTAACAACTTAAAGACACGTCTTTAACGGCACAATATCGGGCAGTTACTAAATATATCAACAGATAAAAGGCGATTTGCAAGTGATACAGGGTTGCCAACATTTTTAACAAGAAATATTTGTATACTAGCTTTTTAACCGATACTTCGTTAGCGTGAATTGTTATAGCGACATAAGTTGATGGCACTTTTTAGTGTCAATATATTCCTGTAGAATTAACAGGATTTCTATAGCCTATATGTTATTCCGGTGTATAAGGAATAATTGCGCCAAATTCCATTGATATCGGTTCCGCGAATTCGAATGAAAGAGTAACAAACATACATCCCTATTTGTCTGACTGTCTGAGAAGAATATTAAACTGTTAAAATTACCTGAAGAATATAAAAATATTTTAAATACATATTTTTTAGAGCTTCTCGCCCAAATTAATCTTTTTCAAAAACCATCACCGCAATTATCTATATAAAATTATATAAATAAAATTAAGTGTTATTGTGATGTTTGTTAAAGCGCAGCACTGAGTGCCCTGTGACATAAAAAAAGCTGTCTGAGCTTTTAAGTCTTAAGTAGGGTTCACACGACATTGACTTTGATCGCCAGTTACTCGTTGGCAACTGCAAAATTGACGAATACTAAGAGCGACTTAAAATCGCTACAATTGCGGCGATCCGATTGTTGCAATTCTATAAAGTCGCCGGTCGCCAGCGATATCGCTGTCATGTGGAAATAGTATACATGACACGCCGCTATTAATGTCCATTACTGAAAAAATTGCGGACTTTCGTTATTCATACGAGTTTTTAGTGGAATTTTTATAGAAATTTACCGGCACTGTGGATAATCACTGTGGATGATTAAAAGCAAATTTTGCCTTTTTAAAAACAACAAATAACGAGGCACACTAGAATAGGAATATTTCGTCAAATATTCGCAGAGGTCCATTCACATCTACTACCAAATGGGCAATGAACGATCGCACAAAAAGACAAAAGATAAAAGTCGCTGGCGAGTCGTCGGCGACCAAAGTTGCTGTGTGGGGACCCAGCATAAAACTATTAGTATTTAATCATTTTTATGCTGAAAACAGTATTTTTAAAAGTTTTATCAGTATTAAACAGTGTAATGTAGTAAAAAATAGAATAATACTGTTTTTAACAGTTGGCAACCCTACACATTGCGGCTAATATATCGATTATTTAAGATTACTCCTTCATTTTTGCAAGTGAGATTTATATTTCAAAGCAATTAAAAAAAGGATGGTTTTCTTTTTCATTGATTTTTAGCCAAAAATAGCTTTAAATTGCCTTTCATCTGTCGGTATCCCTCCATAGCTACACCGCGCGAAAAATTAAAAACTATTACAAGCAATTAATCTAACATTACAAGTAATATACAACAAAATAAGAAATCAGTGATCTAGCACAAACGAAGCACCTCCGCAATTAACTAAGGGCGATACAGAGTATTTATATAACATTTCGCTCATTGGCTGCAATAGTGGCGCAACTCGGAAAAATCATGTTTTAATATAAATAGTTTTAAAGTTTTCATTGCTATGGAAAATGTATAAAAAAAATTGTTTTGCTTAAACGAATAGTCTAATATTAAATTATAAGTTCTGATATGATTGCTATTGAAAATAATGTGTATTTGTACATTTACACCTATTTAAAAAAACACGTGTTTTACCGAGTTACGTCACTATTGCAACCTACGACCTATTATCTATTTATATAACTTTTTTTTTGATAATTTTTCTCAATTATTATTTCGTTACGAAAGAAAAAAAAAACACACACATGGCAGATGATTTTCAACATTTTAATCTTAATTTAGGTCAATGTATATCACAATTCGTTCGGACTCGCTGAAATTTTATACATTAAAATAGTGCGAGCGTGGTTCACGAGACAAATTAATATAATTACATACATAATGCGGTGATACCGCGGGGTCATACCATAGAGTAGAGAAGATGGGAAGTCTCTCATACTTATAACCCATAAAAAAAGATATATAATAAACCATTTTTTATATGGACACATTAAGTATTTACTCTATTATAAAAACTCTATGGGTAATACAGAGTGCGTTACTAGTTAATTTTATCATTCCGTCGCCCCAAAATCAAAACTATATTATGGTAAATAAAATACAATAATGGTGCGGCTACACTAGTTGAATTTCGACGAACGTTTGTGACGTTTCTAAATCGTGCTGACTTTATAACGGAAACTGACAAACAGATTTGTCACGTGATAATTTATAATAGACGTCGTTCCAATACTAGTCTACTTAACATAGAGAATTTTAATTCACTCATATTTTTTAAAGCTTTTAAGTTGCCGTATATGTATGTGAAGGTGAAATTTTGCAAGTTAAATTTAACCCACTTCCCGGTCCGATTGAGCTAAAATTTAACATACTGGTCTAATCCCAATGACAATACAGGTTGATGATTAGCAAGACCTATTAAAAACTTTTATTAAGTTTAACTGATTTGGGTTTATCACAATTATTTTATTTTGATAGACGATCATGATAGTATATTATGCTCAATACTTTATAAAACTATAATATGTAAACATACACAATTTTTCCAAATATGTGCCAGCGCCTAATTTTCTTTTTTTTTCGAACTGACTACGCTGTTGGCTCACAAGCAAGATTATTAATTAATATCATTAACCTAGACACGTATACCGCCTAAGACACTCCCCTGGTGTAGCCGCACCATAATATATAACGTACATTATTGTTGCACTGCAGCCTTTCATAACTGATCAATATATCTCTATCAGAAAAATAAAGTTACATCATCCATGTACAAGCATAGGAAATGTGATTTTATTCTTCGGATAAAACAATATAATAAATATATATAGGACGTTCACAATATAGGACATCTGAGCCATGAAACCAGTCAAGTTCAACTTGAAAAGGTAAGTCTGAAAATGGACGGCGTTTGTCTATATCGTTATTAATATTCACGAGAGAAATTGTAGTCTTTTGATTTATATTAAAATAATAATATACAAAAAACTAAAATTGTACAATGCAATTTGTAAGAACTCATGCACTACCCGACACCGATGACACAACAATACACAAGCACTGCACACATTCACCACCACAATCTCAACAATTGTTTCGCCCCGTAACCGAAGCATCGTCATAAGATAGACTCCACAACAAAATTTTTTTGAAAAAAAGATTTTGTCGTGGATACAAATTCTGCATGTATCAGTTATGAGAATAAATAGTACACTCTACATTTAGGATTACGTATATTTTGTTTTACCGCGGATTATAGCAAAATAATATTCTTATTACTTTTGTATTATGGACCTCCGCAAAGTAACGCCTAATTCTATAGATACCTAAAACATTATTGAAAGGCTGCAGCGCAACGTCATATAATTACAACAAACCGTTAAAAGTTAAATGGAAATGAAACCGAAAGCAAACCTTATGGTTAAAGCGCGTGTAAGACACTTCATATTAATATCAACTATCAACAATTTATCATTCTGTTAGTATGCAGGCCGTTAGGAATTGCAAGTTGCCTTATTTCAATATACAAATTTATTTACTACCCTCATTTGAAAAACAGGTTCAGTGAATGTGCGATACCTCATTAAATACAATGGCCTATAAATTATAATATAGACTAAATCAAAAATTTCTGATCAAAACACATGAAAAGTTATCTTAAAGTTATATATACTTGAATTTTGGACACAGCATTATCAACAGATATCTATATAAATAGATGGTTTTGGAGGGGAAAAATTGAGTGATCGACAAGGTTTCATTACAATTAAGGATAACTTCGCTGCCAATTGCAAAGTCATGATAGCTTAATTGGATAAGGGGCGATCTCGAATTTAGAATATTAGGATAGACCCCAGATAAAATCTTTTTTTAATATTTTTTGATTACTTTTTTTATTTTTATTAAATATAAATTTTCTTGATTGTCTGTCTTAATTATCTAAAGATTGCTTTGTAATTATTTTAGTTTCTTTTGATATAAAAATGTTACATTTAAGAATTTAAAGTTAGCACAGTATTCAAACTCTAGGTTGTCTGGGTATTTTTTTTAGGAGCTAGATGTTGATTTCTCGTGATAGAGAAATTTATCCAGGAGGGAAAATTTTACCCAGAAAACTATGAACGAGTTTGAATATAGTTGTATGGTGATTTTGTATAATTATTTTCTATAACTGTAGATGGAATCTCTATTCAATTAAATTTTCAATGAATGGTTTTCAGGAGTGCTTTATTTGCACAGAATACTTCACCAATGTCACATAAAATGGAGAACAAACAAAGGAGATTGTACTGTGAAACAAAGAATAAAACTGAAATTTTGATATTTTACAAATACTGGGAACTTTATGTTATGATTGTATAACATAAAGTTCCCAGTATTTGTAAAATTTTTACTATTTTAATTAAATTTCATTTTTTTAATGTATATTTTTGATCATATTTGATCATTTTATTAATATGTATGTATGTAATATATAAAATTATACATGGTGATACCATACAACATTAATTTCAATTTTAGATACCTACACACCTCAGTACTGCACAAAAAAAAATTAAACTCAGTGAAATATTTTAGTCAGAGAAATTATTTTACGTGTTTGTTTTTCAAAACAAAAACACGATTTAAAAAAATCAACGACCGCACCCTATTACCATCCTGTATACTGTCGACTTTCTTAGCCTTATGGCTTTTTGTCCATCTTTTACCTGTATCTAAGGGCTAAGGTGTATATTAAAATTTTTATATGATTTCTCTTATTTATCAAAAGTTCTAAATAATTAAGACGACATGAAAGATTAAAAATCAAGGGGCTGTGTATACAATCAATTCATCAACCTCCTGCCCTTATTCCACTCTAAGTGGGTACAACATGTTATAAACATGTCACATGATTGGCTATTACTTTTACAACCGGATGTATAAATACAATCAATTCATGTGTTTTCATCAAATAAAAAAAACTTGAGTCAAATTTAGTCGTGAGCATTTCCTATAGCATCTCCGATACATGAATTAAAGTTTTGAATTTAAACTATCGTGAGTGGAATTCATAATTAATGTATAGAAGTAGAGTCGGGCTCATCCGATAAAAAAACACGTGAGTATAGCCGGTTTCTATACATTAATTATGAATTAAAGTTGAAAAATTTAAAAGAACTTTTAAATCATATAAAATCTTGAAATTGGAATTAATCTTACCGACATCTGCACTAAAAGACACTTGTTAATTCAGCATCGCACTTTCACTAAAACTATCACATCACAACACAACACTTGCAATTCCTTAAAGCAGTCTATATCTTGGGCAGCTTGGGTGCGCTGACCAGGGGGTTGGCCTGCTGCAAGTAGTGGTGGGCGTTGGCCTTGTAGTCATAAGCGCAGCCGTGAACCTCAGCATAGCGGTGCGGAGCGCAGAACTCAGCACCACATCTACACTTGTGCACTGTCGCTATACTCAATCTCTTCTTGCAGAACCCGCAGCGTATTCTAGTAATCTTCTTCTCTGGTTTCTGCTCGGGCTCTACTTTCTTGGGCTCCTCGAACGCGAACAGCCTCGAGTTGTCCATCTCTGCTATTTTCTCTATTCTTCTCTGTCTGCGCTCGCTGCCCACTTCGAGGTTGCGCGGTGGTTCGTGGCGGGTCAGGTCGAGGCCCTCGTCGCTGAGGTGCAGGTGCTCCCGGTTGCGATGGCGGCTCAATGCTGGCAAGATCCTGAAACAGTTATTATTATTATTATTTACCTTTACTAATATTTGTACAGTTAAGATCACTTGAGGGAGGGCATAAAAAGGTAAATCGTCAGAAACAGAGTTTCAATGCAAGCTCCCGGATTCAATAGTTATTGTCATATTTAAACTTAATTTACACCAAAGTCATGATCAGGGTTATGTTATGATAGGATAGCCTAAATTCCTAATGATGCTTCTGTTACAAGGGAAAAATGATCATAGAGATTGTCGTAGTAAATATTTGGAGTGCTTGTATGGTGTGTTATTGGTGAAGGCGTTTCATGGTATGTGGTCCTGCATGTATAAGGTATGTGAACTTTGCCTGCTACTACATTAACCACATACATAGATTCTTTTAACAAACGCACATTATAGGAAAATAATTCTATATATTCTAGTATGAATTATTTAATTCCATATTAAAACCTCCCATATCACTCTATCTATTAATATTACATGTTTATAACATGAAAACTGATGTCAGGCTACCTTGTTTTTAGTATCCGCCTCCTCTAACATGATCAAATACCATTTATGCTATTATTTATTTGCTACAAGTCGCGCAGTTCCCGCCGCGATAACGTCGTGTAAAGAGCTCACGAATAAGTGCCCCGGATGGGCTCGAAACTAGTCGGGCTAACCCGATAGAATAAAACGTGAGTATAGCCGATTCTATACATTAACTATGAACACTACTCACGATAGTTTAAATTAAAAAAAGTTGTTTTTTGTCTTGTTTATCCTAGATGGGTAGCAATGGATGCCAGGTAACAACGGTCGGTCGGTTCGTACCTGTTCCTCTTGAGCTTCTCCAGGTCGGAGGTGGAGGAGGAGAAGAGCGCGTCGGACAGCGGCGGGGCGCGGGGCGCGTGCCTCGCCGCCCGCACCGGCAGCGCGGAGGCCGAGCGCGGCGCGCCGCCCAGCTGCGTGCTGGAGCCGAAGGCGCGCGCGCGCCAGCCGCCCGCCTCGCCGCCCACCAGTGGCCCTGGGAACACGTTTACATACACTCATCACTATTTTTATTTGTTTATTTATTTATTTATTTTAAAGGATTATCTACAGGCTACATCTTAATATCTTAATCAGGATATAGACCCACTTAAAGATAACCACAACTTGCGCTTCGGTTGGGTCTATAACCTTCATATAATATTAAGCATATTCATATTTATAAGTTAACATATATAACACACACACATATATATGTATGTATATATATATATATATATATATATATATATATATATATATATATATATATATATATATATATATATATATACACATAAGTTTAATTAATCAAATATATATATATATATATATACACATAAGTTTAATCAATCAAAATAGAAAAAAAGTTAAGTTGAAAAAGTTAAAAAAGTTAAGTAAGTAAAAAAAAACTAAAGGTTAAATTAAGAGCTAGAGAGCATGTATGTATGTCCAAAATGCTTCCCTTGTGACTGTTCGGTATATCTGGCAAAGAAATGGTGGTAGTGAAAATTTTAACCAACAACCGCTATAAAACTCGACAGTTATGTTCGCTATATTTGTAACGACACGTTCTACAAGAATATGAGACCGTAGACCAGTTCCAATATCTTGGCTCACTAGTAACAAATAAGGGTAGCCGTGAACCAGAAATACGACGACGAATTGGCATTGCAAAGACAGCAATGACTCAACTGTGCAAAGTGTGGAAAGACAGAAACATAACACAGAAAACAAAAATACACCTAGTGCGTACGGTTGTCTTTTCCATCGCTCTTTATGGTGCAGAAACATGGACTCTTAAAGCTGCCGATAGGCATAGAGTTGACGCCTTTGAAATGTAGTGTTGGCGTCGTATGCTCAGGATTCCACAGACAGCCCACCGCACCAATATCACAATTTTAAAAGAACTGAAATTAGACAAAGCACAGCGCCTGTCTTCTACCTGCTTACGACGTGTTATACGATACTTTGGCCACGTTGCACGCAGAGGTACTGATAATCTAGAACGTCTAATGATTACTGGGAAGTTTGAGGGAAAAGGCCTCGAGGACGTAGTCCCAAGAGATGGTCAGACCAGGTTGCTGAACAGCTGAAGGCACAGTTACGCATTTCACCAAGCAGCGGAGCGTAACCAATGGAGGCAGCTGGTGGCCTGATTTGGATGGAGTCACGATCCTCAGCAGTGAGGGAACGATGAAGAGAATATTTGTAACGACATAGAGCTAAAATTAATGAATAAATATTCGTTATTTTTTTTTAAAAGTTACCGCCGAGTTTCCTTCTGGTTCTTCTTGGTAAGAGTACCTTTCCGAACCAGTGGTAGCTTTATTGTAATTTGATTATTCCAAAAGCCAATTTGATATTTGAAATTGAAATGCTTCCTGGTTTCCATATTAAAGAGTTTTATACCCAAATTTGTAGGAATATTCTTAAGTCTGACAGTATGATTCTGAGGAAGACCCCTGGTACAAAATTTCAGTACTTACTACCAGTAAATAGAAAGTAACGATCTGTTACTATCTCAATGCTGGATTAAAAATGCTAATCAGCCACAAATCACCCAGGCATATATATGCGTTGTTATAAAAGTAAATAGCGGCCTGTTACTATATCACTATTGAGAATAGGCCTTTACTCTCCGTTTTTGGAGAAGGGTTGGTTTGGTGAGAAGGAGCAAAGATCACATTGCTCCAATGCAGATTGGTAGGTTACACATATCCTGGCAATGCATATCGGGACTGGATCAGTATGTAAAATTTCAACTCAATCGGACACCGGGAAGTGGGTCAAATTTAACTTGCGAGATTCCACCTTCACATACATACACAGCATGCTAAATAAAAACTTTTGAAAATATTAGCTTCGCTATTAAACTTAGCTTAATTCAACAAACTTTACTATAATAAACCTTAAGTAACGGCCTTGTTACTATCCCACTGCTGGGCATAGGCCTCCTCTCTCCATTTTTGGAGAGAAGGGTTGGAGCTAAGACCTACCACTCTGCTCCAATGCGGATTGGTAGGTTACACATATCCCCGGAATTCTCTAGAGATATGCAGGTTTCCTCACGATGTTTTCCTTCACCGAAAAGCGTGTGATAAATTGCAATTATCAATTAGACACATAAGTTTTAATAGAAAAACTCATTGGTGTCCGCCCGGGTTTGAACCCATGATCGTCTCTAGAGATTCACACGGTCGCACCGCTGGGCCATCACAGCTAATAAACCTTAATGAAACTTATTATTATAGACCAACGTAGTCACTTACCGTACTCTGCAGCAGGTATGGGCGCCAGATTCTTGGCAGTCAGCGATGGAGAGTCCTGCTTCAAGCACTCCTCGCTGTCCAAATACTCCTCCAAGATAGCGGCCTCCTCCCCACCACCGTCCCTCGCCTTCACCAGGATGGATCCAGCCAGAGCATCGGACAGCTTCAGCCTCTCATCAGCCACATCCTGGATGGACTGGTCCGAGTCCGTCCTGGTGCCGATGGGGGGCAGCAGGGTGTACCTCTCGGCGAAGGTGCAGTCGTAGTCGTATCTGGTGTAGTTCCTGTCGTAGAGGGGGGCGAAGGAGTCCTCCACTTCGCTGTACGGCGTGTAGGTCCTGGAGGCGAAGTCGGGCCCGTCGTCTAACAGGCTGGGGACGGATAGCGTTTCCTCGCTTCTAGTCTTTTGTATGTCGTGCTTGTCACCTGCAAGTGGAAACATGTTTTTTTAGACACTATCACACACTTAGTAATACCGACACATTAAATAATTATTTTTAAACTCTTTACGATTACGCTTTACTGTTTTTTTGGGCAAATAACGCGAACGAGCTGTTTTTATAAGCTTTTATTTAACTTTCCGTGTATGTATGTTAAGGTGGAATCTTGAAAGTTAAATTCGATCCACTTCCCATTGCCCGATTGAGCTGAAATTTTAAATACTGCTCCAATTGTGATGATAATGCGTGTTCATGATAAATATTGCCTGATGCTGCTGCCAGGACTGGCTCCAGATGAGGAAACCTTCCAATGGTTTACAGTAGGGATATGACATTTTTTTACAAATTACATAATTTATAGAACTAGGCTGGCCCGTTGGCGCAGTGGGTAGTGACCCTGCCTTCAGCTCCGCGGGTCGCGGGTTCGATTCCCGCCGAGGGCCAACATATTCTATAAATTAATTTGTAGGTCTTTGAGCCTGGGTGTATATTTCTATTTAAGTATGTATTTTAAATAATTTATAGAATTAGGCGTTACTTTGCGGAGATCCATAATACAAAAGTAATAATAGAATTATTTTGCTATAATCCGCGAAGAAGTAAACCAAAATCGCAAAGCTTTGCGATTTTGGTCGTGGAGTCTATCTCCTGACGATGATTCGGTTGCGGGGCGAAACGATTGTTGAGTTTGTGATAGTGAACGTATATAGTGCTTGTGTATTGTGGTGGCGGTGGTGGAGGTGCATGTGTTTTTACGAATCCTGCATGTATCAGGTATGATAACCGATTGTCCACTTACATTTAGCATTATATATATTTACTATTTTACTTCTTCGCGGATTATAGCAAAATAATTCTATTATTACTTTTGTATGTATTTTAAATTATATAAGTATATATTCACCAGTTGTCTGTCTACCATAACATAAGTATTAAGTTACTTACTTTGGGGACGGAGGATCATGTGTGTAAGTGTCCCATATTTATATATATTATATATTAGGCGTTGCTTTGCAGAGGTCCATAATACAAAAGTAGAATAAAAGATAATATATGTAATGCGAAATGTTAAGTGTACTATTCGTTCTCATACCTGATACACGTAGAATTTGTAAGAACTCATGCACTAGCCGACACCGATGACACAACAATACACAAGCACTGCACACATTCACCACCACAATCTCAACAATTGTTGTTTGTGGAGTCTATCAAAATCGCAAAGCTTTGCGATTTTGTCGTGGAGTCTATCTCCTGATAATGCTTCGGCTGCGGGGATGAAACGATTGTTCAGTTTGTGATAGTGAACGTGTGTAGTGTGTATATTGTGGTGGCGGTGGTGGAGGTTTGTGCATGTGTTTTTACGAATCCTGCATGTATCAGAAAATGGATTGTCCACTCTACATTTAGCATTATATTTCTATTTTACTTCATCACGGATTAGTGAAAAATAGTTTTATTATTACTTTCGTAGTTATTGCGAGTTGACCGTAACAAAGAGACATGCTGTTCCAGACTTTTTCGCGGTATTTTTGTAGATCTACAATTATGCCGTGCGGTATCCAGTTAAATAGAATAGACTACCCTCTTTCATACCGAGGTGTCGTAAAAGGCGACTAAGGTAACTTAAACTACCATATGGTATCGTGCTGAGTAGAATAGACCACCCTCTTTCATACCGAAGTGTCATAAAAGTCGACTAAGATAACTTGACCCGCCGTGTGGTATCCGGCTGAGTAGAAGAGACCACCCTCTTTCATACCGAGGTATCGTAAAATACGACTAAGGTAAGTTGATGTCAGGGGAGCGACCGGTGGTAAAGTACGTAGCCAAATCATGTGAAAACATGTTTATCATATCTTATGCCGACCCCACTTACGAGTGGGCAGGGAGATAATGAGTATAATTGTAAAAAGAACTTGACGCGCTTTGTGAGATCTTTTTACGAGCACACAGCCACAGCAACGCGTAGCCGGATGCCAGTAATAAAGTATAATATAGTCCAGGTCTCACCAGGTCTAAGGGCACGACGTTGTACCGAGAGGCTCTCCATCCGACGCCGCAGGTCCAGCATCTTGCCCATCGTCACCGCGTTCTCCTGGAGAGCACCGGCCACCTCATCAGCTTCTGACTCCACCAGGTGGCTCAGCGACGACGAGTCTGAAACGATACCATGCACGTCATGAAAAGTAGTTAAGTAACGGCCTGTTAAAAAAAGAAAGAAAAAACATTTATGTGGGAGTGATATCATCCTGCCCTTATCCCACTCAAAGCGGGGTCGGCACAACATATTACAAACATAACCGGTCGTCTAAGTAAAAAGTAAGTAACGGCCTGTTACTATCCCACTGCTGGGCATAGGCCTCCTCTCTCCATTTTTGGAGAGAAGGGTTGGAGCTAAGACCTACCAAGCTGCTCCAATGCGGATTGCTAGGTTACACATATCCCTACGATTCTCTAGAGATATGCAGGTTTCCTCACGATGTTTTCCTTCACCGAAAAGCGTGTGATAAATTGCAATTATCAATTAGACACATAAGTTTTAATAGAAAAACTCATTGGTGTCTGCCCGGGTTTGAACCCATGATCGTCTCTAGAGATTCACACGGTCGCACCGCTAGGCCATCACAGCTTACCGGTCGTCTGTCTGACGTCAACTTAACTTAGTAAAGTTACTTAACGTTAGTCTGTAAACGTCTCAAAATGGCAACCTTTCTTTGCATAACTGTTTTCATTAATATCCGCTTGCATTTAGCTCTCAAAGACCAAAGCGTTTGAGACGAAGTGAGTCCGAGGTATCTTTAGCATTTTGCGAAAGCCCCATCTCAAATACGTGCGAACGTCTACAGCTGTCTTTAGTTGAGTTCCATTACTCAAATCCATATCAGAGATTGGACAAGACGTAGCGCTTTAGAAGGCGATACCTTATATCAAATGGGATTTTGGGGTCACGTAACAGAAGGATCAAAGACCGTATAGGTCAGGGTAAGCGTACATTTATTTATCAGCGTGCTATTTTTTTTTAATGTTTAATGACTGGCCCCTTGGCGCAAGTGTCAGTCATTCTCCCTTCGCGGGTTCGATTCCCGCTGAGGGGAAACATTTTCTATAAATGAATTTGTTGGTCTTAGAGTCTGGACGTATATCTTTAATATTTAAATGAGTTAATCTTGTATGTATATATATTTTCGGGATCTCGGAAACGGCTCCAACGATTTTCCTGAAATTCAGCATGTAAGGGGTTTTGGGGGAAAAAAAATCTATCTAGATAAGTTTTATTTAAAAAGAATGTCGTGTTATCCCTGTTTTTGGGCTCTAAAATTATTTTGCAATTTACGTTGAATACAATCACAATTTTTCGCTGTCAAACGTAAAGTCATGGTAGTTCATTTGGGGGAGCGGTCTAGAGAGGTAAAAATATCTATGATCGAGCCCCACCTGCCCTATTATTTTTTCATTTTTCTTTTAATTTTTTTTTATTTTAATTTTTTTTTTACATCATTTAAAAAATTACCGAGCAAGGCTCGGTCACCCAGGTACTATGTATTTAAGTGTTTACTTAAAAAATATATAAGTATATATTCACCAGTTGTCTTGTCACCCATAACACAAGTATCAAGTTACTTATTTTGGGGACGGACGACCATGTGTGTAAGTGTCCCATATATTTACTTATATTCTATGTAACACTCACACTTGGCGTGGTCGAGCGGCGAGTACGTGCCGTCCTTGTTCTCGCGCACCCTCACGAGGTTGACGCGCTCGCCCTCGCGGAACACCAGCACGGTGGCCTTGCAGCCGCTGCCGCTGCCCGCGCTGCCCCAGTCGCTGTCGTCTCTACAGGATATCAATTCAATGAAAAACAGAAGTATTTTGCTATAATCCTCATTGTTTAATGTAGTATATTGTGCGTACTGACGACCTCAAAAAGGTCGCGGGGAGCCGCTGGATCCAAGTAGCACAAAATGATCCCTTAAGGAGACCTATGTTCAGCAGTGAACGTACACCGGTTGAGAAAGAAAAAAAAGATTGTGCGTATTGGGGGTAAAGTATTACGTGAGCACTATGGGGGGACGGGGGGGTCTTTGCTTTGCGTATTTTGGACGAAAAGGGGGGTAGGGGAGTGTAACACTATGGGGTTCGGGGGGGGGGGGTGTCTTTGCTTTGCTTATTTTGGATGACATGGGGGGTAGGGCAGTGTAAACAATGATTACGTTTCATGGACTGAAGACTGTTAATTTGAATTTAATATGTGTACCAAAAATTTAAAATTGTCTGCTATGTTAGTAAGATAAAATATTTTTGACCTTTACTCTTTGTTGAATAGCGTATCAGTAAAATATAAAAAAAAATGAAATATAAATAATCTCAATCCTAAATCTCTATTTTTATTTTTCAAATTATAATTATAACGTTATAATTATAATACTTTAAAAAAGTATACATTGATTGACGTATGTTTACGTAAGCATGGGGGGAGGGGTAAGAGCTTTGCTTACTTTTGCTGACAAGGGGCATGGGGGGTAAATATTTATAATAAATCTGCTTACGTAATATTTAAACGGCCCCTAGGACACATTTGCTAACATAAGCTGTGATGGTCTAGCGGTGCGACCGTGTGAATCTCTAGAGACGATCATGGGTTCAAACCCGGGCAGACACCAATGAGTTTTTCTATTAAAACTTATGTGTCTAATTTATAATTGCAATTTATCACACGCTTTTCGGCGAAGGAAACATCGTGAGGAAACCTGCATATCTCTAGAGAATCCTAGGGAAATGTGTACCCGGTAGGGTACAAGGATTAGGATAGGGATTAGGATAGGGATTGATAAATCCGCATTGGAGCAGCGTGATAGGTCTTAGCTCCAACCCTTCTCTCCAAAAATGGAGTGAGGAGGCCTATGCCCAGCAGTGGGATAGTAACAGGCCGTTACTTACTTACTTACTTAGGATACATTTATCAAACGTTCTCGACAGACCTATTCGAGTGCAGCAGGCGCTCGATGTCGCGCCAGGGCTCCGGCGGGGGCAGGCGGCGCGTCGCAACAGGCCCACCGCGCAGCCCGAGTACCAGCCGGAGCTTCGCCCCGTCACCGATGGCGTGGTCTCTGAGCGACAGCGCGTCGTCGAGCTCGCGTAGGTTGTACAGCAGGTGCTGTTGCGATACTGGGATACCTGCAAATATCATCGATAGGATCAAATACCCGACAGAGAACAAAATTAATAGATATAGCCCAAAGGATTATTGAGCTCAAGTACCAGTGGGTTGGTCACTTTTGCCGCAGAACTGCTCGGGTAGACGAGTTCTGGAGAGGAGATTGCGCCTTGGAAAACGTAGTGTTAGACGCCCTCCAGCTAGGTGGAGTGACGATATCCGCAGTGTGGCTGGCGTCGGTTGAAGGCGAAGAATTTGGCTGCGTATTTTACCACCGACCGACTGCCTGATATCAATTTAACTTAGTCGCCTGTTATGACACCTCGGTAAGAAATGAGGATGGTCTATTCTACTCAGCCGGATACCACACGACAAGTCGACTTACCTTAGTCACCTTTTACGACACCTCGGTAAGAAATGAGGGTGGTACTATTCTATTCAACCGACGGAGCCGGAGCCGGAAGTAATCGAGATATTATTGTCGCCAAGGACTTTCGGTTTGTATTTTATAGCAACAAATTAATTTTGACTGAAATGATGGCACCACTGTGCCGTTGTTGTTTCCGGTGGAGTCTTTCTATTGCTAAAACGTGTTTAGTGACATTCATTCTGTGTTGGTTATTCAAAAGAAGTGTATCTCGGAGCGGGAGTTGTAGTGTTATATTATATTGTACTAGATTTGACCCGCGACTTCATTCGCGTGGAATAATGTCGTGTGATAGGTCGATAATAGATGGCGCTATGACGATAATATCATCCATTCCTGTAGAATTCACAGGATGTCTCCAGCCTTTATGTTATTCCAGTGTATAAGGAATAATTCTGCCAAATTCGATATCAGTTCAGCGGATTCGCCGTGAAAAAGTAACAAACATACATCCATACTCACAAACATTTAAAATATTAGGATTATTGAAGAAGGTGTGTGATAACAATAGCCCAAAAGGTTTAGAACACAATACACAAGTATTTAGGTACTTAGAAGGTTATATCAAGTTACAATTAGTTAATACTATCTTATACAGGGCCGAAGAGTAGCTAGATCCACGCATTCTTGTAATCCTCAACAGTATAGTAGGCTTTCTGTATCAGCCTCTTTTTAACAGTGTTTTTAAACTGCTGTAATGACAAAACTAAAACAGATTGCGGAATATATCAAAGTCGAAGCCGATGCAACTCGGTAATAAGCTAGTATCGCTCGCGATACCAGTTGAAACAATGAGTATGATCTCATTTACACAGACAAAGCATGCAATGTATAAATAAAGATAATTTACTTGTGTGTACCATTGCATTCACACGGAACGTGTGCTGATATGGTGTCATAGAATATATTGAATCACTGCTTGGATTATAGCCAATAAGAAAACATCAATTTCTTGTAATGAACACGTTTTTTTTATTTTATTGTCAGGCGTATCAAAATTTAAAACTCAGAAACTCAGTTCAGCAGCCTACGCTGTTCGAAAGATAACACAGTTAATATACGTCGAAACAGCAGAACTTGTTTATTTTGAATACTTCCATAGCATTATCTCCTATGGAATATTTCTATTGGGTATATGCGGGGATAGTCAGAAAAAATTAATAAAAATAAAAAGAGCCATACGTGGTTTTTGCAATTAAGTCAGCGTGATTCCCTGCGAGGGAAGTTTAATGGAAATAGGTATTATCACATTTTCTCCAGAGTATATTTTAAGTAATTTGATTTTTGTACATAAAAATTATAGAAAGAACGTTATGTATATAATAGACAAAGTAGGAACCGACATAAACGGCTTGCGTCTCCGGCTTTGCGTCTTGCAAAAGTACGTAATTCATTTTTGGGTTTGGGTATAAGATTCTATAATAAAATTCGGCAACTAATTGTACATAAGAGTGGGATAAGGAAAAATAAAGAATAAAGAAGAAAGAATAAAGATAATAAATACATAAATAAAAGAAATATAATGTCCATGAGTTTGGTTCTTTTTAAGTAAAACTTGATTCATGCAGGGAAAATGTAATGTTTAGTTGCGTATTAAATTTTATCTCCAACAAATAAGATTTATATGGGAAAATATCTTGTGAAGCAGGCAACGGAATGCGGCAACTGTTGATTCTATATACAGTTTGTTGTTTTAACATCCTAATGGTCAAAGTATTTATGTACAAAGTATTATTCGTATTTATACTTTAATTGTGAAAATTAGTCGACCATATTTAACTCGGAAAAGCATGAGTATTCTATTGGGAACCCAATGCTCAGAATGAGTCATAATTCTAACACTTTGACTTGTCTATGTCCAAAGGTTTATGGACGAAAACATCCCGAATGTTCCGAAAGCAATTACTTTTACTTTCTCCCATTACTAATTATAAACCATCTCTCGCCTTTCTGAAGAGAAGCGAGAGATTAGAGCTTATATTTACCACGATGCTCCAATGCGGTTTAGTAGGTAAGATCTCTAGAATTCTCCAGACATACGCAGGTTTCCTCGGTAAGTTCTCCTTTACCGAAAAGCGTGCAAATTACAATGTAATATTAAGCAAAAACAGGGGTGTCTGCCCGAAGTTTCAACCTGTCACCCCTTCGGACACAGACCTATCTTAAGTACAACAGGTGCCCGTGTGCTAGGAGTGCTTTGGTGCACCAAGTCCACCCAATTACCAAATATTTGACCATTATAGGCGCGGCACCTCCAAATGCGTAGCGCCCGTGCATTGCACCCTTTTACCATGGGCCAAGATCTGCTCATCAGAAGACACATGGTTTCAGGACAGGGCATCTAATAGAAGTATTAAGTCAACTTTGAGAACGACACGGACTATTGTTCACACAACTCTAATATCAACTTCTTCGTTTTTGTCAACCGATTGACGTCAACTGCTGGACATAGGTCTCTTCATGGGATCTCCACAACACACGATTTTGTGTCGCTTATATCCAGCGGTTTTCCGCGACTTTTTTGAGGTTGTTTGTCCATCTCTTAAGACGGAGACTTGAGAACAACTTGAGACCGCAACGCCCATTGGTTCCCTGCATTATGTGCGCTGCCCATCGCCATTGCAGCTTCGCGACGCGCTGATCTATATCGGTGATAGTTTTTATACAGATCTCTCTCATTTCTGATTTGATCACGTGTAGATACTCGGAACATAGCTCGCTCCATCTCACGGGAGTCTTGAGCTTTCTTATGAGGCCCATAGTCAGCGACCACGTTTTGGATCCGTATGTCATCACTGTTCGATCAACTAGAATATACAACTGACAACTATTAAACAACAAATGTCGTTTGTCTATTTCCGTTTCGGCCTTATAATTCATTTATATTGTATACGTTACTTGTTTATGTACCGTTTACACCAACACAATTTCAGTTTTCCGCAAAGTTGTACAACTAAAGACAGCTGTTTTGGCAGCCGTCCAAGATGGCCGAGCGATTTACCAAATCTCAACGACCTTTGCATAAAAACAGTGCATGACTACTGGTGTATAAAAAAAACAGCTGGGATTTGTTTCTTATCAATATTTTTGGCATAGAAGATGCATATACTTGGTGAGAACACCTGCCAACATCAGGTGATCAGGCTCACATACAAATCCATTATGAACTCATTACTATATTCAGATACATGTTTGGATAGGCATGAAGGCATACATGGTTTCTGCTTGCTTAAGAAATTTCTCTATTGCTTGGATATACCTGCAGACATAAATATAATGATGATGATGATGATAGCCTTTTAATCCGAGAAAACAGGTACAGATAACTTTACTACATTTAGCTTAGTAATATATATCTACAAAATACTCCGCTGCTCAGTGTGCCTTAAAGCAAAGGCCTCCTCCATCTCTTTCCATTGCTTTCGGTCCCCCGCCATTCGTAGCCAAAGAGGACCCAGGGTCTTTTTAAGGTCTTTCTCCTATCTTTTCTGCTCCTGATACCATCTCTGGGGAGACATAAATATAATACGTATTCTTAAATACAAGCAGCTTTTTCTTCATAAGATGCTTGTATTAACTCCATTTTACGTCAATGAACGCTGGTCTTTTTGAGAGACGACAGACTCGTACAGAGCCTTGTACAACTTGGATCCAGTAGTTTACTACTATATTTTTAAAATTGTCTATCCACCTAGTGGAGGTTTACTAGCGTTTTCTTCTCTTTAGTTTGGGGAAGCCCATCAGTACAGGGCAGGTGGTCAGCTCCTATAGTGGACTATTCCACCCATGCGTTTTCTAAAATGGAATCTTTATTCAAATACCTTAGGGTCCCAAAGCTCATAAACTCACTCACTAGATTTCAGAGAGCCTTTGCTTCTTCACCCTTCTTTCGTTGGGTCGTCGTGGGTTGTTTCCACACACTTAGGTACATTCTAGTGACCATTAGTGGGAGGGCGAAAAGCATTAGTTAATTCAACCAGCTGAACTCCTTCCAGAAGCTATGAAACCTACACAAGTACCTGGAGGCTTCTTGCCCCCATATTGGATTTTCAGTCATCTCATTTCAGAGTTAATAGTTCTAGGCACTCAAGCATAGTTTGTCCCATTACCAGCTGAGAGATGATCCCTTTTTATGAGACCAATTATGAGCAACAAATTTGAGATCTATATGTCATCACTGGCAACACACAAACTTTAAAGACTTAAATTACTGAGGAAATTCAGATACAAATATGTCAATGTGTCTTCCTGAATGAAGTCAAGCTCCACAGGATATACAACAATTCATTCCAAAACTGTGAAGGCACTAGTACAAACAGTTCAGAGCTAATTTTATTCGGAACATTTTTATATATAAGCTTCCAAACTCAAATATGGGTAGCTAAACTTCCAAATTCAAATATGGGCAGCTAAACTTCCAAATTCAAATATGGGCAGCTAAACTTCCAAATTCAAATATGGGCAGCTAAACTTCCAAATTCAAATATGGGCAGCTAAACTTCCAAATGCAAATATGGCCAGATAAACTTTCAAATTCAAATATGGGCAGCTAAACTTCCAAATTCAAATATGGGCAGCTAAACTTCCAAATGCAAATATGGCCAGATAAACTTTCAAATTCAAATATGGGCAGCTAAACTTCCAAATTCAAATATGGGCAGCTAAACTTCCAAATGCAAATATGGCCAGATAAACTTTCAAATTCAAATATGGGCAGCTAAACTTCCAAATTCAAATATGGGCAGCTGAACTTCTAAATTCAAATATGGGCAGCTAAACTCCCAAATTCAAATATGGACAGCTAAAGTTCCAAATTCAAATATGGACAACTGAGCCAATAAAGAATATGAATTAATTTAATATAAGATGCTGTGTTAAAACAATTTTGAATTAAAATTATCATTCCACTTGTTCAGCTCATTTACATCTATGATTACATCATCACTTTCCCAAATTGTTAGATAGTGAGTGCTTATCTGATATCAATATATAAAAAAATGGATTACTGTGATATAATCAAGAATTTTATCCATAACACAACAATAGAATACCAATTAATTACATCCTACAAAATATTTGACATATGAATAATCATGGAGTTTACCTTTGTATTAAAAAAATTACAAAGAGGTTATTTCCAAATTATAATATTTAAAACAAACTTTAATGTATAATACACTATAATAATAATTATGCTTTACGGCATGTGGTATCCGGCTGAATAGAATAGTACCACCCTCATTTCTTACCGAGGTGTCGTAAAAGGAGACTAAGGTACGTTGACTAACCGTGTAGTATCCGGTTGAGTAAAATAGATCACCCTCTTTCTTACCGAGGAGTCGTAAAATATGACTAAGGTAAGTTGACGTCAGGCAGACGGCCGGTCGTAAAATATGTAGCCAAATCATATGACAACATGTTTGTAACATGTTGTGCCGACCCCACTTAGAGTGGGATAAGGGCAGGAGGATGATGATGAATAATCATTAAGTTTACCTTTGTATAAAAAAAATTACAAAGAGGTTAATTCTAAAATATAATGATTACAACAAACCTTAATAAATAATATTAAAGACATAATTACCCTTAAAAAAATTAAGTAAATAACAACAACCTGTAAGTCATCATCCTCCTGCCCTTATTCCACTTTGGGACGACACATTTGGTAAGAAAGAGGGTGGTCTATTCTACTCAACCTTATACCACACAGTGGGTCAACTTACCTTAGTCGACTTATACACCCTGGTAAGAAATGAGGGTGGTCTATTCTACTCAGCTGGATACCACATGGCAGAATACCAACCTAAGTAAGTATCCTAGTATGTAGGTGACATATATTGTTATGTATATTTTTAATTCAAACTGACTATTTTCTGTAAGCCCCAAGGGCTTTCATAGCATCACAGGTTGAGGTAGACAAGTATAGTAGCAAAGTGTGGAGGCTACATTGCAGAAGTTCTACTAGCATCGGAAAACAGTGTTCTGACACTAGATAAAGATTTCCTCATAACTTATACAAAAAAGACAACTAAACTGGCTGTTCTTCCAATTGCAAAACTGTTGGATATACTGATGTGAAAGTTAAAGACATAAAGGTATAGATTAACCTCAAAAGGTGTGATTACCAACTGACAAAATCTACTTGAAATAACCCCCATACATTCATTATTATGAAGGTTAAATACCCCGATAGGCACAATACAGAAAAGTGTCAATTTAAAAGCTTTAAAAACCTGTATATTATGATATAAGGACCTCCACAAAACTTTATTTAAACTTTTAAAAAAGTTTATAAGTTATAGAGTTACACACAAAAAGTTAAATATTAACCAAAAAATTAACTTGAAATAAACTTCCAACTTTGAATTAAAATGTCATATGTTGCTTATCAAGTAAACAAGTGATATTAAAGTTTAGCTATTTGAAGGTTACCAAGTCAATGAATTAAATATTATATATACAAAATTGATAACACCAACTGATTTGATATTATTTAAAAAAAACATTCTTAAGTCAATTAATTTAAATTAATGCCGTAAATATTGTAATTTACGTAGCGCTCAGACCACGACATCCTTTGTTGTAAATGACGCATAATAACAACGTATAGTTCCACGAATTAACGTTGTGTAATGATGTGAACGCGTGAACCTACCTTCTACCCTAAATATCTTCGACTTTATCGCAAATATGGTGTCCGAAGGCGACACTGTCATTTCAAACGCCGTGCCTGTCAGGGTTTCGACCAAAACTTCCATCGTGGGCTGGCTCGATCCATCTTCCTGGAACCCCTTCGACCTGTTCGACAGTCTCTCTGGACATCCATGTTGTGACATTTCACACGCGGTTATTAAACCCAACTACCTGCGCCACATCGCAATTTTAAGAATTTTTATTGCACTTTGATTATGATCAAATGGATAAACACTCGGACAGTCACTCTGTGACGACAACGAATGGTTTTTACAACACTCTCTAATCCGACATTGAACGTTACTTTTACTGTTATTACAAATGTTCGAAAAAAGCTAAACAAATAGAATTTATACAAATCTAACACTATTTTGCAACAAAAATAATATTACATGCAACGATTGAATGAAAGAATTTTTTTACTGGAGACAGAATATAACAAAAGTTTAATACTACAAAAATATAATACAGATAACTTAAAATGAAACTATAAGTAAAAGTAAACAAATGAACGAAGGACTATATTCTTATTATCAAAAAAATATTATAAGAGAATAAATATTTCAGACTAAATATTTCATCTTTTTTTAATTAGATTATTAAGTTTTGAATAAAAGCATGTAAAAATAGGTTAAAAAAATATCTACTCTATAACCGGAAACATATCTTCGTTCATTCTCTGATGTCTCTGTTAAGAATTTCTTTTCCGTCGTTCTTCGTAAATCGTATCGGAGGTTAGAAAATGGTATGTCTATTATTTACTTAAATTTTGGCCGTTTTATTGTATTATTTTCGTGCTAAAGTGTAGTTTTATGTTTAACCATATCAATTGTATGTGATTTTAAGCTCATAATATAATAATTTTTTTTTTTATTGAATCACGCGTGGTATTTGACAAGCCTGTACGACATGTGGCTAACAAAGTGAATTTTGTTTTTCAGACTCGCAAACGCCGTAACGGAGGGCGAGCCAAACACGGCCGTGGTCATGTGAAGGCTGTGCGATGCACAAATTGCGCGCGTTGCGTGCCAAAGGACAAAGCTATCAAAAAGTTTGTGATCAGAAATATCGTTGAAGCCGCCGCTGTAAGAGATATAAACGAAGCCTCCGTATATGCTTGTACGTAGATTATCAGTTTTATTATAGTCACTAATACACAATACTATACTGATTATAGTATTATAACCAGTGTAGTATAGTGTGTTAGTGCGTACGTAATTACGTATATATACGTAATTATAATTTAAATCTTATTTTGACAAATATTGTACTCAATGCTTTTCCTATTTTTGTCAGAAATTTCTTTAAGTGAAAGCTATATTTTCAAAGTTCATTATGAAAAAGTATAACCATGGATAATAAATAGAGAGATAATCTATCTCTTTAATCTCATGTAATTTATTTTTGCACTTATTTACAACACCAGTGAAAGACAATTCTAAGGAGAATTAAAGTATGTCTAACATCTCATTATATATATTTGAACGTGTTTAATAAATATTATTGGTTGAATTTTTCTGTGTGTTGCTATGATGAGCGACAATGGCCAAATTTAACTTTAAAATCTGGTAAACAGACCTATAAATTGAATATAAAAAACTATTAATTTAAATAAAAATATTGTAAAAAAAAATTGTGAGGAAATTAGCTTGAGATTGGTACATGTTGCCAATTCTTGTCAGAGTAGTGAAATTATACTATAATATTCCTCTAACACTTGCCGAACACTGATGGTAACAGATTGCTAGATTAAATTGTATTTGTTGGTGTATGTGGTACATAGGTTATGAGATTATCTTAAATCTGCTTTATTTTTCTTGCCATAATAGAAGTAATTCCTATTGAAGGAAAGAAAACTTTAATATTTCACAAATTATGATATTGTTAAATATGGCTGTGATATCTGAACTGTAAAACCATGTGCCTCTCTCTTGGGGGTCATGGGTTCAAACTCTGAGCAGGCACCAACATTTTTCTATTATAACTTATTTGCCTAATTGATATTTGCAATTTTTGACACTCTTTTTGGTGAACCAAAACATCTCTGTAGAATTCCTAGAATATGTTTTGTTTATTTATTGTTATTTTAATGTGTAACCTTCCAATCCAAATTGGATTAGTGTGGTGGGTGGCTTTAACACTTTTCTTCTAAAAGGTGAGATGCATATCGCTCTATTTGTAGAATAAAGTCACATGCCCCATGTATATTTAGAGTATATGTATATATAGAGTTGACGATTCAAAAGCTTACCAGTTTACTTGAATAAAGAATAATTTGAATATAAGCATAAGAAATGTGACTTCATTGTTTGGATAGGGCAATATGCCCAGAAGTGGGATCTATCTATCTAGCTAATTTCGAGGATGCCTGTTGGTGCAGGACCGGTGGTCAGCTCCTATTCCGGACTACCGGACTATTCCACCCATTTCCCCATGTTGGGACAAGGGTTTCACTGCTGTCCCAACAGTGTAACCTGCTCTAATCTACCCATAGCTTTTACGAACCTGATAATATCCGTAAAGGAGATATTTGTCAGATCCTCCACTTCAAATTTTATCCTTACCTAGTATAGAAGTGGGATTATAACAGGTTGTATCTTTACTTATAAATACTACTAGTTTCTTAAAATATTTATGTTTAGTAACACTTTTTTAAGCTTTTTTTTATAAGCTGTGATGGCCTAGCGGTGCGACCGTGTGAATCTCTGGAGACAATCATGGGTTCAAACCCGGGCAGACACCAATGAGTTTTTCTATTAAAACTTATGTGTAATTGATAATTGCAATTTATCACACGCTTTTCGGTGAAGGAAAACATCGTGAGGAAACCTGCGTATCTCTAGAGAATTCTGGAGATATGTGTAACCTACCAATCCGCATTGGAGCAGCGTGGTAGGTCTTAGCTCCAATCCTTCTCTCCAATAATGGAGAGAAGAGGCCTATGCCCAGCAGTGGGATAGTAACAGGCTGCTACTTACTTAACACTTTTTTTGTCTATTCCAGCATTCCAACTCCCCAAGCTATATGCCAAGTTGCACTACTGTGTTTCATGCGCAATCCACAGTAAAGTTGTACGCAACAGGTCCAAGAAGGACAGACGTATTCGTACGCCGCCCAAGAGCACCTTCCCCAGGGACCAGCAGAGACCACAGAATTTGCAGAGGAAGTAATTTTAATATATAAAATTATGTAAAAAACCAATTGTTGTTTTCATTTATATCAAGTATGTTCCCTCTAGTCTAGGTTTATTGAAATATATTTGTAGCAATGGAGATAAATTTATGGCTCTATAATATGTAGATAATAATAATATTGTAGACATCCTACAAAAGTTGAAAGTAAATGATGTAATGAAAATTTTTTTATAAACTTATTTAATTATGTTTTGTGCCTCATTTCAAATAAATTTCGAAAATTCCCTAATTTTCATGGACAAACATTTTTACAATATGTTGAAGCCGTTTAAATAATTTTGAGATTTGTTTCTTTACTAATAGTAGCCTAACAGTTACAAATTTCTAAGAAACTTGTTCTAAGAATGTTGGGTTTAAAGTGATAGAGAGGAATGATAGCATGGGACAAAAATCCACCTCCATACGGATGCAAAGTTTATCCGGATCATCGGATGCATGTTGAATGTTGATGTAATAATAAAGCCCAATCAAAATGGGCATGCACGAGTTGTAAATTAAAAAACTTGTATACGCATTAAGCCAATTACAATACTATACTAAAGATAATCTTTAAAAGCAGCAAAAATTGATTTTGAATAACAAAGATTACAACGCTGTATTGACGTAGGCTAATTTGGGTCATGGTACTTAACTGCCTATGTTAACTAGGTATATAAGTCTTTCAAGACGAAGCCGCGGGTTGAAGCCAGTTTGTAAATAAGAATGCCACTTATTCCGAGCAGTTTAATAATTTTAGTTATATGGGTAACATAGGTATGCAATACATTATACTGCGTCCATCATATTATCAGTCTTTTGACAGCTCACGCTCATTAAGTTTTGTATTGCTTACGTACAAATATCATACAAATAATATTTGTACTTTATGGATGGGTACCGCCCACTTAGTGATGTCACACATAATGGTTATGCCACGATTATGCCACAGATTAAAAATAATCGGTAGAAATCGATGTTACGAGTATTAAAAGACATTTAATAACATTATATAAAGTTTTACTTTCTTCTTAGTTAATACATGAATACAAATAAAACAATCAGGATATTTTAATTTATTTTATTAGCACGAGTCGTCGGAATGATAATCAACACTAGACTCCTCCGATGAGGAGTCTTCAGTAGCAGTTATTATTAGCTCTTGTGTAGATAATATATTATCAAACGCAATATCACGTTCCCAATCAGAGAATATTACTCTTTTAGTTCTTTCCACCACACTTGCCCAGTTCTCGGCCGTTATGTGGGTGCAAGCATTTTTTAGCAATTGCAACATTTTATTCGCTGTGAATGGGGGGCTTGTATTGCATCTCGCAGCATGCCCTTTTACTTGTGCCCATATAAGTTCTATTGCGTTGTACTGGCAGTGGTATGGAGGAATCCGAAGAACAGTATGGCCATATTCTGCTGCCATTTCATTGATTACATAGCGTTTTGCTCTCTTTTTGGTTTTTAATATTTTTATTAATTCAACTTTTAACATTGAGTCGTCCACATTTTCTCCATTGTCCCGAAGCCAATTAATTATTTCATGCTTTTTATTAGCCTGTGTTGGCATTTTGTCAATTTGACGGGAGTGGTAGGGCGCATTATCAATAAAAATTATTGATGGTTCTTCCAATGAAATGAGCATTTTTTTGAACCACTCTTCATACACATTTGCATTCATCTCTTCGTGGTAGTCATTTGATTTCTTCGATTTAAATGCCAACAGTGCGTCTTGTACAAATCCTTTTGCTGTACCTGCATGGCAAATGATTAGGCGCTCACCTTTTCCCATTGGTACTGAGGAAGTGGAATCAGCAGTATCATCAGTCCAGAAACGAGATAGTGTGTGGTTAGCGTTGAGCCATGTTTCATCCGTGAAAACAATATTTGCCCAATCTTGTATTTTCTTTGCCTCTCTTAAAAAATCACAACGTGCTATAGCTATATCTGTGCGTTCCATTAATAATTTTCTTTTATTTAACTTTTTATATGAAAAGCCAATTGTGTTCAAAACTTTGACCAAAGAAGATTTTTCACCATGAAATAGACCACTTCTTTTCAAAGAAACAATAAGTTTTCTCAAAGTTGGAATTTCTTTTCTCAAGTAGTAATCTAGTTTACGTAGGTTATCATTAATCGAATTACTTAGGTACGTAATTCGATTAATGATAGTAGGTACTATAATCGGAATGGTATCGCATACGAGAATCTTTAGGACATCACTATCGTCAATCTGTCAAAAGATGGTTAATATAATGGACAGTGTATAAATAGTCGAGTAATGAACGTTCCACATCTTGTTCTACTCAATAATTACTTATTACATCATTTTTATAATTGATTTATCCAAAAACGTGATCAGAATCCAAAAATAATTATATACTTTTCAGTCTACTATTTTATACCATAGACAAATGTAAGAAATCATTAAAAACAATTTTGTATTTCTATTCTGTTTAAAATATTAATAATCATATCAAATATAACAAAAACTGGAGTCCCATCGTATTTTTATTGTATAATAAAAAATTAAGCATTACTACATTGTTCAACATCCATCAAATCATGAATATAATTCTAGTATAACATTACAATAAACAAAGTACATAGTAGGCTACATGAACATTTTATTATCATGGTCCTTTAATCTTATAAATAGTCTGCGGGAACTTGACTGCTGGTTTCTCTGCAGTCTCCAATGCCTGTTTCAGATTCTTCTCAAATACTTTCTTAGCATCACAGAATCCTTGTTTTGTTTTACCAAATGAATTTGGTCCTGCTGATGTTGGTGTTTCCCTATAAAAAACAATGTTTTGTGACAATTACAATTAAATATTTAATTTTTAATCAATCATCATCTTCCTGCCCTTATCCCACTCTAAGTGGGGTTGGCACAACATGTTATATACATGTTGTCACATCATTTGGCTACGTATTTTACGACCGGCCGCCTGCCTGACGTCAACTTACCTTAGTCGTATTTTACGACACCTCGATAAGAAAGAGGGTGGTCTATTCTACTTAACCGGATACCACACGGTGAGTCAACTTACCTTAGTCGCCTTTTACGACACCTTGGTAAGAAAAGAGGTATCTGGCTAAATAGAATAGTATCACACTATTCTATTTAGCCAGATACCACACAGCATTTAATTTTTAATCAATAATAACCTAAATATACACAATTCATAACTAATGTACAGGACATATTAGTTTTAACTACTAAAATATCAAAACCTCACAGAATAATAGCTTCTCCATTCTTAAAAAATTTAATACAATATTTAGGTTATTCAAATAAATTGTTAAGTTTAATTAAAGAACTTTTTAGTTTTATACATTTCAAATACTATGAACTGTCTACTATATTATCTATGAACTGTCAGTCAAACATTAATTAATTATAAGTAATTTGTGCAGTTAATTGGACATTACCTTCCAATATTTCTCATCCTCATTCTGGCTTCAGCTGGCATTTCCTCTGGCTCATCATCATCATCATCATCAGGGTTAAATACTGATGCAATAGATGGTTTGGGTGGTGCGGATTTAGAGCTTGCACCGAGAGTAATTTTTATTGGCTTTGTGAAGCCAATAGAGATCTTACTGATGCGAGGAGGTGGAGGGGGCGCTGGAACTTCCTCATCAGAGCCCTCCCAACTATCCTGGGAATGTGTTCTTTCTTCTAAACAATATAAAAAATGGAATTTAATGTGCTGTTATATTAAAATAAATTTAGTGGACTATTACAGACACTGTAATCAATCCCCAAACAAAGTAAACATAATACTTGTGTTATGGGTGACAAACAATTGAGAAACATAGAATTTTAAATCAATTAATAAATATACCCAGAAAGAGCCCCTCAAAGAGCTGAAAAATTGTTTTCAGAAAGTGTTGGCGCACTGTGGAAATTGAACATAAAGTTGGAGGTGGGAGTTTTGCTTATACTAGGGGTTATAGTATTCTTTTGTGATGTAGATATGTTACTTGTCTTAAATTCTTGTTGTTTATTTTTTTTATTTACAAAAAAATGTACAAGTTATATCTATCTTAAATTACACACTAGGACTATATGCTCAAGTGGAATGTTGATTTGAAAAATTAGAACCGTTTATTGCAATGCAATCTGCTTCACAAAATAATAAAGATGTAAACACGTATCTCCTATATGCGAATTAATCTAAATTCAAGTATAACTTCAGAGTTCCATCGTGTGTTGTCTGGCTGAGTAGAATAGACCACCCTCATTTCTTTACAAAGTGTCGCAAAAGGCGACTAAGGTAAGTTGACATCAGGCAGGCGGCCGATCGTAAAATAACTAGCCAAAACATGTTGTGCTAACCCCACTTAGAGTGGTATAATGAAAATGATGATAAACTTCAGAGTAATATTATAAAGGATATCTTAATTATAGAAGAACTGTTTCCTTACTTTGAATCTTTACGTCGCTATCATTGGTTTTGCTCGTGCCCTCGCGTGTAGTTCTTTGTGCTGGTGGCGAGGGACGATTCCTTCTGGGAGACCTTGACCGCGTTCTAGGCCGCTCTTCCCGCTCCTTGTACTTCCTAGAATCATCACGCGACGATCGAGACGACCCTGCCAATGCGAAAACACTGGCAAAGATAAATAAAATATAAATTTGAGTAGATTATAAATAATAGGCTTTGTTAGGTTGCTGTGTTTGTATGGTTAGAATATATTTTTGTACAGTGTATTATATTCTAATACCTTTGCGTTCTCTGTAGCGGTCACTCATTCTAATATTTAGATAGATTTATTTTAAATAAATTATAGGTAACAAATCAGCGTTTTCAACTACGCCGAGACAAGTCAATCAGCCATTTTCTTCATAATTTTTGCGTTGCGTTTCGTTAGTTTTAGTAGCGTTCCGTTCCATTCAATAATTTATGTATGTGATTTTTTTGTCAATTGTTATGCTAAAAATTTCAAAATCAATTTTAATAAATGTATACATATTTATAATAATTTTTAAAATATTTCTTTAACTTCAAACTTTAGTTTTATTAAATAAATTTATTGTTAATAGTCAAATCAAAACGCAAATGTCAATTGTCATAATAGTAGGTAATTTTTAATTTTAGGTTATGTTGTTTCTATAATAAATAAACTTTTATATAACGACCTTAGACTTCTATGACATACATAATTAAAACAAAATGCTAACTTTACCAAATTACAGGCGACTACTAAGATACCTACGTAATGCTTATTACCAGTGTCGATGTAAATCGGGTGCAGAGCTTAGTGTTATAAAAGACCGTATAAAACACGGGCCTGGATTAAAAGATTTTATTGTGAAGTCTGTAGGAGTATCTGAAGTTACCACTCATCCGCCTTACATCCCTTATTTACCTGAAAAATATCAAAATGCTTCAAAAAGAAAAGTATATTTTGATGTCTATGGGTGTCAGATGAATTTAAATGACACAGAAATTGTGTGGTCTATTTTAAAAACCGAGGGTTTTGAAAAGACGGAAACAGAAGAGGAAGCAGATATTTTTCTAGTTATGACGTGTGCTATCAGGGAAGGAGCTGAAAATAAGATTTGGAATCGTTTGGATCACTTAAGAGGTTTTAAGAAACGGCGGTTATTTTCGAAAAATCGTCACAAACCTATCAAGATTGGTGTACTGGGTTGTATGGCTGAACGTTTGAAAGAGAAGTTAATTGAGAAAGAAAAAGCAGTTGATATTGGTATGAGTTAATTTGATAAATTCTTTAGAGATACTGTTACTTCCATAAAATATTTTCTATATGTGAATATATGAAACATGGATTATATCAAAATAATTCAACCGTAATTTTTTTACAATGGCATTCTGCAAAGCAACATCTACTACTATAAAATACTTGTATATATGTACTTGTATTACTTGTTGTTTGTATAAGCAATAAAAGTATAACAAATCTCAAACCCAATTGCAATGTTTTCTACAATGTCATGTTTCTTTTTCCATAGTTGCAGGTCCAGACAGTTACAGAGACCTCCCACGTCTTTTGGCACTTACAGAGAGTGGGCAGACAGCAGTCAATGTATTGCTGTCACTAGATGAGACATATGCGGATGTGGTACCAGTCAGGTTAAACCAGAACAGTATTTCAGCTTTTATGTGAGTATACATAAAGTTAAATGTATACTGTATAATATAATGCCTTAAAATATTAAATCAAATTAAATTACTAAAGCATAATCTATTTTTTTTATTGTTATTTTATTTTATTTTTTTTATATGGGACACTTACACACACGGTCGTCCATCCCCAAAGTAAGTAACTTAATACTTGTGTTATGGGTGACAGACAACTGGTGAATATATACTTATACATTTTTTTTTTAAATACATACTTAAATAACAAATATACACCCAGGCTCAAAGACCAACAAAATCATTTATAGAAAATGTTGGCCCTCGGCGGGAATCGAACCCGCGACTCGCGGAGCTGAAGGCACGTTCACTACCCATTGCGCCAACGGGCTAGTCGAATCTACATGCTTTAGTGTTCTTACATAATTACTCAACAATTAAATATTAATCAACTATTTATAGTTGTAAATTACTAAAGATGTATCAGTTCTTTTGATAATATTAATCGATGAAAGTCAATCTTTCTGTTATGCTTTCATGGATAATCTGCTAGACCAATATTAATGAAATTTAGCACAATAAAAGCTTATATGTAGGAGTAACATATTGGGTATTCGGCCCATTAGAATAGACCACACTCATTTCTCACCGAGGTCTCGTAAAAGGCGACTAGGGTAAGTCCACCCGCAGTGTGTTATATGGCTAAGTAGATTAGACCACCTTCATTTCTTACCGAAGTGCCGCTAATGGCGACTAGGGTAAGTTGACTCGCGGTGTCGTATCTGGCTAAATTAAATAGACCACCCTCGACTTATCGAGGTGTAATAAAATACGGCTAAAATAAGTTGACGTTAAGCAGGCAGCCGGTCGTAAAATACGTAGCCAATTCATGAATTGGCATGTCACAGGGACATGTTTATAACATGTGCGGATTTTACTTAGAGCGGGATAAGGGCAGAATGATGATGAGAACTGGTCTTATTTGATTACCAGATCAATAATGCGCGGTTGTGACAACATGTGCACATACTGCATAGTGCCGTTTACACGTGGCCGGGAGCGATCCCGTCCAGCATCCTCAATAGTGGATGAAGTGAGACACTTATCGGATAACGGTGTGAAGGAGGTCACACTACTAGGCCAGAATGTGAACAGTTACAGGGACATTACTGAACAGTCTGAGCGGAGTGATACAAAACTAGCACAAGGTATACATTAAAAAAAAGTAAAGTAACTGCCTGTTACTACCCCATTGCTGGGCATAGGCCTCCTCTCTCCGTTTTTGGAGAGAAGGATTGGAGCTAAGACCTACCACGTTGCTTCAATGCAGATTGGTAGGTTACATATATCCCCAGAATTCTCTAGAGATAGGCAGGTTTTTTCACGATATTTTTCTTCACCGAAAAGCGTGTGATAAATTGCAAAGCATTGCGATTTTTTCGTCAATATAAGATATGAGAACGTTTTTCTTCCTGTACTTAGCATTTCATAAATTATCTTAACAAACGCGGATTATAGCAAAATAATTCTATCAAAACTACTACTATGGAAATAAAAGTAACGCCTTCTATAAATTATGATGGTAAAATATGTTACAGAATTAGACAAATTTGCATCTTTTTTACCAGGTTTCAAGACAGTGTATAAAAGCAAGATAGGCGGTCTCAGATTTGCAGATCTATTGGACAAAGTGTCTTTGGTGAACCCTGAAATGAGGATCAGATTCACTGCGGCTCACCCCAAGGATTTTCCTGATGAGGTGCGAAGAGTTTTCAGTATGTTTGATCAGTTACAGGAAAAAACCTTATGAGTACCGCTTTCGCACCGACTAAAACGACCTGTGTGCTCCACCACGCTGCCGATGGCAAGGACAGGGTATCGTTGTGCACATTGCCCCAATCCTCGCCGACAGCTCTGATCCCAGAGAACACCTCCTCCGGGTAGGGGCCCCTCGAAAGAGAAGCCCCCGTCCGCTAACCGGTGCATCGGGAGCACCAGATGCACCGCCCGCCTCGGGGACCTGTAAGCCGGACATCCCATATACCCCGTTCGGAACGTCCGAAGGTCCCCTGACAGGACGGCAGACGATGGACTTAGGCAAGTCGCTACCACCTGGACTCGCCAGCAGTAGATTGGATCCAGAACAAAAGTTGCCGGAGCCGCTCCACCCCCTCCCCCCTCCGCCCACGGCGGGTCGACTTACCTTAGTCGCCTTTTACGAGACCTCGTAATTATCCTTATTACCTCTTACTAACCTTATTACTTACCCCAATAGTAAATAAGAATTAGTTAGCGTAGAAATAGAAGGGCATCCCACCCTTAAATAGTTGCGAAAGATGATGTATGAAAGAAAGAATTAGTATGTAGAATGAAAGAATAAACAAAAGCGAGAACTGGTATGAATGACTTTTCGACAAAAACAGGCTGTAAACTTCCACAAATTACAGGTAGTTAGAATAATAAAAAAAAAAAACCTTATTACTTACCTACGTTTCTCTTTTATATCTGGATTTTTTGGATGGAATAGACCACCCTGGTCCATTCTACTTAGCCGTATACCACACCGGATGTTTTATTTATTTATTTATTCTTATTGCACTATACAGAGGTACATAGGTTTATATTAAATTAAATTAGGACAAGCGTGCAAATGCGGTCTTATCGCTAAAGCGATCTCTCACAGACAACCTTTGGTGAGAGGAGAATACTAAAAGATCGGGTATAGTGCATAATAAACTATAAAACGTACAATTAAATACTAATATTACACAGATATTTACAATTATATATATTACTATTTTACTATTTTCAATACAAATAAATTTTCCAGGTGTTGCAGGTGATATCTGAACGGCCTAACATCTGCAAGATGCTGCACCTACCAGCACAATCAGGATCTAGCTCGGTCCTAGAGAGAATGAGGCGCGGCTACACGCGAGAGGCCTACTTACACCTGGTGGAACATATCCAGAATGTAATACCGGGAGGTAAGACTGGAATAATGTTCCTCCATTTTTTCGTTGCGTTAACGGAAATGAATTTCATTCGACAAGTGCGTTTGGAATATTTTAAGGTTGTAAAATCTGTTATTAGATAAGTCGCCATTAAGGGTTCTTAACAATGCAAATTTATTTAAATAATTTTTATTATATAATGCTGCTTTGAAGACAAAATTCTCAAGTTCAGTATACAGCAGCAATATAGTCTCTCCGCAGACAGGGGGTGTCATGGGAGGGGGGCCATGAGGAAATGTTAATACAATTAGTAAAAATCATTTTAGTTTCAGCACTTTAATATTTTATACGAAGATTTCATTATAATAATTTATAAAGCTATGTGTAGAAAGCTACGAATAGGTGGTATGGTATCCGGTTGAGTAGAATAGACCACCTTTATTTCTTACCGAAGTGTCGACTAAGGTCACTTGACGTGAAGCAGGCGGGCGGTCGTATAATACCTAGCCTAATCATCTAACTGTGTATAACAATAATCTAATCTAACTGTGTATAAAAAATGTGTATAACATTTTGTGCCGATCCCACTTAGAGTGGGAGAATGACATGCAGACGAGAGTTTCACTACGGTTTGTGTTGGGGGTAGAGTTGAGTAGCTCGCGAGCTAAAGACAAGAAAGATATATATATCTCTCCAGAAGATATAATCACTCTCTAGCTCGCATGTGTTTCAATTATATCTCTATATCTTTAATCTTAAGAGTCAATTTTCGTGATGAGTTACGGCACGTTCAGAGTTAGAGTGAAAGAGATGAGATTATATAGCAGTTTACATGTCAGAAAGAGAGACGAATAACTCTATTGCGTATTCGAGCCGTACTGAGCTAAAAGAGTTAAAGATATAAAAGAGTGATATATATCCCAAGATCGAAATGATATATATCACTCTTTTCTTGTCAGGGATACATTTCGCCCATCGCTAGTTGGGGGTGTCTGAGCATAAGTATCTTATGACTTTCTTTAGAAGATTAGAAGTTAGGACTTAAAGTAATGATTTAAATGTTCTGGGATGTTCTTTAGTCGGTCTATCGACGGATATGATCTGTGGATTCTGCGGTGAAACGGATGAGGAATTCGAAGAGACCATGTCCTTGATGGATATTGTCGACTACAATGTAGCGTTTCTGTTTCCATACAGCATGAGAGAGGTGAGTTTCCTTGTAGAGTAATACATGTTACATAAGCTCTATTTTGGAGCTGTGATGGCCTAGCGGTGCGACCGTGTGAATCTCTAGAGACGATCACGGGTTAAAACCCGGGCAGACACCAATGAGTTTTTCTATTAAAACTTATGTGTCTAATTGATAATTGCAATTTATCACACGCTATTCGGTGAAGGAAAACATCGTGAGGAAACCTTCATATCTCTAGAAAATTCTAGGGATATGTGAAACCTACCAATCCGCATTGGAGCAGCGTGGTAGGTCATAGCTCCAACCCTTCACTCCAAAAATGGAGAGAGGAAGCCTATGCCCAGCAGTGGGATAGTAACAGGCCGTTACTTACATTTTTAAGCTTTATTTGGGTTAAATTTCATCAATCTCAAGCTCCAGCGATTAAGCTGTGATAGCGTCAAAGAAAGACAGACTGATCGAAAGGGTTCGCACTTATAATACTTATAATAATATAGCCGTGTGGTACATTTGAGTAGAATAGACCACCCTAATTTCTAACTGAGATGTCGTAAAAGGCGACTAATGTAAGTTGACCCACCATGTGATATCCGGTTTATTAGAATGGACTACCCTCTTGCCGAGGTGTCGTAAAATATGACTAAGGTAAGTTGAGTAGGCAGGTGGACGGTCGTAAAAACGCAGCCAGATCATGTGACAGCATGCTTATAACATGTGCCGACCCTCTACTTAAAGTGGGATAAGGGCAGGAGGATGATGAATACTAATAATAATAGTCTATTACTACGCCAAAACGTGGTCGTCGACTAGGGCCTTATAAGAACGCTCAAGAGTCCCTTAGGGATGGAGCGAGCTATGTTCCGAGTGTCTACACGTGATCAAATCAGAAATAGCTGATATAGCTCAGCGTGTCGCGAAGCTGAAGTAGCGATGAGTAGAACATAGTGCGGAGAACCGATGGGCATTGGGGTCTCAAGGTGTTGGAATGGCGACTCCGCACCGGAAAACGCAGTGTCGGTAGACCCCCAGGAGATGGACTGACGACCTCAAAAAGGTCGTGCGTTGTGGAGATCCCATAAAGAGACCTATGTCTATCAAAAGGAGAAGATTATGCTAATGCTAGGTATAAGCCTCTTCTCTCCATTTGGAAACAGAAAGGTTGGAGCTTAGACCCAACACGTTGCACCAATACAGATGAAGCTATGCTATATAAAATTATAAGAAATTTGTATTTTGTAATGTTTTCACACAAAACTACTAGACCGATTTACAAAATCCTTTCACCGTTGGAAAGCTGCATCTTTACTTAGCAACATAGGCTATATTGCATTTTCAAAAATATAGGGATCCATTATAAAAATGTAATAAGATGTAAACAAATAAAAATTACGCGGGCGAAACCGGGGATATTACTAGTAGGTTATATTAATCCCAGAATATGCTGATTTCTCCACAGTGTTTCTTTCACCGAACAGCGTGTGATAAATTGCAAATTTAATTAGGCAAATAAGTTTACATAAACTAACTTATTGGTGTCTTCTTCAAGGTTTAACGCAAGATCCCCTCGGGATAAGCAAACGGTCCCATCGTTCAGCTATCACAGCTTATTTATAATATTAATATTTTAGAAAACAACAGCGTACCGCCGCTACAAGGACGATGTTCCAGAAGCAGTTAAGAAGGAAAGGCACAACCGCATGGTCCAACTATATCGTAGAAAGTGCCAGAAATTAAACGAATTAGAAATCGGGACTGTTCATTTGGTCCTCGTAGAAGGGGTTGTTCCGAAAACTGGACAGATTTTGGGTAGAAATGAATTGTACATGAAAGTTGTGTTCGATCAGATGGAGATCCCTTCTGGGGAGGGTAGGAGGGAAGTTAAGCCGGGGGACTACGTTAGTGTTAAGATTGTATCGGCGAGGTCCTCAGTTTTGAGTGGGATACCGTTGTATCACACTGGTATTGCTGAGTTTTATAGGGACTGTGAATGGGCTCAGCGCAGACAACATTTTAAACTTTGAATAATTTATAGAATTAGCCATTTATAGAATTACTTTGCGGATATCCATAAAAAAAAGTAATAATAAAATTATTTTGCTGTATTTAATTAAATTCCTTAATTAGTTCTTTTTAATTTAATTGTTTATTCTCCCCCAAATTGTCGTTAATTGTTTTTTCTTATTTTATTTTATTTTTGGTCCTGATTATGCTTCGGTTGCGCGGCGAAACGATTGTTAAGTTTGTGATAGTGAACGTGTGTAGTGCTTGTGTATTGAGAGGTTTGTGCATGTGTTTTTACGAATCTTGCATGTATTAAGTATGAAAACGGATTGTCCACTCTACATTTGGCATTATATATACATATATTTTGTATTTTACTTCATCGCGTACTATCATACTTTTGTTCTAAACATTAGTATGGACGGCGCCTAATGAACAGACTATATAACAGTAGTCTATGAAATTATTGCAAATTTAGATCGCGGCAAAAAATGTATTTTTGACAACCGCTACACAGACAACGACTTGTATTTTAAACTAGCAATCTATCGCATAACGTTTTTAAAATAATAGTGTTTTTTTGTATCTTCAATGTGTTTGATATGTTTGATTCAATATGTTTGAATAAGAACAATCTTGTAAAATAAAATCAATCAATCCTTCAATAAAAAAAATAGTAATGGTGATATAATGTTAAGGCTCGAAGCCTAACTCTATTGTATTTTATTGTAAATACTACTTTTAAAAATAAAACAATGATAAAAAATGAATTTGATTTTTTTTTATCGATTACCAAAATAGCGGCCATAATTATAATAGTAGAAAATATTACGTTCCGTTTTTTGTTCCCTTCCGACTTGTACCATAAATAAAACATACACACTTTAAAAGTGCATTTATTAAAATCAAATCAGTACAAACCATTTAATTATTACAAATAAATATAAGTATATTACAAAACAGCTTACATTCTAGATAAGTACATAAAAATACGGGACCGACTTATAAAATACATTTCACAAACAAACATAAGTCCCTCTATAATTATATTATATTTAAATTAAATTAATTGTGATACATGGCATCGATTTATTTCTACAAACAAATTTGTACTCTTAGTTTTGTTTCCGAAAACGAAATAAGGATGGACTTTCGTCAAATTATGGAGTAAGTACTTGTAAATATGTGCTAGCAACATTGATGTTAAAAATAAGTTTAAATAATACGCCTAAATTTGCGTTTTTTAATCGTTTAGAGTGAGCTATTTGATACATAAAAAGCCAAAAAAAACTTTATATATAAAATGATTAATTACTGGAAAATATATTTTGTCAAATAAAAAGTCGAAATAGGTTTATATGTAAAACGATTTACAACTGGAAAAAATATTTTTAATTTATATTCTAATTATATTTTAATAGTGCATGGCTGCGGTTTTTACTCCCTAATTAAAAAAAAATGTATATGTGTTTACCAGCATTTACAGATTTTTAATGGCGTCATCTAAAAATAAATGTAGTTTTTTTTACTATTGGGCATTCTTTTATAAATTACCGCCATTAATCTGAATGTTTGAAAGTCATTATTTATTACAGACTTCTTTTTTCTCAGTATCTGACATAGATATTAATTAAATTAATAAGGCACGACGTGATTGCCTTCTTTTGTTTTTCAAATATTATTAATCAATGCATTTCAACATGCCAATAGAGCATGGTTCTATAAATTTAATCTTTCATCTAAATATGTTAGAATAAACAAGGTAAAATATTTTCGAATTTATCAAATACATCTAGTGTGTATTTGAATCTAACAAGGATTTTTAAAAAAAATTATATTAAGTGGATTCAATTTTAATTTTTGGTGAAATTATCTTAGTAGTTTTTTCATATGGCAAGTAAATTATGAAGGTCACTGAAGGTAATTAATGAAGAAGAATATAAAACATTTAACTCAAAAAAATTCAGAATATGTCAGTCCAAGAAATTTTATAATGTATTTTTGAGTGTTTCTATACCAAGCTCGAAGCTCCCATTTGTCCCCCCACTTCTTTATTAGACAAAACGTTAACTCTTTGTCCAGATAAATTATCATCGACGTGACCAGAAAGGCTTGGCGATGGCCCTTGGGAGCTGCCGTAAACTTTTGTACTGTATCCGGAATCATTATGAGATTCCCTATCAGTTTGACTTTGAGTTTCTGTTAAATGAGTATTTATAGCTAAGGATTGCAGCCGACTGTGTAATAAACTGTGATCAGGTGTTGGTTTTCTTATGGCATGTGGATTTCCTCTAAACCCTGGGTACATTGGTGGACGGTTATCGTAGTAACCACCGCGAAAGTGATCATTCTGATTCGCAATCTCCACCTCGGTATTTTGGTCCAAATGTTCGCTATAGCAATGCGGTATTCGTTCTATTTCCCGTATTATATGGTCTTGCATCATAGCGCTGAATACGCCTGTTTGATGATGATGTATAGGGTTTCTGTTGCGGCCTTGCACTTGATTCTGCGGTAAGCCTGTCTCGTTGTACTTATATTGGTTCTGACAGTGATATTGAGGGAATGGTACGCTGTTGTCAGCATACGGCATTTGGTGATGGGTTTGTCTGTTCGGCATTTCATGGAAGTACGCGTCTTTTGGTATCATCCGGATGTCGTGAGGATAATTTTGCGTTTGCACCTGAGGGCCAGGTGATTGAGATTTTGTTGATACAGTTTCGTAATTAGGTAGTGGTAGTGTTTGTAGAAGATTAGTATTTCTCATTGGCCCAGGCTGGTTCGCGCTTCGTATTGGATTGTCTTCTTCATCGCTGCTCTCAGAATTGTTACCATTTTCCTTCGGTGGGTTTTGGAAAGATTTTCTTGTAGGGAATGGTATAAGATTGTGTAAGCTAAAACGTTTAGATTTTGAAGGTTTTTCTTTTAAGAGTGGAGCTGGTCTCGATGGTTGTTGAGGCATTCTTAAGATAACTGGATTTGGTTGCATAGGAGGAGTAGGAGTGTCTTTTTCAATTGCTTTCTTCGTTAATGGTATTCTTTCAGGTGAAACGTGCCTCTGTTGGTGTTCTACTTGAGCTACCATTTCTTGCACCGTTCTTCTGGGTTCCCTTTCTACACTGCACTCTTCTCTGTAATTTGGCTGTTTTGAAAATTTTATGTAGCCATCCTGAGAAATGTCGAGTGATTTTGAATTTCTTACTTGGACATCTGATGTGTCTTTTTCAAGCATAACTCTTTTACGAATGTCGTCTGCCGTTCTTTGTAGAACTTGACTTTTCCACACAACTTCATTTTGCTGTTCAGTATGGTTATGTAACATAGCGTGTTCTTCTAGATCGTTAACCTGAAAGGCTGATTGAAGATTACTAGGCGAGATAGCTGTAGATTTGCGACACGGAGATGTATATCCTTCATTGTAAGCCGGAACATTCGAAACTGGCGATTGCGAGATGGATAATTTATTAGGTTTAACATGAATCTCTGTAGTAACGTTAGGTGAAGTTCCCGGACTACAACTCGTGTGTGGTGTTACAGAATAAGGAGATCTTGAACAATGACTAGGCCCTGCGTCTAGGTGATCACTACTTCTTGAATTTTTAAGCAGATATTTCCGCCTCGGACTCGGAGGTGATCTGTTGTCCAAACCATCAGTGCTTTTGGACGTAGTTTTACATTCAAGATCTTTGGCTATACTTTCGCATCGTTCCATATTTTCATTAAAGCTTTTGATAATTCGGTTCACATTGTTCCACTCTTCATTGCTTCCATCCAAAAGTTCTAGACTCCTAGTTCTTTTTATCGGTGGTATGTCTACTGATCCTTTTGGACTGAAATCTAACTTTTTCACTCTTTCAGAAGCCCTAAACATCATGCCTCTTGTCAGCCATTGCTCTAGATGTTTATGCCTCTCTTTACATAAAGCCCGTTCGGCAGCCACAAATCTAGTCAATTCTGAGAGCTGTCCTTGAGTTTTCATTTCTAGATCCGTTACTTTCTGATCTAATTTTTCATGAGCCCTGTCGATATGGCGTTTTAAGTCTTTTTTGTCTTCATTGAGCTTTTCCTCCATGTGTTTGAAAAATGGAGCACAGTAACACGTATATCCAGCTCCAACAGGACCCTTTTTTATATTACCAGCTAAGTCCAAATAGTATTGCTCGCCTTTTTTTAATGGTTCGGTGGGTAACGAGCTTAACTTCGGCTTAGGAAAGTATTTTGGGTCTGGATAATAGTGACAACCATACGGCGACCATTGAACTTGAGCCTGAGGGGTTTCAAAATGTACATTTTTCTTCTTTTTATCTTTACTTTTGTCTTTTTTCTTTGCTTCATCTGTTTCGTCAACAGTTCGTTCTCTACTTTTATCCCTATGTTTTTCTTTCTTTTTTGCTTGTTTTGCTACTGGAGTATTGAGTATGTTGATTATTTCTTCTAAACCTTTTCTAGTGGCAATATCTCTCGCCGTTTCGCTTTGATGGTTTCTTAAAGACTTGTCGCAACCCGCTTCAAGGAGTATGCGTGTTAGTTTTCGCCTTCCCATGGCAGCTGCTATGTGTAGAGCCGTGTCACCGTTTTTATTCTGTTCAGAGACACGACACTGTGCGGAGATGAGGATGCGCGTGACACCGGCGTGACCGTAACGTGCCGCTGTATGCAGGGACGTGTCGCCATACTGGAATACAAAGATATGAGTTTATTTCATTGAAAGTAAATATATTGATTGTATTGAATTGAATTATAGCATCTATAATAAAATTCCGGAATCAATTTTAGCTTTGCCATTGCAGCAGTATAAGAACACTATTTATAAAACGCTAATAAACCTACTATACTATTGAGGAATACTTAAATGATAAGAATGAGTGGATAGAGCTACTGTTCGACCCTGTACAAGACAGTATTAACTAAATTAAACTAGTATTAAGAATTATGATTTAAAAAGATCAACCACCTAGTTTCTTGCTGGTAGGTAGGAACAGCTTTTCCAACTATCAGAAGAGTTGACGATTGTTTACACTTGTTTACAAGTTTATTTGAATATCGAATTATGAATTGAATATCTAAAATTATTTTGGCTTTGAGGGCTATTACAAGAAATAGTTCTGAAACAGTTTATAGCTTTCATGGCACGAGAACTTGAGATTAATTTTGATCAAAGACGCAATTTTCCACGTTGCTTAAGCAGAGATGGTCATTACAGCTATCATTGCAGATTTAATTTTTGGCGTTTGTTTGTGATGACGTCGTAGAGAAACCGCCTAGATTAGAAAATCTACTTCGTTATGTTTACATAGCACTAAAAAAAGACTGTTATAACGATCACAGCAACCGCTAAAATGTAGTCTCCCCTTTCAACACCGATGATCAAATGTAAGCAGCTAAAAATTGCTAATATGATAAGGAAATACGTCGTAATGCAATTACATGTATTATATATGTTTTAGTATAGGCTACTTTAATATATTTCCATGCAGCATTATCTTACGTCTCTTTTATCTACTTATTGTCTCATTTGTGTACTAGTTTTTAGTTTACTTTAGGACTAAATTACCCTACGTTTGTTGGCACCATGTGCCTTGTTAATATATAGTCCCTGCAGCTTTCGTAATCGAGTTTAAGATAATAAGAAAATCTCACGTTATTTTGTAAGTCTGGCGGCGCTCCAGCAAGCAGTATCTCCCTGGCTGATTGGTTGTGACCATTTTGGGTCGCCAGGTGCAGAGGGGCGAATCCTGCAGCGTTGCGGGCGCGCAACTCACAGCTCTTAGCAAGTAGCGCCACGGTCCGTGAGTAACCTTTCCACGCCGCCTCGTGTGCTGCAGTGTTGCCATGCTGTGAAGATAATTAAGAGATAATAGATTTTAATAATAATTAGTGATTTATTAAAACGTTTAACTGTATTAAGGCAATAGAGTTATTTTACCAGAACAGGGAAGCAAAAAAAAAAATGGATGGATTGTGTGAAATATGCATAACAAAGGAGTGGCGCAAGAGTTGACGAATGACTGGAGAAGGAAAGAAGAAGACATATTGTGCTGATCCCACTTAGAGTGGGATAAGGGTAAGAGAATGATGAGGAAAGCCAGCCTAAAATGTGGTATATAACAATAAAGTGAAAGCCAAGAGGTTGATCTATCTGTCCCTCTTTTTCACGTGTGATTAGACAAAGATACGAGTTTCTCTCTTACAGTCCTGCCTATAGCTCTCCTACTTTAGTATGAATCACATATTACATACTACAAAATGCTATTAGACTTGCCTACAGAAAGGTTTCAATTAATTGTAAGAAATATAATCATACGTTAAGTGTATTACACAACTGAATATTTAATGAATGATTAAAAAATGGTTGGATTTGAATATTCTATCAGCTTCATATGCTGCGGTTAAATAATGTAAATTGAAATCTATAAAAGATTGACCGCCGAGTTTCTTGCTGGTTCTTTGGAAGAGCAACATTCCGGTTAGATTTAATCAACTATTGTGGGTTTCAATCAGAGAATTTATTAATGGCGCATACCAGCACCAACCCAGAAAGAATAATTGGACTGAGATTAGACTGAAAAAAAAAGAAAAGCCTACTATACTGTTGTGGATTACTTAGACGATAAGAATGTGTGGATATAGCTACTCTCCTTTTTTATTTATATTTTATTTAGTTCACAAAGCTGACATACAATTGAGGTTATCAAAATTCAACATAATTAGTCGCTTACGATAATGTTGTCTTTTTGATGTGAACCGTCGTAATAAGTATGGTACCCTTGCAAGCATGCTATGCTTAGAATACCATATAAAACTTACCATACCATATAAAACGTAAATGTAACTAATAAGAATTATATTTGAAAAAGAGCAAATGTTTCTTGCTGGCTCTTCTCGGTAGGAACAGCTTTCCGAACCAGCAGTAGAGTTGACGATTAAAAGCACTTGTTTACAAGTTTACTTGAGTTAAGAATATATTGAATTTGAATTGAGAAAAATGGCCAATTTTCTTTAACCGAAGGATATTTTTACCAAAGGTAATTGATTCTATTAGTGTTGATTCTTTTAGAGAAATGTGGCTGTCAAATCAAAGTGGCTGGTATAATTTCCATCTACGTATTCGGTGAACTTACCACCAAATCCTGCTTGTTGGGGTCGGCGCCTTGCTCCAGCAGGATGCGGACCACGTCGACATGTCCGTCAGCTGCCGCGCGTTGCAGTGCGCTGCATCCATTCTGGAAACGACATGTTGTAAAACGTTAAAATTCCACTTGATTCCACTGATTCCACTTGAAGAATAAACGGGTTTTTTTTATTCAGTTTAACGACCTATGCTGGCCAAACGAGAAGAGAGTTTACAGTTGTGTATTACGCTTACTTCTATAGCATTATGTCTCATTGAATACTGTTATGGGGTAATATTTGATATTCTTTGTAGTGAAAAAAAGAGCCAAACATGACATTTACGAGTTATGTCAGCGTGATTCCATGCGAATTTTATCGAAATAAGTGTTCTTGCGTAAGCTTTTAAGTACATTTATAATAGCTTTTATCCAAAACTTTGTTCGCGTGGACTGTTATCGCGTGATGGCGATTTTCAATGTCATCTTATTCCTGTAAAATTAACATGATTTCTATAGGTTATATGTTATTCCAGTGTATAAGAAATTATTGTGCCAAATTTCACCGATATTGGTTTAGCGGATTCGCCGTGAAAGAGTAACAAACATACATCCATAGTCACAAACTTTCGCATTTATAATATTAGTAGGACTTTTTAGCATACTCATAATCGAACAATTTATAAAAAAAAATTGGCGATGTACATTATAGACAAAGTAGAAAACCATATTTTGCTGCGCTTTACTAAATTTGCAGATCGTTTGTGGGTTTTACTATACGATTCTATAATAAAATTCCACAATTATTCACCTAAAATTTTTAAAAGAAGGCCGATGTATATTTTAGCAACAAGTCGTTTTGTAATAACATCAAATTGTCGATATATGTGTAACTATGTAAGCGACATACATATCTGTTATAGCACCTTGCGTCATTACCACATAGCTGAGGAAACGTTACGAAATGTCAAAGGCGTTTTTATTACGCACATCGTAATGTACTGAACTGAAGTTTAATTAGTAAATACGCGGCCCCTTTCTGTCCCACTTCTGAAAAAAAAACTTTTTTTAAATGGATTATAGCTAAGATTCACTATGTTTTTCTAATACGGATTGTCTATGCAGGTTTCATCACGATGTTTTTACTTGACCGGGAAGAGTATAATTTCAAATTAAAATTTTTCTTTATTTAATTAAACTTATAAACAATTTCTTTCAAATCGTCAACTCTAACTGTTGTTCTGAACTATTGGTTCGGAAAGCTGTTCCTACCGAGAAGAGCAATAAACTCGGCGGTTGCTCTTTTTAAAAAGATACTTATATCTTATAGTTACATTAAGTCGGTATGAAATAATTATGAAATCCAATATTAATAAATAAATCGTGCATCACTACATATTATAAAACAAAGTCACATATATCGTATGTACGCATAAAACTTTAAAACTACGCAACCGATTTTGATGCGGTTTTTTTTAATAGATAGAGTGATTCAAAAGGAAGGTTTGTACGTATAATAACATTTAATACGAAGTAGAGAAATACTGTAATTTTTGAGGTTACTGTAAATAATTACATTTTTTTCCGCTTACATTGCAAACGCAGGCTAAACCCTACGAGATTTATCAAAATGTTTTACTAAGTATTTGTAAACCATGAAAAGGTCTACAGAAAAGTCCGCGATGGTATATGTCTATCTCTTATGGATAACCCACAATAGCAGTTTTTTTCATTTACTTTTTACGAAAAATGATGCCTTATGTTCAAAGCAATTTTTATACAATACAGCATTAATCCTTATCCAATTGAGTACCTTAAATAAATTGTTGATTTAATATAGATCAATATGGCCGTTTACAGCATGTAATTTAAGTGAACATTTTCGGAGATATTACAGATTTAAAATGCCGTGAGGACGCCGCGCTTCACCCTATAGCACTTCGAATCTTTTAGAGTTTGTTTAAAGACATTCTGTAATTAATAGTAAAAATAAAATACATAGGTAAAATGTAAAAGTAAATAAGTAAAAATGTACTATATGAGTTTAGATATTCCAAAGATAGCAGGAAATCGTCTTGGTATAGGGAGAGGAAATTGTTTTTCTCCAAATTTAACGCTTGCGGGCCACGGGCTGTAATGAATAAATGAAAACTACTGGATCGATTTTAATCATTTTTTTTTACACTGACTGACATGGGATATATATTTTATACCCGTGCGAAGCAGGGGCAGGCCGCTAGTGTGTTATAAAATGCGTTTAAATTATACGCATTATGCAATGAATGCCTATTACCTATTTGATTTTAACCAAAAACGAGAAAAAAAACTACATATCTTCATCACGTATTATAAATTTCTCATTTCGAATTTTTTTTTTAGTTTTAAGGTTGACATACACTAAAACTACTAAAAACTGACGCGACTGTATAGTATTTGATCTTTGCCCATCCAAACAAAGTGAAATAAAAAAAAACAATCTATAATCTATGAGCGATTTTAAAACTGATTCATGAGTTCATATCGCTATCATTTTTTACAGCGAAAACAAATGGCTAAATCAGTTTTTGTTAGATTGTTACTAATGGAATGTCTCTACGGTGTATTTCCTGTTCATTTTATTATTTCACGTTCACGCTCTTTTATAATGCAAATGAATGTGGTAGCAATTTATTTTAATTTTTTCAGACAAAACTTGTTTCTCTATTGAAATGGTGGATATACAATAAAATTAGTACGCAAGAATGTAAACATGGACGCCGTTTTTATTTTATCAATCATAGACATCAAGAATTATGTTAAAATACAAATTATGTTTATTTATTGGTAACTTTATAGTTTTATTTTGGTAACTTAATACTTTATTGTGCAGTAAATTGCACATGTTTTGGACGGTTTTCGATTGAATTTTGAACAACTTGTCTTTTGGTGATTGCGTAATCACGTCTAAATGAAGGTTGTTTTTTTTACTCTGACACGAACAGCCCTGATTATCATCTTCCTGCCCTTATCCCACTCTAAGTGGAGTCGGCATAACATGTTATAAACATGTTGTCACATGATTAGGCTACGTATTTTAAGACCGGCCGCATGCCTCACGTCAACTAACCTTAGTCGTATTTTACGACACCTCGGTAAGAAATAGGGTGATCTATTCTACTCAGTCTGATTCCACACGGCGGTTCAACTTACCTTAGTCGCCTGTTACGACAACTCGATAAGAAATGAGGATGGTCTATTCTATTCAGCCGGATACAACACGGCAAATATATTACTCCTACATATAAGCTTTTAGTATGCTAAATTTGATCAATATTGGTCCAGCAAATTATCCATGCAAGCATAACAATCTGCTCAACCGTGGTATTCTACTCAACTGGATACCACACGGTCGGTTAACTTACCTCTACCTTTACCACATTCACTTACGAAACTTAAATTGTTGGGTTTAGGAAGCAAAACTCGTGTCTAGTAAACTTTCTAATTCACCCCAAACAAATTGCCCCTCTCTGGGGCGTGGGCCCCACATTAGAATATAGTATCAAATCTGTAAATGCGGTGGCGTTAATACGAAAATATCTAAAAAATCGATATGTAATATTCCATCTAATCAAGACTGGTTCTGTTAGGGGGTTTGCGATCCATCGACAATGCAATCTTCACGATAATGGCATTTTAAATCATCAAACACCGTTATATTGCCATCGACGTCGAAGTCACATTTGCGATGTAGTATGGAAATTTCAAGTTGCTCGTTTATGAGGGAAAATTATAGTGCAGATTGAGAAAAAAACGATAGAAAATGACATCATTAATGTTTATTTGCATACATTAGTTTAAATAACATGTCTGTTTCGTGATTTCAATACCGACTAATGTTAAATTTGAAAAAGGAACAATGAATAACAATATATCAGAACAATATGAAAATATTTAAGAATTCCATAGACAATTTTTGATCTGTGACAGGTAGGCATAGAGTTTGTAGGTAGGCATAGAGTAGGGAGCCAGCCCAAAAATGTGTCTATCGAAAATTAAGAGAAAGCAAACGAGACATTTTCTGTGTCACTTTTTTGTGTGATTAGACAAAGCTAAATATATGAGTTTCATCTTCCCTCTCTAATTATTTATTGCGACACTCTCACTTATACCTATGGCTCCATTACTCTAGCATAATAACTGTATTTTATTTATTTAAGTTGGAACTATATGCAAGTAGGCCCTCGATTTTAAAGTTTAAAGGCATTTAAAATTACTGACCTTTCAATGTCCGAATTAAGATCAAAGTAACAAAATAATGTGTTAATAAATCATTTTGGAATGAAAAATTTTAAAAGATTTCAAAAAGCTTAATAGTCTCTAATCAGCCTAAATTGTTACCTATATATAAATAATTTTTCAAAAATACAAAATTAAGATTATCTTTAAATCTTGTTATAATCTGTTGTTTGACACGTATAATTTAATAGCGGTTCGCGCCATTTTTTTGCGTAAACATGGCGCATGAGAACGCTTCGTGTTAATTACGGGACAAATAAAAAATGTGTACGACATTTATCAAGTTTTCAAACAACCTTATTACTGAGGAACATTACAGGGAATCCAATTCAAATTAGTTCCAACCACTTTTAAACCTGTAATGGCTCTGTTTTGTGATAAAAACATGTAATTCTCGTTTCTTTTATTACTGGGCTAGCAAACTATCAAGCAACTAGATACGTGGTATCTGTGTAGACAAAAGATAAAAGAAAAGAATCCATTTTTTAAATTATTTATAATCTGCGATGAAGTCAAATAGAAAATATATGTAATGCTAAATGTAAAGTGGACAATCTTATGTCTGATACATGCAAGATTCGTAAAAACACAAACCTCCACCACCGCCACCACAATACACAAGCACTACACACGTTCACTATCGCAAACATAATAATTGTTTCGCCCCGTAACCGAAGCATCATTAGGAGATAGACTCCACGACTAAATGGCAAGCTTTGCGATTTTGGGGGTTGTCCACTGTACGTTTAGCATTATATATATTTTCTATTTTACTTCATCGCGGATTATAGCAAATAATTTTATTATTACTTTTGTAAAACTGCTTTATATATCGCGCGCTTAGTATTAAAGTGACCTAATTTAAAAGAGTTGTAAGGCTAATTGCAATAACGCGCAGAGCCTCCAGAACTCGTGAGTAGTGAATAGAACCATAATTAGGAAGAGCAAGAAAACACTAGCATTATTAATAGTTCGTAGCGTTATGTCATAGATGGCACTGAATAAATGATTACAATGTACAATTACAATTTCAACGCCGTGTGGTATCCGGCTGAATAGAATAGTACCACCCTCATTTCTTACCGAGGTGCCGTAAAAGGCGACTAAGGTAAGTCGACCCGCCGTGTGGTATCCGGCTGAGTAGAATAGACCAACTTCATTTCTTACCGAGGTGTCGTAAAAGGCGACTAAGGTAAGTCGACCCGCCGTGTGGTATCCGGTTTAGTAGAATAGACCACTCTCTTTCTTACCGAGATGTCGTAAAATACGACTGAGGTAAGTTGACGTTAGGCAGGCGGCCGCTCGTAAAAACAGCCAAATCAAGTGACAGCATTTTTATAACATGTTGTGTCGACCCAACTTAAGAGTGGGATAAGGGGAGGAAGATGATGTACAATTACAATTACAAATCTATTAAGTCTAATCTCTGAAATCGGTCACTTTGTTATTAACCGTGCGATATAGTCGCAGGCAGTTGTTAGATCTAACTGTATTTCCCAAAATCTGTATTCTGTAGTGCAATTTCAGTTCTGTATAATCTATATATAAGATGCATTTCAAAACGTAGCTAGTAAATCTCCAAAGACCACACATTTCATTCTATGAAATTCTTACATTAAAATTCCATTATTTCCTATTGTTTCCATACAAATGAGTTAATTTTATTTACAAGTACGCCATAAAATAGCGTAACGAGCGCAATAATGATTGGTAAATCCATTTTAACAGCAATAAGAACATATACTACAAAAGTACGCAGTTTAATCGTGTTTGCGACGTTTTACGGGCAAATTCTCGTAATGTAAACCATTTGTATAGTATTGAACAAATCATTCTAATAGGCAAGATTACAGTTTATATTGGAGCCGGGTAATCGAAAATTTAATTATTCACGTAAGATTTAAAACAAACGCATTCGAATGAAGCATTCTTAGATATTTACTTTCATAACGTGCGTTGTAGTTTTATAAAACGCTACTAATTTGTTAATAAAAGTCTAACAATACGCCGGAAAGCTTATTTATGATGACGGTGGTAGGTTTAGTATTGCTTGTTAATAAGTAAGATATTGTATTCACGGCTAGGTATTAGACAAATGAAATGTTCCATTTTTTTGTTCCCTTCGTCTTCCTTTTTTGGACCGAGTTATTACATTCATAGAGTAAAATGTACACTTTAAAATCCATGAATCTCGTAAGGAGTAGTATTAGTTATCAACTATTAATGGTAAAATTTATAATTTATATTCCAAACACCATAGACAAGAAACAGCAGGGAAGAGTCAAACCTACATAATAATATTGATGATTAAAAACATCTATAAACGATTTATATCCCGCGGTAGACGTCCATTAATTGAGACGAAAAAAAATATACTTGAAGATCGTTTAAAAATACATTATAAAAATTGCATCTTCGCTCTTAATTAACTGAAGCGCAAAAACAGATTACCCACTAAACATACAGGTGTTAATTATATAACATAAAAGTTTATATATGAGGCTTCTGTTAAAGAAAACTAATTTGTATTATTTAAAAATCTTGTTCTGGTTGCCTAACAATTTCAATAAGCAAAATGTTTAAATTTAGACATTTTTAAGAAAGAAGAAGTGTTTTAAGAAGAAGTGTTTTGTCTATGGTACTTTATGTATGATCTATTTAAAGGCGTTAAAGAAGTAGACTCTAGGTAGTAAATGAAATTAATAAAACATAAATAAGAAGCATACGGCAACCCTATTAGTCTCAAAGGGCTGGCAACTATAAAATATAAAAAAAGGAAACGACTACAAACAAATCGGCCTGGAATCGAGTCCTTTAAGGCCTAACTGCGAATGTCGGTATTTGCTAAACACAGATAAAAATTGGCGTAGTTGATGTGTATAAAAATAGAAAGTTCTTTGATCGCCAGTTTTAATTAGGAAGGTAACAAAATAGGGATATACGGCCGCCATCTACAGGAATTTTCTTACTGACAAACCCTACTTTAAAAATTAAATATAAAACATCATCCTCTTGCCCTAATCCTCCGGCTGAGTGGAATGCCCACTCTAAGTGGGATCGGCACAAAATGTTATAAACATGTTGTCAGATGATTTGGCTACGTATTTTAAAACCGGCTGCCTGCTTGACGTCAACTTGCCTTAGTCGTATTTGACAACACCTCGGTAAGAGAGAGTGATCCATTCTACTCAACCGGTATACCACACGGTGGGTCAATTACCTTAGTCGCCTTTTACGACACCTCGGTAAGAAATGAGATTGGTCTATTCTACTCAGCCGGATACAACACTGCATACATTTAAGTAAACAGTGTATTCATTTAATGACATTTTTATATACCATTAGCCGTGTGGTATCCGGCTGAGTAGAATACACTACCCTCATTTCTTACCGAGGTGTCGTAAAATACGACAGAGGTAAGATGACGTCAGGCAGGCGGCCGGTCATAAAAACGCAGCCAAATCATGTGACATCATGTTTATAACATGTTGTGCCGACCCCACTTAGAGGGATAAGGGTAGTAAGATTTATGAATACACTGTTCACTTAAACGTATGCCGTGTGGTATCCGGCTGAGTAGAATAGACCACCCTCATTTCTTACCGAGTTGTAGTAAAATACGAGTAAGGTAAGTTGACGTCAGGCAGGCGGCCGATCATAAAAACGCAGCCAAATCATGTGACAGCATATTTATAACATGTTGTGCCGACCCCACTTAGAGTGGGATAAGGGCAGGAAGATGTATGACATTTGTATATACCCTTCTGTATAAAATCTTTAAGATAATAAAGTTTCGTATACCTTGTTAAAGTAATCAAACAATTTTTATTCGTTAACAAGTAACAAATTACCTATTGCTCATTAATGTAACGGTTGTAATACATTCGGCCATTATCAGAATCGAAACAGATTACAAATTAAATGGGCGTGGCTTAAAATATTTATGAGTTAATTTTCAAGATAGTAAACTAAGTAAACCTACATGGAAATATCTATATAAAAGCTTCTGGTGATTCATAGATGTTGGTACGCCTATTTGTTCAGCATGGAAACCTATTTGTTTATCATGGTGTTTCATTTTTTGTTGACGTGGAATCTATTATTAATCTATCTATATTGTTATTTTAGCAACTAAACGTATTTCTAGGATGACCGCTCGTTATTTGGAATGGTAATTAGTTGTTTAATCGTTCCTACTTAGCGGATGTCTTTGAATTTGACTTATTTGAGTCCAAGTTTGACTACGCCTGCGCGTAGTTTCACAAAACTATTTCTTTTATTTCGGAAAACTGAAACCCCTTAATTTTGTCACCCGAAATTATAAGCCATACGAAATTGTAAGTAAAAGTACCTATATGTAATTCATTTAAACACTATTATATTATGCTGAGTAGTCATTAAGTTAGCTAACGAAACTTATAATATTTCTAAGCTGAAAACAATTATTTCCCATATAATTTCCCTGCTTCTTCTTAATACTTTCCAATTCATTTTTTACTATTACATCATCTTCACTTTAACACCGAAGCCGAGCAACGACTCGCTCAGCTTCCTTAAAAATAATTAATAAAGATTTTTATGTTAAGCGACTAGTATGTGGCATAAATATTGGTTGAATTAATATTCAACCAATATTTATAATACCTTACCTCAATATCACCACTTTTCACTAAATAAAGAGATTCAGGCATCATCATGAAAAATATAAGATGAAATGTAAGATATTGACAAAAAATCCAAATTATTGTCGTACCCGTAATTGTGTTGTGATATTGACACCCAGCGTGATATTATATAATATATAATAATACTTAATTTATATTAGGTACATAGCTATTGTTTTAATTTATTTGTAAATACGTAGTGAAAATGTAAATATTATTGTTGTTTGAATTAAAAAAAAATTACATGTATTTACTTTTCAATTTTTGTTTTAATGAAGCTAAAATTAAAAAATTCAAATGCACTGAGAAATTCAAAAGAAATTCTAATTTGCTTCAAATTCATTGAGGTGACCTGTTTTTAATCCAAATTTTTAAAACAAATTTCCTAGCCGTAATCGAATCTCATACTTTCGGTGATAGCAACACAATGCAATAGAGATTATCAAATCGTTGGCTCATTTTAGAAGTCATTATCCATCTTCGTCTAACGCGGAATTATTTTTCGTTGATTTGTTTCACTTTTCTATATCTAATCTATGACAGACATCAAACACGCTTTAAAGTTCAATTTAAAACGAATTGTCTATGGTTCTTGAAATATCGCGTTGGCAGCAATGGAGAGCCGATGTCCAATACGATAGAAAAAAAATATAACAAGTCATTAACCGGTCCGTGTGTACGGACTAGTTTTTTTAATGATCCCGGTTCTCTCGATATGGTGTCGGTTGCGCATAGATGACAGATGGATAAGCTGGCATCGAATAAATAATTGCTGTTAGTTTGAAAACATCAAGACAAAGCGTACATTAAGAAAATGTAGCTCTATAGTTAATTTGTAGCAATAATAGATTACTAGGAAGTTGTCAATTTTTGTTTTAAATAATTGTTCCAATTTTGAATTTTTCAGACTCTAATAAATATACTCATTGTCATATTCGCTTAGGGATGTAAACAGAATTGATTTTATATTAATTTTTAATAAAATAATCGATATTTAATATTCTTTTTTTATATTATAAACCGATTAAAAAAAAATGGATTCTTTTCAAATTCCTTTGTTTTTGTATTTACTCTTTTTTAAGATAAGATATGCATCTTTGAACGAAACCAAAGTAATCAAACTACAGATTTTAATCGAATTTTACAAACAGCGCATCTGTTATTAATTATTGGTAGTTGTCCACTGTAATTAGCTTTTATTCTAATTAATTATTAATATTAAAAAACAAATTTTCAAATAGTCAGAAAAAAGATTACTATTAATTGATTATTTTGTTAGGAATTAATAGATAAAAAAACGATTTATTTTGAAGAGAAATAAATCGATTATTCATTGATTAATTCGACTCCAAGTCACATCCCTGTTTGCTTGTAAGTAAAAGTGTTATAATAAATAATGACAGAGAAGATGAAACTCGTATACTTCATCTCTGTCTAATCTGTCACATCAAAAAGAGAAACACTATCTGTTTCTCTTTACAATACAGTCTCAATTGCTTATCTTCATTGTGATAGGGCATATTTTAGGCTGATTTCCTTACTCTATGCTTATTTTATTGTCTATTATTCTGATTAATTCGAGTAAATAATTTTGTTATTACGGCAAAAATAATACAGTTTTTTACATTTGCTTTAAATAATTTATAGGATTAGACGTTATTTTGTGAAGATCCATAATAAAAAAGTAATAATAAATTAGCCACACTATAATAACAGTATTGGCTGTTAAACACATTCCGATATAAACTATATATGATATAAAATAAACAGTTATTTAAATAAGCCGGAAATAATCCGAATTTTAGTGTCCATCATAAAACGCTAAGTCGACATCTAATAAGTATAATGATCGTTTAATCAGCAATCTGCGTCTATTTGAATAGGCTAACTGGCGTGCGGAGATGAACCTTAGTTGAACATCCATACGTCTATATCTATCTGTACTTATAAAACAAAGTAATCAAGGCTGTCTGTCTATATGTGGGAGATAATAAGTTATTTGACTTATTTTGTCAATAACTTCTGTTTTGATTATTTCCGTTTCCGTAAGATATTGTATTTGACTAAAGGTTCATATCCGCTTGTGAGAACCAGTACTATGTCAACTGTCGACAGATCAGTCATTGTCCGGATTTGGACACGGCAAGTAGTGCCCTGAACTGTCTCTGCGTGGTCGGGTAAATGTTAAGTTAAGTATTGTGTTTCTTGATTGTTATTATGCTGCATCATACATATTCTGTTCCTACCTGAGTTGCGTTTGTTATAAATGAATTTATGCGAGAAAGATATTTAAATAATAAAACTATATAATTTAAATAAACGATAAAACAGTTTAACTAACATATTGGTCTTATTTCTAAAGTACGCGCCCACATATATGTGATCGATTTTCTCAAAATCTACTGAACGAATCTTTGTACGGTTTGTACTAAAAGGTAATACGTCTATATCTTTCTAGACTTATTATAAAACAAAGTCCCCAAAAAGTGTCTGTCTGTCGATGTTCTCAAAATCTACTGCACGGACTTTTGTAGGATTCTTATTAAAAGGTAGTGGAAAGTATAGCCTAATAGTACATAATGGTTTTATGTAAATTGTGTTATAAAAAAACTCGCCTGCTGGGAGATTCAGTTGCGTGCGGTTTGTAAACTAGAGATACACTAAAGTTATGTACTAGAGAATTGTAAGTCTATAAAAATACTACAAAAAAGTCCGGGATAGCATGTCTCTATCATTTATAGTTAACTCACAATAACTACTTTTCCTCATACTCCTGCCCTGTCGCTCTCTAAGTGGGATTGGTACAACATATTGTTACATGTTTGGTTAGAAATTTTACTAAAACCGCCTGGCTGACGTCATTTTAGTTCTTTTACGATATCTCGGTAAATAATCAGGATGGTCTATACTACTCAGCCGGATACCACACGGCGTGTAAACTTCGTCTTTTACAGCACATCGGTACAAATTAGGGCGGTCTATATTACTCACCCGGATAACTCATGGCGGGTCAACTTACTTTAGACGCCTTTTATGACACCTCGATACGAAATGAGGGTGATCTATTCTACTGGATACCACACGACGATGAAAATAACTACTTTTACGTTCAAACTTCAATTCTGGAAAATTTTTGGCTCAGCTAGTATATTTAGAGATTTCAAATATTTATCCATTTAAACTGGGTCGAAATTGCGTTCTAAAGAATCGGTTACATACAAATAAACATACCTACAAATTAAACTAACAAAAAACTTGAAAAAAAGAACAGAGTCACGGGCAAAGGTAAGTGCTCTATAAATTACCAAGCGATTGGACCTGTGTTGTCAATTTGACAGCTTTACAGTATAATATAATTGTCGATAGAGCTATCTTTATACCGGTACCGGAAATTGGTTCTGTGGTTTTATTTACAAATAATATATCGTTCTATAGCATGCTAACATATGTGATATATTCAACAAACAATTTACTTAATATTTTACAATATTTTTAATATATAAATGAATTAATCTTGTATATACATACATATATTTTCAGAACCTCGGAAACGACTCCAACGATTTTCCTGAAATTCAGCATGTAGGGGGTTTTGGGGGAGAAAAATCGATCTAGATAGGTTTTAATTAAAAATATGTCGATTTATCCCTGTTTTCGGGCTCTAAAATTTTTTGGAAATTTACGTTGACAATTTTTCCCTGTCAAACGTAAAGTTTGACTTTGTTAACGTAAAGTTTGACACTTGTTTACAAGTTTATTTGAATAAAGAATATTTTGAATTTGAATTTGAAAGAATATTTCGAATTTGAATATAGCATGTGATATCCAGCTGGATATCGTACATGACTCGAAACATGTAGTAATGCCACTTTAAATCTTCATCGCAAACGTTTGCACTCGATTAATCAAGTTATCCACAAACTTAGATGTGGTATTCAATACGACATTCCCTTCGCCGAGAGTTGCTGAATGCATGAATAATAAAACGATATGCCTCTCTCATAGAGCTCGCCGAGCGATGCATCAATGTTGTCGCTCCGGGCCACTGAGTTATGTATAATCTATCAACAGGTCCGTTTTTTTTCTCTGTAGAATATTTCATAACATTTAACTTTTATATTTCGAGATCAGTCTTTAAAAATCATAACAAGATCCAGTCACTGATATATTATCACTAGCTATGCTAGCTTCGCCCATGTGGAAACCATTGTGTCACAAAATTTTACCCGATAAAATTTTGAACTTACAAGTAGTTATTGTGAGCTAACTAAAAGAGATAGAGACATGCTATCACTGACTTTTTTGCAGTATATTTGTAGATATACAATTCTCTAGTACATTACTTTAGTGTATCTCTGCTGGTTAACGCGGCGCAGGCGACTAAAACTCGTAGCAAGCGAGTTTTCTTACAACCGCGCTACCTCTTCCACACTATTTACATAAAACCGTTATGTACTAGTACAACTAACTTAAACGTTCCGGACGATTTGCACTACCCCTTAGTAAAAACTGTTCGAATATCCGTTTAGTAGATTTTGAAAAAATCGATCACATACAGACATACAGCTTTTGGGGACTTTGTTTTACAATATGTATATATATTATACTAAGAGTAGGGAAAACAGCCTTAAACGTGCCTTAAATAAAAAGAGAGCAAATCAGCGTGTATTTATCTATTTTTCTTTTATATGTGACTAGCAATCGCCAGCGGCTTCCTGGAAAGATTAAAACCGTATTATATTTTTTTGATAACCATAAAAATGGTTACAGTAGTTTAACCTTCAAAGCTAAACATAAGCTGTCGCGGACTTTTATTTAGAATTTTAGAGGGGAATAATTTTGTAATACATGATTTTTAAATAACTATCACCGTTTACTCAGCGCACGCAAGAAAAGCTTAAAATTATGACGTTTTCGTACTATTTTTTATTGCTGTTTCTCTACTATTCATTTTAGCGTATATGTTATGTGGCCTATAGCCTCCCTGAATAAATGGACTATCTTACACTGAAAGAATTTTTCAAATCGGTCCAGTAGTGCCTGAGATTAGCGCATTCAAATAATCGATCAATCAAACAATCAAACAAACAAACTCTTCAGCATTATATATTAGTATAGAAGTAAAGATGAGATAAAGATAAAGTATACAAGTTTCATCTTTCCATTATTTATTGTGAAATTCTCTCTAACAGTCTTCCGTATGGCTCATCTACTTTTCAAATTCAAAATATTCTATATTCAAGTAAACCTGTAAACAAGTGCTTTTGAATCGTCAACTCTACTGCTGGTTCGGAAAGCTGTTCATACCGAGAAGACCTAGCAAGAAACTCGGCGATTGCTCTTTTAAAATATAATTATTAGTTACATTTAGCTATTACTGTCTTGTCGAAGAGTAACTACATCCACGCATTCTTATCACCTAAATATTCCTCAATAGTATAGTAGGCTTTCTGTATTAGCCTTTAATAAATAGTGTTTTTAAACTGCTATAATGGCAAAGCTAAAATTAATTGCGGAATTTTATTATAGAATATCCAAACCCAAACTTTATGTTCTTCTGATATTTATTTTATTATAGCAACACTTTGATTACTAATTTATACGAAGCAGTACAAGTTTCAACACTGCTTTGATATTATCGCCGTTAAATATACAAATTTGAATCTTAATTCAATATAATAAATGCTAATTTCAATTAATTATAAGTGTTTTAACGCAAAGATATCAAATTCCCAGCGGGAAGCCTGTAAATATAATATGGACAGTAGGGGTGTGAAAAAATAATCGATTTTTATATTTATCGATTATTTTATGAAAAATAATCAATTTTTAATAATTATTATTTATATATAAATTTTCATTATGCTCTTTTTATTCTTTTTTGTTTTTTTTTCTTGTTTTTTAAGATAAATTATGCATTGTTGGATGAAACTAATGTAGAAAACTAAACACTTAATTAATTAATAGATTAAATACTAGTCAACTTTATATAAACTTTTTCTTTTTCTCTATATTACCCGTACTCTTTCTTCTTTAATACTTGTCCTTTTCGTTCTGTTACTCAAAGATTGACTGGAATAGATCCCTTTTAGCGATAAGTCAGTCTTTATACATGTGCTTTTTACTTTTTCTTTCTCTTTTGAATGTATATGTATAAAAATAAATAAAAAAACACTAATCGAATTTCACAAATAGTGCATCTATTATTATTTATTGGCACTTATCCACTTTAATTAGTTTTTAATCAAAATTATTATTAATATTAAGCAAGGCAACTTTTCCAAAAATCAATTATTATGAATCGATTATTTTGATACGAATTAAACGATTTTTTAAATCGATAATTTTTTAATCTTTCTCTCCACTCCATGTTACATCCCTAGTGGACAGGGCTACCATATAATTGGTCTTGAGGGGGTTTCAAAACGCAATCGAAGTAAGTACGTCTCGTTTATTTAACTATGACATGTGGCAAATTGCGTTGGTTACTGGAGGCGTAATGAGATACCCGGTGTGCCATATAATATATGTTTATTGGGACTGCTTATTAGCGTGGGTATGATATAAATGATTGTTGATACCACTAAAGTTTATATATTAGGGGAAGTCTGAAAGTTGCGAACATTACAGAAAAGATGAGAAGTGCGAGACTAAGTTGGTATGGTCATTTAATGAAGAGGGATGAAAATAATGTGACCAAAAGAGTTTTAAATATGAATGTGGATGGATGTATGGCTAGGGGGAGGCCGAAAAAAGGATGGATAGATTGTGTGCAAAATTATATGCATGTTAAAGGAGTGGCACCAGAGTTGACGAATGATAGAGGAGAAGAAGAAGACATATTGTACCGACCCCACTTAGGGTGGGATAAGGGTAAGAGAATAATGACTACTAAAGTTTATATTTTTGCAGAATTCAAACTTTAATTATGCCAAATGGAACACTACTTCGTGCGTGCAATTTGCTTAAAATGGGGTGCAAAGTTAGCTTTTTGCATACTTATATATATATTTGGCTGAGTAGAATAAACCAACCTTATTTCTTCAACGAGGTGTCGTAAAAGACGACTAAGGTAAGTTGACGTCAGGCAGGCGGCCAGTCTTAAAATATCTAGCCAAATCATATAACATGTTCTGCCCTCTCCACTTAACCCTTATCCCACATAAGGTCAAGGGTACTTTATGACCGGTTTCTAATAAATGTTAAGCGAAGTTAGAAAGCCATAAAGTACCCATTGACCATTGCATCGAAATTCTGCACACTTGTAATAAAAGCCACCGACTTAACATTTTACAGCAACTTGAGATTGTAAAAAATAACAATCGCATCAAACTATTATAGTTAGTTTCGTTCTGAACGTAGACTCGTCCAGCTATTAGATGTCTAAGTAACGGTGTTAGCAATAATGTTTATTAAAAAAGCAATGTTGTTTTCTTTTCGTTATGAAACTGTCGCCGGTTTATTCATAAGCTATTTATACGGTTAACTACAAATAAGTCTGTCCGCAAAGCTGCATTTAATGAACATAAAAAATGAGTAATCACCCGAGCGCTTGGTCCTTTTGCTAAATGGACGTAAAGGTTGTATCGATTTAAATTACCTACTTGAATTTAATACGTTACTAATAAACGTCATGTTAAATTATTCATGGCGTTATAAGAGACTTACGAGGGAAATTAATAAAGGCCGAGCTCGCTACCGTATAATGTATTCAAGAATTGCAAAGCTGTCGCGTTTTTGCATTAGTTATTCGTTTAAATAAGCCGTGTGGCATCCGGCTGAGTAGAGTAGACCACCATCAATACTTACTAAGGTATCGTAAAAGATGACTAGGGTAAGTTGACCCACCGTGTTGTATCCGTTTGAGTTGAATAGACCACCCTCTTTTTGACCGAAGTACCGGCCCCAGTTAGAGCGGTATAAGGATACCAAAATGATGATGTTAGTCGGGTATAAAAAAATGTATAAATTGTAAATAAACAGTTAGGATAGGTGATAAGCAATAACAGTGGTAATCCTAATAGCTAGCCAATCCAATACAGGTCCAATAACTAAAGCACAACGTTGTGGCGACAGTCTGGGTGCTTAGTTCGAACCGATAGACGTTGGCTCCCCAAAATTTAATTTAATGATGCTGAACTGAAATACGCACAATTATCACAAGCATACGCTGAATATTTGAATACCAGTACGAGATTATATGGCGTAGCGTTAAGCAGTACGAGATTATATGGTTAGCGTAAGCGTAAGTCTCAAATTAAAAAGGTTTAATAAAAGTCTTACATAGAAAGAGTGCGTAAAGCACAAATGTACCAACTAATTGGTGTTTGTCACTTTTTTGTCAGGTGTATCAGGTTTCACCAACAAAATAATTTAATTAATATCCAATTAAGTTAAGTTATTTAATCACAGGTATTTATTACACAATCTTTAATTAAGACAAACCTCTGTGCAATATTCGCTTAAAAAATGTACAATAATTTAGCTCCATGTATAAATATATATTATATACATAGATAAGTTTGTAATTTTTTTTAAATAAAATTTAATCAATACTTTGAAATAAATACAAACCTTCAATGAAAGCCAATTTTTTTTTTATTAATCTGTCATTTACAGTACTGACAATAAAATGAAAATAAAATTGTTATGGCCACCAGCAGCAATAAAATGTTTTCCGGTGATATTAAAATTACAACAACCTTTGAGTTTCGTGTTGCTTTCAAGCAGAAAAAATGTTTTGTGAAACAAAGAAAACGAGAAGAGTTTAACCTGGGCATAGATGCGTCGTGCAAAATCAAAATGGCTTAAAAAGACGGAAAAAGAGAGTTTTGGAAAACTATGAGGCGTATTAGTTGGCGGACGTATCCAATAGCGAAACCCGTCACCCTTACCTGATACAAGTTTAGCTACATGTTTCGGCAGTGTCTAAAATAAACTATGTTAAGTAATACTCAAGATCAAAAGAGCCTATATATAGCTTCACAACCTTCTACGAGTATATCTCCCAGTGAAAGTCCTATTAGCCATTAAAAATTGCAATCTATTTGTAAAAACCGTACAAAAATCTGTAGTAAATTAAAAAAATGACAGTAGATTTTGAGAAAATTGATCACATACAAATAGACAAGTTTTGGAGACTGCTCTTTATAATATGTAAAAGACAATTAAAAGTAAATTTTTGGGGCTGGCAAAATAAAATCGTGTTGTTCTGTAAACCAAAGAAACAACAATGAAAGTTTATATTTTACTTGCCGTTTCCATTAATACATTATACGTCTTGTTTATATGTTGAAATTGTTTTTGCTTTTCAAACCATATTCCTTCTGACAGAGTCAAACAGTGCTCTGTTCTTAATTTAAACTTTTGATAAAGAAAAAGTATTTATGTATATTCTTTACATATGTATAGATGAGGTTTGTGTATAGTCTGTGTATAATAATAGTGAGGTTTACCTCGTCGGTGGCGTTGACGGGTGCGCCGGCCCGAAGCAGGCTGCCGACGCGGCCGGCGTCCCCGCGCGCCGCCGCCTCCAGCAGCGCGCCGCCGCCCATGCAGTTACACCATCACTGGAACGAAACACCATCATCCACATAAAAATTAGCGGCCTGATAATACCCCTTTTTATGGAATAGAATGGCAAACGAGTATGCGGTTCTGTTGCCGACCTTTAAACATGAAAATACGCTTTTTGGAGGTAAATATGTCGTATCGATCGGGAAACGCTGCCAAAGAGAGATTGTTCCATAAAATGTTGGTGCGCGGTATAAATTTTTGTTGAAAACCGCACTGTAGTCGATCGCTACGCGTCCAGATGGTAAGGATTATATTTTAACCTGTGACGTACGATTATGCAATTGAGCAGCAGGAATCATGTTGTCTACTCACTGGAACACACCCACTCCTTGGTAGGTGAAACATATCCCAAAAATTCTCTTAAAATATGCAGGAATTCACACGATGTTTTTTTTTTACAACATAAATGTACAAGTTATATCTATCTTAAACTATTTACACGCTAGAATTACACAAATCATGCCCACGTGGAATGTTCCCAAAAATGTTGGCAGCGTTTCCGTGCTGAATCGCTAAGCTGACTCTTTGTGCGAAAAAGAGAGCGAGCCTTCTTGTTGCCTGAAGAGGCAATTAATCGGAGTGTTAAAACGGATAAAAAAAATTCGGACTTTGAGTCCATGGCCCTAAGATTTTATCGTGGAAATAACAATTTTCAATCGGGCGCATAAATTGAAAAAATGATCTGACGAGAATTTAACATTTTTTACTCATCCTAAAAAGTGCACCAAGCTTAAGAAGTTTTCAATTCAAAAACTTATTGGTACTTGCCCGGGATTTATGTGGTGTTAAGTAATCCGACCTAATCCGGCCTCACAGAAGGTACATAACGATGTTTCCCAAGACTACATTCATTTCTTTATTTCACAAATGCAAGACGATATTACCGGGTCAAACCTTCTCAGTGTTGCCATTAAGGTTAACAGGATATTTTCTGATTGAAAAAGTTCGCATTGTTAGTTATGCCTTTGCGTTCACTCGTCCAACTGAAGTTGTAAAAGTCGAGCACATTAGCAGTAAAAAAAGTCGTTAATCTCTACCGGATAGTTACTAAATAAGGTATTTATCGTTCATACAAACGCTGTGAGCGTAGTAAATAACGTTGAACCAAGTTTCTATTAACTACAAAACATTGAAGTCGAGCTTTCTTAACAAATAAATATTAAACGCGAAACGCTTTCACATACTAGGTACTTTGATGTTAAGAACAGCGCAGACTAAATACAGTTTTTATTTATTGTTTGCGACATGGTGGAATTTAGGTATTGTTATTATTACTTTAGATGTCAAATTACTTAGACATTTACTTTTAATATTTTAATGGAAAACTAAAAAAAAAATTGAACCTATTAACACTACGGTCTCAAAATCTTCGATTAACTGAATATATGCTATTCCCATATGATTGAGCGGAAGCGGAACGAAATCGAGAAGAGTGCTATAATCCGCGATAAAAGAAAATATATGTAATGCTAAATGTAGAGTGTACTATTCGTACTCATACCTGATACATGCATAATTTGTAAGAACTCTACTAGAAGTTGTAAGAACTACCACTTAACAGAAATAGCTGTGATGGCCTAGCGGTGCGACCGTGTGAATCTCTAGGGACGATCATGGGTTCAAACCCGGGCAGACACCAATGAGTTTTTCTATTAAAACTTATGTGTCTAATTGATAATTGCAATTTATCACACGCTTTTCGGTGAAGGAAAACATCGTGAGGAAACCTGCATATCTCTAGAGAATTCCGGGGATATGTGTAACCTACCAATCCGCATTGGAGCAGTGTGGTAGGTCTTAGCTCCAACCCTTCTCTCCAAAAATGGAGAGAGGAGGCCTATGCCCAGCAGTGGGATAGTAACAGGCCGTTACTTACTTTTTTTTACTTATGTCCAAAAGTAAAGTATTACTAAAATTATTTTGCTATAATCCACGATAAATTAAATGTAGAGTGGACTAACGTTTTCATACCTGATACATGCACTATGTACCGAATATTATTTCAATTATGATGATCCGTGCATTTTACTATATTCCGATCCTGCCAAGAACAGCAATGACGAAATGTTATTAATGACTGAAATAATTTTTCAAATCAGTCCAGTAGTTCCTAAAATTAGCGCGTTCAAACAAACAAACTGTTCAGCTTTATATATTAGTATAGATAACGACAGTCTTGTCGTATGTCTCCACTACCCGTTACATCTGTAGAACCTTTTTATTTACAGTTTGCAGCAAATACACACGCACGAGTTGTTTGCAGCCATAACTAGCGACCGCCCGCGACTTAACTATAACCATTGATATGTTTTGACGTGTTCATAATCTGTATTAGAACAAAGAAACATTTAAAGAGCTCTATCCTGAGAATATTTTAATTTAATTTTTGTTTTTCATTCTTATATACTTTTAAGTTTCAACAAAATTCACACTTGACATTAAAATTATACTTGTCATTAAAAATTTGTATTATATTTAAAATTTTACTTTTTTTAGTTGTTCAACTTAAAATTTGACATTGCTTTAGTAATAGCTCTTTCAATTTCAATCTCTTGTATATCTTTAATATTTAAATGAGTTAATCTTATATATATATATATATATATATATATATATATATATATATATATATATATATATATATATATATAAATATATTTTCAAAATCTCGCAAAGGGCTCCAACGCTTTTCCTAAAATTCAGTATGTAGGGGATTTTGGGTGAGAAAAATCGATCTAGCTAGGTTATATTAAAAAAAAATAGTTTAAGCCCTATTTTTGGGCACAAAAAAAACTACGAAAATAGTATTAAATAGAAAGTCATAATTTGAGCTGTGAAATGCGAAGCTGTGACAGCCTAAAGGCAACGCGAGGACCAAAAAAAGGCTAAAAACCTAGGTTCGATTCCCACATGTGTAAGCCGACGCTTTTTTCTTTTTTTTATTGCATTTTTTTATTTAAAAAATTACCAATCGGACTCCCAGGTACTTTTGTGTTAAACATTAAAAGAAATAAATTCCTCACACCAAACCCATATACATAACACTTGCGTATTATGGTGAAGATAATTATTTCGAAACTCAAAAGTTATTCAACGTGTAGATATGAAATTGTCGATTTGTTAAGTTGCTTTGTATTGAGATGATTTATGTTATCCATAAATAACATTTTGATTAATGCGCTCAAATTATTTATCACTGTTGGAACGCTATATAGAAATGTTTTGTATTGTAGTTTTGAAATTCTTTGTTAAACATATTAGAAGCTTCGGCCAAAGGTCTTATTTTTATATATATGGTCATAAAATACCTAATTAGTGTTCCATGGCACTGAATATTGGTTATACTGTGAATGTTATAAAAACAAACACAATTAAAACAAAATTATGATACTACTAGCAATCGCCAATGGCTTCGCCCGCGTTGAAAGATTAAAACTAATATAGTATTTTGATAACTATGAAATTGGTTAAAGTTGGTTTACCTTAAAAGCTAGCTTGTTAACTTATGCTTTCGAGGACTTTTATTTAGAACTTTTAGATAGGAACAATTTTTGTAATACATGATTTTAGCGCTTCTATCTTGGGTGCGCTTAGCGTTTGCTTAGCGCACCCAAGATAAGCTTTGAATTTTGCCATTTTCGTAATATTTTTTATTGCTGCTCCTCTTTTATTCATCGTATCGTGATGTTATATAGTATATAGCCTTCTTCGATAAATGGACTATCTAAAATAAATAAATTATTCGTTATATCTCTGTTTTCAGGCATTGGAAATTGCTAAAATATAAATAGAATAGGAAGGTTAATTTTTATGTCCTTTGTAAAATCGGAATATATCAGTTGGGCACGTGCGGACTAAAAATGTGGAAATACCCCGGGTATTTCAAATTATCAAATTCCAGACATCGGCAATCCATTCTTTCTTTCCTTATATTTTTTTTATCTTTTAACAAAATTACCGGTTACCCAGGTACTAGATATAAATTCAAAATCGAATTCAAAATTTTCTTTATTTAAATAAACTTGTAAACGCTTTTGAAAGTTCGGAAAGCTGTTCCTACCGAGAAGAGTCAGCAAGAAACTGGGCCGTTGCTCTTTTCAACATAATACTTATAACTAGTTACATTATGTCATTACTATGTTATACAGAGTCGGACAGTAGCTATATCCACGCATTCTTATCATCTAATAAGGAAACCTTATCTTTTTATTGTTTAATTTTTTACCATATTTCCCGTATAAATAAGAGATTATTCTTGCTTGTTTAATAACACACGCCATATTTGAAAACGCAATCACTTAATTAACGTCCATATTCAAACAAACAAACAGGTTGTAAGATTACAGATTAAACTTGTTTTTAATTTGTTCTACACTAATTAGTTTTGTTTCTGTTGGGGTATTACATTGGCTTTATTCTCGCTTGATGGAAAGTGAGATAGACCTTGTCCAGTTATAAGTATTCAGTTATTTCATAACACCCGCATCATAAGTTTTGATAGCTCAGCGGTTTACTTCTATTTCGAGGCAGTCACCGACTTTAAGCCCCGGGCACCAATACGTTTCCTATTAAAACTTGTGTCTAATTGATAATTGCAAAGGAAAACATCATGAGATAACCTGCATATTTCTAGAGAATTCTGGAGATATGTATAACCTACGAAATTCGCACTGGAGCAGCGCCGTAGGTCTTAGCTCCAATCCTTCTCTCCAAAAACGGAGAGTGGAGGCCTATGCCCAGCTGTGGGATAGCAACATGCCGTTAATAAATTAATTCGCCCTTATTTAGACATTTTTAATATGGAGTAGAATATACCACCCATTACTTACCGAGGTGTCGTAAGGCGACTAGGTAAGTTGACGTCAGGCAGGTTGGTTGTGAAATACGTAGCCAAATCATTTAACAATATGGTTAATACACATTGTGCCGATCTTACTTAGAGTGGTATTATGGCGGGAGAATAAATTAGAAGTGGTAATAAACGTTAATTGTACCAAATTTTACTAGTTAACATTACTGATCACTAAATAAATAAATTTATGGGACACTTACACACACGGTCGTCCATCCCCAAAGTAACTTAATACTTGTGTTATGGGTGACAAACATCTGGTGAATATGCATATATATTTTTAAAATACATACTTTAATACAAATATCCATCCATCAGTACTTGATTAGCCGTGAAAGTGTAATATAGACTTTTGTATTTTAATATTAGGTAAAGATTTTTACAATATTTAACACTTTTCTCTAGTTCTTATATGTCAAACGGTACGAGGCGGTAATCGCGCGCGCATCTCGATAGAAACTGCCATTGTTTCGATTCAAATAACGTTATCAATTACCATTCTGTACCATTGGCTTACGGTATGCTGTACGAGATGAAGCGGGACTGATAGCCGCAGAGTATAATTTATTTTGGAACAAAATAGTTATTACTAAGTCGGGAAGAAGGCAAGAGACCAGACAGCTTGACGCTGGTTTCTTGGGAACGGGGACGGGCCCTAATGTGCGACGCAACATGCGTTGATACTTTGGCCTTGTCCCATGTCAGGGAAACAGCGTTGAGACCTGGAGCTGTGGCGGAAATGGCTGAACCCGGCAAGCGGCAGAATATAGATCTCTCATTGAAAGTAATATATTTGTGCCGTTTGCAGTTGAAACCCTAGGGCCATGGAGTCATAGTGCGAAAAATGGTTGCACTGCTGGGCTTCCTCTCTCCGTTTTAAGAGAGAAGGGTTAGAGCTAAGACCTATCACGCTGCTCCAATTGGATTAGTAGGTTACACTTACCCCAAAAATTCTCTAGAGATATGCAAGTTCCCTCACGATGTTTTCGTTCAGCGAAAAGCGTGTGATAAATTGCAATTATCAATTAGACATAAGTATTAATAGAAACACGTAGTAAACTGTGGCAAGGCAAGAACTAATATGGCTCTGCAAGATACACCATCCAGTCAGCTTAGCACATGACCTAATTATCAAGTCATCTAATGGTCGTTGGAGTCAAGACAAGAGACAGGCTCTCTGACGACCTACATTGCTTATACCTATTCTCCAAACTACCACACTATATTTATTAATGTAGTAAGTACCCTTTGATGTGATACACTGTAACGCCGTGTGGTATCCGGCTGAGTAGAATAGACCACCCTCTACCTTATCGAGGTATCGTAAAAGACGACCAAGGTAATAAAATGAATGATGAAAAATACTACAAAAAAGTCCGCCACAACATGTCTTATGCTTAACTCACAATTTTTATGTATAAATTTTTTCTACCTAACCACTGATTACCATACCACGCGGGTGTAGTCGCAGGCACAGCTTATTCTATTGTATTGGTAAATGCTTATATCTTAAATCTATAGCATAAACCAAAGTTAAATAAATCAGTAACTAACAATAAGGAATTATGTACGCTTGATTGAGTGACCCAGCCCTTCCGACGTAAGTTTCCGAGACATAAACTTGTACAGATAACGATAAACTGTTGTATTTTATATATGTATATATAAATCGGGTATACTAAGATCTACACTAATATTAAAAAGAGGAAAAATCTGTATGTATGTTTGTAATGTTTTCACACATAAACTACTGGACCGATTTCAAACATTCTTTCTCCATTGGAAAGCTGCATCTTTACTGAGCAACATAGGCTATATTACGAGTATATTAAAAAAATAGGGATCCGTAATAAAAATTTAATAAGGTGTAAAAAATTAGTCACAAAAATCTGTCATCGCATGCGTTACGGAAACTATTGATGATATATTTAACAAAAATAAATCTATAGTCCGACTTAGTAGACTTTCCACTGCCATGAGATCGGTATGTACGCGGGTGAAACCGCGGACTATTACTAGTCGTCAATATTTTATTCTAGATCAGTCTACAGAAAGTTTAAAATAAGTGTAAGAGATATTCTTATATGTAAAACAATGCACAATTGAAGATTGTTTGGATGATAGTAACGCCTGGATTTGAAAATACTTTCAGCTTCATACAAGATTGCGGTTTAATAATGTAAAACTGAAAATGTTTAAAAGATTTACCGAGTTTCTCTCTGGTTCTTCTCGGTAAGAGAACATTCCGGACCGGTCGTAGCTTCATTAATCATATTGATCATTGACCATTCAAAAGTGTTTGAAAGAGCTTATTTGAATCAAGATTATTTTGATTTGATTTGGATTAGTTCGATTAAGAAACTTACCCATTAGGGGTCCTTTAGTCATGATATTTTCGTGGCGTTATGGCGTTTAGAATTGAAGTCTGCACGCTGGGTGCGATTTTGCATAGCAGAAAAGGTGGGAGGGAGAGGGAGAAATGTAAGTAAAAATCTCCATATTTGATTGCTGATTAAACTTGTTTTCATCATCAGATACTCGTAGTGCTTTACCATAATTGCACAGGGGACCATAAGCCTCATACATATGAATAGGAAAAACTCATAATGAAATTGAGGTTCCTTAATAGCGCTATAATATATAAGTTAGCGCTTACAAATTTGCGTATAAATAAATAATATCTTTAATTTTGTTACATTGGAATTTTGAATGTGTTCAACAATCAACAATCAACCTTAATTCCAAATTGCAGCTTCGGTTAAAGCCTGCATAACTCACATCCAGAAAAGTACTTAACCTGTCACTTGTTGCGACAAGTTCAAGATAAATAGAACAACTGCGTACATCAGGTGAGACAAAATACATCGCGTCCCGCTCTTTCTCGTACATCCGTCCTGCTCTCAGAAATATTATTCATTTAGGGGCTGCTCCTCCTGACTCCCCCCTACATGTCTAGACGAAGATAATGGGAACGCTTTAATAGTAAGGTTTCGTCCATACTAAGGGGAATTAAATAAATAAAATTATCTGCTCTGATACTATAATACAAAGATTATAAAACGGAAACCAAAAATCTTATAACAAACATTACGTACAGACCCAAAATTAAAATTGAAAAAGTTTTATTACGATACAGGCCTTGTATGGACACCTGTATCATAATATAACTTTTTAATCATAACGATACACCAATACAACCTCCAGCTGGATCAAGAAGGTTGAACCACTACCTTAAAAAAAAGGTTTCAATGAACGAGTCCGCGGCGACGCAACACGCATGCGCAATCAATGTTTGCGCCTTGGCGCTTACATTTGACATTTTAAAAATCTTTTCAATATTTAAACAAAGTTTGGTTTTTATTAATATTGTTTTACGGATTATAGTATGAGAGTAGATAAAGTAGTGTATGAAACTGTACATAACGCATTAAGATTTTGTCGTGGAGCCTATCCTCCCGATGATGCTTTAGTTTCGGGGCGAAACGATCGTAGAGATTGTGGTAATGAGTGTGTGTAGAGATTGTGGTAGTGAGTGTGTGTAGAGATTGTGGTAGCGAGTGTGTGTAGTACTTGTGTGGAGCGTTGATGTTGGCGACCTTTTGTGATACGTGTGGTGACTTGTTGCCTGCTTTATACACTTAGCATTACATAGATTCTCTTAAAAACGCGGATTACAGCAAAATAATTCTATTGCCACTTCTGTTTTCACGATGATTTCCTTCACCGAAAAGCGTATTATTACTTGCCCGAGTTTGAACCTGTGATTTAAACTAATAGGACAAATATTCCTACATCGTCTGTGTACATAAGCCCTTACAGATAAATGCCATAGACAATTATAAAAACCACATCGGCCGTTACGAAAATATTTTGAAGACATTAATTGCGTTTTAATTGTTTGATGAATTATACATATACCGGTTCTGAGATGTTAAACGTTTTTTTGTAAGATGGTTAACAATTTTATAGAAACAACCAAACGAGAGGTCAGCGGATGGCAAGTGTTTATGGTTGCCATCCATAGTCTTTTATAGCGGTAGACCTACCTATAATATACAAATTTTAACGGTGTTTAGTAAGTAAGTAAGTAAGTAGGAAACGTGGTCGCTGACTATGGGCCTCATAAGAAAGCTCAGAGTCACTCAGCGGGCGATGGAACGGGCTATGCTCGGAGTATCTCTACGTGATCAAATCAGAAATGAGGAGATCCGTAGAAGAACCAGAGTTACCGACATAGCTCATCGTATCGCGAATCTGAAGTGGCAATGGGCGGGGCACGTAGTACGTAGAACTGATGGGCGTTGGGGTCCTAAAGTGCTGGAATGGCGACCTCGCACTGGAAAGCGCAGCGTTGGTAGGCCCCCAACGAGGTGGACTGACGACCTCAAAAAGGTCACGGGGAGCCGCTGGATAAAAGCGGCACAAAATCGTGGATTGTGGCGATCCCTTAAGGAGACCTATGTTCAGCAGTGGACGTCCACCGGTTGAGAAAGAAGAAGAAGAAGAAGTAAGTAGCGGCCTGTTACTCTTCCACAGCTGGGAATAGGCCTCTTCTCTCCGTTTCAGGAGAGAAGGTTTAGAGCTAAGATATACCACGCTGCTCCAATGCGGATTGGTAGGTTACACATATTTCCAGAATTCTTTAGAGATATGCAGGTTTCCTCACGATGTTTTCCTTCACAGAAAAGCGTGTGATAAATTGTAATTATCAATCAGACACATAAGTTTTAACAGAAAAACCCATTGGTGTCTGCCCGGGTTTGAACCCGTGACCGTGACCTCCTCGAAAGAGTCGCATGGTGTTACCGCTGGGCTACCACAGCTTTTACAAACTTTAACGGTGTTTGGGCCTTACTAATAACGTAAAATATCTTATGACATCTTTTCCTACTATCCGGCTGAATAAAATAGACCACACTCATTTCTTACTGACGTGTCGTAAAAGGCGACTAAGGTAAGTTGACCCGCCTTGTGGTATCCAGTTAAATAAAATAAATCACCCTCTTTCTTACCCAGGTGTCGTAAAATACGATTACGGTATATTGACGTCAGGCAGGCGGCTGGTCGTAAAATACGTAGCCAAATCATGTGGCAACACGTTTATGACATGTTGTACTGACCCCACTTAGAGTGGGATAAGGGCAGGAGGATAAGAAACTTTGATCCTAAAGTTTTGTTTTTCATCTATACATTTTATAAAACAATGCTCCTAAAAGCTGTCAGTCTGTATGTAATCGATATTTTCAAAATGTACTGTACGGATTTTTGACACCCATGTCCCAAATGTTGAAAAAGTTGGAATAGATTCCAAATATGGATTGACCATACGCTCTGCTCCGAATGGCATATATATCTGATCATCTGCTAATAGCTCAAATATTAGTAGTACCAAATATATTATCGTATAATTCCTATTTAAGTGAGTTAATCTTGTATTTATATATTTGTATATATAAATATATAATATTTTCTGAATCTCGGAAAGGTTTCCAACGATTTTCCTAAAATTTATCATTTAGGGGGTTTTGGAGGAGTAAAATCGATCCAGCTAGTTTTTATTAAAAAAAATCGTTTATTATACCTATTTTTGAGCATTAAAAAATGATAAAACGTAGTAAACGTAGTAAAATTGAATGTAAATGATATTTTAGCTCTGAAATGCAAAGCTGTAATAGCCTAATGGTAAATGGTAAAACCTGGGATCGGTTGTCACATGTCACCCGGCGCTTTCTTTTTTATTTTTTTTAACGCATTTTATTGCATCTTTAAAAAAATTACTGAGCAAGGCTCTGTCATCCAGGTAATACTAAAATCATAAGAAATATTTTGAGATACGACAAATGTCTTCTCATATTCAAATTCAAATTCAAAATATTCTTTATTCAAATAAACTTGTAAACAAGTGCTTTTGAATCGTCAACTCTACTGCTGGTTCGGAAAGCTGTTCCTACCGAGAAGAGCCAGCAAGAAACTCGGCGGTTGCTCTTTTAAAAAAATATAATTCTTAATATTATTTACATTAAGTCGTTACTGTCTTGTACAGGTTCAAAGAGAGCTATATCCACACATTCTTATCTTCCAAATAATCCTCAAGAGTATAGTAGGCTTTCTGTATCAGCCTCTTTTTAACAGTGTTTTTAAACTGCTGTAATGGCAGTGCTGAAATTGATATCATATCTTTAGAAACATAAACATGCCAAAGCATTCATCGATTTATTATTATAAACAAACCGTATAAATATTTAAATTAATTTAATTAATTCGGATTATTTATATTCACCTGCAGTTTAACTGGCCATTACTAGCATTGAATAGAAATTATACGAAAATTTGTCGAAAGTTATGTTATCTACAGCTATAAACTTATCTGCTGCTTAGAATGTTACATATGAACCGTTCAGGTTTTTGTATTAACCTTAAATTATTTCAAAAGTAATAATAAAATTATTTTGCTATAATCCGCGATGAAAACGCGTAATTCTATAAATTACTTAAATTATTTCAAAAGTATAAGGCAGCTGATATACAAAAAATATTCGTTTTGCAAAAGCGAGCTGTACGTGCGATTTATAATATGAAACCACGTGACTCGCTCCGTGATAAATTTAAAGAAATAGGTATTCTCACTGTAGCTTCGCAATACATTTATAATAATATAGTATTTGTGAGACAAAATATACATCTTTTTAATAAAAAAAGTGATATTAGTAATAGGCAAACCAGGAACCGAAATAAATTAATAATACCCAGGATACGGCTTCAGAAAGTTCGTAGATCGTTTGTGGGCCTCGGTATACATTTTTATAATAAAATTCCACAATCTATTTTGGACTTGCCTTTACACAAGTTCAAAATAGCAATTAAAAAGACACTGATTCATAAAGCTTATTATACTGTTGAGGACTATATTGATGATAAGAAAGCTTGGTTTTAAATTGCGACCAGCTACGCACTAGATTATATTGTAAATTTTTTAATTTGTTCTTAATTAAGCCTTCTCCTTAAGTTCTTAATTATTGTAAAACTCAATTTTGAAAAGAGTGACCGCCGATTTTCTTGCTGGTTCTTCTCGGTGAGAGCACCTTTCCGAACCAGTGGTAGCTTTATTGTAATTTGACGATTCGAAAGTGCTTGTAAAGGCCAATTTGAATAAAGAATTATTTGAATTTGAATTTGAATTTTAAATTATTTTTCAAAAGTCCACTTTCTTTTCAAAATTATGGGGAAATACGAACAAATATACCTATTGGAATGGAATCCAGTTATGTAGATTAGATGCAGGTGAGTCAAATCTAATATGGCTGGGTATTGTGGGAAAAAACTGACATCTGCGACAAATATTAATGCAAAAATAATATTTGTTACTCTTTTATGTAAATCTTATATAGTTTAATCTTTAAATCGAGACATGTAATGTCATTTTCATGGTTGTTTGTGAAGGGAACAAAAACATTAAAATAATTTAATGAAATTTTTTGTTCTTTTTCTTTTTTTTTATTAATAGTATATAGTAATATAAAACAATAGTTTGAGTTATATTCTGTTAAATTTATGAGTTTAACAATAAAGAATTTAAAGAAAGAAAGAATAGGTGATGCAATTATAATATACTAAGCAGGAACCGACATAAACTTGCGGCTCCTGCTTTGCGCCTTGCAAAAGTACATAAATCGTTTGTGTCTTTGGTAATAAGATTGTATACCAAAATTCCGTAATCAATTTTTCCACTACGGCAGTTTAAAAACAATTTTAAAGGGAGGCTGATACAGAAAGCTTATTTTACTGTTGAGGATTACTTAGATGATAAGAATGTTTGGATATAGTTACTCTTCGACCCTGTACAAGACATTTATGATTGAATGAAACTAGTTATAAGAATTATTTTGAAAAGAGCAACCGCCGAGTTTTCTGCTAGCTCTTCTCAGTAGGAGCAGCTTTCCGAACCAGCAGTAAAGTTGACGATTCAAAAGCACTTGTTTACAAGTTTACTTGATTTATAGAAGCAGGCGTTACTTTAAGGAATTCCATAGTACATAAGTTACAAATAAATTATTTTGCTGTAATCCGCGTTTTTTAAGAGAATATTTGTAATGCTAAATATGTTAAGCAGGCAACAGTCACACATGCAGAATATATGCAGAATAATTTACATCAAAATAATTTTATTGTAAGTTTACTTGAATAAAGAACATTATGGTTTTGAATTTGATATTTTTATAATACATGTATATCGATATCAAGAATGTTATAATATTATGGCTCTACAAAAACCAACTCCGATGTCATCGGCCGTCCACGTTAAAAACCATTTAGTATTCCATGAGCGCGGCACGCGGAAGACTTTATAAACAGACGGACAAAAACAATGCGGCTAAATGTGCAGCGGTGAATATCGATATATGAATAAACTATTCGATTGTGTTGTAAACTTTAACCGATGTGTGGTATTCGGCTGAGTAGAATAGACCACCCTCTTTCTTACCGTAAAACCGTCGTAAAACGTTACTAATGTAAGTTGACTCGCCGTCTGGCATTCGGCTGAATAGAATAGACCAGGGCTTCTTAAACTTTTTTATATAGCGACCCCCTTCAAGCTTAGGAAATATTAAACGACCCCCTCCTCCATATAATGAAATATATATTAACCGTAGATGTAGATGTAATATCGCACTATTTTACAATGTAAATAACAGTTTTGCATTGCCACTTTTTTCAAAAAATAGTTATAATAAAACTACAATAGTATTTTGTATGATTTTTATTTGTATTTATATTTGTACGTAGTATGTATACTAATTTTAAAAATTTATAATTGTTGTAAACTAACCAATCATAAATTTAATAAAATCTATTTAATTAAATTTAATGAAAAGGGGTAATGAAGGAACTTAGGGGGAGAAATATCAATAAATCTTTGTTAGAAAAGTTCTTTAAAGGACAGCTGCAGCCATGTAGTTGTCAATAATGATTGAAAAGTATCAGATCTTTGCGACGCCTTTTGCTTTCAGTAGTCTCGTGACCCCCCTGGGGGTCGCGACCCACAGTTTAAGAAGCCCTGGAATAGATCATCCTCTTTCTTACCGAGGTTAGTAAGTGACTAAGGTAAGTTGACGTGAAGCAGGCGGCCGGTCGTTAAATACCAGGATAAGGGCAGGAGAATGATGAGGACACATTTTAAGCTGGCTTCCCTACTCTAGTATAAACTCTATAGATAAATCAAATATTAATATACAAAAATGAATAGGTTAATTTCGAGAAGCATCGGCAACGCGTATGTACACTTGTTGATATATCTCGTTGGTTTTACAAGTACAAATCGTAAAGTCTGGACTTTTTTTTATTTACAGCAAAATGTACAAGTAATATATATCTTTAATTACTTACACGCTAGGACTATACAAATCATGCCCACGCGGAATGGTCCCACGAATGCTGGCAGCGTTTTCGCGCCGAATGGCTAAGGTGATTCTTTCTGCACTTTGACTCCATGGCTCTAGGGTCTCAACTACAAACGGCACAAATATATAACTCTAGATAAGAGATGCATACTTCCGCCGTTTGCCGGATTCGGCCATTTCCGCCGCAGCTCCAGGTCTTGACGCTATTTCCCTGATATGGGACGAGGGTAACGTAACAACGCATGTTGCGTCCCACATTAGGGCCCTCCCTCGTTCCCAAGGAACTAGCGTCAAGCCGTCTGGTGTCTTGCCATCATCCCGACATATCCTTGAAGACTCGAGAAGAGCAGTAATGTCGATGGTGGCATGAGTCTAGACTTGTTTATATTTGTAAGATAATTCTTAAAACTGGAATAAATATAAATGTCTAACTTCGATCGGGTAATTCAGCAAAACGAAATAAGAATCATATCTTTAACTGATTCACCGAAACAATCCAAGCCGCAACTTTTTAAACTCAATTACGATAAAACACGGGTCACACGCAAGTAATGCGTCGTTTAAATAACAAAATAATACCCACAGCTCGTTAATGTCGTAGTTAAAAAAAATAATGAGTTAATTACAGGCCAAATTTATTGTTTAATACGAGCATAAAAAACCTGCTCGTAAAAAGATAAGTATTTATTTGGCCAATACAGATTAACGCCCGGTGGGTCCATTCCAAGATCTTGCGTCGTCTCGTTATTACACAGATAATCGTGTGTGCTTTAGCATAGACAACTTTCTTTTTTTTATGTAATCTGTAACTTGGGCAAAGGAAACGTTAATAAATTCTGTGCCGCTTACAGGAAGTGAAAATACGTGGCCTATCGATTATAGAACGTGATTATGACCAAATGTTCATTATTTAGTTGGCGGGGAATTTGACGGCCTCTGCAGCGTGGTGTATGTCACATTATTAGTGTTACTTCGATAATTTAACTAATTTATCCTAAACCTGACGGTAATAGTGATTTTTATCTCATGTAGAGTATTCATAGTGAAAGCGTGAGGGCAGACAAATAGACAGACTTTCGATTACTTATGATATTTGCATAAATATGGAAGTTAATACGATAATGGTTTTTGGCTTTTTGATATAAATAAAAATTTCTGAGATATTGTCTCCGCATTGGAAATAGTGACGGTATTTAATCTAATGATGGCGTCAGGGTTTTCTTAAAACTTTGTTACGGTTGAAAAAATGCATGTGGCTAAAAAGAGAGAGGGTCCTAGGTTCCAAATCGGGAAGGCTCCAATCTAGAATAATTAAATTTTTTGCGTTCTCTTCGCGCGAGTATAAATTAAAAAAAAAAAACTTTAATTATTCCTGAAGGAAAATTGTGATTTCCATACCCCATATTAGCCCCGCACATAAGCTTTAATTTGTACCAAATTTCATCAATATCCATTGGATATGTTGTAAAAGTGAAATACACACTTTTGTTTAGTTAATTTTTTAATTTATTTTAAAACCCGCAGCCGACTCTGGAAAATAGTTTTTTTTTTATATACAAAAGAATATCAAAGTAGCATAAACAATGTAGAATTAGATAGAACCGTCGACTGCCAAGTTCACAAAGGTGAAATGGACACAAAAACGTTTTGGCTTTCACATGGGTTTCCTATGGTTTTCCCAACAGTGGGACAATAACAGGCCGCTTGTTCTTAAGTATTTTATATATGAACACTTGAAGTAAATAAGGCACTAAGTACCTAAAAATTAAAATTCGAACTAAGTTTACAATTTAGTTCTAAAAGGCTTTTAGAACCAAATTATTATGCATAATTAGTTCGAATTTTAATTTTTAGGTACTGCCTTATTTACTTCAAGTGTTCATATGCAAAAAGGTCGATCTCTATTTATAAGTGCTCTGTGATATGTTTAATATACGCTCGCTCATCCCATATCGCAGTACTAATGAGTATCACGCGGCTTGATGGTAATCTGTCTGGCTTAATGGCGGCTCGGACGAAACAGCACTTACGGCAAACATAGCGATATTTTATTAAAGCCTAACGGATAATGTTAGTGATATAAGGCTACATAATAAGAGGATTATTTGAATGATTAAATAAGTTGATTGAATTACAGTCCGCACTAGATAGCAATGAAGAGATTTTTTAAATCCTATCCTATCCTATTAATATTATGCCAAAGTTGCTAAATAGTCTTCTTCTACCTGCCCTTATCCCACTCTAAGACGGCAAAACATGTTGTCACATGATTTGGCTACGTATTTTACGACCGGCCGCCTGCCTGACATCAACGAACCTTAGTCATATTTTACGACATAAGTTACTAATTAGTACTGCGAAGTTAAGTTACTCTTTCACGACGATTCCGCTGAATCTATATCGATGAAATTTGGCAAATTTGCTAAACTATATGTTTAGCAAATATTGGCTATAGAAATTCTGTTAATTTTACAGGAATAGTATGGCATTGAAAAGTGCAATATATTATCAACTTATCATGCTATTACAGTACACGCAAACTAAATTGCGGATAAAAGCTAGTTATTTTATAAAGTAAACCCAAAAGCGTGTACATATCGGTGAGAAAGTCTATTCTACTCAGCCGGATACCATACGGCGGGTCAACTAACCTTAGTCGCCTTTTACGATAGCTTGGTAAGTTAGGGGGTGGTCTATTCTACTAAACCATATACCACACGGTGGGTCAACTTATCTTAGTCGCATTTTACGACACATCGGTAAGAAATGAGGTTGGTCTATTCTACTCAGTCGGACACCACACGGCGGGTCGACTTACCTTAGTCGCCTTTTACAACACCTCGGTAAGAAATTGAGGGTGGTCTATTTTACTTAGCCGGATGCCACACGGCGGGTCGACTTATCTTTGTAACTTTTCACGTCACCTCGGTAAGAAACGAGGCTGATCTATTCTACTCAGTCGGCTTAAACTATTATTTAATACATTTTATTTATATGTTTCAAGAAGGGATCGCTTTAAAACACTACGTATTTAAAAATTTGATTTATTAACTTTTCAAATCAAATCAAATCAAAATAATCTTTATTCAAATAAGCTCTTTTAAGCACTTTTGAATCGTCAAATATCAATATGAATTAATGAAGCTACAACTGGTTCGGAGTGTTGCTCTTACCGAGAAGAACCAGAAAGAAACTCGGCGGTCAATCTTTTAAACATTTTCAATTTTACATTATTAAACCGCAGTCTTATATGAAGCTGAAAGGATCAAGAATTATAAATTAACAACAAAAATTATATGAAACGCTCGTTAAGTTATTCCAGTCACATCAGTAACAAGTTCTACATTCTGTGAAGGTAAAAAAACCTATTACGCGGTAGGAGTGGCCTCTGTACCCATATAAGTTCCAACAGGAGTCGCTGTTATAGAAAACCCGAGTTATTAAGGCACACATGGGATATTTATGGTGGGATGCTTATTTAATGGGATTTCTTTATCGTATAAACGTCACGATAAATGGGGGTTTGAACGGGGGGGCGTACAACTTCATTATTTCTAGAACTTTCTCAATAAACAGCTTATTCGCTTCGCTCGTTGTATAATTATATGTATTTAAGTAAATACTAATATTAAAGATGCGAAAGTCTTGTTGTCTGTCACTTTTTCTATTTGGTCAGTCTGTAAAAGCTTTTACAGCTGGTCGAAGCTTATTTACATAGGTATATTTTGAAGGGAAAACTTTTTAGCTGTTTCCGGCATTAAAACAAACGCAAAATTGAGTGAAAATACATTATAATTATTATTAAAATATATGTAATATATTAAAATTTGCAAATTGACTTATGATTTAAGAAAGATTAAATTCTGTATGACTCTATACTAATATATAAAGCTGAATAGTTTGTTTGTTTGAACGCGCTATATCTCAGGTACTACTGTACCGATTTGGAAAATTCTTTAAGTGTAAGATAGTCCATTTATCGAGGCTATAAAATCACGCTAAGAAAAATAGGAGAGGAGCAGCATATAAAGTAGTAAAAACGGCAAAATTTAAAGCTTGTCTTGCGTGCGCTGAGTAAACGGTAATAGTTATTCAAAAAAAATGTATTACAAAATTGTTCCCCTCGTAAAATACTAAGTAAAAGTCCGCGACAGCATATCTCTAGTTTCTAAGGCTAACCCACTTTAACCATTTTCGTCCACATTACGGTTTTAATCTTTGCATGCGGGCGGAGTCTCTGACGATTGCTAGCTGTCAATAAAAGGTGTGACAAACCTGTGAATTTATGACAATAAAAGTACCAAACGACCAATTATACGGCCGGCCATAGACAAGCGGTATTTAATGGTTTGCAATTGAATATACAAATGGCCGTGTATAATTGAATTATTACGGGAAACGTTCGTATTGTACAGGTAATTATTGTAAAGGGTCAATTACATAGAAATGGCGTCACGATTATTTTATTGGCGCTTGATTGCTATTGTATGTAATGACGTCTGCCGTAGAGGATTTGGCTATTAAAGTAACAATGGTTCTAGTTTTAACTGACGCTCGTCACCTCTTTCATAATACTAGTGATATCAAGTCATATAAGTGATATTTACACTTCATTAAAAATATATTTTATTGTATTTATTATATTTGTTACCTATATTTATTATATTTATTATATTATTATATTTATTATATATATTATAATATTATTTTATTTTATTAATTTAGTTTTTGTTTTGTTTGTTATTGTTAAATAAGTTTTTTTATTTTAATTCTTTGTACTTAATATTTACTTCTTTTTTTAATTTTAGACTGGTTGGCTGGAAGAGATTCCGGAATAACCAATGCACATTGTTTTGTTTGTATTTTGTTTTATTATTTTTATATTAATTAATGCAATAAAGAGATTACAGATAAATACTAAAGTTAAGAAATAATTTACTTACTTTGAATAATTTTTAGAATTAGGCGTTACTTTGCGGAGGTCCATAATAAAGAAGTAATGAAAATATTTCAAAAGTAATAATAATATTTTCATTCCTTACTTACTTTGCTAACTTGATAACATTTTGTGATTTTGTCATGAGTTTGTGATAGCGAAAGTGTGTAGTGCTTGTATTGGAGGCGGTGGTGGAGTTTTGTGAATGTTTTTTTACGAATCTTGTATGTATTGGGTATGAAAACGAATAGTCCACTATGTATTTAATATTATATAAAATATATTTTCTATTTACTTTATCGTGTATTATAGCAAAATAATTTAACTTTACAAAAATTATTCCTCTGCCCTTTTTACGACACCTTGTTTAGAAAAAAGGGCGGTCTATTCTACTCAACCGGATACCGCACAGCGAGTCGACTTACCTTAATCGCCTTTACGACACCTCGTTAAGAAATGAGCGTTGTCTATTCTATTCAGCCGGATACTACACGGCAAATTTTATTATTTATTTAATTAAAGTCAATAAATTAAATAATCTAACGCTTACAATAGCTTTTAAGTCTATTACAGTGATACAGACAAACATATCTTCCTTCACACACTCACACATTTTCTCCACAAATCGATTAAGCCTCGGAATCATTCTGAAACTTAAACATAGCTGTTTATTCTTGTATCAATTAAGTTTAATCAAAATGTTTGCTTAGCATTAGGGTTACCAGATATCGCGTAATTGGGAGACAATAGATTTTTATTTTGAATATTTAAATATCTTAATGTTGTATGTATATATATATATTTTCTGAATATCAGAAAACGCTCCAGTGATTTTCCTGACTTCAAAATTCAGCATGTAGGTTCAGGTTTTGAGGGAGAAAAAACGATTTAGTTATGTTTTATTTTGACAAAATCTCGATTTTTCCTGTTTTTGGGCATTAAAAATATAGTATATTGTAGAATTGAAAGCAAAGGTTGTCTTGAGTGTTGCGATAGCCGATGGGTAACGGGCGGACCGAAAATGTTCAAAACCCGAGTTCAAATCCCACATGTCATCGGCGCTTTTCATTCTTTTTTTAAAAATATTTTTTTATATTTAAAAAAAATTACCGATCAGGTAAACCGGATACCACATAAAGATTCATCATCTTCCTGCCCTTATCCTACTCCAAGTGGGGTCGGCACAACATGTTATAAACATGCTGTCACATGATTTGGCTGCGTTTTTACGAACGGCCGCCTGCCTGACGTCAACTTACCTCAGTCATATTTTACGACACCTCGGTAAGAAAGAGGGTGGTATATTCTACTAAACCGGATACCACACGGTGGGTCAAGTTAGCTTAGTCGCCTTTTACGACACCTCGGTAAGAAATGAGGTTGGTACTATTCTACTCAGCCGGATACCACACGGCTAATTACGAAAATTTGCCAACATTAATTACAATTTGTCGTTCAGAAAGATTTTTGTGTCATTAACAACGAATTAATAGATTTTTTACAGTAGAAGACTAACGTATGCAAGTGAAAACATGTCACATAGTCAGAAAAACTGATAACTTATTATCTATTCAACGTCAGTAGTATATGATCCAGCGCTCTATTCTACTCAGCCAGATACCACACAGCGGGTCGACTTACCTTAGTCGCCTTTTACGACACCTTGGTAAGAAATGAGGGTGGTCTATTCTATTCAGCCGGATATGACACGGCGTTTACCACATAAAGATTATCCGGTCGATTTCGTTAATTTGGCCACATCAGTCCACGCACCAAACAAAGTGATCTTAAAGTTTCTTACTGTATTTGGACAACACGCATGTTTCAAGGATACCAGTATTTACCGTCTCCCTCGGATATATTGAAAGTGAACGAGACGTGCGATGTCTGACCCGTTCGGCGTAAACCCGTTTTGAAATTGAAGTATGTACCTCCGTCAGTATTGGTCAGTCGATGAAAGATTTCGACTCTTAAAATAAATGTATCTGATAATGTTAATGAAGTTAAACGTTCAAATTTTAAAACTCCTAAGAAATATTTTTGTGATATAAATTGAAATTCGATTGACCAACCTCATTTCTTACCGAGGTGTCGTAAAAGGCGACTAAGGTAAGTTGACTCACCGTGTGGTATCCGGCTGAGTAGAATAGACCAACCTCATTTCTTACCGAGGTGTCGTAAAAGGCGACTAAGGTAAGTCGACCCGCCGTGTGGTATCCGACTGAGTAGAATAGATCCAACCTCATTTCTTACCGAGGTGTCGTAAAAGGCGACTAAGGTAAGTTGACGTCAGGCAGGCGGCCGGTCGTAAAAACCCAGCTAAACCATGTGACAACATGTTTATAACATGCTGTGCCGACCCCACTTAGAGTGGGATAAGGGCAGGAGGATGATGATAAATTGAAATTTGAAGAATTTCTTCTATATTTTATACTAGTGGTACCAGCGACGTCGGCCGCGTTAATCCAATTTTAAAATACCCTCAATTATGCACTGTATTTTTTTTCCTTGTTATCAGAGAAAACACGGGGATTTTTTTATACTATACTAGCTTTTACCCGCGACTTCGTTTGCGTGAGCTGTTGCGTGTGATAAGACCATAATATATGGCGCTTTTCAATGTGATACAATCCTTTTTCATACCGGATACATGCAGGATTTGTAAAAATACATACACAAACCTCCAACACTGCCACCACCATACATTAACACTACATATGATACATACATGTGATATTCACTGTCACAAACATCATCTTCCTGCCCTTATCCCACTCTAAGTGGGGTCGGGACAACATGTTATAAACATGCTGTCACATGATTTGGCTGCGTTTTTACGACCGGCCGCCTGCCTGACGTCAACTTACCTCAGTCGTATTTTACGACACCTCGGTAAGAAAGAGGGTGGTCTATTCTACTAAACCGGATACCACACGGTGGGTCAACTTACCTTAGTCGCCTTTTACGACACCTCGGTAAGAAATGAGGTTGGTCTATTCTACTCAGCCGGATACCACACGGCGGGTCGACTTACCTTAGTCGCCTTTTACGACACCTCGGTAAGAAATGAGGGTGGTACTATTCTATTCAGCCGGATACCACACGGCGTTGATATTCACTGTCACAAACACAAACAAATAAAAAAAAAAATAAAAAATAAAACTCAACAATCGTTTCGCCCCGCAACCGAAGCATCATCAGGAGATAGACTCGACGACAAAATCGCAAAGCTTGATGATTTTGTCGTAGAGGAAACTGATTGTAAACTCTACATTTAGCATTACATATATTTTCTATTTTTTACTTCATCGCGGACTATAGCAAAATAATTTTATTATTACTTTTGTTCTCTATATGGACTTAAACTACGCCAAATATCACACTCCCACGTGCGATTTGCTTATAAAAGGATTACAAAGTCATAACTTCGCGTGTTCATAAACATATTTAGATTATACTTAATAAGATTTTGTTGGCCATAATAACATAGTAGCTAATGCCCATTTGAGGCAGTAAAGTTATCACTTGAATGCCGAAGCGGTTGCAGGTGTCCATAAAGTAATTTAGTTAAGTGCCAGCAATATCAACCTGTGCGTGCGGAATAACTAACTGGGAATATACATACTCTTAAGTATTTATTTGTTTATCCATATCAATATTATAGCGCGAGATCTTTTCGTCCAAAATGCCTTAGCGCCTGAAGACCTAGTTCTTCGAACAGTGCGTGTTGCCAGTGATGACATACGGATCAGAAACGTGGTCGCTGACTAAAGGCTTCATAAGAAAGCTCAGAGTCACTCAGCGGACGATGGAGCGAGCTATGCTTGGTATATCTCTACGCGATCAAATCAGGAATGAGGTGATCCGTAGAAGAACCAGAGTTACCGACATAGCTCCATCGTATCGCGAATCTGAAGTGGCAATGGGCGGGGCACGTAGTACGTAGAACTGGTGGGCGTTGGGGTTCTAAGGTGCTGGAATGGCGATCTCGCACCGGAAAGCGCAGCGTTGGTAGACCCTCAACAAGGTGGACTGACGACCTCAAAAAGGTCGCGGGGGCCACTGGTTCTACGCGGCATAAAATCGTGGGTTGTGGAGATCCCTTAAGGAGACCTATGTTCAACAGTGGACGTCCATCGTTTGAGAAAAAAGAAGAAGAATATTATAAATGCGAAAAATTATCAGTTATAATGATGGATATTTTATAGCAGAGTTCTCAATGTGGGGTTTACGCCTTACATGGGGGCAATATCATTGTGGGGTTAATTCGTAAAGAGACTCGACACGTGTTTAACGATTTCGCTCCGGACCAGCTAGATTTTTGGTGCGAAATGTTACTAAAAAAAGCAAATTCTTCTTTAAAAACTTATTATTTAAGTTTCTTAAGTGGACATTTCATTTTTTTTATACAGTTGCGATAGATTTATTTTTCTATAATCGGCGTTTGTTATCAGAATCTATGTTAAGCTAAGTGTATGAAGCAGAAAACTTTCACATACCTTATACATGCAAGACCAGTCAACACACGGACCACAAAACACCGCCCCCCAAAATACACCACACAAACACACACACAAAAAAGTTTCTATAGTAAAATCAGTAAAGTAAAAATCAGTGTTTCCTAACCCTGACTTTTACTATTTTCTTTTGGAAATAGGTAAAAAAATAGGTAATTTACATAAACTAAACACCGTAATTTTCGAGTAGTTGATACAAACAAAGTCGCGGTAACAACAAGTTGAGAAATAAAATATATACCACAATATGTCTTAACGACTGTCCTTAAATGTCGAACGTGTGGGCTCGAACTTTACTGCAGACCATAAACAAGTTATTGTTGTAGACGTATTGTTCCGATGCCCATAAACGTTGAAATTCCTTTTGAAATAGAATTAAATTCAGTGATAAATTATATAATGTTACAGGATGTGGGTAGGTTAAAAAATATGCTTTGCTGTTAAAGTTGTAGCCCACAAATGTGGATATATATGTGACTAGAGTGAGTCCAAAAAAGAGATGGTTGGATTGTGTGATATATGACATGCATATGTAGGGAGAAGCGCCAGAGTTGACGAATTAGGAGAGAATGGAAGAAAAAAACATGTTTTGTCGACCAAATTTAGAGTGGGACATGATGATCGTGTGAGTCTAAAAGGTTAAAGCCCGGGAAAGCACCAACGAGTTTTCCTGTAAAAGTCCCATTCATATATACAACTTTGATGTGACCTACCAACTAAAGCCGTGGGATATGCAAGCTCAAATCACTTCAAAATAAAAAAGAAGACCTACGCAATGGGAAATTAACAGTTACTTTTATATGTTTAGCTTCTTTTTTGTGAATCCAAACAAAGTAGCCATACCCGAAGACGAAAGTCACATTTCCTCTGCTAATACATGGGATATGTGACTGTATTAGGATAGGGCGAAAAGTTATTGTTTTCGTCGTAAAATAATCATAACTATAACATGGAGTCCTTTTGCTGTCCACCCACCCAAGTCTCTTTTTCCCAAATCTCATTCTTTTCCTGGGTCCAAATTCCAATTGTTTCCCTTTTTGACAATATCTTCTCTTATTAAAAAAAGGATTTTTATTTAACTTTCCCTGTATGTGATAGTGGAATCTTGCAATTTAAATTTGATCTACTTCCCGGTTGATTATTTCCTATTGCAATTAAATTTTACAAACTGATCCAGTTCCGATGACAATGCATGTTTATGATAATCATGACCTGCTGCTGCTGCCAAGATAGGCTCCAGACGATGCAACTATGCAACGATTAATAGTAGGGAAATCAAAATTTGTTGAAAGATTTTATCGTTTAACTAATTTCACTTTTTCTTCCTCTTTTGAAAGACCTATCTCAATACTTGACATATTATTTCTTCTTTTTATATGCAACCATACACTGGCTTTATTCGTATAGCCTATACGAAGTTCTCAGGAACGTAAATTAGATTCCGGAAATCCATTACATGAGAGGAATAAAATTACCTCGCAATTTATCACCAGTGAGGAATACAATCCGCATAATATTGTTGTAACAATCGCACGCCATGTTGTATGCTACATTTCAGAAGTGGACTTGTCTTTTCAAATCTCAATCGGATAACAGACCTTGCAAAAAAAAATAAAGTTAAAAAAACCTCAATCATTCAAATTTTTTGCCAAGGCGATTTCGGGATGCTATAAAAATGACCTTCCCAGAATCTGAGAAGGAATATTGCCGTAGTGATTGTGTGTAGAGCTCGTGTAGTGTATTGTTGGTGGCGATATTTTTTGATACATGCGGTAACTAATCTTGTCTGTTTAAGGTATGGGGGCGGTTTTGCTTCCAAGACTTAGCATTACATAGATTTTCCTAACAAACGCGGTTTATGGCGTAATAATTCAGTAATCAATAATTTTTTACTATGGAATATCGCAAAGTAACGCCTTCTTATACAAATTAATTTGCTAGTAAATGTAAAAAAAAATATTTTCTCATTCATTCAATTTATTCACTCTTATTTCTTACCAAGATGTCGTAAAAGGCGACTAAGTTAATTTGACTAACCGTCAGGTATCCGGTTGAACAGAATAGACCACCCTTTTTTACCGAGTTGTCGTAAAATACAACTAAGACAAGTTGACATCAGGCAGGCGGCCCTCGTAAAATACGTTGCCAAATGATGTGTCAACATGTTTATAACATGTGCCGACTCCTCTTAGATCTGGGATAATTGCAGGAGAATGATGAGTAAATATAAAAGAATTTTATTAAATAAATGCTTATTTAATTTCACTACGGAATACTAAAAATAATTCCGATACGATGTTAAATTTATCACTTAATTTTTTATGTCTTAATCTCACGACACGAATATTAAAATGTTTGTTGTTATTAGGTTTACAAATACAAGCTATTGATATGTTAAGTATCATAAAATTAGAATGACACAAGATTATTTGGTTAACATAATAATATTGGAATGGATTATTTGAGTAATTATTTATTTGTGGTTATGACTGACTTACCTTAGTCGTATTTTACGATACCTCGGTAAGAAATGAGGTTGATCTATTATACTAAACCGGATACCACACGGCATTTGTTTGTATTTATGACTTATTTAGTCAAATAATTATGCTTTATTTAGTTAAATACGCTACCTAATAATAATTTTATTATTAGGCAGCGTTTTTGTTGAAATATCGTCATATTTTCAACCGATTTATACAAAATCCTTTCCAATGTATAAAAATAAATCTTCCTTATCACCACTCTCAGAGAAAACTGTTTATGAAAATCTGTTCGACAGTTTATTTGTTGTTATGGATTGCATATTACAAAGAATCGAAAATACTCGTAAATGTACTGCTGGAATAGTCAAGATGAAGTGCCGAATACCCATTAAATCGCAAAAATTCACAATTTTCATGGGGATTTATAATGGCAATGAACTCATTAAAAGTCCCATGTCCAACAGCAAACATCTGTGGACGGTTAGAAATGGTTTTTGTATTGGCAATTTATATTGGCAAAAGAATAACGTTTTTTTTAATCAATAATTTTGATATAAATATATTAACGTAGATGTCATTAAGATCAGATTTTTAAAATAAATTTTTATTGTAGATTCACGGATTCAAAGTATAGGCACACATAACGTTCCATTTTTAAACTTTATACGTGTCAAATTCGTTTAAAAACGAGCCGTTTAAATAGACACTTAAATTATTGATTTAAAAAACCATTTATTAAAAATTCTAAATTATGTCTTCTTCTTCTTCTTTCTCAACCGGTGGACGTCCACTGCTGAACATAGGTCTCCTTAAGGGATCGCCACAATCCACGATTTTGTGCCGCTTGGATCCAGCGGCTCCCCGCGACCTTTTTGAGGTCGTCAGTCCACCTCGTTGGGGGCCTACCAACGCTGCGCTTTCCAGTGCGAGGTCGCCATTCCAGCACCTTAGGACCCCAACGCCCATCGGTTCTACGTACTACGTGCCCTGCCCATTGCCACTTCAGATTCGCGATACGATGAGCTATGTCGGTAACTCTAGTTCTTCTACGGATCTCCTCATTTCTGATTTGATCACGTAGAGATACTCCGAGCATAGCCCGTTCCATCGCCCACTGAGTGACTCTGAGCTTTCTTATGAGGCCCATAGTCAGCGACCACGTTTCCGATCCGTAAGTCATCACTGGCAACACGCACTGTTCGAAGACCTTGGTCTTCAAGCACTGAGGTATTTTGGACGATGCACTAATGCACTAAATTATGTATAAGTATCAAATTGCATATATCGCTATCTTATCATTAATTACATTAAAACACACCTAATAATACTCGCGTGTAATGACGTCGACACAATAATGGCACGACTGACATTTATGATGTTACCCCATTATTGAGCGGCGGTTTATAATTAATAAGTCTGGAAATTAAAGGCCGAGGGAGCACGTTAATGAGTGGATGACGGCGCAACTCGCAACATGACTTTGGATAATCTTTTAGATTCCATTTAAAGTAGTTCGTCGTGTTTGTTTTTGGAAACGAGTTAATGAAAACAAGTTGTCTATGGGTTGTGTGTAGCTTGATTTCAAAGAATATTAAATAGCTCACCTGTTGAGTTAATTCATGTGTTGCATAGAGTATTAGTGTATATTATAGTTTAATTAAGGGAGCCGTAAGCGGGTCTGTAAGAGTGTAGAAATAATAAGAGAGGGAAAATGAGACTCTTATACTTCTCTTATCTTATTAGAAATATTCATGACACGTTCTTATTACATACTTAAACCATTTTTAGCACTATTGTAATATTATAAAAACGAAAGTTTGTGACAATGGATGTACGTTTTTTTTTCAAGGCGAATCCGCTGAACCAACATCGATGAAATTTGGCACAATTATTTCTTATACACCGGAATATCATTTAGGCTATAGAAATCCTGTTAATTCTACAGGAATAGGATGACACTAAAAAGCGCCATCTATTATAACGCGACAACAGTTCACGCGAACGAAGTCGCGGGTAAAAGCTAGTTTCGGGTTAGCTTTCAGCAGTTCAGTAAAAATTACGTTTGCTCACTACGCACGCACGAAATAGAAAAACAAATAATAAGACTTAAAAGTAAATAATGTAATAAATTATCTAATAAGCCTTCAAAAGTAAAATAATCTTTATTCAAATAAGCTTTTAAATCATTAAGGATCAATTAGATTAAAAAGCTAATATCATTGATTCGGAATGTTGTTCTTAGGTACCGATAAGAATCAGTAAGAAACTTGGCGGGAAATTTTTTAAAAAATGACATAAGCTGCAGTTTTTATTAACCTAGAAGGATTTTTAAAGTTCATGAATATTGCGCATAATTCTGAAGGCATTGCAGACAGACCTACAGATAAATTTTCACATTTAGAATAACAATATAACGAGTCCAGTTAAACAGCTTTTAAGAAAATTTCATGTCCCTACTGTTAACCGTTAAATAGTTCCCCCGTCTGGAGCTAACCCAAGATCTCTAACTCTAAATTTAGCTAATTCGGACACTAGAAAGTGACTCAAATTTAACTTACAAGAGTCCACCTTCACATACATCCACGGCAATTTGAAGAAAAGCCTTTAAAAATATGATATTTATAATAATCCAAGCCCCATAAAATTGTGTGTAAAGTATGAAAAACTTTATATCTATTAGTAGACGTGTATTGTTTGGAAAAAGAAGGTAATAGTACGGTTCCAGTCATAGTGAATGAGTTGATTCACCCCAGTGTTCTGTTGAATCGATCGATTAGCTCATTTAGCGAGCCAAAGTTCAAACATTCATAACAAATTTCATTCAGTGCAGTTTAGCGTGCGTTAACGTTTCTACCGTTAGACTAATATGAGGTACCGAGTGGGACCGTGGGTGGTGTCGACTGGTTTCAGATATTGTATGCATTAAAGCAAGTTCAAGTATTGTCAATTCAAATTATTCTTTATTCAAATTTTTACAAGCGCTTTGGAATCGTCAAATTTTAATGACGCTAACACTGGTTCAGAAAGGTGCTTTTATTTTGATGTAACTTGCAGTAAAACAAATCGATTAATAAACAATCGATTATTTTCCCTTTAAAATAAATCGATTTTTAAAATGTTTACATTAAGTGTTTTTGATTTTCCTAATCAACGATATAGTTTGCATTTTAACGCAATCTTTTTTTTAATCCAACTTTAAGAAATTATAATGGCGGAAATATGACTGTATAGACCTTGGTTACTCTATGGATGGAAGACGCCATCTTGTAAACTCAGAATATTTGCTATTACTTTTATATTTATTTTATAAATTATTTAATAATATGCATTCAATACATATAATAAAATCGTAGAGATGTCGTATTACAATTAAATTATGTATTTTTTTGGTTTTTTTTTATAATATGATGAGTACGAATTTTTGTAGATATATTCGTTTCCCCTGTTATTAGAAAGGTTATATAAGCCTTTGTTCGCTGGTAACGGCAGATTGAAAGCGCTTGAGGCAGTTACTCATGTTAATTAAAATGCATTGGGAACAGTAAAGAATGAATTCATCTTTCTGACAACTGATTTATTAGGGTTATCATTTGTCCGGGTAATCGAAATTTAAATACCAAGACTATCTAAAGCATAGTTATAGTTCTTAGAGAGTAGGGAAGTCAGTCTCAAATAAGCCATATTACAATAGAGAGAAAGCAAATAAGAGTGTATTTATCTGCCTCTCTTTTGATATGTGATTAAACAAAGATAGGTATACGTGTTTACTTGTATTTTTTGGGTATAGACTTGAGTTTTATGAATATAGCACTGGCTTAAACACAACCCAACAGTCTGTGACTACACGTCCACTCTCGCCTGCGGCTCTGGTGTTACTGACATTGTGCGCTTGAGACAGTGTGACTCCACTCTTACTTACAGGCATGTTTATGGCTCCCTTACTCTAGTATAATATCTCTATGATCTAAAGAGGAATTAAAATTACCACGTTACAAATTCATTTGATATTAAAAGGATAAATAATGTTGCATTGGCGTTAGCTTACTTAGGTTAGGTAAATAGGAAATAAATGGGTTCAGTAAAAAGGGGATAATTACCAATGGAAACTAGAAAGGGAATGAGATTTTTTGAAAAAGACAATTGGGTGGGATGATTATCTAAGTCAGAAAGATCGAATGTAGAAGTCCTTATAATGAAACATTTTTTCAAAAGCTTAAGACAGGCAAGGCATGTCTTACATAAGTATCGCAAAGCTTTGCGATTTTGTCTCAAATTCTGCATGTATAAGGTATGAGAACGGTTATGCTTCCCACACTTAGCATTACATAAATTTTCTTAACAAGTTCGTATTTTAGCAGAATAATCATCTATCTATCATTACTTTTGTATTATGGAATTCCGTAAAGTAACATCTACTTCAATAAATTTATTATAAAATATTTGTAAACGAGCCGTTTTTGTTAATTTACTTAAAATTACCCTGAATCACTGATTATAGCATGAGATATAATTATTACTCTTATCTTCTCCTCCTTGCATCGTTTCCCCAATAATGGGGGTCGTGACTCCACCATTCAAGTCTTCGTATTAACGATGGTCTTCCAGCTTTTCCTGCTTTCAGCCACGTGGATGGCCTCGGAGACTGTCGTATTGAGTGTGGTGCGGATCTGGTCTGACCAGCGCATAGGGCTACGTCCTCTGGATCTCTTGCCATCGACCTTGCCTGTGACAATAAGTTTCTGGAGGTCGTCTCCCGGCTTGCGAGCAATGTGCCCAAAGAACTCAAAAATCCTCCGTAGGCATATGCTGGAAAGCCTCGGTTTCTTGTCTATTTTGAGTTCTTCAAGCACTGACTGATTGGTCCTATGCGCCGTCCATGGGATGCGTAACAATTTCCTCCAGCACCACATCTCAAATGCATTAATGCGTTTGCGGTCTGCCAGTTTAAGTGTCCATGTCTCTGCGCCGTATAAGAAAATGGAGAACACTAGGCTATTCACAAGTGCAACTTTCGTCTTATGCGTGATGTTGCGGTCCTTCCATATTCTTTCCATCTGTGACATGGCACTCTTTGACATTCCGATACGCCTACGGATTTCGTTTTCGCATGAACCGGTATTGCTGACTTCGGAGCCCAGGTATATAAAGTTGTTAACTATTTCCAAGTCATGAGTCCCACTGAGTTCTAACTTAGATGCGCGATCCACAACCATAACTTTGGTTTTTGCGCGATTTATAGTAAGTCCTAAGTCCGCACTACTACGTTCTATGCTGTCGAGAAGAACACACAATTCCGCTTCATCGGCTGCAAAAAGAATAGTATCATCGGCATAGCGAAGGTTTGATATCTTTGTGCCATTGATATTTATACCGCCCTCCCAGTTTTCGCAGGTTTGTCTCATAATGTATTCCCCATAGATGTTGAATAAAATAGGAGACAAGATACACCCTTAGCGGACTCCCTTGGAAAAGGAGAACGGCTTTTAGGTCGTCATTTCTATTCTTACCATTCCCTCACTATTGACGTACAGACCTTGAATTAGTGCTATAAGGTGTTTGGGGACTCCCATATGTTGTAAAACCTCCCACAGGCGAACCCAGTTCACGCAATCGAAGGCCTTGGTGTAATCGATAAAGCACATCATGAAAGATATGTTAAATTCGTTGGCTTTTTCGATAAGTTGACGGACATTCAAAATTTGCTCACGCGTACCTTTCCCTTTCACGAAACCCGCCTGCTTCTGCGGGATCTGCCAATCAAGGTAATATCTTATGCGGTTGTTTATGATATGAAGCAGGATTTTGCTGGCATGAGAAATCAGGGCTAAGGTACGGTAGTTGTCGCATTTTCTAGTGGAGCCCTTTTTATGGAGCGGTAGTATGACAGACTGGGTCCAGTCATGAGGCCATTTAGCTGTGTTCCACACACTGTTGCAGATTTTATGCAACATGTCAATACCAGTGTCCCCAAGGCTTTTCAAAATTTCCGCCGTTATTTCGTCGGGACCTGGAGCTTTTTTGTTCTTTAATGTGGCCAAAGCAGATGTTATTTCCGATCTAAGAATGGGAGGTTCATAGTTTAACTCTACCATGGTTTGTGGCGACTCTGGTAATGGTTTTTTATGTCTATATAAATCTTCACAGTATTCATGCCATCTGTCGGCCACTTTGTGAAGATCATGAATGAGAAGACCATTTTTATCTTCAATTAGCCACGATTTAGATTTGAACTTTCCAGATATGAGGCGGACTTTCTTAAAAAGATCAGAGGGTTGCATTTTCAGCGCGTGCGATTCCACTTCCTGACATAAATTTAGTAGGAAGTTATTCTTGTCTTGGCGGCTAAATCGCTTTATTTCTTTGCAGATGGCGGAGTATTCCCTCATAACTTTTTCGTTTTGAAGCCCCTTGCATTTAAGAGCTTTTCTTTTTTGCACCAGTTCCCAGGTTCTGTCTGAAATCCAGATTTTATTCTTCGATTCTGTACGCCTGGGTTGACATTCTTCCAAACAGCCCAAGATTGTGGATTTGAGGCACTCCCATTGCTCGTTAGAGCTTTCCTGGCATTGCACTATTTGCTTTAGTTTTTTATCTACAGATTCTCTGAAGATAGGATGTATAAGAGGATCAAGTTGCCTTAGCTTTAGAGATGAGGTTCTTCGTAAAGCTTTAAGGCGTAGAGCAAACCATGTAACTAGCAAATTGTGATCAGATCCACACTCTGCGCCCGGGAAAGTCTTGGTGTTGGAGATAGAAGATTTCCACCGATTATCTATGATTATGTAATCAATCTGGTTCCTGTATCGGTCACCAGGAGATCTCCAAGTGTACAGACGGTGAGGATGCTGTTGGAAAAAGGTATTCATGATGCTAAGGTTTTTGTCGATACACATCTCTAGTAGTCTTTCTCCTCGATCGTTGCGGGTACCTAGACCGAAATTACCTACAACATTTCTAATGTGTTCGTCACCCTCTGTACTTCCGATCTTTGCATTCCAATCGCCAAGAATGATGGTGATTTCCCTATTTGGTATTGATTCAATGGTGTTTAAGAATCTGTCATAAAATTCATCAAGGCAGCTCTCATCAGCTTGCTTTGATCAACTCTTATCTTATAATATAATAAACAATAAACTTATCTTATAACAAGTGAAACAATTTCATATTTAATATGTTATGATATATGTTTAGAGTTATCAACGAACACCCGGAAAATATTTATAAACTATTTACGATTTCGCGTGGGAACTGTCTAGTTTTATTTTCCGCCAGTTATTTTGTAAACTGAAGCATAGTAGAAATTCATTCATTTCTAAACCATTCAGTATTGTCCACGGTAGTGGACGCGTGTTGAAAAACATCGTTTGAAATAGTTTCAATGAATTGAATTTAATTAGAAATATGTAGATAATTGATATTTACGATAATATCAAAACACAAATCAATACGCTCTATATATATCGTTTCAAATTACAGAAATATTCATTGGGGTGACACAAATGATTTCGTTAGTTTGAAAAAAAAAAAACTAATCATTGAAACATAAGAAGAGTTTTGCAATGATATTATATAAAATACAGTTACATAAAATGGGTGCTTTACAAGCTGTTGTTATATTAGCTGTTTTAAAAGGTAAGTTAATATCTAAAGTGACAGATGTCTGTACTTGCGTCGTTTTGTATGGTGACAGTCGAAACAGCTTGTGACAGATGTCGCGATGTCGGTAACGAATAGAATAATTTAAATTTAAACTTCTATTTAAAGAGACCAATTTTTACGTGTTTTGCGCCCAATTTGCGCTGTACAGGTCATAAAGCAAGATAATAATAATAATAAAGAGACCAATTTTATGAAGTCATAAAGTAATTTAAAGTATTTGGCGTTACTTTGCGAAGATCAGTATTACATAAGTAATAATAAAATTATTTTGCTATAATCCGCGATGAAGTAAAATATATATAATGTTAAATGTAGAGTGGACTATCCGTTTTCATACCCGATACATGCAGGATTCGTAATAACACGTGTATTGTGGTGGCACAAAATTATATTGAGATTTTCATCATCTTCCTGCCCTTATCCCACTGTAAATGGGGTCGGCACAACATGTTATAAACATGCTGTCACATGATTTGGCTGCGTTTTTACGACCGGCCGCCTGCCTGACGTCAACTTAACTCAGTCGTATTTTACGACACCTCGGTAAGAAATGAGGATGGTACTATTCTATTCAGCCGGTTACCACACGGCGTTATATTGAGATTTAATATCATTATTTTTAATTAGGGGCGTGGTGTTCTGTGCGATGGGAGAATATACGATGCGCGGTCGATTCAGAGCAAGCTGTGCCCGAGGGGAGAGTTCAAGACATTGGTCGCTTCCCGTGGTTTGGAGTGGTGCAGCATACATTTTGTAATACCTTTCTTTTAAATTTAACAATCAACTTGACTCGGAGTCACCTTTTTCTATACTATGTAAGACCAAATCCACATTGGATGGAAAACGTTTTTCAAAATATCTCAGTACTTGAAAATTATTCTTCGATTAGTGCGTGTTGCCAGTTATGCATGATGATGATGGATCTAAAACCTGGTCCTGATTCATTCACATATGAAAGCTTAGAGTGGAAAATAAAGTGCAAGCATTGGTAGTGCAAGGAAAAGGTTGGGGTAAAAAATTCCTTGGGCACTCTAGCATAGTGGAATGATCTCATCAAGAGTGACATGTTCTTGTATAATATGCTGTTACTTTACCTCGAAGCGATGCTTCGGATAGAAGTGTGTTTGGAAATAACGCACTACTGAGAGAAAACGATTGCCAAACCCCACGACATATAAGTTAAGGGCACTAGTAATTGACCATGTATTAGTAGTTGACCGTTTTGTATCAAATTTTAAAAAATAAGCGTTTTGTTTGTTTTAGCTGATAAAAAATAAATTTGTAATTACCTGTTGCCATCTATTAACAATTGCCCAAAACCTCAAAACTGTAGCCCATTGTTAAATATTACGACGGCGACGACGAGGACGACGCGATGGGCAAGAGGGCGGAAACACCGGATATGACAAAACCACTCGACCAAGACTTACCTGAAGACGACTTTGAGGTCTGGGAGCTACCATTCTCAGACCTCCCCACCGAACAAGACATCCATTAGGTCACCTAGGTGACCTCGGCCTACGACCGATATATGTACCGGACTTAAGTTCCCGCGAGGAGATGCCCGGGTAGTGAGGATTTCCTCGAGGCCCGCACCCCGTTTAACCCCACCCGGGGAGTAAGCGAGAAGACCCTTCGTCGTGTTTAATATTTAAAATTTAATATTATCAATCAATTAATATTTTTTATTAGCTACAACAAACAAAACAAAAATTTCATACAAAACGGTCAACTATTAGTGCATGGTCAATTACTAGTGCCCTTACCTTATATTTATTTAACAGATTTGGGTGGTAAAACAAGATTTGCGGTGACAAATGGCGTGCTTGTCCATCCATCATATGTCATTGCTTCAGCAGAAGATATTGCGCGGATACAGCCACAAGCACTCGCGTAAGATAATATTACCTAACCTTACTCCTTTTATAGCAACTCAAACTATCAAATCAAATTTTTTATTCAAATAAACTCTTTCAAGCACTTTTGAATCGTCTAGGATCAATATGATTAATGTAGATACAACTGGTTCGGAATGTCGCTCTTACCGAGAAGAACCAGAAAGAAACTCGGCGCTCAATCTTTTAAACATTTTCAATTTTACATTATTAAACCGCAGTCTTGTATGAAGCTGAAAGAATTTTCAAATCCAGGCTTTTTTATCATCAAATAATCTTAAATTTTGTAATATTCTTTATACGTATAAGAATATTTCTTATACTTAATTTAAACCTTTTTGTACACTGGTCTTTGCGGAATTTTATTGTTGAAGCGAATACCGAGACCATCAAATGAATTGCTATCTCTGCTGAGTCGCGCCACAGGCATAACAAGCTTCTTGTGACCTCTCGTATGTCTACTATATCTTAGTGCCGCAACTCTTTTTATTGAAGTAGGGTTGGAGTAGCAGTTAGAGCCTCCTTAAACGGTATATTTTTATAGCTGAACCTCTTCTTTCCAAAGTTCTAGAACTTTGGTTAAATCTAGAAGGTTTGACCAAAGATAGAGAGAGATTGCTCCAGAGATAACTGGATAACTTCTGCACAATGACATTCCGCAAAGTAACTCTTGCTTTTATTAAAAAAACGTATTCTATGCGCTACTTTAAGCGAATATATAACATTTAAGTATGCAATTTGAATTGCAGAAACAATACAAGGTTCATAGTCTGGCAACGAGCAACTGTCAAGTATTCCTTGGAAATTGATGCTTACTATTTACCCCCGGAATATACCGAGGGGGAAACGCTGGCCAGCCTTGCGCTTCTGCACATCATGGTGTATGGACAAGAATCGTCTAGAGGTACAAACAAAATCAAGTAAAGTGGGAAAAATATTACTTCCTACCTCTCCAAATTTTAAATAACAAACATTATATCTCGCTTCTAATCCAGCCGGACGATATATTCGTTGGAAGCATGAGAGTTTATGATCTGGACCTCAATTAAAAGGGAGGCCGAAACGTGCATGCGAATATGTACAAAGCCCATATTAACAACTCGGGTTTTGACCCTTTTTCTTTTCATTTGAATCATTTACGTATAAAAATGGCAGTACCCGGGAGACTGAGATATAAAAAAAGATATAGAAAACAATATGAAAAAAAAGGGTGTACGATACTTAGTACCAAACAATTTCAGATAAAAGATGCCAATAAAAAGTCCCCCCCGTATGAAATTCAAATTATTTTTTTAATTCAAGTACACATGTAAACAAGTGCTTTTGAATCGTCAACTCTATTGCTGGTTTGGAAAGCTGTTCCTACTGAGAAGAGCCAGCAAGAAACTCGCGGTTGCCTTTTTCAAAACACAATTCTTATAACTAGTAACATTTAGTTATTACTGTCTTGAAAGTAGCTACGTTCACGCATTCTTATCATCTAACTAATCCTCAAAAGTATAGTAGGCTTTATGTATTGACCTTTTTAAAAGTGTTTTTAAACTATTTTAATTGCAAAGTTCAAATTCATTGCGGAATTTTATTATAGAATCTTATACCCAAACTCACAAACGACTTACGTAGTTTTACAAGGCGCAAAGCAGGATCCGCAAGCTTACGTCGGTCCCTACATTGTCTATGATATACATCGTTAATTTTTTTATAACTGTTATGCACAAAAATTAAATTGGTGAAAATATAACTGAATCTATTTGTCCGTTCGCAATAAACTAAAAAGCATCTGAACTTTTGATGCGGTATTATGCCGTTGGAGGGTTAAAGCGGCACAAATAAACATACAACAATTTTAGTAATTAGTACAACTTATAATTAAGCATATTTTTAGCCCCGGTGCCGCCTGTCTGTCTTCCCATCAAAGGTTCCGGTGCATTCACTGATCTATACGCGCTTAAAATGACAGATGGTAAGTAAATATCTATATTGAAATTAAATTTTTACAGTTAGGGCCTGTTTCACAAGTTACCAATAACCTGTCAGTTAGCTCATTCGGAACATATCTGACACATATCTCAAAATTTTGCGTTTCTCAGGTTTCTGATAGGTTTATTGAGCACTAATAAGTCCCTAATAAGTTAACAGGTAGATCATGTGGCTGTTATTTTGTTTATCTGCTGGATAGCAAATACCTATTTTAAAATGGCCGCGATTATTATTTAATTTTTCACCCTTGTTAAAGACATTTATCTGCTACTTAGTGTATTTGTCGGTTAACTATCCGACACTTTATAAGGGACTTGTGACACAGGTCCTTTGTGTTGTAAATTAAGTTTTTACAGTCTGTAGTTAGATAGTGCTATCATAAGATGTATATTTAATAACCTCTTCTTCAATGTGTATGTGTGTCTAATAGAAACGGGTAATTCGCGAGCTAAAGACTAGAAAGATATATGTATATCTTTCAAAAAGTTATAATCACTGGCTAGCTCGTATGTGTTTCATTTATATCTCTACTAGCGGCCTGCTCCTGCTTCGCACGGGTATAAAATATATAGCCCATGTCACTCAGTGAAAAAAAATTATTAAAATCGATCCAGTAGTTTTGATTTATTCATTACTGCCCGAGGCCCGCAAGAGTTAAAAATTTGGAGAAAAACAATTTCCCTCTCCCTATTCCAAGAAGATTTCCTGCTATCTTTGAATATCTAAATTCATATAGTACATATTTGCGTATTTATTTTAACATTTTTCCATACGTATTTTATTTTTACAATTAATTACAGAATGTCTTTAAACAAACTCTTGAAAGAGCGACATCGTTGCTAAAGTCGAAGTGTTATAGGGCGAACGCGGCGTCCTCACGGCATTTTAAATCTGTAATATCTCCGAAAATGTTCACTTAAATTACATGCTGTAAACGGCTATATAGATCTATATTAAATCAACTATTTATTTAAGGTACTTAATTGGATAAGGATTAATGCTGTATTGTATAAAAATTGCTTCAAAAATAAGGCATTATTTTTCGTAAAATGTAAATGACAAAAAATGCTATAGTGGGTTATCCATAAGAGATAGACATATACCATCGCGGACTTTTCTGTAGATCTTTTCAAGGTGTACAAATACTTACTACATTATTTTGATAAATCTCGTAGGGTTTAGCCAGCGTTTGCAATGTAAACGGAAAAAAATGTAATTATTTACAGAAACCTCAAAAATTACAGTATTTCTTTACTCCGTATTGAATGTAATTATACGTACAAACCTTCCTCTGGAATCACTCTATCTATTAAAAAAAACCGCATCAAAATTTGTTGCGTAGTTTTAAAGTTTTATGCGTACATAGGGAAATATGGACTTTATTTTATAATATGTAGTGATATCTTTATAGGTACTTAAGAACGTCGTGTGGTATCCGGCTGAGTAGAATAGACCACCTCAACTCATTTAGCTCAGTACGGCAGTGAGAGAGGTCGGCACAACATGTTATAAACATGTTGTCACATGATTTGGCTGCGTATTTTACGACCACGCGTCGCCCTCCCTCTACGACAGCTCGGTAAGGAATGAGGATGGTCTATTCTACTCAGCCGGATACCACACGGTGGTTTTGTAATGCTTCTATATGTAGAATATATTAAGAAGATACTTTAGTCTCACCTTTATCGTAACATAAAAAAAGGCCAAGAATTAGGGTAGTTGCCACTAAGTATTGGGGATGTAGGAAACGTGCATAACATTACCCAGTTCCCACAACCAGTAGCGTAATAGAGAAATATCAGGTTTTTAGTCGGCGTGAGCCCGACATAACTGCCATACCGTCTCCGTCGGACGACGATATCAAAAATGGGTTTTCCTGATATAAAAAAGTAAGAAAATTTCGAAGTTTTTTTTTAATTGAGATAATGTCAGATTAAAAACACCTCGACGAATATTTTGATATGTAGAAATCAAGATGAAAAATAGAACAAATTCAAATTCAAATTCAAAATATTCTTTATTCAAATAAACTTGTAAAGAAGTGCTTTTGAATCGTCAACTCTACTGCTGGTTCGGAAAGCTGTTCCTACCGAGAAGAGCCAGCAAGAAACTCGGCGGTTGCTCTTTTAAAAATATAATTCTTAATACTATTTACATTAAGTCGTTACTGTCTTGTACAGGTTCAAAGAGAGCTATATCCACACATTCTTATCTTCCAAATAATCTTCAAGAGTATAGTAGGCTTTCTGTATCAGCCTCTTTTTACCAGTGTTTTTAAACTGATGTAATGGCAAAAACAAATTTAAATAGTAAATAATTTTCATCTTTATTATAGAAACTGGTGAAATCGAGAAAGAAGTGGTTAAAATGAACTTTATGGAGAACCAGGATTGCGAAGAGTTTTATTATAAACATAAGGTTATTGAAAACAATCCTTGTTTCTTTTATTTCGATAAAAGTTTAACTGATATGTTATAGAATGTGTAAAGTACATGAAAGATAAGGCGTATTAAATAGAGGCAACATAATGCGAAGAACCGATAGTCGTTGGGGTCTTAAGGTGTTGGAATGAAGATCCCTCGCCGGAAAACGCAGTGTCAGTAGACCCTCTACGAGATGGACTGATGAGTGAATGAGTGATGATCTCAAACGGGAAGCCGCTGGATCCTGAAGACTTATGACCAGCAGTGAATGTTCATCGGTTGACTAAGAAGGAGATGAGAAGGCATATTATTAAGTAGGGCAGTCGGTTTTATAGAGTGTGCACTTTATCCCACTCAGCATATACGATATGATTATTAGATGCTTTCTTGTCAAGGTCGTGACCAGTTTCGAAGTTTGTTTCGGTAAGGTTAGTCTATATGGTATCGTTTAGTTATTTAACTTTACATTGTTGAATGCACGTATAATATAGGTTAGTTTCAGTCGGATCGGTGGTACTTTTATCTTGCGTACTTAGGATAAATCAAACATTATTTTTTAGTTAAACCACAAACTGATGTCTCCGGTGAACCCGATATGCGCGGTGGCGGCCAACCAGCTGGAGCCGTGCGTTTGGGACGCAGGAGTAGCTCTTATAACCAGACAATCCTGGGGATACTGGAAACTTGTATGTTATGATGATTTACAGCATCCTCTGAGGATTTACTTCCCTTGCATTGCAGCTCTCAACACAATTTGCAATAACAATCTACAGAGCCATCTATACTAATATTATAAATCCGAAAATATGTCTCTCAGCTTTGAAAGCCATATCCACTTTGTATTCCGTCCACTGGTGAATACTGAATGCCGGTCCAGTCATCTCCAATGCACGAAAACTTCAAAATTCTGTTAGTCAAGATGACCCTGCGTTCAGTGTGACCAGTATATTATCTAAAATACCCCAGCAGAATGTTGCTAGCGACAACATCCATAACACCTAAGCACTACCTTAAAAGATACTTGTTTTATTTTTCGTCACATTGCATCATATTGATAGAATATAACTTGTTTCATCAGATAGGCTTTAGCGTCCGCGGTCCAGGCTGCGGCGCCCCTACGCGCTTCCTCTACGTGCACGACTACCTGTTCTGGATCGATCAGATCATAAGCCAAGTGCCTCTATCCGTTAGGGAGGAAGAGCAAGCCTTCGTGTTCCGAAGAGTTTCACCGATTAAACTCATCATGTACAGTGGTATGTTCCTTTGGATCTTTATTTATTTATTCACTACGTTTACTATTCACAATTTAAGATTATATCTCCTTCTTTAGTCGATTTTTTAAGAACTTTGGCTGAAGTATGACATATGTCCATCCGGTTCGATTTCCAACGAAGGCTTCGGAAATGTAATTTAATTAATTTCGAGATGCTTGGCTTCAAAGTCTTTCCAGCTTCGTAGAAAACTGCAGATTGATTGTGTTATTTAAAAATATTTAAAAGATTGACCGCCGTGTTTCTGGCTGGTTCTTCTCAGTAGGAGCAACAGAATCAGTGGTAGCTTCATTATGGAATAGTAGAATTATGGAGTTGAATCGCGACCCCCGTCGGAAATGAAGCGTCGGTAGACCCCCTACGAGTTAAGTGACGATCTCAAAAACGTCATGGAAAGCGGTTGGATCCAAGTAACATAAAAGCGTGTGCTGCGGAGATCCCATGAAAACTTATGACTATTTTTAGCTAGCACAGTACGTCCATCGGTAGAAAATGATGATGATACTATCTTTTCAAAACTGTCCAAAAAGTTAAATTGAATAAAAATTATGGATGTCAACTTTCCAGCTAAAGTCCGCCAACCGAAAGATCTCGGAATGTGCGATCGCAAAGAAAGGGGCAACGTGCTTTATAAGGACAACTCTGAAATACTTGTAAGCAAGAATTTCGCGCAAGGATTCTTCTTTGTAAGACTTTGTCATTATTTTGTTTACTTCTTGTCCACTATTTCACAAAGATAACGCAACTAGGGTTGCTAATTGTTAAATATTCAAAATATTTTAGTTAAAGACAAAAAATATTGTGAATTAAGAAATTCTGGGAGAAGCTCCAAAAAATATTATGTATTTAAAACATTAAATAAATTAAATACTGTTCGTTTGTCTGAAATACTGTTTAATAATCTTTGCATACCTAAATATACTTTATTTTATATAAAAAAGATGGCAACCATAAACGAAATCTAGAGCGACGCTTTGCGTGACGTATTTTTTTTTGTGACACATTGTGACAGTAAAAGCTGTGATAGCCCAGCAGTGGCTCTTTCGAGAGCGTCACGGGTTCAAATCCTTTGCAGGCTACCTAAGGGTTTTCCATTTAAACTTGTGTTTAATTGATACTTGGAATACTGTACATACTTATTTAACGGTGTATAGATGTCAATGGCGCAAGTAGCTCAAGTGAACTGCGCGTCCGTAGTTCTGGATGTGAACTCGCGCACCAACGCAGCTGTGTGGATCGAGCACCACTGCCATCGCGACCTTACGGGCGACCGGCGGGGGCAGAAGTTTAGAGATTTCCGCCCGTAAATATTATATTATTTTTTGATCCAGCATTATTCATTATTTTCCAGCACTTATTTCGTTTTACATATGAGCTTAGCACGGGGTTAAACACGCCCTAACATTATGTTACTACATGTCCACTCTCGTCCGCGGAATTTGTGTTGCTGACGTGGTGCGCTTGAAACAATATAAGGATATTTATGTATAGCATGATTTGTTTATGTCCTTATAAAATTGGTACTTATTGCCTTTGGTTGGTAGTTGTGCCTGTGCCATCGCTGGCGTAGAATAGACCATCCTTTGTTTACTTTGCTTACCGAGATGTCATGCATGATTAACTCATTTAAATATTTAAAGATATATGTTATGAATTTCAGATTTGAGTGCTTCGTCTATTTCAAAAGTGTTGCCTATATCGAGTTCCGGTTTTACTTCTCCTTCAAGGCCATGTTGGAGGTGACCCTTTTCGGGACAGAGGAGGTGCCCAAGTTCATACCGAATCCATACCATTTGACGGAGAGCACCTACCCCTGGCTGCCGACGTATGTGAAGCTCAGAAAAGAGTATTTCATGCCTATATACTGTTGGTGGTGGTCGATGTAGAAATCTTTCTGTTTTCTGATAGTTTTTATACAAAAGATCGTATTAAATACGGTTAGAAAAGCAAAGAGTATTGTTTACAAACGAAAAGGAAACTGAATTCAACTTTCATATAATTTTGGGAACAAGATGTAAAAAGAATAAATAAAATGGAGCCAATTTATAGCGTTTATTAGTGAACTATTAGTAAAAATTTGGCTGATTTTGTCAATCTAATAGCAGTGTTATAAGTTATAAGTAAAAGTCAGGTTATGAATTTTCTGAAAGATAAAAGCTAATTTTTGAACTGCGACTAATTTTTGAAGTACGACATATTTTTAGCAGATAAAGCAGTATAGACACAATAGTTATAAAAGAAACAATTAATTAATCGATTGCTAACAAGAATCAACTTTAAATACAATTTTTTTATTATTTAAAATATTGAACAATAAAACATACAAACCGTTAATGATTATTTTATATTTATTTATTATTTAATAATTATTAATATTGAAATAGTTATGTAATCAACGCCTTCTTTGTTGTGTTTTTAATTATTCGTTTACTTAATAAATTATTGAAATCGATACCTTAATTTATTTGTGCCAAACACATTTTTGAAGATTTTTCAATTTTCTGATTGTTAATTTTTGTATATTTTAAATCAAAAATATACCGCTTTTTTAAGCCATACTTCATTATAATTCATCTTATAAAATTGGGCCAAAAAGTCCCACTTTGTATGGTAACGTCAAAATTAAACTTCCTCTTAATCGTACTTTGAATGAGTTTCTTTTCAATTCGGAGACTTGACCTCTTACTGCCATTTTATTCACTCTGACGAAAGACTTATGTTAGTTTATGCACGCAGCTGAATGTCAGGCCTTGGCCGCGATAGTGTGTAAATACATATGCGTGAATTTTTAATACGCAATTATATTTCATAACAACTTATTATGATTTAACTTTATAATATTTTTCGTATAACTTATCATCATTCTCCTGCCCTTATCCCACTCTAAGTAGGGTTGGCACAACATGTATTAACCATGTTAAATAATTTGGCTACAAATTTTACGCCGGGCCGCCTTCCTGACGTAAACTTACCGTAGTCGTATTTTACGACATCTCGTAAGAAAGAGGCTGGTCTATTATACTTAACCGGATACCACACGGTGGGTCAACTTACCTTAGTCGCCTTTTCCGACACGTTGGTAAGAAATGAGGGTGGTCTATTCTACTCAGCTGGATACCATACGGCGGGTCAACTTTACTACAAGTTTCATCTTAATGTTTTATGGACCAAAATAAACTCAAATGTAATAAAATATTTGCACATTTATTGGTTAACCACAACGTCCGCACTTGACTGCCTGCTGGTTGGTGTCGGTTTATTTCAGACTAGCAATCGGCAGCGGCTCCGCCCGAGTGTAAAGATTAAAACCTTTATATAGTCTTATCATAATCATAAAAGTAGTTGGTAGATTTTAAACTTTCGCGATTCATACTGATTATTCTATAAACATCGCGTTATAATCAAACTTTAGGTACCTAATTAGGTTCCGCGTTTCGGCAGAGTTGCACCACCATGGTAACGAACTGACTGAGTCAGTCGCGATGTGACCCGTATTTTACGACACCTCGGTAAGAAATGAGGGTGGTCTATTCTACTCAGCCAGATACCACACGGCGGGTCGACTTGCCTTAATCGCCTTTTACGACACCTCGGTAAGAAATGAGGGTGGTACTATTCTACTTAGCCAGATACCTCACGGCTAAGCCGTATGTTTATATAATAATCATAAAAATAGTTAATGTGAGTTAACCTTAAAAGCTAGACATATGGTCTAGCGGATTTTTTTAAGAACTTTTAGATAGGAACAAATTTTGTAATACATAATTTTTGAATAACTTTCACCTTTTATTCAGCGCACGCAATGAAAGCTTTAAATTTAGCAGTTTTCGTACTGTTTTGGATTGCTGCTCCTCTCCTATTCATCTTAGCGTGATGCTATATAGCCTATAGCCTTTAAATGGTCTATCTTACACTCAAAGAATTTTTCAAATCGGTCTAGTAGTTGCTGAGATTAGCGCGTTCAAGCAAACAAACAAACACTTCAGCTTTATATATTATATATTAGTATAGATATATAAGCTTCAATTTAAACAAATTTCATCAATACCGATCCAGCGGGTTAGCCGTAAAACAGACAGACTCTTACATTTACTTATTAGTGTACAGCAGGTGTACAAACGTGTGTTAAAGGGTTGCCTTAATCGGCTATAATGTAAGCAGGTGTCAAATGAGGTCGGTGCGGTGTACAGATACAAACGACTCGCTAATTAATACGATCGTTGCAGAGATTTATAATGTATGTCCTTATGTACGATTCGCACACACATCTCTTGCTATCTTCATCCCTAACTTAAGGTAATAGTGATTATATTTGCCTGGATTATACGTTAAAACAAAACGCGTCAGGGTTGCCGAATATTTCGAGAAATACCTTATAATATCTGCTTATTCTAAAACTAGCAATCGCCAGCGGCCCCGCCCGCGTTGAAAGATTAAAACCGTAATATAGTCTTTTGATAACCATAAAAATGGTTATAGTGGGTTAACCTTAAAAGCTAGACATATGCTGCCTCGGACTTTTATTTAGAACTTTTAGAGGGGGACAATTTTGTAGTGCATGATTTTTTAATGACTCACCATTTCCTTAGCGCACGCAAGAAAAGCTTTAAATTTTGCCGTTTTCGTACTATTTTTTATTGCTGCTACCCTCCTTATTCATCTTAGCGTGATGTTTTATAGCCTTCCTTATTATATAGTCTTCTTAGATAAATGGACTATCTTACACTGAAAGAATTTTTCAAAACCGTCCAGTAGTTTTTAAGATTAGCGCGTTCAAACAATCAAACTCTTCAAAACTAAAACTTCAAAACAAAACTCTTCAGCTTTATATATTAGTATAGATTTATGAAAGTCCGATGTTTGACATAAGATTTTTTTAAGATTTGCTGCGATCTAGAGTAGAATTAAGATTAGGATCATCGCAAAGGGGCAAATGAGTTTCATTATTAGGTACAATACCACTGTAAGAACAGGTAAGTGTCCGATTTAAGGGGATAATTTTAGGGAGCCAATATGGGTCCTGATTAGGAGGCAAATGATTGGAGCACAGGTAAGAATCCTGAGTTAAGCGCATACCTTAAGGGGGCCAATAAGAGTTCTAATTAGGGGTACATCGTAAAAGCAGGTAAGTGTTGTGAGTAGAGCACTCATTTGGGGGCATAACTGACTGCTCTTTACCATGAGGGGGTAGTCAAGCGTTTTCCCATCTGGATTGCTATTTTAACTCATTAACCCCAATATTCTCGTAATAGAAGCCATCGCCAATTGCCACCCATTCTTGTGCCGCTAGAACCCAACCATTCCCTTTCACGCTTTTGAAGTTTCGTCTACTCATAAGGGTCTACCAAAGCTGGCTTTTCCAGCCCGGTGTGTAATGTAACGTTTATTGGCCAATAGGGACCGTTCAAGTATTACGTGAGCACTATGGGGGACGGGGGGTCTTTGCTTTGCTTATTTTAGATGGCATGCCGGGTGGGGAGTTTAGATGATGAATACGTCATCGGTAGTTACTTACTTTTTTACACGAATGGCAACCCTCACATTGTCTTTGCTTAAAAAGAAACGCATTCAAAAACTTAGCATCATGGATTCGAGTTTCATGTACTGACTGTTAATTTGAATTAAATATTTGTACCAAAAATTTAAATTGTTTATTATGTTAGTAAGATATTATTTTTGTCCTTTACTCTATGTTGAATATCATATCAGTAAAATATAATTTCTATTCTTAATCTTTTTTTTGTTTTTCAAATTATAATTATAACTTTATAATTGTAATATTTAAAAAAAACAATACATTGATTGGCAAATGTTTACGTAAGCTTTAGGGGAGGGGGGTAAGAGCTTTGCTTACTTTTGCTGACAAGGGGGATGGGGGGGTAAATAATTATAATAAATCTGCTTAAGTTATACATGAACGGCCCCATACCATCACCATATATTAGGCATAGGCATCTAATAGTCGCTTTAGTCTCGGCAGAAAGCGGGCAATCTGACAACCTACAACAGTTTTCCCCCTTTTAACTACAAGCAACAATTTTTTTTGTCCCCTTATTTAAAATTTTTGTAATCTAAAATCACTTTTAGCTTAATATTTGGTCATTTTATGACCACTCAGCGATCATAATACATATCATTACTCGCCAAGGTTGTCTGGTAGGCGGTGTTTGCGATCCGTCCGCCTCATTGCGCAAAGTAAATGGATAGCTTTGTGTACAATCAAAACAGCGTATTATAGTGTATACATTCGTTAAATTCAAGGTCCATTGAGGTAGAACTAAGCGTATAATTTAATTAATCCGGTAAATTTATAATGTGGATTACAATTATGAAACTAAAAAGTTACTTAAAAATAGTAATAATAAAATTATTTTACTATAATCCGCGATGAAGAAAGGAGAAAATATATATAATGCAAAATGTAAAGTGGACAATCCATTTCCATACCTGCATACATGCAGGATTCGTAAAAACACATGTACAAACCTCCGCCACCATGCACAAGCTCTAAATACGTTCACTATCACAAACTCAATAATCGTTTCGGCCCGCAACCGAAGCATCGTCAGGAGATAGACTATACGACAAAATCGCAAAACGAAGCATTACCCAATCGCTTTGCGATTTTGTTGTGGAGTCTATCTCCTGACGATGCTTCGGTTACGGGGCGAAACATTGTTGAGATTGTTGTGGTAAATGTGTGCAATTCTTGTGTATTGTTGTCTTATCGGTGGCGGGTAGTGCATGAGTTTTTACAAATTCTGCATGTATTAGGTATGAGAACGAATAGTACACTCTACATATAGCATTACATATATTTTCTTTTATAGCGGATTATAGCAAAATAATATTATCACTAGTTGTATTATGGACCTCCGCAAAGTAACGCCTAATTCTACAAGATTCTATAAGATACCTTAACAATGCGATGTCCCTTTGTAAAAACGCAATAAAACAAAACATTACAAACAATAAACTTTTGCAACACTATAGTAGATATGTCAACCCTATCCCTGAAAAATCCTGTCGAACAGACAAACAAAAAGTGGTCGGGGTCATCGAACTTGATGCGAGCGAATAGTATTGAGTGTCGCTTTGCAGCCTCATTGCAGTAATCTCGACCATCTATCGCCTGTTTTAGTTTTGAAACGTGTATTGCACCGATGTTTTTACGGAAATAAATCGATGAGACTGTAACATACACTGTCCCTAAAGTAACTTGTGTTATGGGTGATAGATTAAATATATCTGTCAGAGGTGAAATATATTTGTCACCCATAAACGTGTACACACAAAATCAAAGAACCAGCAAATTGTTGATAGAAAACTTTGGATACTTGTAAGATAATTTATAAAAGCAGGTGATACTTTTCAGAATTTCTTAGTACAGAAGTTATGATAGAATAATTTTGTTATAATCCGGGTTTGTTAAGAGAATTTATGTAATGCCCGGTTCACATTATTCCAGTCGACCATTCCAGTGACTTTTAATGGCTGAAATAATGTAAACGATATAATCCAGTCCAACACTGGAATGGATTGACTGGCTGGATTATTGGGCTGGAATAATGTGAACCGGGCATAATGCCAATGTAGGAAGCAGGCAACGTTGACAGACCTTATGAATGCAACACAAGTCACCATATGTATTACAAAACGATGCCAACACCAACACTCCACACAAGCTCTGCACACTACCATTAAAACAATCTCTACGATCGTTTTGGCCCCGAAACCGAAGCATCATCAGGAAGATAAGCTCCACGACAAAATCGTAATGAAAGCAGTCTTATATTAGTTCAAACCCCACCATTGCCTCCCCCTCCAAACAAGTGTATTAAACCGGAATTGGAGATATTTTCTTGCTCGTTAATTAGGTGGCCATTGTTATATTTTATTATCTCAAGTTGCTCCAAAATATTGAGTCGGAGACCCTTATCGCAGATGTGAAGTATATTAAAGGAATGGTCGTTGGGCACTTTATGACGACTTTCCAACAGATGTTTCGCAAAATTCAAAATTTTGTGATTTATTATTCCTTAACGCAGCCATATGTTCTTGGAAACTTATTTCAAGATTTCAGACAGTCTGGCCGACATACGTACTATTGCTTTAGCAACTAGCTACTTAATTTCTGTTTTCTATAAACTCTAAGTGAACTCTAAGTAGATTCAACCAATTTAACCGCTCAATCGTTAGGGCGATACACCACTAAGCTACAAGGTTTCATCATTAACATTTTATTCCGTCCAAATATATCAACAGGTACAAAAAGTTCCGTCGTTATACCTTTATCTAAACACTCAATCTGCGTTCGATAAACACCTATATATAAACAGTGTTAGGTTTCAAATTTCATTGCCAATAGAATCAAATCGAATGCCTTTAGGCTGGTAGAGTTTTAAATTACTAAATTCTAACTTTATCTCATCGACATAGAAACGTTTTTAATAGTGAGCTATTCAAACTAATACTTTAGTATTTTTATGGGTTTTTATCAGCGCCAATGACATTTTCATGTCTTCATATAGATTTCGATATAAAAAGTTTTATTTAAATATGAAACGATGCAATAGTGAGCTACATATTATTACACTTGTTTTATTCAAAACAGGCTTTGACAAGTTCCATTAAATCTTGTATTATACTTACAATTTAAGATTTAGTTTATGATCCATTATTGTGTTTTCACATACAATGCTACAATTCAAAATACAAATCTAAGAATCAAATATAACATGTCTCAACACATTCTTGGGGAGTAAACACGACTAACTAACGATTTTTTTTACATAAAACCTAGCTTGATCAATTACTCTCCCCCAAAACCCCTACATGCGGAATTTCAGGAAAAGCGTTGGAGCCGTTCATACATGATTAACTCATTTAAATATTAAAGAGATATTAAGGAATAATCATACAATCATATGTACAAAAATGTTTTTTTCAAGATGCAGATGCACTAAATATAATATAATAAATAATAATTAATTTAATTTAATTAAGACAGGTGAAATTATAATCAAATAGGAGACAATAATAATAATAAAATAAGATTTTATTTTTCTTTTTTAAAACATATGGACCCATTAAATAAGTGATGTTAAGTTTACATACAACCACGTATATACTACGGCAAACGTTACATAGAACCTTGGAAACGAAACACGAACAAATCAACATATAACCTCGTAAATGTAACGGTCACCGCAAAATACAACCTCGGGAACGGACTAATAAACAACCTAAATTACAACCTCGAACTAAATCATGATCGACTCAGCACTTCTGTGATAACTCAGTTCAGAATCTCTAGAGACGATCATGGGTTCAAACCCGGGCAGACACCAATGAGTTTTTCTATTAAAACTTGTGTGTCTAATTGATAATTGCAATTTATCACACGCTTTTCGGTGAAGGAAAACATCGCCAGGAAACCTGCATATCTCTAGAGAATCCTAGCGATAAGTGTAACCTACCAATCCGCATTGGAGCAGCGTGGTAGGTCTTAGCTCCAAACCTTCTCTCCAAAAACGGAGAGAGAAGGCTATACCCAGCAGTGGGATAGTAACAGGCTATTACTTACCTTACTTTTAACAACTCAACACACAACACGAGGTAGATACCATGGCCAACTCAACATATAATCTCAAAACAAAACGTGGCCAACTCAATGTACCTTGAGAATAGACTAACTCAACTTTGGGAATACCCTATAGGTAACTCAACACATAACCTCACCATAAAGCATAGGCAATTCTATATAAACACTCGAGAACGGACCATGGTAAACTTAGGCTGGATTCAGACTATGATGCCGTTCTCGGTACGATCTCGCTCCGTTCTCGGTCCGGTAAAATATTGTTAAACAACAAACAGTCAGAGTGTTCACACTATCGTATCGCTCCGGTCCCGGTCCGATATCGCTCCAGCACCGGTTCGTCAAAAAGAATATTTTGACTGGAGCGAGATCGAACCGGTCTCGGCGTTGTACCGACATCGACAATATGAACACGCTTCTGTTTTAACTCCAGACTTTCATCAGTCGTGCCGCTAGTGTATTTTAATTAAATCAAATTAAGTAAGTATTTATGTTATTTAAATTAGGTAAGTATTTATCATGTACTTTATAAAATTTGTTATAAGTGATTGTATTATTATAATTTTTTATCAGCTTTTCTTTCTTTCTTATTCCTTTTCTTCTATTCTTTTGAATCTTCTTTTCTGTCATTCTTTTTCTTTTTGTGCTAGTCTTTTGATTTTTCTTGACTTTTCTTTTAATTTTCTTTTAGCCTTTTTTATTATTCGGTTATTCTTTTCTTTTTATTTTTTCTTGCTTTTCTTTTCTGATTTTTATATTGAAATACTAAATGCTGTTGAATTAAATTTATATAGTTACTAGCGGCCTGCCCCTGCTTCGCACGGGTATAAAATATATATCTCATGTCAGTCAGTGTAAAAAAAATGATTAAAATCGATCGAGTAGTTTTGATTTATTCATTACTGCCCGTGGTCCGCACGCGTTAAATTTGGAGAAAAACAATTTCCTTTCCCTATACCAAGAAGATTTCCTGCTATCTTTGGTATATCTAAATTCATATAGTACATTATTACTTATTTACTTTTATATTTTCCCTATGTATTTTATTTTTACAATTAATTACAGAATGTCTTTAACTAAACTCTTGAAAGAGCGACATCGCTGCTAAAGTCGAAGTGCTTATAGGTCTAAGCGCGGCCTCCTCGCGGGATTTTAAATCTGTAATATCTCCGAAAATGTTCACTTAAATTACATGCTGTAAAGGGCAATATTGATCTATATTAAATAAACAATTTATTTAAGGTACTCAATTGGATAAGGATTAATGCTGTATTGTATAAAAATTGCTTTGAACATAAGGCATCATTTTTCGTAAAAAGTAAATGAAAAAAACTGCTATTGTGGGTTATCCATTAGAGATAGATATATACCATCGCGGACTTTTCTGTAGACCTTTTTAAGGTGTACAAATACTTAGTACATCATTTTGATAAATCTCGTAGGGTTTAGCCTGCGTTTGCAATGTAAGCGGAAAAAAATGTAATTATTTACAGAAACCTCAAAAATTACAGTATTTCTCTACTCCGTATTGAATGTTATTATACGTACAAACCTTCCTCTGGAATCACTCTATCTATTAAAAAAAACCGCATCAAAATGTTGCGTAGTTTTAAAGTTTTATGCGTACATACGGAAATATGGACTTTGTTTTATAATATGTAGTGATTTTCCAAAACGTCTTATGTCAACTACAAAGCGAGAACGAACCGAGAACGGCATCATAGTCTGAATTGAACTTTTGGCATGATTCAGACTATGATGCCGTTCTCGGTTCGATCTCGCTCCGCTCTCGGTCCGGTAAAATATTCTTAAATAAAAAAGAATCAGAGTATTCACACTATAGTATCGGGCCAGTACCGATCCGATATCGGTCGAGCGTCGGTTCGTCGGCAAGAAAATTTGACTGAAGTGAGATCGGACCTGTCTCGACCTGAACTCGCTTCTTTTGTTTCAACTGCAGTCTTTCATCAGTCGCGCCGCATGTGTTTAGCAGTTATGTTAAATAAAATTAATTAAATAATTATGTCTGGTAATAAATCCGCCGTGTGGTATCCGGCTGAGTAGAATAGTACCACCCTCATTTCTTACCGAGGTGTCGTAAAAGGCGACTAAGGTAAGTCGACCCGCCGTGTGGTATCCGGCTGAGTAGAATAGACCACCCTCATTTCTTACCGAGGTGTCGTAAAAGGCGACTAAGGTAAGTCGACCCGCCGTGTGGTATCCGGCTGAGTAGAATAGACCACCCTCATTTCTTACCGAGGTGTCGTAAAAGGCGACTAAGGTAAGTCGACCCGCCGTGTGGTATCCGGCTGAGTAGAATAGACCACCCTCATTTCTTACCGAGGTGTCGTAAAAGGCGACTAAGGTAAGTCGACCCGCCGTGTGGTATCCGGCTGAGTAGAATAGACCACCCTCATTTCTTACCGAGGTGTCGTAAAAGGCGACTAAGGTAAGTCGACCCGCCGTGTGGTATCCGGCTGAGTAGAATAGACCACCCTTTTTCTTATCGAGGTGTCGTAAAATACGACTAAGATAAGTTGACGTCAGGCAGGCGGCCGGTCGTAAAATACGTAGCCATATCATGTGACAACAAGTTTATAACATGTTGTGCCAACCCCACTTAGAGTGGGATAAGGGCAGGAAGATGCTGATATGTCTGGTAATAAATCGTAGAGTTCAGAAAAAGTTAACTATTTCTTATGTGGTTTATAACATTTGTTATAGATAAAGAATAATTCTGCTATAATTATTTTACCAGTCTTTCTATGTGCCTTTTTTTTGAGAAAAGTGCATAGAGTTAAATTAATAAATAAATGGTCGACTGTTTTACAAAAAATAAAAAATAAATTGAATATTTATTATTTGCAGATGAAAGACATATTGAATTTGTGAAAAGTAGACGCAGCCTGTATGATTTGCAGTCACACTACTACAGTGAAATTATTTACAAAAGGAAAATATGGAACGAGATTGAAGACGCAATAGGATTACCTGGTGAATAAAACACAAACGTAACAAAGTGATATTCATTTAATTGCTTTATTGTAATTATATCGCAAGTTTTTCTTGCCATGGCACTGATACTTCAGGAGAGTTGATTTTTATTTCACTTATGCCTATAGGCCTATGCATTTCCTCTTTGTCTTTTTAGATTTTGCACGTGATTATTATTAATGTAATACAAATTACCCTCGAAATTCATCGAATTCCAGAATTTCTAATAATATTATGCAGAATGCATGTTGTTACATATCCTTATTTATAAACGTTATATTTCTATTATAGGAGCAAGGAATCGATGAGAGCGACTAAGAGCTCAATATCGAAAATACCTCTCTAAATTAAAAAGTGGCCAAAAGTGGCCAAGCAGCTTACAAAGTTTGCAAATGGCGATATCACGACCAAATGTAATTTATTAATGAGTACATAACTGTAATAGACTACGAATATCCATTATTGCCGATGATGAAGTTAACAATTACAATATTCTTGATATGGATATTGAAGAGACACATGAACCAACGACTATGATAAGATAAATTGATGTCAATGAAGGAGCTTAATTAGAAATTTATTCCGTCAATACTTTCGCTAGTAATGTACCTCTGGAATAAACAAAAAAATATAAACAGAAAAAAAACAGGACCTCAACAGGAAAATGCATTATCAACCAACACCATCACCGCTATATACATATTATGTAATATTCATGCATGTAAATGATTGTTATAATTTAAATATACAAATTTTATAAAATATGATATTTTATTACTTACCTTATCCAAACTATTAGTAACCTGACGAAAAGAGGTGTTTCTTTTTAAAATTTGCGCTCAATTATTTTAAAAATCATTTCAAATATTCCTGAATACAATCCTAAATCAATATAATGAACATTATTCTTCATTATTTACCAAATGACGAAATAAAGTATAATATTCGTCTTCCTCTTTTCTCGGTAATAAACTTTTACTTTTACTAAAACCCATATTTTCTTGTCCCCTTTTTTTCTTTTCTTTTTGTTATAATTTTTTTTAATTTATATCTTGTTTATCCAAAATGCTATTGTTGCTAATTCTTCAATAGAAAAATTGAATTCCATTTTCTGGCGAATAAAATTAATATGATTCTTTTTTTAAACATCGTATGTCGACCATGAATCGAGATCGAACCGAGAACGGCATCGAGTAGTGTAGACACAGTGAGATTTGACCGGACCGAGAACGAAGCGAGATCGTACCGAGAACGGCATCATAGTATGAATCCAGCCTTAACATTCAACCAACCGAAAGAAGCCATGACTAACTCAACTGTTAGCGCACACGCTATACAATGACACTATATAACAGAAATACCACAAGTCCCGTTCCGAGACGCTCTAGCTCTTGAAAGACGAACAAAGACTGACTGTCACTGAAACATTTTAGCAATATATAGGAAGACTCCACCGGAAACAACACGACACAGCGTTGCCAACATTTCAGTCAAAAGGGCGCGATACTCGTTTCATGACGGTGTTGCTATAAAATACAAAGCGATTGTCATTGGCGACAACACAACCTACAACATCGGGATCAGATGAAAACTAACCATATAGAAGTCAACTAAATATGCAGTCTCATAAATGTCAACACAAGCCACATGCATAAGAAAGCGTAACGGAAGGAAAATAAGGAGAGCGGAAATTGTAGCATAGAGACTTGAATTAAGATGTGGCGAGGTGCTGACGGGCGTAGAGGTGCGAAGCGGAGAGGAGCGGAGCGAAGAGGAGAGTAGTAGCTCCATTTGACATAGTAGTCATTTGTGTGTGGAGTTGTTGAGAAAGAATAAATGGGTTGACTTTTGGGAAAATTGTTTTTTTTTTGCTTTTTTATTGAATAAGTATAAAGTAAAATATCGTTGTTTTTATTAAAGTTTACTTGAAATAATATAACACATTACACTGTTGAACTGTCAATGATCGCATTTCTAGTCTTATCGCACTCACAACGATGCTGTTGATCATCAGTTAGTGGTGATTGTGTCGACGGTACAAGTGTTTAAATACATCCATCATCTAAAGCGCATCATTTCCAATAGTTAGAAAATAAATGGAACTAGCTTCCTTCTTACAAATTAAAAATAAATTTATATTAATCATCATTCTCCTGCCCTTATCCCACTTTAAGTGCGGTCGGCACAATATGTTATAAACATGCTCTCACATGATTTGCCTGCGTTTTTACGACTGGCCGCCAGCCTGACGTCAACTTACCTTAGTCGTATTTTACGACACCTCGGTAAGAAATGAGGTTGGTCAATTCTACTCAGCGGGATACAACACTGCGAGTCAACTTACCTTAGTCGCCTTTAGCGACACCTCAGTAAGAAATGAGGATGGTACTATTCTATACAGCCGGATACCACACGGCGTAATAAATTTAAATCAATATTATCCCCATAAAAATCATATAACAACTATTTTAATATTTATTTATTTATTTATTTATTTGTTGCCTTGATTGTGTAAACATTTAGATGTTAGATATATAATACAGTTAAAACGTATCATCAATCTGCCTAATAAAGACATGCAACTTACTAATTATACTTATCTATTATTGTCTATTAAAGTTGTTATTAATAATTATTATATTAATTAAATATTAAAAAAGCTTCAATGCAATAAAACCTTTAACTATCTTATTAAATAATTATTAATAAAAGTCATACATAGTGATATTATACATCTGATAAGATTTCATTAAGTGAATAATATCTTTTTAGTAACAAACATATATCAACGATAAAGTTGTATCTTCAAAATATATCGAATAAAGACCGCGCGCGTTGATGTCTTTTCTATGTAAGATATCATCCAAGATGTGTAGATCTTGTTCAGATAAATTTACAGTTACCCGCATTGTTTCCGATGACTTCCACGAAGCAGGTATAAAATTATGATCTTCATCGATATTTTATCGCTGAAATGATCCATCAACACTGTTATTATTTTTTTTGTGTAATATGTGCGTTATTCTGCGGCTTTGCTTTAATATTAAAATACCCGATATATTAATATTAAAGTTTGATTTTATTGTAGTTTTTATTATTGTTTCTGAAAAGAAAATGGGTTTTTATTGATCCTACGTTAGCCTGGTATATAAGTATGTGAAAAAATAATCAATTTTTACATTAATCGATTATTTTATTAGTATAATCGATTTTTAATAATTAGGAAATATTTTAATTGTATTTTTTACTCTCTTTTTTTTGTTTTTTAAGAAAAGAAATGCATTGGCGTATACCAATATAGCCAAACTACACATATTAAAAGAATTATCTAATCTATGTTATGTTATTTATTATCTAACTAGTTGATAGTCGACTTTAATTAAATGTTTACTATAACTAATTATTAATATATATTACCTATTAAAACGTGTGACGTAACTTATACATATATATAAAACACCCACAAAACTTGCACACACATCTACACACTCGCATACATTAGCACACGCACACATGCGAGCGCGCAAAACACACACACACAAACACACACACACACACACATGCACAACTCAGAATACGCAGCATGAATGGTTTTATTTCTTTTTCTTTTGTTAATATTTATTAGTTTTATGTTTTAGTATGCATATTGTTATAGAGAGCGGGGCCATCTGACACAGGTGTTTTTTTACTTAAAAGAAGGTCTCAACCTTTCGTTTTGTACATTTATGTATGTAAAGAAAAATAAATAAATAATTATTTTTATTATTAATATAAAAAGGGAAGAAATTCAAATAATGAGAAAAACATCGATTCTAAATAATCGATTTTTCGATTATAAATAATGGTTTTTTTCGATTCGAGTTAATCGGTTTCTTTTGAAGAGAGGAAAATCGATAAACAATCGAGTAATCATTGACGTTGGGACGATTGGGGGTTAGGATTAGTTTTAGTTGGCTGCTACTGAAAATCAGTGTTGGGCTTTCCAGCTCAACAATCGCTAAGTAGCTACCATTTTATAGCATTGCACTGCTATTATCTGTATGTGTCAACTGTTTGCTTGTTGTATACTTCACTGTATGTACACTGTTAGAATAGTAGTGCAATTATATAAATAAAGATGTTCTTATTCTTAATCAAGTAATTTCAAAAATCTCTTTAGCATTCTTCTCAGTCGTTCCTTCTATTCAGCACCTGTGGGAACTCGACGCTCGATAAACCTATTTCCAAATCGCATTCCTATTTTATCCTATCAAATTTTGTTCCCGCCCTCCATAATTAATTTTTAAGTTTTTTCTTTTTCAAACCCGTGTCAATTTTGACATATCATTTATCAAACCTAACAGTTGCTAGACAAAGTTATTTTAATATTCCTGAATTGTATATTGTTTTTACAGCCGTAAAATATTAACGCCATGTGGTATCCGGCTGAATAGAATAGTATCACCCTCATTTCTTACCGAGGGGTAGTAAAAGGTGACTAAGGTAAGTTGACTCACCTTGTGGTATCCGGTTAAGTAGAATAGACCACCTTCTTTCTTATCGAGGTGTCATAAAATACGACTAAGGTAAGTTAACTCACCGTGTAGTATCCGGTTAAGTAGAATAGACCACCTTCTTTCTTATCGAGGTATCGTAAAATACGACTAAGATAAGTTTACGCCAGGCAGGCGGCCGGTCGTAAAATTCGTTGCTAAACCAAGTGCCGACCCCACTTAGAGTGGCATAAGGGCAGGAAGAAGAAGACAGACGTAAAATAATACTAATTGTTATTTATTGATTGTTTTCGCTTCAAGCTAAGCATTTTTCTTTTTAAAAACTATAAAATACTAGCTCTGCCAGCAGCTTCGATCGCATTTTGTTCCCGAATTGAAATTTTGAACATAAAAGTAGTTATCGTGAGTTAATTATAAGAGATTTTTGAATGACTTTCACCGTTTACTTAGCGCACGCAAGGAAAGCTTTAAGTTTTACTTTTGGCAATATATTTTATTGCTGCTCCTCTCCTATTCATCTTAACGTAATGTTATATAATCTATAGTATTCCTCGATTAATAGACTATCTTACATTAAAATAATTTTTCAAATCGGTCGAGTAGTTTCTGAGATTAGCGCGTTCAAACAATCAAACAAACAAACTCTTCAGCTTTATATATTAGTATAGATATACTGATGTTATTGTGTATGTATATAAGTTTCGGCTTGTATACTTTAATAAAAATGTTCAAAAAAGAAACTTTCCTTCTAATGAAAATGAAAATACAATGACATCCCTTACATCAATCGCATATTCAAAGAATAATATGTAAAAATAATAATTTCTACATGTTTATAAGATATATTATCTTTGCAATATAAAACTTCAGTATGAAGATATTTTTAGATAATTAAATTGATTAGTGAGCGAACATCGACATGATTACAAGCACTACACACATTCACCACGACAATCTTAACGATGGTTTCGCCCCGTAACCGAAGCATCATGGCCCGATAGGTTCACGACAAAATCGCAAAGCAATAGAAGGTTAAATGCAGTAGCTAATCCTGCATGTATAAGGTATGAGAAATTTTTTTCTTCCTACACGAAATTAGACATACATAGATTTTCTTTAAAAAACGATGATTATAGTAAAATAATTCCAACATAACTTTTGATGGTATTTAAACATTTAAGACGCGAAAGAAGTCGCGGAAACTTGTATACAATAAAAAAATTACAAACTTTTTTAACGCTTTACCTTAAATAGTTAAACAATATACACAAATTGAGTGTCAAACTTACCAGCACTTCCGTTGAGGAATCGCTCCATTCTCGACAATGAAATTCCACAAAACGTAACAACACTACACTAACACTTACTACACTTACATCTTTGCACTTCACTTTACACTTTTTGATACACGCACAAAACTTTTACGTTCAACGAAAACACAACCTTCTACGTTAAAAGTATGGCTTGCACTGAAATGGCGCTCAAACCTTATTGGAGATATCGTTCGCTCCCTCGCACATATAACCCTTCCGTAAATGTGAAAGAGACAAAGTATTGTGGTAGCTTCAGCGAATTTTTAACCAAAAAAGCTGCCAAGGGACATAGCAATGTTAAAGTACAATGTACGCCGTGATGTGAGAAAGAAACTACTTTCTTATTACTAACCTCTGTTTATGTGATGTACGAGTTATATATTATTGTTATATTAAAAGTAATGAAAATATTATTTTGCTATAATCCGCGATAAAAGAAAATATATGTAGTAAGTAAAAAAGTAAGTAACGGCCTGTTACTATCCCACTGCTGGGCATAGGCCTCTTCTCTCCGTTTTTTTTTTATGGAGAGTAGGATTGGAGCTAAGACCTACCACGCTGCTCCAATGCGGGTTGGTAGATTACACATATCCCCAGAATTCTCTAATATGAAGATATGCTGGTTTCCTCACGATGTTTTCCTTCACCGAAAAGCGTGTGATAATTTGCAATTATCAATTAGACACATAAGTTTTACTAGAAAACTCATTGGTGCCTGCCCGGGGTTTAAACCCTAGACCTCCTCAAAAGAGGCGCACGGTGTTACCACTGGGCTACCATAGCTCTGTGAAAATATATGTACCTAATGCTAAATGTAAAATGGACTATTCGTTCTCATACCTGATACATGCAAAATTTATAAGAACTCGGTATACCCAAACCCACAAACGACTTACATACTTTTGAAAGGCTCAAAGCAAGAGCCGCAGATAAAATCTTTTTTTTTTAATTGCATTTTCTATATATTAAAAAAAAGTTACCCACCCAGTATCTTTAATATTTAATTGAGCTAATCTTGTATGTATATATAAATATAATTTTCTGAATCTCGGAAATAGCTTCAACGATTTTCCTAAAATTCAGCATGTAGGGGATGTTGGGGAAAAAAATCGATCTAGCTACTTTTAAAAAAAAATACGTTTTATCCCTGTTTTTGGGCATTAAAAAAATTGTAAAATGTAGAATTGAAAGCAAAGGATTATTTATTTATTTTACAACAATGCACATGTACAATTATTGTGTCCCTGGCTCCCAAGCTAGTTTAAACTGTATTTTGGGAACCAGTGCCCACATTAACTTGGTTCAACTTATATATGTATGTACAGGAGTAAAAAAAAAATATAAATTAAGATGACAAAAAATTACAATTAATAAGTAAAATAGAAAAAAGGGATTTGAATTAAACCTATAAGAACAACATTTAAAGGTTATTGATTGAAAGTAAAAACGAAAAGAGAAAACTAAAACTAAAATTAAAACTAAAATTACAGCCATGTGTGATTGTTGAACGTAATGTTGCGATAGCCGATAGGTAACGGGCCGACCGAAAATGTTCTAATCCGGGTTCGAATCCCACATGTCATTGGCGCCTTCTTTAATTTTTTTTTTTTTAATATTTTTTTTAAAAATCTTTTATAGAATTACAGAATTACTGAGCAAGCCTCGGTCCCCCAGGTACCAATATTAATATACTATAAAATATAGATAGTTCGGACCACCCTAAAAGGAAGAATAGTCATTCTTCTCATGGCGTATGTTAATTCGCAAGTGGTTTTATGCGATCAAATACCTCCAATCCGATGAAGCGCAAATTGCGTGCCTGGGAACCGCAGTGGGAACGGCAGGTTTGATTGTCTGTACTTAAGATGTACACAGAACACCGTTATATTCATAGAATTCATATTTAAATAATAATAAATTATTATTAATTAGTTTCGACCAGACTTCGCTCGGATCGTAGAACGTTATGCCCTAAGTGACAACCGACATTGATTATTTTATGCACGTTTAGTTTCAAACAATTATTTATTATTTTGAGTTTATATTACAATTGAAACTTAAACAAGACATTATGTGAGGGTAGTATTGCAATAGTATATACGAAAAGTAATATCAAAAATTACATACTAAAATATGAAAAAGATATAAGATAAGATATGGCTGTGCGTGCATGTGTGTGTGTGTGTGTGTGTGTGTATGTGTGTTTGGAATCACTGAGCATTGAAGGAAACTAAACATCCGATATCCTATACGTAAGTCCGCTATAGAAACTTTAATCGTTTGAAATATCATAAATATTTGTTGAAATATTTTATTTTTTCAAAACAGATTATATAGATTTCAAATTATATTTATTCACTGCAATTATTTCATGATATTGAAGTATGATTTTGCCGATAAACATACCTCCCCTTAGTTCCTTCAACAATAGCAATGCTTTCCTCGCGTCGTGCAATCAAAGGGTGCTATTAGAATGTAAAAGGATATCCTATTGAACTTTCGAAACCCATTCACTTATCGTTCATTCATTCAACAGGCGTCTCGAACGTGATCGAGAGGCGGTTTTGGGGATGGGGGAGAAGTCAAAATAACAAAGCGAAAGAGTCGTGTCAAGGGCTGTAGAAATAGTATTTTAACGAAAAATTATAGTTATTCCGTGATTCCTTGCGAGAGAAATTTAAGGAAATACGTTTGATTCCCTGTAAGAGAAGTTTAAGGAAATAGGTATTTTTACATTTGCTTCACAGTTTATTCATATTAAGCTGTGGTAGCCCAGCGGTAACACCGTGCGACTCTTTCGAAGAGGTCACGGGTTCGAACCCGGGCAGACACCAATGAGTTTTTCTGTTAAAACTTATGTGTCTACTTGATAATTGCAATTTATCACACGCTTTTCGGTGAAGGAAATCATCGTGAGGAAACCTGCATATCTCTAGAGAATTCAGGAGATATGTGTAACCTACCAATCCGCATTGGAGCAGCGTGGTAGGTCTTAGCTCCAAACCTTCTATCCAAAAACGGAGAGAAGAGGCCTATTCTCAGCAGTGGGATAGTAACAGGCCGCTACTTACTTACTAATACTTATTCATATTTAAAGCAATTAAATTTTTGTACGTAAAAATATAAAGAATTGTAGGTGATGTAGATAATTTAAAAAGTAGGAACCGACGTAAGTTTTCGCCTGCTTTGCGCCTTGCAAAGGTACGTAAGTCATTTGTGGGTTTGGGTATAAGATTCTATAATAAAATTTCGCAATCAATTTTAGCTTTGACATTTCACCAGTTTAAAAACACTTTTAAAGGGAGGATGATACAAAAAGCCTACTATACTGTTAAGGATTATTTAGATGATAAGAATGCGTGGATTTATGTAGCTACTGTCCGACTCTGTACAAGAAAGTAATGACAATATATAACTAGTAATAATAATTATTTTGATAAGAGCAACCGCCGAGTTTCTCGCTGGCTCTTCACTATAGGAACAGCTTTCCGAACCAGCAGTAGCATTGACGATTCAAAAGCACTTGCTTACAAGTTTACTTGAATAAAGAATATTTTGAATTTGAATAGAAAATTATTGTAGAAAACCTATTCCCTTTAACTGTATGCTACCCTAACAGAAGCTTTTATAACCTTAGGGTTTAACCAGGTAACCCTTACACCGGCTGTCGAAATCGATAATGACCTTCAGACAAATGGGGCTTATGGGGCATATTAGGTTTTAAGTTGTCTTTAAATTACCTCTTTGACATCCTTCAGTTCAATTGGGTGTTGCCAAATATGTTATTAGGTCTCCCGATTAACTAATCTTTAATTAATAACCCACCAATTAAAGTGTTGAATGCTCCACAAAAATTTATCCCATCGCTTTATTTCGATTTGGTATTGTCAATTACTTAACAAGGACTCTCAAATTTGCGGCATTTCACGTTTTGGTTTCTCTTCAAGATTAAAATTTGTATTCCATCGCCTTACTTCGTTTATGTGTTGCCAATTATATAATCAGGTCTCCTTATATTGTTGCAAAGAATATTTAGAATGCTAAAAGATTAAAAATTTTATCCCAGCCCCGTAGTTCTATTGGGTGTTGCCAAATATATAATTAGGTCTCCCGATGTTGAGACAATTAACGTTCAAAAGTAATAATAAAATTATTACCTTTGAACGTTTAATTTTATTATTACTTTTGTATTATAGATCTCCGCAAAGTAACGCCAAATTCTATAAATTACAATTAACGTTTTAAATTTTTCACAGGTTTTAATTTTTTATCCTGCGTCACTATTTCGATTGGATGTTGCAAATTGTATAATTAGGTCTCTCAAAATTATAAAAATTAGCAATTTGAATGTGTAGAGGTTAACATTTTCTATTATTGTTAATGTTTACACAAATGTATGCACGCCGTGTGGTATCCGACGGAATAGAATAGTACCACCCTCATTTATTACTGAGGTGTCGTAAAAGACGACTAAGGTAAGACGACCCGCCGTGTGAAGTCCGGCTGAGTAGAATAGACCACCCTCATTTCTTACCGAGGTGTCGTAAAAGGCGACTAAGGTAAGTTGATCCACCGTGTGGTATCCGGTTAAGTAGAATAGATCACCATCTTTCTTATCGAGGTGTCGTAAAATACGACTATGCTAAGTTTATGTCAGGCAGGCGGCCGGTCGTAAAATACTTAGCCAAATCATGTGACAACATGTTTATAACATGTTGTGCCAACGGCAGGAAGATGATGATGATGATGTTTACACAAATGCATGCCGCACTCATAAATTTGTAATTTCAGGTTAATGTTTTGATGCGTTTATGCGGGTAAGACTCGTAAGTAAAAGTGACACACTGCGTGGGAGGTTCCATGGTGTAATGGTTAGCACTCTGGACTTTGAATCCAGCGATCCGAGTTCAAATCTCGGTGGAACCTATAGTTTTTTTTACAGACACCAAAATATATTACTGTTATACAAATATAATTTTAGACTAGAATTTAGTAAAACACTTTCACACTATTTTTTCATTTATACAAAATCAGTTCTTTGGCAACTCTCCAAGAATCCTGGTGAACAGGCGTCCCCTTTTAAAAATATACTCGTAACACTGAATATCATTTCGGCATATTATGGTATACTTATCTAATAATTATATTCATTCTATTAACAAATTGAAAAAAATATTGAAGATATAATGTAAAACATTAAAACAAAAATCCAGTTTACTCGGACATCCTGATTTTTTTAAATAATCATAATAAGATCAACCATTATATTAAAATTATGGTCATATGATTTGGCTAGGTATTTTACGATCACCGCCTGCCTGACTTACCTTAGTCGCCTTTTACGACACCTTGGTAAGAAAGCGAGTGGTATATTCTACTCAACCGGATACTTCACAGCAGGTCAACTTACTTTAGTTGCCTTTTACGAAACCACAGTAAGAAAGAGGCTGGTCCATTCTACTCAACCGGATACTACACGGCAGATCAACTTACCTATGTCGCCTTGACGACACCTCGGTAAGAAATAAACCCTTATTTCTATTCAGCTGGATACCGTACGGCACTGTAAAGTAACTATCCCACTGCTGGGCATAGGCCTCTTCTCTCCGTTTCTGGAGAGTAGGATTGGAGCTAAGACCTACCACGCTGCTCCAATGCGGATTGGTAGGTTACACATATCCCCAGAATTCTCTAGAGATATGCAAGTTTCCTCACAATGTTTTCCTTCACCGAAAAGCGTATGATAAATTGCAATTATGAATTAGACACGTAAGTTTTTAATAATTGGTGCATGCTATGGTTTTGAACCTGTGACCTCCTCGAAAGAGTCAAACGGTGTTATACCGCTGGGCTGTCACAGCTTAAAGCACTGATTATACACATAAACATAAAAAAATAAAACATGAGTGGATAATACGGGCGTAATTACATAAAACATAGTTAAAATTATTGGTTCATTTAAACTAGGACTAAACAAGTGCGTGATCTCGATGGTGGGCCGAACTTTGAGACGGATGTTTAGAGATCTTAATGAGAGGGGTGGCTCTATTTATTGGTAGACGACTAGGAATCTGTACTGTCTATTCCGATTACAATCTTAATGAGATAAACTAGGAATTCTAAAGATGTTGAAGGTCCTATTTACACGAAACGAACTAGAAGAAAAGCATACTTTCCCGATCCTTTAGTGTATAGAAAAGCGAAACCAGTGTAGGTTCGGACTTACAATACATTCTAATACTGAGATTAAGGTATATGTTATGGCAACCCACTGATATTGAGAGTAAAAAGAATGAAAAGTAATAATGAATTCATTCATCACAACTTTTACTTATGGATAGACTAATAAATAGTGAATCTTATATTATATTGTATTTATAGATATTCAAGCCCATAATATAGGAGTGTAGATGTTAGCCGTGAAAGTTTGTGTGTCTAGTAGTTAGATGTAAACGAAATTGTAAGTCACGTAAGACTAAGCCATGGAGAGTCTATTGTATGGTAATATACATGTTTTGTTATTATAAAGTGGGCTCTCTAAGACAAAACTTGTAGCAGATAGTCTGTCGACTTGTTGTTTTAGTGAATGTATAATTTTCAATTCATTTTTCTTGAATTATGGGAAAGAATAATGTGTTTCAAATTTAAATATACTTATGGACTGTTGCGGTGCTTTATCATTATTATTCTAGACTGGAAATATGTAATGGGATGTCTTTATTGGTGTTGGTATATACAATGATAGCCGCGACTATGTTCGTGCTAAATAAGACCTCAAACTACCCTTTCGAAATAACGACTTTTTTATCCTATACTCTAGCTGTGCCCGCGGCAAAAGTAATTATAGTGAGTTAACCATAAGACATCGAGACATGCTGTCGCGGACTTTTTTGTTATATTTTAGTAGATTAACAGTTCTCTAGTACATTATTTTAGTTTATCTCTATAAGTATACGCGGCGCACGCGAGTAAAGCTCCTAGCAGGGAAGTTGTTTTAAAATGGTGCGACCTCTTTAACACAATTTATATTAAACGGTAAACCTTCCCGAAGAATTGCACTACCATTAAGTAATAACCGTACAAAAATCCATCCAGTAGCTTTTGAGAAAATCGATCACAAACAGACTGACAGCCATTGGGGACGCTGTTTTGTAAGGTCGCGTACAGATATCGCGAGGCGTGCGTCGCGAATAATTTGTCATGCATGCCACAACCACAGGCATACGACGGTACATTTATACATGCGTCCCGAATAACACATGCTCAAAAGCTGAGCACACAAACAACTATACATGGGATTAGTCAGTAGAAAAATGGCTCCGACAAGGTGAGACGTGAAGAGCAAAACTGCGGCCTATAAAATTTTAAGAGAAATGACGCTGCTGGAAAAAAGATCTTTTTTTTATGGGAATACACAAGCTTCATGACTCATGAGCGTTAAACGTAAACAAGACGTCCGTCTATACCAGCGGTCAGGGAACTTTTTTATTTATTACCGCAAAATATTTTTGTGTAAGTTGATATGGCGAAGAGCAAAAAGCACAGGAAATATAAGTAAATGATAATTTCTTGTTATTTTGTAATGTATATGATATTTTTCTTGTATTGTTAGACAAAAAAACTAGTTTAAATTTCATATATAAAAACCCAAGAGAGAATACTGTAATGATATCAACTATACAAACTTTGCAAAGATATAACTCGAGAACATTCTAGTGGTTGAGTGAGATGGCGTGGCCTGCAAATGTCGCTAAATTGTTAAAATTGAAAAAAATACTATCAGGTTTATAAAATAGCAAATTAAAAAATTTTTACTCACAGAAGTTTCATTTTTACCCCCAAAAATTCAATTTTTAACCGATTTGGGGTAATTTACCCCGGTTTTCCCGGTGGTCTATACAGAACGCACGGCTCGCACTGAGGCAGCGTTCGCGACGATCGTATGACGCGAATGCTCACTGTGAGCACACGCGTCCACACAGCTCGAGGCATGCGAGACAAACTATTCGCAACGCACGCCTCGCGTTGTCTGTACACACCTTAATATGTATAGATTTTCATTGTCCCAACTTGCTACATAGCGATGCGTTTAGCAAATGCAATAAGACCGCGCCATACTCGATATGTAACCAGACGTGACTTGGGTATGTAATATATGGTAATTGAAATATTTGTTTGCGGTGTATTTCCAAACGCCGATGCCTTTTGGCAACTGTACAGCGCATTTAAGCCAATAGTATATGTCATTGGACATGGCTATTAATAGAGAAAATTTATCCTTACTAATATTATAAATGCGAAAGTTTGTCTAGCCCAGCGGTAAACCGAGCGACTCTTTCGAGGAGGTAACAAGTTCAAACCCGGGCCAATGAGTTTTTCTGTTAAAACTTATGTGTCTAATTGATAATTGAAATTTATCACACGCTTTTCGGTGAAGGAAAACATCGTGAGGAAACCTGCATATCTCTAGAGAATTCTGGAGATATGTGTAACCTACCAATCTGCATTGGAGCAGCGTGGTAGGTCTTAGCTCCAATCCTTCACTCCAAAAACGGAGAGAAGAGGCCTATTCTCAGCAGTGGGACATTAACAGGCCGCTACTTACTTACTTACTTACTTAAATAATGAACGCTTTTATCAGATACAGGTTGTCTATCTCTAGAGAATTCTTGAGATATGTGTAACCTACCAATACGCCGTGTGGTATCCGACTGAACAGTATAGTACCACCCTCTTTTCTTACCGAGGTGTTGTAAGAAGAAGAAGAGGCCTATTCTCAGCAGTGGGATAGTAACACCGCTACTTACTTTACTTACTAATTATGATTAAGGAACGTTGATTATTAATTAAAGTGTACTTAAATAACTCACCGATGCGCACAATAAAGATGTTTTCACACGCTCATTAGAACAAAGGCGGCACAGATAAGTATTGTACGTGTTTAAAGGCATAATGGTTAGGCGGGTCTTGGGCGCACGATAGGTCAAGTTGCGATCAGAAAGGTCCCTGGTTCGATGACCGGCGATCCCGCGGCGCCTTGCTAACTACGGAATTGAATGCGCAATACATAAAAGCATAGAACCGGCTATATTCACGTCTTATTCTAAAAAAAACATAAAAGCATGTGAAGTTTATTAAGTAACAAGCCGATCCGTAGTACAAAAGTAATAATAAAATTATTTTGCTATAATCCGCAATGAATTGATTAAATTGATTGAATGATTCATCGCGGATTATAGCAAAATAATTTTACTATTACTTTTGTATTATGGATGTCCGCAAAGTAACGCCTTATTCTATAAACCGATCCGTAGCATTGCATAGGTTGTAAAATAAGCTTATAAGAACATATATTAGGTCCTTACATATGAAATTGACGTTTTGTCGTACTAGCCACTTTGATCTCAAATATTACCTTTATGGTTAGGAATACCAAATTCAAATTCATACAACTATTTACTCATGCATTTGTGTTTTAAACCCCCTAATTCATTTGTTTTTTCTTCTTTTGTTTTTTTCTTTGTGTCACTCTGTTTACAAAATGGAAAACATGAAATATCGCGTTATTTACGAGTATGAGTTCCACCGTGGCACCAGTGCTGCAGAAACGGCTCGAAGGATTAATGATGTGTATGGTGACGGTGTCGCAAAAGAAAACACAGTGCGTTTTTGGTTCCAACGTTTTCGTTCTGGAAATTTCGACATGCAGAACAAGCCTCGTGGACGGCCGGAGACCAAAGTTGACAATGAAGAATTGAAGGCTATTGTGGAAGCGGATCCATCGCAAACCACGTCTGAGTTAGCTGCAGGCTCCGGTGTTAGTGATAAAACTATTCTAATCCACTTGAAGCAAATTGGGAAGGTGAAAAAGCTTGAAAGGTGGGTACCTCATGAATTGAGTGAAGCAAACCGACAAACGCGCGTCGACTGCTGCGTTACGTTACTCAACCGGCACAATAGTGAAGGAATTTTAAATCGAATCATTACCTGTGATGAAAAGTGGATCCTCTACGATAATCGGAAGCGCTCATCGCAATGGCTGAAGCCTGGCGAACCAGCCAAATCCTGCCCTAAGCGAAAATTGACTAAAAAAAAGTTGCTTGTAAGTGTTTGGTGGACTAGTGCCGGTGTCGTTCACTACAGCTTTCTTAAATCTGGCCAGACGATTACAGCAGATATCTATTGTCAGCAACTGCAAACCATGATGGAAAAGCTAGCTGCTAAACAACCGAGGCTGGTCAATCGCTCTAGGCCACTGCTGCTTCAGGACAACGCTAGACCACACACTGCACAACAGACTGCTACCAAATCAGAGGAGCTTCAATTAGAATGTCTTAGACATCCACCGTACTCTCCGGACCTTGCTCCAACAGATTACCATTTTTTTCGCAATTTGGATAACTACTTGCAAGGAAAAAAATTCAACTCCGATGGGGCAGTCCAAACCGCCTTCAAAGATTTTATTGATTCCCGCCCGAATGGTTTTTTTAGTAAGGGGATCAATGAACTACCTATGAGATGGCAAAAGTGCACACATAGCAACGGTACATACTTTGATTAATTAAATATATTTCATTAAAAAAAAAACGATTTTATGTTCCTCCCATAGAAAACGCCAATTTCATATGTAAGGACCTAATATTTCAAATAATTCAAATTCAAATTTTGTCAAATTTTGTCTCACAAAAAGTTTGTTTTGAGACTTTTTTCAGTCTACCCGCGTCACTGTATTCCGCTTGACCGGTAAGGACAGGAGCTCTTACAACTGTCAGGTTGTTAATTTGGTTTCCATGTGGTTACGCGGTTCACTGACAAACGCTCTTTCGGTTATTCACAAACACGCAACGAAATATGTTTTTTTAACGGCCTTTTATTTATTATTTTTCACTGGCCTGTTTGCGCAGTGGGTAACCCTGCCTTCAGCTCCGCGGGTCGCGGGTTCGATTCCCGCCCAGGGCCAACATTTTCTATAAAATGAATTTGTTGGTCTTTGAGCCTGGGTGTATATTTATATTTAACCATAACACCAGGATTAAGTTACTTGGGGGATGGACGACCGTGTGTGTAAGTGTCCCGTATATTTATTTATTATTATTGATTCTTTTCATGTTAAGGATTAAAAACGGGTTATGTCATAAACATAGTTATAATTATAATACATAAATGTCAGGATGAATTGTAGATCATCATAAAGATAGGTTTTTTTTTTATTTTAACAGTTTAAAACCTGCCCTTTTCATACTATTTTTATTGCTGCTTCTCTCCTATTCATCTTATCGTGATATTATAACGCCTATAGTCTTCCTAAATAATTGGACTATCTTACAATGAAAGAATTTTTTATATCAGTCCAGTAGTTTTTGAGATAAGCGCGTTCAAACAAACAAACAAACTCTTCAGCTTTATATATTAGTATAGATTATATCATTATCATCATCATCATACCAACATCCTCCTGCTCATTCCCTCTCCAAGTGGGATCGCCGCAACATGTTATTAACATGTTGTCACATGATTCGGCTGGGTATTTAACAACCGGCCGCCTGCCCGACATAAACTTAATTTAGTCGCCTTCTACGCCATGTTGGTAACAAAGAGGGTGGAACATTTTATTGAACCAGATTTCACATGGAATATCATATATATTATTTTAATAATCGTCACAACCTCTATGATATTTATAGTTATGTTCTATTTTAAATGAAACAAACAATACGTACTATTCACTTCCAAAACAAATAAACGTAGAAACAAAGCAATATAAACCAAACAAAAAGTCATATTGTTCGCCCGCGCGGAGAGTCACGAATGTTTAATAAAATTCCTAAGCAAATTATTCTAAAATTACTTCTAAGTTTCACGAAATAGAGTTCAATATTGTATGCTATTGTATATTGGCGATATTTAAACCAATCTCCTTGACAACTCTATAAGACTATAGTACTATGGCGCGTTATTGTTTGTTTTGTTTAAATTCTGATTCTGCGATTTTCTCTTTCGATGTTTGGTATTATATCTATACTTATTATAAAATAAACGAAATGCTGTCTGTCTTTATGTGAGCGGTTTTTAAATAACTTATAGAATTAGGCGTTACCTTGCGGAGGTCTATAATACAAAGGTGATGAATAAATTTGCTATAATCCTCGATAAAAGAAAATATTAAGAAAATATATGTATATATTAATGTCAAATGTAGAGTGTACTATTCGTTCTCATACCTGATACGTGCATAATTTGTAAAAACTCATGCACTACCCGCCACTAATAACACAACAATACTCAAGCACTTCGGAATCTCGGAAACGGCTTCAACTATTTTCCTGAAATTCAGCATATAGGGGGGTTTTGGGGGAGAAAAATCTATCTAGCTAGCTCTTATTTTAAAAAAAATCATTTTATCCCTGTTGTTGGGTATTCAAAAATACTAAAATTTATATTGAATTTTTGCCGTTAAATGTCAAGTCAGCGTAGCTTATTCGGGGAATGGGCTTAATCGGGGAATTCGGGGAATTTTTTTGAGGTTTTTTTTTATTTTACAAAAAAATTACCAAGCAAGGCTCGGTCACCCAGACATTATTAGTTTAACTGTGAAAAAATCATTACAGATAGACAGACTTTTCCATTTAAAATATATAGATTTCTCACTCGGACAATCTCGCTCGGAAATCATTCGCTTTTTTAGCATCGGATTTAGCTCGACTCGCAGCTCATTCATTAGTGAGCCAAGCTGTAAAAGGGACAGCCCTCTTTGAATATACCGCCGTTAGCTCCCGAGCCTTTGTCGCTGAATTGCTAAACGAATCTACAATGAGCCCATTACAGCTGCAGCTTTGTGATTCAATGCATTCGTAACAGGAAGTGAAGGAGTGATATAACGAGAAACTATAAAGGTACTGGCGGTACCAGGGACCAAGGATTAAAAGCCGTTTGTTAATAACTACTTGTATTAATAAAAGAAGTATTCTAAATCAGTTTTATTCTTTTCATAAGTATTGCAAAAATAAAATCAAAGCAAACTCTCATTCCCTATTCGCGGGCCAGGCGCTAGCTGCTAATGACAGCGGCTGTCACATCTCCCACGTCAAAATGACGCGAAAGCTGTGGCAAGATGTGACGTCATGGCTTGCTTGCTTGCAGTAGCAACACTGCGGCGTTGTTACACGTTCCTAATAATAACGAGTTAATTTAAAAAAGTCTTTTAACAAAACCTTATAACAAAAGTAATAATAAAATTTTGTTACATGTTTCTAATACAAGCTCCTTCATAGAGTTGGTCATTAATATGAAGAACATTGTGGCCGTCATTATGTGTCATTGAGTTGTTGAGAGAGAGTAAATGGGTGGACTTTGGGAAAATTGATTTTTATTTATTAAATAAATATAAAGGAGAAATACCGTTGTTTTTTTATAATTATTTTGCTATAATCCGCGATGAAGTAAAATTGAAAATATAATGCTAAATGTAGAGTTGACGATCCATTTTCATACCTGATACATGCTGGATTTGATAACACATGCATAAACCTCCACCACCGCCACCACAATACACAAGCACTATATAAGTTCACTATAATAGTCATGTTACATGTTTAAAACATGTGGGGCCGACCCTCCTTAGAATGGGATATGGACAGAAAGGAGAAGAAGATATGTCAAAGTCAAGGCTGGATATTAAAGAAATACGTTCTATATAACGCTGTTGGCTCACATAATATATGTGACCGGGGCTCGATCCTAGGTATTTTCACCTCTCTAGTCCGCCCGTTCCCCAAATGAACTAACATGACTTTACATTTGACAGCGAAAAATTGTGATTGTATTCAACGTAAATTTCAAAAAAATTTTAAAGTCCGAAAACAGGGATAAAACGACAATTTTTTTTTAATTAAACTTATCTATCTAGATCGATTTTTCTCCCCCAAAACCCCCTACATGCTGAATTTCCCGATTTCATTTTATATATATACAAGATTAACTCATTTAAATATTAAAGATATAACTGAGCTATTTTGATAATTGATGATTAATTCAAGTCATACGGGTTATGCAAGTATACCAAAATCCGCACCCCCACAATGCTTGTGCGTTCGCCCTTACCACCAGTTAAAGCTACATTACACCATAGGTGCTATTATAACCTATTAAACCTAACGAGTACGTCGATCTATCACTATGAGGTGTCATCATATATTTTAATTAAATAGTTAATTGGCTGCGACATAAAGTATAAATCAACATTACAAACGAGTTATGCCGCGAGTAAAGCCGTAGCAATAACTCAGTGTTTCTCTCGTTATAAATTTAAATACGTTATGCGGATTATACCCACCATTAGTTGGATAAAGCTGGTCGTTTTCATAGCTGATTTATAAATACTATATCAAAATGCGGCTTCTGCATGTTACGACTAGTATTCGCGTAACTCGGAAATAAGGTTCGTCTCCATAGTAAGTAACTTAATACTTGTGTTATGGGTGACAACTGGTAATTATATATATTCAATTATATATACAAGACATAAACTACAACTACAACAGACATAAACTAATGACGCCTAGATTACGCCTCCAAAAGGTCCGAAAATCATTTGTCGGTCTCGGTACACGTTTTTATAACAAAATTCCTCAACATTATCTGGACTTGCCTTTACACAAGTTTAGAAATTATCTCAAAACGATGTTGCTACATAAAGCTTACTATACTATTGAGGATTATTTGAGTGATAGCTTATCTTAACTGCAGTCAGCTACGCATCCAGCTGCAACGATTATCTTGTAACCATCAAATTGTAATAATTTTTAAAAGATTAGCCGCCGAGTTTCTTGCTGATTCTTCTCGGTAGGAGCAAACTTCCGAATCAGTGGTAGCTTCTTTAAAACATTTGACGATTCAAAAGTACTGTAAACAGTCCACTTGAATAAAGAATATTTTGAATTTGAATTTGAATTTGAATTCAAAATCAAATAATTCTTTATTCAGGTTGGCTTTTATAAGCACTTTTGAATCATTTATAGAATCTATACTTGATATATAAAGCTGAAGACTTTGTTTGAACGCGCTAATCGCAGGAACTACAGGACCGATTTGAAAAATTCTTTCAGTGTGAGATAGTCCATTTATGAAGGAAGGCTATAGACTTTATAACATCATGCTAAGATGAATAGGAGATGAGCAGCAATAAAAACGAGTACTTAATGGCAAAATTTAGAATAAGAATAAGAAGATCTTTATTCGACTTTCACCTTATAAATACACATTACAAATTATTATTTAGGTATACATAAATGTAATTTTGAGTACTAAGCTAAATAATTAAAGTAAACACCAAGTACAGCTGTGCGAAAGGTCGAAAAGGATGGCCACTCAGACTGGAAGCCTTAGCCTCACTGCTGATTTTCAGTGGTCTCCAGATAAATAGACACCAAGTAACTAACGGCAGAATCAGCTGGAACATAAAACGCATAATTTTAAGAAATTTTAACTGATGCCTCAATATATTTTAAGTGATCTAATTTCGCGGGTCCATTGCGCCTTAAAGTACATACATTTAAACTTTCCTTGCATACGCTGAGTAAACGGTGATACTTATTCAAAAATGGTGTACTACAAAATTGTTCCCCTCCAAAAGTTCTAGATAAAAGTCCGCAACAACATATGTCTAGCTTTTAAGGACTTTTTAAGGACACTTTAACCATTTTTATGGTTATCAAAATACTATATCACGGTTTTAATCTTTCCACGCGGGCGGAGCCGCTGGCGATTGCTAGTGCAATATATAGTTATAGTTACTCCGGTACACGTAGTATTTAAGGTATCACTACATATTATAAAACAAAGTCCCTAAATCCCTATGTACGCATAAAACTTTAAAACTACGCAACAGATTTTGATGCGGTTTTTTTTAATAGATAGAGTGATTCCAGAGGAAGGTTTGTACGTATAATAACATTCAATACGGAGTAGAGAAATACTGTAATTTTGAGGTTTCTGTAAATAATTACATTTTTTCCGCTTACATTGCAAACACAGGCTAAACCCTACGAGATTTATCACAATGATGTACTAAGCATTTGTACACCTTGAAAAGGTCTACAGAAAAGTCCGCGATGGTATATGTCTATCTCTTATGGATAACCCACTATAGCATTTTTTGTCATTTACTTTTTACGGAAAATAATGCCTTATTTTTGAAGCAATTTTTATACAATACAGCATTAATCCTTATCCAATTAAGTACCTTAAATAAATTGTTGATTTAATATAGATCAATATGGCCGTTTACAGCATGTAATTTAAGTGAACATTTTCGGAGATATTACAGATTTAAAATGCCGTGAGGCGGCGCGCTTCGCCCTATAACACTTCGACTTTAGCAGCTATGTCCGTCTTTCACGAGTTTGTTTAAAGACATTCTATAATTAATTGTAAAAATAAAATACATAGGGAAAATGTAAAAGTAAATAAGTAAAAATGTACTATGTCAATTTAGATATTCCAAAGATAGCAGGAAATCTTCTTGGTATAGGGAAAGGAAATTGTTTTTCTCCAAATTTAACGCGTGCGGGCCATGGGCAGTATTGAATAAATCAAAACTACTGGATCGATTTTAATCATTTTTTTTACACTGACTGACGTGAGATATAAATTTGATAGCCGTGCGAAGCAGGGGCAGGCCGCTAGTTTAAATATAAAGTTGACACAGACTCAATACTAAAATCGCCGTTACAATTAGTTATTAAATATCATTAAAATTTACCACATTACACATTGTATTTAGATGTCAGATATACACTGTTTTTAGATTGATTCCAGCTAATGCCTAGTACAGTAAAGTTCCAAATATTGGTCACCCAGGCCGCGTCATTAAATTATCATTAAAGCATACCCGAAATTTCCCAAAGGGTAGGTGATAATATTTCACAGCCAGATAACATCTGTGTTGGTCGCCCGCGTGGAACATTTAAACTTTTCTCACACGCATTATTTAGGGCTGACAAAATAACAAAGAGTGTGAAACTAGAAGATTAAACATTTTAGGCGTAGTAATTGACTGAATTGATATAAGGGGAAGTCTGAAAGTTGCGCCCATTATAGAAAAGACGAGAAGTGCAAGATTGAGATGGTATGGACATGTAATGAGGAGGGATGAAAATCATGTGACCAAACGTGTGTTAAAATTGAATGTGGGTGGATATGTGCCTAGAGGGAGGCCTAAAAAGAGATGGTTGGATTGTGTGAAGTATGATATGCATATAAAAGGAGTGGCGCCAGAGTTGACGAAAGATAGGACAGAATGGAAGAGAAAAACATGTTGTGCCGACCCCACTTAAAGTGGGATAAGGACAGGAAGATATAGGCGTAGTAATTGACTGACATATTGTTTACTGTATACGCGGGGTTATTGGTTTGTAAATTTTTATTTATTTAAGATAACTTTTTTGTACTCAATAAAAAATAATATAATATAATTTTGAATTTATTAAATAATTTATAGAATTTGGCGTTACTTTGCGGAGATACATAATACAAAAGTAATATAAAAATTATTTTGCTATAATCTGCGATGAAGGTAAATAGAAAAAATATATAATGCTAAATGTAGAGCGGACAATCCGTTTTCATACCTATAATGTAGGATTTGTAAAAACAAATGCACAAACCTTCACCATAATACACAAGCACAACATATGTTCACTATCACAAACTCAACAATCGTTTCGCCCCGCAACCGAAGCATCATCAGGAGATAGACTCCACGACAACATCGCAGAGCTTTGCGATTTTGTCGTGGAGGAAACGGATTGTCCACTGTACATTTAGCATTATATATATTTTCTATTTCACTTCATCGCCGATTACAGCAAAATAATTTTACTATATAAATTATATAATGGAATTAAACCTACTACAACTATAAATATAATAATTATTTCTAAGTTAATTATTAATATGTTAACAAATTGTGGGATAAAACCGTTGAAAGCCTATAGTTTATGAACCTTAAGCACGTTTTATCGAAATCTAATAACTTGAAGCAACAATAATCGTATTATGACCATAAATCATACTTTCACCAACAAACACTACAATAGTATATCTATGGCAGCATCTAAAAAGTAATATTTTATTAGAAAAATCTTCATTAGGAGATCAGTATCGCGTTGAAAGCACTGCTGTGTAGTTGAAACTATGATATCATCTTAGAATAAATGCTTCAATTGACGAAATGGAGTAAATCATTTGATGTAAACGCCCACATGTAGGCCTAGGCTTGTATAAGACATGAGATTAGTCTCTTTCTTCTCCATTTTCAACAAATGCACGTCCCCTGGTATAATAATTTCCAAAGCGAACTAAGTCGCGGGTAAAGAAAGCGCTTTGCAACGCTAAAAAGGTAAGTAACATCTACACTTATTATAAAACAAAGTCCCCAAAGCTATCTATCTGTATATGATCGATTTTCTCAAAATCTACTAAACGGATATTTATGCGGTATGCAAAAATATTTCTATCATTTAACAATGCGCATAAATAGCTGAAGCTTGCACCAATTCCTTCAAGCTTTTTGGACTAATAGCGTTCTCCACGTTATTTTTTTTCTGTACAACGGGTATCAAGGCAGAATGTCGTTAATCGTAATTTATTCTGTATGAAAAAATGTAGTAAGGCCTTTTACTATCCCACTGCTGGAAATAGGCCTCCACTCTCCGTTTTTGGAAAGAAGGGTTGGAGCTATCACCTACCACGCTGCCCACATGCGTATTGGTATATTACTAAAGATATGTAGGTTTCCTCACGATGTTTTCCTTCACCGAAAAGCGTGTGAAAATTGTAATTATCAATGAGACACATAATTTTTAATAGAAAATCTTATTGGTGTCTACCCGGGGGTTTGAACGCGTGACCCCCTCGAAAGAGTCGCACGGGGCTGCTGGGCTATCACAGCTTTGAAAATGTACTGTCGTAGAAAACATTTAAAAAATCATATGCACCGCTCAAAGTGTTGAGATATTTTTTATAATTGCGTTAATTTGTTATATTTTAAAAACTTGAATTCAGACCATTCACTTTGCTGTAGAAAAATATTTAAAAGGCTACACAAATTCATCCAATGACGCTTATTAATTTAAGAATTTCTAATTGAATTATTGGCTTTGATTTGCCCCGTTTCCGGTGTTTCGTGAATCAAATATTCCCATATTAATGGGCGTGACTTAACAAGTTATGTTCCGAATTTATTATAGACTGTATAGCAGATGTAATAAAATAGAAAATATTTAAAAAGCTGCTAACGATAAGGTTGCGGTGTAAGTGATAGCGGGTATTCACACTAACCCTGAGACAACCAGTCACTGCATGTTATAAAATGTACTTTATATATAACTAGCAATCGCAAACGGCTTCGCTCGCGTGGAAGGATTAAAACCGTTTTGATTAAACCTTTTAATGACCACAAAAATGGTTAATGTGAGTTTACCTCAAAAGCTAGACACATGCTGTCGCGGACTTTTATTTAGAACTTTTAGAGGGGAACAATTTTGTAATACATGATTTTTGAATAACTATTACTGTTTCCTCAGTGCACGCAAGGAAAGCTTTAAATTTTGCCGTTTTAGCAATACTTTTTAATTCTGCTCCTCTCCTGTTCATTTTAGCGTGATGTTATATCATATCAATATAAACTATCTTACACTGAAATAATTTTTCAAATCGGTCCGTTAGTTCCTGAGATTAGCGCGTTCAAACAATCAAACAAACAAACTCTCCAGTTTTATTTATTAGTATAGAAAAAAATTGCAACTTTTTTACATAAATAATAAAAACAAACCCGCTTCCCGTTCGGCCGTACCTTTAGCGATTCATTCTCGAAGTAGACATTAGGGGGCCATGATTAGGGGCCCAGCGGTGCAGGGGGCCATTACAGACATAATATATGTTTTAATTCGGCCCGCTGCTCGACACGACCTTGCCGAGCGTTCAAGGAAAGTGAAACGCGTGTTTTGAGGCACAATCTCTTTATTTTTTATCAAGAAACAGTTTTAAATAAACATACCAGTGTAATTAATGTATAGAAATCAGCTATACTCACGTCATTTTATTGGATGAGCCCGCCTAGTTTGAAACCTATACGAGGCTCTTATTCAAGAACTCTTTATGCGGCGTTATAGCGGCGGGGATTCCCGATAAAAAAAGACGTCAGTATAGCTGGTTTGATAGTTTAAATTCAAAAACAGTGCAGATAAGCTCTGATGCACTACTATAGATTGTTCCTGATTTGCTGTTTGTCTTAATTATTGTATTTTGTAACGCGTCGCCGTATGACAGCCAAATTTAAGTCAAAGCCGTGCGGCACTAGTGATGCTTCAGTACCGCTAAAATTAAACGGATGTGACGTCAGCCGTGCTACCATATTGTCACCCACCTACCGCCAATATAGGCGTGCGACTCTTTCGAGAGGGTCACGAGTTCAAACCCTAGCAGGCACTAATGAGTTTTTCTATTGAAACTTATGTGTATAATTGATAATTGCAATTTATCACACGCTTTTCGGTGAAGAAAAACATCGTGAGTTAACCTGCATATCTCTAGAGAAATCTGGGGTGGTAGGTCTTAGCTCCAATCCTTCTCTCCAGAAACGGAGAGTGGAGGCCTCTGCCCAGCAGTGCGATAGTAACAGGCCATTACTTTACTTTTTATGGTGTTACTAGTTAGTCTCATCAGCGATCATTAAATACGTTTTATTACTAATTTCAAATTGGTAAAAAATACTTTTGATTTTATTTTCGTATAGCTTATTAGTTATTTTAATGTTTTTTTCTTTAGTTTTTGGTTATTAAAAGTACAGCAAATCTGGTTTTTTTTATTGTCAAATGTGCAGCGAATCATGAATATTGAAGAAGAGGTGGAAAGTTAAGATAAACTGGTGGTTACTATAGTTACTGGCTAACCTGTCATGTGTCGATGTCAACCACGCCTCAGTATACCAGTTTGCAATAACTATGACCGTTTATAGACCATGAAAGAGACGTAAGCTTTGTAATGGCGCAAATACAAATAAAATTTTGGAAATTATTGCATTTTAAAATCGCATCTTTATCACGCTACACAGTAGGATACAATAATTGATCTAGGTACTAAAATATCAAATGGCCTTTATCCTTTACAGCATGGTCGGGGTAAGAAATGTGATAATGTGACATCCCAAATAACTTAAGCCAAGACTAGGCTATTCTCTGAGATGTTTCAATAATGGGGTAACCCTTAATGTTAATGAAGTATTATGCTACGTTGAAGATTCGCAAGAAAATATCGATCACGACAATGTTTATGTAAAATGCCGTTTATTGTATACTACGAAGTTGACCTCTTCCCGGAGAAAATCAGGAATTTTTATCGATTTCAGCTTACTGCGTTAAACATTAATATTGTTTCAGTGAGTTAGCCTAGAAAGAATGAAAGAAGAACAGAAGGAAAGAAAACAGATTGAAGAAAGAAACAGAAAAATGGTATAGTTTGTTTTTATAAAGGAGTACAACAACCCACCTCTAGTAGAGCTTGGAACAAAATTTAAAATAATTTTTTTTCAAGTAAACTTATAAACAAGTGCTTTTGAATCAACTCTATTGCTAGGTCGAAAAACTGTTCCTACCGAGAAGAGCCAGCAAGAAACTCGGCAGTTATTCTTTTCAAAATATAATTGTAATTACAAGTTACAATTAGTTGTTACAAGGTTGAAGAATAACTATGTCCAAGCATTCTTATCAGTTTAGTAATCCACATTAATATAGTAAGCTTTCTGTATTAGCCTTTCTTAAAAGTGTTTTTAAACTGCTGTAATGGCAAAGCTAAAATTTATTATAGAATGTAATACCCAAACCGACAAACGACTTATGTATTTTTGTAACGCGCAAAACATGAGCCGCAAGCTTATGTCAGTTCCTATTTTATTATATACATCGCAAATTGTTTTATAATCACGTATATTCTTATGTACAAAAATTAAATAGCTAACAATATACTGTGAAGCCATACATACATAACAAGAATACCCATTTCTTTAAACTACTCTCGCAGGGAATCACGCGGAAAATACCCGGTTGACTGAGCCTTGCTCAGTAATATAGTGTTTTATATATTCAATTTAAATTTTTGTATTTTTTTAATGCCGTAAAACAGGGAGAAACCGATTTTTTTAAAATAAAACCTAGCTAGATCGATTTCCCCCCAAAAAACCTACAGCATGCTGAATTTCAGGAAAATCGTTGGAGCCGTTTCCGAGATTTCGAATATATATAAACAAGATTAACTTATTTAAATATTAAAGATGCTACGTATGACTCTTTTAAGTATATTTATGGTGGTCTTTCAGATTATTAACCGGTTAGGAGAAAAACTGTTAGAACTCGGCTAATTATCCCTTTCCCGGTATTGGGACAGTTTGAGGAGTATTTCTCTGATGAAGCATGAACTATCAGGGCAACGGGAATTTATCGCATCATTAATACGGTGTTGTGACATGAAAAGCAATGTAATATATTATTTTTATAGACTGGCAATCATGGCCTGTAATGAGTAGTTGGATTTGTAATTAGTAGCAATAGATGCCGTGTGGTATCCGGCTGAGCAGAAAAGACCATCCTCATTAGTTACCAAGTTGTCGTTAAAGGCGACTAAGGTTAGTTGACCCGCCGTGTGGTATCCCGCTGAGTAGAATAGACCACCCTCGTGACTTAATGAAGTGTCGTAAAAAGCGGCTAAGGTACGTTGATCCACCGTATGGTATCCGGCTGAGTAGAATACACCACCCCCATTACTTACTGTGGTGTGGTAACAGGCGACTAAGGTAAGTTGACCCACCGTGTGGTATCCCGCTGAGAAGAATAGACCACCCTCATTTCTTAACGACTCGTCGTAAAAGACGACTAAAATAATTTGAACCGCCTTGTGGTATCCAGCTGAGTAGAATAGACCACCCTCATTTCTTACTGAGGTGTCGAAAAGGCGAGTAAGGTAAGTTGACCCGCCCTGTGGTATCCGGTTGAGTAGAATAAACCACCCTAATTCTTACCGAGGTGTCGTTTACGGCGACTAAGGTCAGTTAACATCAGATAGGTGGCCGGTCGTAAAATACTAAGCCAAATCATGTGACAACATGTTTATAACATGTTGTGCCGACCCCACTTAGAGTGCGATAAGGGCGATGATGATACTTCTATAAATTACTTATTTTTATAGTCATATTCCGTCCAATTTCCATGTAATATAAATCTATGATGAAGTTCTCAATTAGAGGCAGCAGAAATAAAACATCTCAAAAGCGGAGTGACAGCAGCGAAGGGGGTACACAATAATCACATTCCTTACCCAACCCCCCTCCCTCCTCCTTACCCTGCCCAGCGTCCATCGGCAAATATCTTTAGAATGGACCTAATGGGCTATTATTGCTCGGTACAAGTTAAGGGCTCCCAGTATTTGGGTAACTGAGCGATGATCGGATTTTTTTTAAAGATATAAAAAAATCAAAAATGCAAAAAAGACGTGATATCTAGGACTCGATCTGGTGTATTTTAACTTCATTAGTTCCTCCGTTCCCAACTGAGCTATTACAACTTTACAAATGACAGCAAAATTAACCTTTATATTCTATTTATATTTTAGCATTTTAATACCTAAAATAGGGATAAATTGAATTTTTTTTAATAGAATCTTACTAGATCAATTTCCCCCCTAAAACCCCCTACTCGTATTGAGAGTAAAGTAACGGCCTGTTACTATCCCACTGCTGAACATAGGCCTCCTCTCTCCATTTTTTGGAGAGAAGGTTTGGAGCTAAGACCTACCACGCTGCTCCAATGCGGATTGGTAGGTTACACATATTCCTAGGATTCTCTAGAGATATGCAGGTTTCCTCACGATGTTTTCCTTCACCGAAAAGCGTGTGATAAATTGCAATTATCAATTAGACACATAAGTTTTTTTTGAGAGTATTAATAATAATATCAACATGTATGGTTTTAAATAAATAAAAATACGTCACATTCTAAATCAAACTTGTCTATGATTTATGATTTATTACTTTTAGACAATTATCGTTTCAATGAATGTGGAAGGATATGACCAGAGGGAGACCTAAAAAGAGATGGTTGGATTGTGAGAAGTATGATATGCATATTAAAAATATATAATTACTTTTGTACTATGGAATTCTATTGAATACTATGGAATTTTGTACTAAGTAAAGCGTACTTGTATAAATTATGTAAGAGAGTAAAATAAACCGTGGGCGGTGACATCGTGTCTTTAAGGTCACTTATTCAAGCCTTGGGATAGCTCCAATCAGTTGTTTTTGTAAAAACCTCTTTGTTATTTATAATTTTTCACACGGAGGAAAATATTAACGGATAAGGATATTATCCGGATAAGGATATTAACGGATATAGATTTTGACTGGCCCGTTGGCGCAGTGGGTAGTGATCCTGCCTTCAGCTCCGCGGGTCGCGGGTTCGATTCCCGCCGAGGGCCAACATTTTCTATAAAAAGAATTTGTTGGCCTTTGAGCCTGGGTGTATATTTGTATTTAAGTATGTATTTAAAAATATATAAGTATATATTCACCAGTTTTCTGTCTACCATAACACAAGTAACACAAGTTACTTACTTTGGGGGCGGACGACCGTGTGTGTAAGTGTCCTATATATTTATTATTATTATTAAGGATAGGAAAATGGTGAAACAATTGTCTTCAGAAGACAAGAGAAGACACATAGAATAGCGACACACGCTATCAGCCTATAAGTTGCATCTACCCCTTTCGTTCCGTCCGTCGAGCCCGAGGACTTTGCCTGGGGCTGCCGTACACCACTTAATTCGTTACTTATTTTTAAATTCCAATTAGGTTTTATCGTTGCACCACATCGCCGCTTTCATGTGTTCTCAGTGACAAATCGGTTTGGTGAAAATGATGTATCTATTTAGATATTTTAAGGGATACCTACATTGAAAAACTCGAACGTTTGAAACAGGTTATGACTACGTAATCTAGCCGTATTAATATTATAAATGCCGGTCTTTTTACTTTTCATTGATAAAATTAAAAAGAATACCTAGCTAAACCATGTTATCAAATCACTATAAACTATCAACATCACGTCACTACTAGCACTGCACATACTCACTACCACCATCTCAACAATCGTATCGCTCCGTAAACGAAGTGAGTTAAGACACTGTCAAGTCAGTGTAGCTTATTCGGGGAACGGGCAGTCTCGAGAAATGTAAATACCTCAAATCGATTCCCAACTACCTAATGTTTTTTGTTTCTTTTTTATTTTGTGAAAAATTACCGATTTGCTTGGTCAACCAGGTACTGTATATATAAGTTTAAATCTTTTTTTTTTAATACAGGAAAAAACCCCTAATGGGTACCGCCGCCCGACGGGGACAGGCGGCGGTTATGTCGGACTCGCACCGACTAAAACGACCTCTGTGCTCCACCACGCTGCCGATGGCAAGGACAGGGTATCATTGTACATATTGCCCCCATCCCGCCGACAGCTCTGATCCCAGAGAACCTTCTTCGGGTAGGGGCCCCTCGAAAGAGAAGCCCCCCTCCGCTAACCGGTGCATCGGGAGCACCAGATGCACCGACCGCCTCGGGAACCTGTAAGCCAGGCGTCCGATATGCCCCGTTCAGAACACCCGAAGGTCCCCAGTTAGGGCGGCAGACGATGGGCTTGGGTGAGTCACTAACACCTGAACTCACCAGCAGCAGATTGGATCCAGGACAACAGTTCGTGGAACCGCTCCGCCGCCTCCCTCCGCCCCCCTCCGCAGAGCAAAGGGAGGCCATCGCTGCCCGCGATCGCTCCCTGCCCATCTGATCACGGTCGACAGGGAGAGACCGCACCCTAAGTAGGGGCCCAAACGCCTTGGTGGGCGTTTCCGCCCCCACCGGGTAATTTTTTATAGAGGTTTTCTTTCTCGCAACCCGAAGGTCCCCGTTCCCATTGCTGGGCTTCCGGGTTTCGCCGACGGTGGCCGTTACTATGTCCAGCCAGACTTAGAGTAAGCCCAACTGGACCCGTCGCTCATTAGGGACTCCACCCCAACCCCCCTGGAATCCCCGGCCCGTCCAGATTGCCCTCTGCTAATCAGAGGGACAATTGGATTGGCCACCCTACAGTGGTCCGTTCGCCAAGACTAAGCTTGCCCAGGGTGCGCCACGAGGAGGCCGACCACTTTGGCACCTCATATGAGTTTCAATCTGTGTTAACTTTAACTGAGTATACAAAAAGAGTCGTTCGCGATGAAGACTGTATCCAACGCGACGTATCTGATCGTCATAATTGGGGTTTTTTTTAATTCTTAACTTGCCACCGCACTCAATTCCGGCCGCAACAAGTTTATCGGTTCCATGAAATATGTGTACCGGTTTTTATCATAATTGCACTAACATTGTATGATTACAATAACTTTTTATTTACAACAAACAAGTTTTTTAATTTACATAAAACCGTAATGTACTATTACTGAACCTTCCGCATTGCATTGCAGAGGAAAAATTTGTATGTATGTTTGTAATGTTTTCACAATAAAACTACTGGGCCGATTTCAAAAATTTTCACTATTGGATAGCTGCATCTTTACTGACCAACATAGGCTATATTACATTTTTAAACTGAAGTGGAAATAAAACTGTTTATGTTAACAAAAATAAATCTATAGTCCGACTTAGTAGACTTTCCACTGCCATGAGTGTATGATATAAGAAAAGTTTTCGAAGTAATAAATATAAATAAATAATAAATATATGGGACACTTACACACACGGTCATCCGTCCCCAAAGTAAGTAACTTAATACTTGTGTTAAGGGTGACAGGCAACTGGTGAATATATACTTATATAATTATATAATTTTAAATACATACTTAAATACAAATATACACCCAGGCTCAAAGACCAACAAATTCATTTATAGAAAATGTTGGCCCTCGGCGGGAATCGAACCCGCGACCCGCGGAGCTGAAGGCAGGGTCACTACCCACTGCACCAACGGGCCAGTCGAGTAAGTCTTCGAGAAGCGATCGAAATGCAATGTATGACATAATGCAATAATTAAGTGTCCATAAAGTATGGCCCGAAATCATCCTGCGACAAAAAACAATTGAATGGAAAGCCGGTCGTCGACCCGGAATCGAACCACGATCCGTAGTGTCTCTTATACTTATTACAGCGTGGGTGTAGGGGACACCATTGGAAAGTTATGTATTTTATGTACAACTTAATAATAATTAAACCTAAAGGTTAATATTTAAAGTTTAGTAGGGTACCTAATTTATTTTTAACTCAGGGTCCTTGGTTACCTAGCTATTCCACTGAACGATTGTATAATCAATTCAAATTCAAAATATTCTTTATACAAATAAACTTGTAAACAAGTGCTTTTGGAGTATCTCTGGATACAAAACTCCAATGGAGCACACACGTAACAACTCTTGCAAGGAAACTGAGTTCAGCGGCCTACTCTGTTCGAAAGATAAGACAATTCACAGACGTTGAAACAGCAAAACTTGTTTATTTTGCCTACTTCCATAGCATTATGTCCTATGGAATATTGTTATGGGGTAAATGCGCGGATAGTGAAAAAATTTTTGTTTTACAAAAAAGAGCTATACGTGGCATTTATAATTTAAGACCGCGTGATTCCCTGCGAGAGAGGTTTAAGGAAACAGGTATTCTTACATTTGCTTCACAGTATATTTTAAGCAATTTAATTTATGTACATAAAAATATAAAGAATTATAAAACGATAGGTGATGTATACAATAGACAAAGCAGGAACCGACATAAGCTTGCGGTTCCTGCTTTGCGCCTTGCAAAAGTGCGTAACTCGTTTGTGGGTTTTGGTATAAGATTCTATAATAAAATAACGCAATCAATTTCAGCACTGCCATTACAGCAGTTTAAAAACACTGTTAAAAAGAGGCTGATACAGAAAGCCTACTATACTCTTGAAGATCATTTAGAAGATAAGAATGTGTGGATATAGCTCTCTTTGAACCTGTACAAGACAGTAACGACTTAATGTAAATAATATTAAGAATTATATTTTTAAAAGAGCAACCGCCGAGTTTCTTGCTGGCTCTTCTCGGTAGGAACAGCTTTCCGAACCAGCAGTAGAGTTGACGATTCAAAAGCACTTGTTTACAAGTTTATTTGAATAAAGAATATTTTGAATTTTGAATTTGGAATTTGAATTTGAATCCTCAACTTTACTGCTGGTTCGGAAAGCTGTTCCTACCGAGAAGAGTTAGCAAGAAACTGGGCGGTTGCTCTTTTAAAAATATAATTCTTATGACTTTAATCATTACTGTCTTGTACAGGGTCTGAGCGAGCTATATCCACATTCTTATCTTCTAAATAATCCTTTACAGTATAGTAGGCTTTCTGGATCAGCCTCTTTTTAACAGTGTTTTTAAACTGCTGTAATGGCAAAGCTAAAATTGATTGCGGAATTTTATTATAGAATCTTATACCAAGACCCACAAACGACTTAAGTACTTTTGCAAGGCGCAAAGCAGGAGCCGCAAGCTTATGTCGGTTCCTGCTTTGTCTATTATACACATCACCTATGACTATAAAACGTATGATAGAATTATTTTGCTATAATCCGCGTTTGTTAAGAAAATCTATGTATAAATTGTAGGAAGCAAAACCGTTCTCGTTATAATGAAACACGCCTGCTGGGTGCTACTACTAGCGTGTGCCATGCAAACCAGCAGTGATACACTAAAGTAATGTATAAGAGAATTGTAGATCTACAAAAATACTACAAATAAGTCCACGACAGCATGTCTCTATCTCTTATGGTTAACTCACAATAACTACTTTTGTGACACATTGATTTTCAAGCGTCCGAAGCCGCACAGCTAATATACTCGTAACTAAATACTTATATAACTCCGATTAACTCAACCAGCAAACGCCATATTAGAAATCAACACCACATTGCACGAACTCAAGTCCGGTGAGAAATATGCACCTCAAGGTATAAATATGGATTCTGAAGAATTCGCCTTGTCTAACACAAAAAAATGGCCCAAGCCTTAGCTGTCAATGGTAAGGCAAAATAAAGACATTTGTTAGCAAAAAATAAACTTGTTAAAAAATCTTTTACCTTTTCCATTCTAAAACATTCCGCGCTTTCTAAAAGCTTACATTCATACGTCCATAAATCTTGTGCCACGGGCTGTTATCTAAACGAATGGTATTAAAGTACTAATTAAAAAGATTAAGTAATTAACCGACGGAGATATTTCAACCGACGTTTCAATTCGCTATAGTCAAGCGCGAGTCACTTATATATCCTCCATTAATATACTCCGTAGGTTTAGGTAGTTAACTAAAGGGAAACATGTCAAAATGAAGGAAACCAGTAAAAAAAGGTTCTATTTCGTAGGCAGATTACAACATATTGAATTTCCCTTAAAATTATTCTAATTTATTTATTTCTAAGCATTCAAAATTATCGATTGTATTTGCGCCATTTTATTATGGCATGATTGTTATCAATAATTTAAAAAAAACTTTGAAACAAATAAATTTAAATATTATTTAATGTTCATTTTCATTTACAACGAAAATGTACAAGTTATATCTATATTAAATTACTTACACGCTAGGACTATACGAATCATGCCCACGTAGAATGGTCCCAAGAATGCTGGCAGGGTTTCCGCGCTGAATCGCTAAGCTGATTCTTTGTGCGAAAAAGGAGCCACATTATTTAATGTAATGTAATCTGCCTACTTCAAGAACCTATTTTTGACATTTGACATGAAAAAAACATTTAGATATTTCAAAGCTTTTCTAGAAAACGATGGAAATTATTAAATACTAGATGTACCAGTAGGTTTATTTGAAATCAGAATAAATTTTTTCTGAATTGAAATTTTGAACATAAAACTAGTTATCGTGAGTTAATTATAAGTGATTTTTGAATAACTTTCACCGTTTACTTAGACATGACATTAATTAGTCACCTACCCGCACCGCCTCAGGTGCAGCAAGCCCCGATTACCCTCAGTGAAAAAAATTGCCCGAATACAAGGAAAGCTTTAAATTTTACCGTTTGTGCAATATTTTATTATTGCTCCTCTCCTATTTATCTTAGCGTTATGTTATATCGTATATAGCTTTCCTCGATAAATAGACTATCTTACACTCAACAAAAATATCAAATCGGTCCAGTAGTCCTTGAGATTAGCGCGTTCAAACAATCAATGCAACGAACAAGCTCTTCAGCTTTATATATTAGTATAAATATAGATATTAGAACTCTAAAAGCTACCATGAAGCCTTTGTAATTTGAATAGCTTTAACAAAGTCCTGCGTCTATTTTAAGGATTTCTGACTTTTAGGGCTTCTAGGGTAGAATATCAGGAGGAAAGTTTAAAGCGTTATTAATTACCTTGTAATTTGATCACTGGTGATCTTGATATAATGGCCCAAATTTTTAATTAAGTAAATTTTGCGGTTTGTTGTATTATGGTAACTTTATTTTGTTGTATAATTTACTAGCAATCGCCAATGGCTCCGGCCGCGTTGGTAGATTAAAACCGTAATATAGTATTTCGATAACCATAAAAATGATTAAAGTAGGTTAACCTTAAAAGCTAGACATATGCTGTTGCGGACTTTTATTTAGAATTTTCAGAGGAGAACAATTTTGTAATACATGATTTTTGAATGATACATGATTTTATGGGCCTCATAAGAAAGCTCAGAGTCGCTCAGCGGGCGATGGAGCGAGCTATGCTCGGAGTTTCTCTACGTGATCAAATCAGAAATGAGGAGATCCGTAGAAGAACCAGAGACACCGACATAGCTCAGCGGGTCGCGAAGCTGAAGTGGCGATGGGCGGGGCACATAGTGCGGAGAACCGATGGACGTTGGGGTCTCAAAGTGTTGGAATGGCGACCCCGCACCGGAAAGCGCAATGTCGGAAGACCCCCTGCTAGATGGACAGACGACCTCAAAAGGGTCGCGGGGAGCCGCTGGATACAAGCGGCACAAAATTGTGTGTTCTGGAGATCCCATGAAGAGACCTATGTCCAGCAGTGGACGTCCATCGGTTGAAGAAGAAGAAGAAGATTTTTGAATAAATTTCACTGTTTACTTAGCGCACGCAAGGATAGCTTTGAAATTGCCATTTTCATAATATTTTTTATTGCTGATCCTCTCCCATTCATCTTAGCGTGATGTTATAGCCTTCCTCGATAAATGGACTATCGTACACTCTAAGAATTTTTAAAATCGATCCAATAGATTCATGAGATTAGCGTGTTCATATTTACAGCTTTATATATTAGTATATAAATTTTGTTTATCAAAATAATCTTTATTCAAATAAGCACTTTCAAGCACTTTTGAATCGTCAAGGTTCAATATGATTAATGAAGCTACAACTGGTTCAGAATGTTGCTCTTACCGAGAAGAACCGGAAAGAAACTCGGCGGTCGGCTAAGAGATGGTTGGATTGTGTGAAGTACGACATGCATATAAAAGGAGTTAGGAGGTAAGAGTCAGTATAAAAGGAAGAAAAAACATGTTTTGCCGACACCACTTAAAGTGGCATAAGGAGAATGACGAATTTATTTCATTATGGTTTGATTTTAAATTTAGTTTTATATTTTGTTTCTTAGTACGGCCTTAGTAGTAGCCGTGTGGTTTACGGCTGAGTAGAATATACCAACCTCATTTCTTACCGGGGTGTCGTAAAAGGCGACTAAGGTAAGTTGAACCACCGTGTGGTAACCGGTTTAGTAGAATAGACCACCCTCTTTCTTACCGAGGTGTCGTAAAATACCACTGAGGTAAGTTGACGTCAGGCAGGAGGCCGGTCGTAAAAACGCAGCCAAATCATTTGACAGAATGTTTATAACATGTGCCGACCCCACTTAGAGTGGGATAAGGGCAGGATGATGATGATGATTTTGTTTCTTAGTACCAATAGACAATAGTTTCTCCTCTTAGTACGTAGTTAGTATTATAAGCTATTGAAGTGCAGGTTCAATGCTCGGTGATATCACGTTGCCGTAAAAGGCGCATCACGAGCAATTGATCGATTCGCCGATTAGCAGTTAATCGATATTTATTTATCGATATACATTAATCTCGATGAGTTGCCGCGAAAAGATGAACGAAAATAACTAGTAAATAATGATAACAAACATAAAACCACAACAGTATTTCCTGCTGACGACGTTCGTATATTTATAAAATGTTTAATTTTTTTTAAATAGATTTTAATAGCTTAATGCCTGGATGACCGAGTTTTGCTAGGTAATTTTTATTAAATTTATAAAAAAAAAACAAAAAATAAAATAAAAAAGTCAAAAAAGGCTGGTTCAAATTTAGGCAAAAACAAAGATAAAACGACATTTTTGAAAAATAAAACCTTGGTAGGATTTGACTACGTATTTTAAGATCGGCCGCCTGCCTGAAGTCAACTTAACTTAGTCGTATTTTACGACAGAATCGGTAAGAAAGAGGATGGTCAACCGGATACCACACTGCTTTAAATAACGATTACAATGTATCTTTTGACTGGCCCGTTGGAGCAGTGGGTAGTGACCCTGCCTTCAGCTCCGCGGGTCGCGGGTCAGATTCCCGGCGAGGACCAACATTTTCTATAAATGAATTTGTTGGTCTTTGAACCTGGGTGTATATTTGTATTTAAGTATGTATTTAAAAATATATAAGTATATATTCACCAGTTGTCTGTCTACCATAACACAAGTATTAAGTTACTTACTTTGGGGTCGGACAACCGTGTGTGTAAGTGTCCCATATATTTATTTATTTATTTATCTAACTCAATTAAGCATAATTTTGATTTAGATCACTTTCATACTTTAAGCGTGCGATATGTTCATATTATAGAATCATATTTTTTTATAAAGCAAATCAATATTGTCGTTACTTGTGTACGTTACTAGCATTACGAAACCCTATAATCTAATGAGGAATCGAAGCTTTTCGTGTAAAGCTACAATAAATTATAGTAGGGGACTTGGTATAGCGTGACGTCGCGACATTATGTCTCCATTTGTACACACAACCGATATCTCGACGGCTATTACGTGGCCAAACCAAATTTTAACTGATTTATTGCGGCCAGAGATAACGATATGTCACATAAAGATGTAAGAGACAGTCGGTGGTGGAGGTTTGTGCATGTGTTTTTACGAATCCTGCATCTATCAGGTATGATAACGAATTGTCCACTCTACATTAAGTATAATATATATTTCCTATTTAACTTAATCGCGGATTCTAAGTACCTGCTGGGCATAGGCCTCTTCTCTCCGTTTTTTTTTTTGTTGGTGAGAAGGATTGGAGCTAAGACCTACCGCGCTGCTCCAATGCGGGTTGGTAGGTTACACATATCCCCAGAATTCTCTAGAGATATGCAGGTTTCCTCACGATGTTTTCCTTCACCGAAAAGCGTGTGATAAATTGAAATTATCAATTAGACACATAAGTTTTACTAGAAAACTCATTGGTGCCTGCCCGGGGTTTGAACCCTAGACCTCCTCGAAAGAGGCGCACGGTGTTACCACTGGGCTACCACAGCTAATCGCGGATTATAGCAAAATAATTTACTATTACTTTTGTATTATGGATCTCCGCAAAGTAATGCCCAACTCTATAAATTACTACCAATCCGCATTGGAGCATCGTGGTAGGTCTTAGCTCCAATCCTTCTCTCCAAAAAGGTAGAGAGGAGGCCTATACCCAGCAGTGGGATTGTAACAGGCTGTTGCTTTACTTCTTACCTTATTTAGGGTCAGTTTCACAAGTTAGTGATAAAGTGTCGGATAGTTAACCGACAAATAAGTGTCTAAAGTATCTAAGACTAAGTGGCAAATAAAAGTCTTTAAAAAGAGACTCTAAAACGTGAATAATTAAAAAAAAATCGCGGCCATTTTGAAATAGGATTTTGCTATCCAGCAGATAAACAAAATAACAACCACATGATCTACCTGTTAACTTATTAGGGACTTTAAGTGCTGAATAAGCCTATCAGAAACCTGAGAAACGCAAAATTCCGAGATATGTGCCAGATATGTTCCGAATAAGCTGACAGTTTATTGGTAACTTGTGAAACAGGCCCTTACAGATTTTATTTCATCAAAACTTTTACTGAGGAAGAAAATGGACGATCAAATAATAAACAACTTTAAGACTATAACTTGGCTTCACTGTTTGGCTGCTCGCTATAACGAGCGTTGTGGTTTATGCTAGACTGGGTCGTGATGGTCAATTTACTGCAAGCGGAAAATTATTTAGAAATTGATGTACACTATGTATTTTCTTATTTTGAGCCGTGTGGTATCCGGCTGAGTAGAATAGATCAACCTCATTTCTTACCGAGGTGTAGTAAATGGAGACTTGTATTTATATTTAGTTATTTCTTTTTTCTCAAATATTACGTTTGTTGTATATGCTCGTTGTCATTTTATCTCAATATAGCTCTTGATAGTTGTCAATCTGCGCATGTTTGGCCATAATTAATATAGCACTTAATTTAATCACCGTTGTATATTGTGTATTTGTATAGTATTTTAAATAAATAAATATGTAAGTCGATCCACTATGTGGTACCCTCATTACTTACCGAGGTACCGTACACCTATATATATACTATCAGGATCTCGGAAACGGCTCCAACGATTTTACCGAAATTCAGCATGCAGGAGGTTTTGGGGGAAGAAAATCGATGTACATAGGTTTTATTTAAAAAAAAATTATCCCTGTTTTTGAGCTTGAAAAGAATACTAAAATTTACATTTAATTTATTGAATATATAAAACACTATTTTTGTTAAATGTCTAGTCAGCTTATTCGGGGAACGGGTGGTCGCGAGAAATGAAAATACCTAAGATCGAGCTCCACCTACAACCTTATTATTTTTATCTTATATTTTGAAGTTTCTTTATTTTTTTAAATTACCAGATAATAATTACATAGATAGGAAAGTTTAAAGTTTATGTTGTCAGGAACAAAATCGCGGTAACAGCAGAATTCTCTCGTTAAAAAGAACAAGTTAATGAAATCAGGTTTGCCGGGATATCAGTTCCGCGGTACACTTCAGCTGTCGATACGCGTGCATGCATGGTTGGCGGTTATGTGGATCATATCAGGATTATAGCTGGGGATTAAATTAGCGACGTCAACTAGCCGTGGGTTTTATTGGCAGGCGAGTTAAGGATTATGAGGCGACAAGCGGACGCATTTACCTATTTTCATATTCAAAAGTATTCTTTAGCCAAGTAAACTTGTAAACAAGTGCTTTTGAATCGTCAACTCTACTGATGGTGGCGAAAACTGTTCCTACTGAGAAGAGCCAGCAAGAAACTTAGCGGTTGCTCTTTTCAACATAATTCTTATAACTAGTTACATTAAGTGATTACTATCTTGTACAGGGTCGGACATTAGCTATATCCACGCATTTTTATCGTCCAAATAATCCTCAACTATATAGTAGGCTTTTTGTATCAGCCTCTCTTTAACAGTGTTTTTAAACTGCTGTAATGGCAAAGCTAAAATCGATTGCGGAGTTTTATTATAGAATCTTATACCCAAACCCACAAACGAATTTCGTACCTTTGCAAGGCGCAAAGCAGCAGCCGCAAGCTTATGTCGGTTCCTACTTTGTCTATTATGTTATTATGTTATTATGTTAAATTATTGAATATTAGTATAGTTATTATGATATCGAGGTCGAACCAGCTACTCTAAAGGGTAGTGCTCTCCCGCTATTCACATCACCACCATAATAAGTGTACAGGGGTCTAAATAAGTAAAAACACATTACCATTATTTGTTGCCTCGTAAGGCCTTTGTTATCTCCATAGATACGGCGAAGAATGAACATCGTAAGATATCGTAAAAGCTAAGCCATGGCCGGACGTAAACCTTTCTAGATCGGAGATAGGAAGGCGCGCTTCTTTATGATATAATAATAAAATTCCTAGAAAATATCATCGCTTATTATCCCTATTTTTAGGTACTGAAAAGCTGCTATCATATTATTTGAGAATATAGGCTAATTATACTGTCATTTGGTTAAATAACTCAGTAGGGTAATCGCGCCCGATTACCCTACTCCGGTCCGACATATCTATAGCTGAAGAGTTTGTTTGTTTGATTGTTTGAATGCGCTCATCTAAGGAACTAATGAACTAATTTGAAAAATTCTTTTAGTGTAAGATAGTCCATTCCTCGAGGAAGATTATAGGTTGATAACCAAAAAAATAGTTATAGCGGGTTAACCTTAAAAGCTAGACATATGCTGTTCTGGACTTTTATTTAGAACTTTTAGAGGGGAACAATTTTGCAGTACACGATTTTTGAATAACTACCACCGTTTACTTAGCGCACGCAAGGAAAGCTTTAAATTTTGCCGTTTTCGTAATATTTTTTATTGCTGCTCCTCTCCTATTCATCTTAGCTTGATGTTATATAGTGTGATTGATATAATTATTTATAAGAATAACCTATTGTTAATTGTATTTCTTGTTTTTTTTTTCTTTGTTTTACGAGTGCCTAACGGACAAGTCCGGGACGTCACTCTTAGGGTGCTTCTGAAAATCAGTGCATAATCATATTATTGCAGCAAAATGCTGAGACGCATCCTTTTTTCTGGGTTGTACATTTATATAGACTCCTATTTTTTATTTTTTTATTTTAGTTTATAGTTTTTTTTTGTACTAAACAGAAATAAATGTTTATTATTATTATTATATAGCGTTCCTCGATAAATGGACTATCTTACACTGATAGAATTTTTTAAATCGTTCCCGTAGTTCCTGAGATTAGCGCGTTCAACCAATCAAACAAACAAACTCTTCAGCTTTATATATTTTTATAGATACTAGTATTTCGTGATAGGAACTGGTATCGAAGGAAATCGTGACGGCATCGCAGTACACCGAAGCCGCCTGAAGGCCTCGTTAACATCGACAGCATCACGACACTACGCGAGAGACATAGTGATGTAACTAGCAATTTAAATACTTAGTACCTTGGCCCACCATTGCTCGGTACTTTTAAAAAGATTTGCAATAAAAAAATAATAAAAGAAAAAAGCGCCGGATGACATGTGGGAATTGATCCTAGGTATAGAACTTTTTTGGTCCACGTGTTACCATTTGGCTATCACAACTTTGCATTTGCAGCTCAAATTATGTGTTGCTATCTATTCCTATTTTCGTAGTTTTTTTTAATGCCCAAAAACATTTTTTTTAAATCAATCCTAGCTAGATCGATTTTTCTTCCCTTAAAACTCTTTACATGCTGAATTTCAGGAAAATCGTTGGTGCCGTTTCCGTGATTCAGAAAATATATTTATACATACACACAAGATTAACACATTTAATATTAAAGATTTAACCGCCAAATCAAATCAATATAATCTTAATCAAATAAGCACTTTTAAATCGTCAAGGATCAATATGAATAATGAAGCTACAACTGGTTCGGAATGGTGCTCTTACCGAGAAGAACCAGAAAGTTTCCGAAAATTATATAAGTTTATATTCACCAGTTGTCTGTCCATAACAGAAGTATTAAGTTACTTACTTTGGAGACGGACGACCGTGTGTGTAAGTGTCCCATATATTTTTTTATTTATTTATTTGGCTACGCCAATTGACCCCCTTCCAGACGTCAACTTACCTTAGTCGCCTCTTACAGTTACAACACCTTGGTAAGAAATGAGGTTGGTCTATTCCACTCAGCCGGATACCACACGACTTAGTATTAAAGTGACCTAATTCAAAAACTTATGTGTCAAATTGCAATATAGTGCAGTATAGCGCCTACATAGCATTACATATCCCACTTAATTATCAAAGATTTTTTTACATATTAATTAGTAAAGATTTTTTCTTAACTATATTTTATATTCACCAGCAAATTCCACGGTAACCATAGCAATGCACAAAACACAAAACATAAAAACCGATTCGCAAATAAAATCGGTATATATACACAATTATTTTTGATTATCTTTAATCCTTCTTTAGTTTGTTTTTAATCTATGCACATTCACTTTATTTGATTTAAGAACCACTTAGTTATTCCTAATTTGAAATTAACTCGCGTCCAGCGCTGCCGCTGTGTATGTACAAATGTAACATCTTCCGTTTCACCTCCTCCCGTTAAAAAGACAAGGAAAGGTATACTTCGTCTCGGAAACTTTATTTTATTAATAAAAAAATATGTAAGTTTCATCTATGTAATAGTTCTTGTTTTTCTAAATGTATGATGTATTTATCTTTATTTGATATAAGAACAACTTAGTTATTCCTAAATTAAATTATCTGGTGTACAAGTCCATCGACTAACATAGCGAAATCGTTTGTTTAACTTATAATATCTTCCGTCTCATCTTGTCGGATTATAAAAACAAGGACAGATATAATTATGCTCGGAAACCTCATTCGAAAAATGAAATTATATATTTGATTTGTATACATTTTTAAGTTGTATTTACAATCATTTGTACGAAGTATATAAAAAATTGCGGCGTTTACATTGAGCAAGTCAAAATTATTTTGCTAAATGCAGAACGATTTTTTTCTGAATGCTTAATGTATTCCCATTCACTATTTTTACATATATATAACATATACCACCCTCTTTTTTACCGAGGTGTCGTAAAATACGACTAAGGTTAGTCGACGTCAGCCGGCCGGTCGTAAAATACGTAGCCAAATCATGTAACATGTTAATAACATGTTGTACCGACCCCACTTAGACCGAGATAAGGGAAGGAGATAAAGTTTTATGTTACCTACTAACAATTTCGTTTTTGTTTGTTTTTAAACTGCTTTAGCATAAAAGTTAACTAATCACTTTGAAGAAAATAGAAAAAATCTTTACAAAAACTTATCGCATTAGCTAAACAAATTATGGTACGACGAGTCGCTTTAAAATGCATTAACTAAATTAACTTTCGTTTAAGATAACCTCGGTAATTCGTGGGCAGTTAAGGTAATATATTTTAAACTGTTTCTATTGCGTTCAAGATAAAAAATACATTAGCTACTCTTGTATAATCAGAATTAGAAATTAATTTAAGAGTCAGATATATTCATTATCTATTCATTTAAAACAGAATCCACAAAATGTCTGTATGTCGATTTTCCCAATATCTACGTAACGGATTTTTTTATTTTTACTAAAGAATAATTGAATAAAGTTTAGAATAATATTCTAAACTTTATTCAACTATTATAATGTAATGTATAACATATAATGTAATACATTACATGATTACATTATAATTCCCGCGGGGTAGAGGTTAACACGGGAAAAATTTTTCAACACTGCTTTCTAGAGATGCGAAAAACAATCGTTTATCGTTTAATGTGTTAATCGATTATTTTATTTATATTTTTATAAAAATAAAGTAAATGTAACGCACACCTTATCCAAAAAGACAAGACAAAGAGAAAATAAAGAGGGTGAAATAATCTATTGTTGGATTTAACCACTGTAAAATTTCGTTTTCCATTTAATAATCGATTATTAATAATCAATTTATTTGATACGACTTAATCGATTTTTTACAAGATGATTTATTTATTATTTATCTATTGGGAGAGGAATCAATTATTTGTTAATCGATTTTTTCTACTCCAAGTACGTCGCTACCGATTTTCACGCGCGCGACGCGGCGGTCACAGGTACTAAAATATTTTTTAATAGTTTTGAAAAGAATGATTCAATTCATCTAGGTCACTTTCGGAACGAATGGTAGCTTCATTTTAATTTAACGATAAAAAATCTGTTGTATCGTTCAAAATCCACCAGTTTATCATCATTATAATCGATGTATTGTGAAAAGACTTTTTGTAAATCCATCACAAGCGTGGGATAAACTCACAATACCATGATTAACTGTTTGTTAACTGAATTGACCATTCAAAGCTATATATATTTACTGAATTTAATACTGTACTATACCAGGAATCGGCAACCTGTGGCTCGCTTTTTTTAAATTTAAATAAGCGGGACTGCCGTTTCTTGTATCCTCCTCCTCGCGTCGCATTCCTCATTACTGAGGGTCATGATCCCTACGATTAGGAAGCAGACTTTCTCGAAGGACTTCCTTCCATCTGCTTCTGTCCTTGGCCATGTACAGTGCATCATGCAGTTTGGAGTCCAGTGTAGCACGGATCTGGTCTGACCATCTAATCGGGCTGCGGCCTCTTGGCCGTTTTCCGTCCACAAATTTACTTTAATATTAAGTTATATGCGCCTTATTTTGGTATTATGGATCTCCGCAAAGTAACGCCTTTTTGTATGAATTATATTCATTAATATCAGTAAACTTTTGAGCAAAAAAACTTTTGACGATATTCTTAAAACACTAAGATAAACCATCTGTTTTTTTATGTTTTTAAAAAGAAAGACAATGCAGTGTCCTACATTTCACAGGGTCCGAAAGGAAATCAGACTATTTATTATAGACTAGAAATCGCTAGCTTCCGCGCCGCGCCGCTTGTCTACTTTTCCATAGTCTCCAATTATTTTAGGTGTAGCTACAAATAAATATTTTGCAATAGCTAACACTACATAGTCCTACAAATTATCAATACTAATATATAAAGCTGAAGAGTTTGTTTGTTTGAACGCGCCAATCTCAGGAACTACTGGACCGATTTGAAAAATTCTTTCAGTGTAAGATAGTACATTTATCGAGAGGCTATAGACTATATAACATCACGCTAAGATGAATAGGAGAACAGCAGCTAAAAAAAATTACGAAAACGGCAACGAAACGGCAAAAAAGCTTTCTACCCGCGCTAAGTTAACGGTGATAGTTACTCAAAAATCATGTATTACAAAATTGTTTCCCTCTAAAAGGTCTAAATGAAAGTCCGCGACAGCATACACACGAAAATGCAACTAATTTGATTATTATTTCGTTTTAATTATTATTTTGTTTTAACTTTATGATTTATTATCTCCATTTAATATTCCTTCCTATTTTTAAACTTATACCTATTTGTTTTGTTGTGTCTAGTTTTATCTACATTTTAAACTTAAGTAACTTTTTAATTACATTTTAAACTTAAGTTTAAAACTGGTTTCTGTTATATTACTCGGGCAGCAGCTGAAAACCAGCACCGTGTGTTATTAGTTCCAGTAATGACATGCGACAATGCTGAGCTGTGTGCCCTTTCTGTCAATTACCAATTGCAGAATAAATGTTTTTTCATTTCATTTCATATGTCTAGCTTTTAAGTTTAACCCACTTTGACCACTTTTTTATGGTTATCAAGACTATTACGGTGTTTTAATCTTTCCACACGGGAGGAGCCACTGGCGATTGCTAGTTACAGAGTAAAAACAAATAAAACTCGTATACGATGACTTTATTCACGTTACACACATTTATCATATACATAGTTACATATATAAATTGTGCATCTACACGATATTTATAGAAAGAAAGAAGAAAGAAAGAACGTTTATTTCATTACAATTTTATTCGTTTTATTCATACAATTACAATTTATAATGAAATTACATAAACTTGACATTATATATGATTAATTAATAACTTATTTGTACTTGTAAGGAACAATATGAGATTAATAATTTATAATGTTGTTCCTTACTATGATTGTTGTATTAAGCGGACGCGACGAAAACTTTTAGTACTCACATGTGTTATCCGGCTGAGTAGAATAGACCACCCTCATTTCTTACAGAGTTGTAAAAAGCGAGTAAGGTAAATTAACCTGCCATGTATCCAGTTGAGTAGAATATTCCACCCTCTTTCTTACCGAGGTGTCGTAAAAGGCGACTAAGGTAAATTGAACGACCATGTGGTATCCGGTTAAATAGAATACACTAACGTTTTTCTTACCGAGGTGTCGTAAAAGGCGACTAAGGTAAATTGAACGACCATGTGGTATCCGGTTAAATAGAATACACTAACGTTTTTCTTACCGAGGTGTCGTAAAAGGCGACTAAGGTAAATTGAACGACCATGTGGTATCCGGTTAAATAGAATACACTAACGTTTTTCTTACCGAGGTGTAATATACGACTAAGGTAAGTTGAAGTCCGGCAGGCGGCCGGTTATAAAATACGTAACCAAATCACATCACAAATGATTTTTTTTTTTTTAATAATTAAATATAATACATATACACTGTCCATTATATTAACCATCTTTTGACAGATTGACGATAGTGATGTCCTAAAGATTCTCGTATGCGATACCATTCCGATTATAGTACCTACTATCATTAATCGAATTACGTACCTAAGTAATTCGATTAATGATAACCTACGTAAACTAGATTACTACTTGAGAAAAGAAATTCCAACTTTGAGAAAACTTATTGTTTCTTTGAAAAGAAGTGGTCTATTTCATGGTGAAAAATCTTCTTTGGTCAAAGTTTTGAACACAATTGGCTTTTCATATAAAAAGTTAAATAAAAGAAAATTATTAATGGAACGCACAGATATAGCTATAGCACGTTGTGATTTTTTAAGAGAGGCAAAGAAAATACAAGATTGGGCAAATATTGTTTTCACGGATGAAACATGGCTCAACGCTAACCACACACTATCTCGTTTCTGGACTGATGATACTGCTGATTCCACTTCCTCAGTACCAATGGGAAAAGGTGAGCGCCTAATCATTTGCCATGCAGGTACAGCAAAAGGATTTGTACAAGACGCACTGTTGGCATTTAAATCGAAGAAATCAAATGACTACCACGAAGAGATGAATGCAAATGTGTATGAAGAGTGGTTCAAAAAAATGCTCATTTCATTGGAAGAACCATCAATAATTTTTATTGATAATGCGCCCTACCACTCCCGTCAAATTGACAAAATGCCAACACAGGCTAATAAAAAGCATGAAATAATTAATTGGCTTCGGGACAATGGAGAAAATGTGGACGACTCAATGTTAAAAGTTGAATTAATAAAAATATTAAAAACCAAAAAGAGAGCAAAACGCTATGTAATCAATGAAATGGCAGCAGAATATGGCCATACTGTTCTTCGGATTCCTCCATACCACTGCCAGTACAACGCAATAGAACTTATATGGGCACAAGTAAAAGGGCATGGTGCGAGATGCAATACAAGCCCCCCATTCACAGCGAATAAAATGTTGCAATTGCTAAAAAATGCTTGCACCCACGTAACGGCCGAGAACTGGGCAAGTGTGGTGGAAAGAACTAAAAGAGTAATATTCTCCGATTGAGAACGTGATATTGCGTTTGATAATATATTATCTACACAAGAGCTAATAATAACTGCTACTGAAGACTCCTCATCGGAGGAGTCTAGTGTTGATTATCATTCCGACGACTCGTGCTAATAAAATAAATTAAAATATCCTGATTGTTTTATTTGTATTCATGTATTAACTAAGAAGAAAGTAAAACTTTATATAATGTTATTAAATGTCTTTTAATACTCGTAACATCGATTTCTACCGATTATTTTTAATCTGTGGCATAATCGTAGTAACCCATTATGTGTGACATCACTAAGTGGGCGGTACCCATCCATAAAGTACAAATATTATTAGTATGATATTTGTACGTAAGCAATACAAAACTTAATGAGCGTGAGCTGTCAAAAGACTGATAATATGATGGACGCAGTATAGATAATAAGACGTATAAATAAATTGACGTATAATAATAATAATAATAATTTCAATTTGGCATATCTAAAATTACGACATTATTAATATAATTAAACACTATTTTCTTACTAAATTGAAATTATTGATTATTTAAATATTGACATGTTAATAAAATTAGTTATTTGTATAATGTTAGACGTGTGTACAATATTTTGCAACGCCCTAACCGGGCAAATATGTAACATATTTGAATAACATGTTGTGTTGAACCCACTTAGAGTGGGATAAGGGCATGAGGATGATGTTTAAAGGTGACTCTCGTGAAATTGTAAGAAAAAATAGGACACAGACTAAATATAGTAACGCTGATAAGTTTAAAAAACAAGCATTTTAAGTTAACCTTAATAAGTTGACCTTTGTACACTTTTTTACCAATAATGTTTTTTTCCAACATTTTTTATGGTACATTAAATAAATAAATAAAAATAAATAAATAAATAAATTTTGTAACACACGCTTTGTATTCTTCACATATCTGCAGTCCACTTAACGCAACAATCCTTAAAAACTATTGCGCGATTTATTTACGTACAGCGCCATCTAGTAATAAGTTTTAAAAGCCACATTTACTACACGTTACAAATAAACATTATCTACAAAAAACGAATTCTAGTCTACAACATTTATGCTTATGATCGCTTAGTAATAAAATGACCGAAGTCAAAATTAGTTTTCAGATGGATACACTTTAATCTTTATTTCAATGCAATGCAAATACAAATTTAATACATTTTGCGAAATATTCAAAAAGCTATTTTCTTGTTTTTCTAAGTAGTGGGAATCTTTACCATTAACGACTTTTGTAGGCGGTACGTTACACTTTTTTTTTAATTCCGTCACTTTAATACTAAGGATATGGTTTAGTAATTATATACTTATTATATAGAGGCCAGCCATAGACAATGTGACTGCCAGTGTCCAACAAATAATAAGAGGACAGATGAGAGACCCAAACTTCTCTTGGCTTATCACGCATAAAAAGATTCTTTTTCGCTTTTTTTTCATATTTGAGTCTGGATTCCTTACTAAAGTAAAATAACTCTATGTAAATATAATAGACAACATCAATTTCTTACTGTTCTGTACTTTGAAATATTAAGTAAATTCTACCAATCCACCATACCATTATATATAAATATATGGGACACTTACACACACGGTCGTCCGTCCCCAAAGTAAGTAACTTAATACTTGTGTTATGGGTGACAGACAACTGGTGAATATATACTTATATATTTTTAAATACATACTTAAATACAAATATACACCCAGGCTAAAAGACCAACAAATTCATATATAGAACAAGTTGGACTTCGGCGGGAATCGAACCCGCGACCCGCGGAGCTGAAGGTAGGGTCACTACCCACTGCGCCAACGGGCCAGTCAAATATATATATATATATATATATATATATATATATATATATATATATATATCCAGGTGTTATAGGCAACACAATCCTTGACAGTTGCAAGCAACGATATGCAAACGTCATTCGTGTATTGTCACTACATGTAAATGGTCGAATCTATTAGCACGACTCCGAGCTCTTCATATATAGACATTTTAACGTGAAATCAGTGAAAGAAGTCAGATATTTATGGATGCACTGTACATCAGCAGAAAAGCCCCACAACGAGTGACTGTTCTGGATGCTGGTATTTAATTACTCCCCTGAGATAGAAGGTATTAAAGATTCACAGATGGACCTAAGGACATCAGCACAAGGACCCCACGAGTGACTGTTCTGAATGTTAGTGAGTGTTTGCTTTATTACTCCCCTAAGATATCGAAGGCATTAAAGATTCACAGATGGACCTAAGGACATCAGCAGAAGGGCCCACAACGAGTGACTGTTCTGGATGCTGGTAAGTGTTTGTTTTATTACTCCCCTGAGATCGAAGGCATTAAAGATTCACAGATGGACCTAAGGACATCAGCACAAGGGCCCCACGAGTGACTGTTCTGGATGCTAGTAAGTGTTTGCTTTATTACTCCCCTGAGATCGAAGGCATTAAAGATTCACAGATGCACCTAAGGACATCAGCAGAAGGGCCCCACGAGTGACTGTTCCGGATGCTAGTAAGTTTTTACTTTATTACTCCCCTAAGATATCGAAGGCATTAGAGATTCATATCTACTCTGGCGCCCAACGTGGGACTATAAATATCAAGAAGGGAACGTAAACGATTTTATGTATCTAGATATAACTGATAGCTTTTTAAGGATATGATTCTCAATTCCTTTTCAACCAATAGACATGTATTCAAGAGATTTAGACACTATTCATATACCGCTATGATCCAACGGCCCTTAATACATTATTAAGCTCAGTTTGAGGAGTTGCAGAAACCCCTCAGAACCCTTCACGTCAACGGGTTCTTTGTATTATACGAAAATAATATTTACATAAAAAATATATATTTCTTAACAATATCGTTAGATAATTACGGATTAACGTACACTTTTACCAAATGTTGAAGTTCGCTTATTAACATATCCTCATATGTCATGATATCTTCAGAAATATTGTCGCTACATAATATCAAAGCATCGCCTGATATAACAGCTTGTTGGATCATTTTCACGCTCTCTCTGCCATATAATTTAATACAACACCTGTTTACTATGTGTAATATTTGTTTTTTACCCAAATACCTTAGCGACCTTTTCGTTATCATGTTAAACAGTTTTACATAAGTCACGAGTTCCTCAGCCTCTAGTGAGGGCGCGAGAGGCAAGAGATCGTGTATTAAAGTCAAAATCTCGAATTCAACATCGGTTTTAACCTTATACTCAGCTAGAGTATCGAACTGCCCGTTAAAATTTAATCTACCGCAATGCCTCGATAACCAGATAAGATTCAAACTGTAAATCATGTTACGGATCAAAACGACCAGATATTTGACCATAAGTGCGTCACTCTCGTTCCTAACTACGTAATGCAGCCAAGTTATAAGCCCGTAACCCTCGACCATTATCTCAAAAGCTCGTGGTATGGCCACTATTGAGCTGATGACCGTCAAAATTCTGACTTTCGTCTTTCTAATAACGATGGTAGTGTTGTAGAAATCCATTATCATCTTCAAGCACATGGTCATGAATAGGACGTTAACGTCTGTCATGGTTTTGGTGCCGTATATAATTGTTTCTAGAATCCAGTTCCTTCTTTCGACGTTTTCAACATCGCTATCGTGGAAGAGCCCCAGGAAATCTGGAACGACGGTCATGTCAACAAATTGTCTCGCTATCAAGAAATTGTTAACCGGTTTGTACAGTGGTTCAGAGGGTGAAGTGCAAACGGTTAGCGCTCTCGCTAAATATAAAGCACCGATCGCTGGTAGTTTTGGGTTCTTCACATCTTTCAGTTCGCCCTCAGTTGCCGGCGCGTTGAGCGTCGCGGCTAAACTTCGACGCAATGTCGTTATAAAATCCGTAAGCAGTAGCTTATCATTTTTATGCCTCCTGAAACGAAAATAAAATGGTTATTTTTTTACTTACTTTTTAGTTACAAATTTAAAATATTTTTTTAAGTAAACTCTAAACGAGTGCTTTTGGAAAGTCAACTAGTATAGTTGACTTTCCAAAAGCACTCCAAAAGCTGGTCCGAAAAACTGTTTCTACCGAGAAGAGCTAGCAAGAAACTCAACGGAACTCTTTAAAATATTGTTAAAATTGACCGTTTATATTTTGTTATTGCTATCTCGCATAAGATAAGGAATAGCTATATCCACGCATTCTTATCATCTATGAAAACCTTCTTTTTATAATTTTATAACTGCTGTAATGGCAAAGCTAAAATTGAATTACAACTTCCGTAACTGGTCTCGAATTTAGTTTTAATTCAAAATTAAATTCCTTCCCAACTAAAATGTGTACTTTGACGATTATGTGTTTAGATAATTATCGTCCTATTTCAACCAATATACAGAAAACCTAAACCATCCTAGTAATTAACTACGTCTATTCAAGAAAACCGCATGAAGAGTTATGATTTTGACTTAGTTTTATAGTATGTGTATAATTTTACTTACGTTTCAGTTTCTAGAAGCATGTAGTATCTATGCAGCACGTGGTATGCGGCTGCGCGCATCAGTGGGCAATATGAACTCAGAGCCATCACGGGAACCGATAGCAGGCCTGACCTAAGCAACTTGAAACAAGAAGCCACTGACCCAGGCGACAGAAGGTGACTTAGCAGAGGAAACAAGAAAGCAGGGTCGTATATATCTTCTTTGTCTTCTATGTGACTTTGGAAAGTAACTTCTTGTTCTTTCATTTTTTCCAAAATGTTGCAAGACTCTTGCCTTAAGAGTAAATTGTTCACCGCGCCTTCTGTATCTTTACTGATCAAACTCCTTTGACCTCTCAACTTTCTAAATATATATAATTTTAGCAACGAGCTGTCGGAATTAGCGTCCCGGTTATAAGCGTAGTCCAATTTTTGATGTACGGGAAAATGTTTAATGGTGTTCTCGATTATATCTTTATCGAACAGATTCATAACTTGATTAGGCGTCGGATGACCCCATAGTGTTGCGGTCCTGGTCTTACGGACTGCATAGTGATTGGCAGCTGAATCTCCCCAAATGTACGGTTTGTATTCATTGACTGGTAAATCGTTGGTCTCGTAAAACTGGAGTATGGACAATAACAAACGATCGGACGGACATCTCGTAGCGCGGTACGCACTCAAGTAAACAGGAATCTGTTCTGTTTTCATCACGGATTTGTTTGTAGTGATCAACACGTGCAGGAACTCTATGAGTCCTAATTTTATGTCAGGACTGTAGTGACTGAGCATTACGTTTAAAAATTCCGAGTGTGAGGTAACCATTTCAAAAAGGTTTACAACATCTTCATGGTCATTTGGATAGAATAATTTAACTAGACATGATAGTAAATAAAGAAGTTTCGACTCTGTTAAATCTTCCTGATTTAAAGTTCTCACTTTTAAAGAATTTTTTAGGACGGTCTTGCAGAAGCTCTGCCAGACACCGCTTTCGGTTATCTTTTTGTAATCATCTTTCTTATTAACTTGAAACAATGGATTATTTTTTGTAACTTGTATAACATTACTGATATTTCCTGTCAGTGAATCTACTACCAATGATTTACTTTCTTTAAAAGCCATCATCATTAAATTAAGTAAAGAAGAGAAGTAGTTTATCAAATATTCTTTTTTATGCGAGTCTTCAAATAGGCATAGTTTCAAAAACACAATATGTAACAGCTCAATGTGAGTTGATTCGGCTACTTCAAATTTATAGTTTTTGAGAAACAACCTTTCACAATCCTTAATATCCATGCATTCGACAACTAATTTTTTGAGTAATTGTATCGAATTTATATAAACTTGTCCAGCTTTGTGAGGTTTCTCCAAAAATTTAATAATATTAGATTTATATTCATCGTAAATTATGTTTAGAACATTCTCGTTCTCTAAGAAAAATTGCCTGTGCTCCACTAAAACATTACCCAAAGGTAGTGTTATTTCTCTTTGACTAAGTATCTCAGGTCTGTTTATTTCTTCTTTAAAGATATTACAGAATTTGTCGTTAAATCTCAGTAATACCGTAGCGAGGTGCGATGTTGTTTTCCTAACAGTGTTCGCATCAAAGAAATTTTTATAATCATCATCGCTTACTTCTAGTGTCTTGTATGGTTTATTTTCAAAATACTTTGCCAACACTTCTTCTAATTTTGTCAAATTACCAGCTATCTCTTTAAGCGTAAGTAACTTAAAGTACAACTTCATGCATTTATTTAATACATCATTGGATATCTCTAATGAAATAGACTTTGAATATTTTTCTATAAGTGCACCCAGTAAATCCAGAACAATAGTAGGTTCCCTATCTTCTTTAAAGTAGTTTTCAACACTGACATTGAATATATAATCGAATACTTTTAGGTCGTATTCTGTTGACATTCCTATTACATTAAGTACTTTGATTATAAGATTACTGCTCCCATTCTTTCTTTTATCGATCGTTATGAACACTTTTTCGATTTCACAAAATGTTTTTTGCTCATACAATTCTAGAATGGAATACTTTTTTTTTAAGTACCTTATTGTATCTTTAGCATGTTCTATAATTTGTAACAAAAACTCCGTTGTTAATATTCTACGTGGATTGTAGCCTAAATCAACTGGTTGGTACAATTTGAATAAATGTGCATTTCTTAGCAAGTTCAAAAGAATACGTCTACACATATTAATCATATGATGTTTCTTTCCTAACTCAAATATTATTTTATAGAAGCTGATAATCTTCACTTGCTGCACATCTGTTAATTGATACATATTTGTTAATCTTACTATGCTAAATACAAGATATTTAGTCCATACAAATAAATCGGAACTGTTTATGGATTTTGTAATATCTATTTTATAATTGACTCCCATTATACATATATCAATGTCTTCTTGCGATTCTATTAAGGGGAAAATGTCTGTTAGAGGTATATTTTCATTACCCATTATAGACTGGGAAATACCTAGAAGAATACTGTCTGCGCTTATCCCTTCAGGTATTGGGGTGGGTTCGACTGTCCAATCAGCCACGTAACTTCTCACGTCCAACTTACAATCACTTATTAAAACTTCTGTAAGTTGTGGTGAGTAAGTGTAATGTAACAAATTAGCAATATAAAGACATAAAAAAGATTTCAAACTCCTTTTGACTTCCTTACTACTTTGTATGAGTTGCATACATCCTGCAATATACGGGGATAGTATTTTGGTCTCTAAGAATGCACTGTCTTTAGATTTCTTTTGCATCAAATCATCAAAAAATTTGTCTAAGTTTTCTTGGGTTATTTCATCTGATATCACAAAATTCACAAACTGGTTTTTCATGTACTCAGACAACTCACTACGATGTTCCAGAACATATTCAATGCTATTTGCAATAGCAGTTATAGAATATGTTGTACAATTCCTTAATGTATATAACATTAAGTGTATTTCGTCTTCATTACTTTCAAATATATGTATATTTTTGAAGAAAGTATGCAATGTATCTTTTGCCATGCTATTGAGCCATGAGTCAGTATCTTCGGTCACATAAACATCAAGCATTACGCGGAATAAATTCTTAAACATGGGATTCTCAATCTTCATAACTGAAGTGTTTAATAATAGACATAGAGAGATTATTTTGAACTTTAGAAGTGTCTCTTGGCCAGGAGATATGGCCATAGAGAAATCTAGAAACCTGCTTAAATCGATTGTCCCTGCCAGAGGTTCAAATGACGATGGGTAAACATAATTATATAGAAGCAATAGATCTAAAAATGTTAATAAGGTATCGCTATCTACTGGTTTTAGCGTCATGTCGTCATTTGACGTATCAGTTTCACCAGTAGAATTTATAACATCTTTTATAAACGAAACAATAATGTTTGTATCAGGTAAATGTTTTGGCAGAAAATTATCGAATTTTATTTTTAAATCGTGCAACTTAGCCGGTGTATCTTCTAAATCCAATATTTCCATGTATCTTTTCAAAGTTTGTAACATCCTCACTAACACTCTAACACAATACACGGAAATTGTAATGTTTTTACTTACATTTGCATTTATTAATTTCAGCAATGGCACAGGCATTGCCACAAATCTTACAAAATTTGCGGTTTGACCGCTGCTAAGATTCCTAAGTTTGGATATCATATTTTCAGGTTTTAACTTATCCAATAGTTTGCTGAAAAAATCTATAGCTCCGTCCCATATTTGTAAGTGGTCTGGTAGAAAACTCTGTTCTATAACACTTATTATTGCCCGATGAAGGTCAGGACATCTATAGATGATTTCAAGAATTGTTTCACTTTGATGTTGGTTCTCCCATGGCCTTTTCAACATCAACAATGCTTTGTATAGGTTTTGGTTTTTGTTCATTTCACTTGTGCCTAATGTGTGATCCAAAAAATAAAGCCCCAGCTTGTGAGATGTGAACAACGTAAGCATGATTTCAGACAATAATGCCATTATTTCTTTGTGATTTTCAGTCACATCACTGCCATCAGATGGACCTTTCCATGTAAATAGTTTGAACATATTATACAACACTTGTTGGCTGAAAGTCTTCAACTTTAATGTCTTAGATATTAAAGTATTATCAATGATATTCTTTTTGAGGGTGTTCAGAAACATCAATACAGCAACAGCTTCATCGTGAATCAGTCCTGGAATTACTAAAGGCAACAGGCCCTGCTTTTCTAGCAAAGCCTTAATAAGAGGTAAATGCCCATCGACAAGAAATGATGTCATAAAGTGGACAAATGCAGTTCTTACATTGTCATCTTTATAATTTTGCTTCTCAATGATATAATGTAAACTCTTAGGTGATAAAGGAACTTGATTGAGGACTTCTATTCCCAAATCAGAATTTAATGTTACCATAGATGTGAGGAGGTTAAGGATAATTTTTCTGTGTCGTGGCCCTGCATTTTCACTTACCATAATTTCGACTGTTGGTATGAAAGTGTTAAGAAAGTAGCGGCAAGCCTCCTCAGTTACAACTATCATGTGAGGCAGGGAAGATTGTACTTTTAATATAATTAAGTGAAAAATGTGAAAGGCTGGTGTGGCCAAGGAGAGGTTTTTCCTATTATCTTGCGATATTTGGCGCAGGATTTCATGGGAGTTACCGCCGACTTTCAAATATTCCAACATATAATCCACATCGCTGTCTGGATCGAGACACACTTGCAGGAAATGTGTTAATGCTGAAAATAATATGGCTGTAAATTATTTATTTTCTATAAAATATTTTAAACATATAATAATGAGCAAAATCGTATTATTTTCTGCTTTTGTAATATATCTTTTTTTGTTAACCGATGAATATTCGTATTCGAATAGAATAGTGCCACCCTCATTTCTTACCAAGGTGTCGTAAAGGGCGTTTAGTCGCCTTTTCATCCAAGTTGTCGCATGTCAACCTGCGGTGTGGTATCTGGCTGAGTAGAATAGACCACCCTCATTTCTTACCGAGGTGTCGTAAAAGGCGACTAAGGTAAGTTGATCCATCTTCTTGTATCCGGTTGAGTAGAATAGACAACCCTCTTTCTTACCGAGGTGTCGGAAAATTCGACTGAGGTATTAGACAGGCGTCTGGTCGTAAAATAGTAGCCAAATCATGTGACAGCATGTTTACAACATGTTGCGCCGATCCCACTAGAGTGGGAATACGAGAACCAGGGAAATGCTGGTTCTCGTATCACTTTGAACCAGCATTTCCCTGACATCTTTATGAAGTTATCTGTTGATCTGTCCATTGGTATCTATATAATTTTTAACAATGGTTCAATACATATTTATTAATATTAATGCGTGTGTGTGTGTGTGTGTGTTTGTGTGCGCGCGTACGTGCGTGTGTGTGTGCGTGCGTGCGTGATTGTGTGTGTATAATAAAACTACTATATTAGTATAATATTATCACTTTTTGGGTTACCATATCCCATCATGTTAAAAACAACAAATTGTCATTTCATCATATTTTTATCTACAATAAAAACCAGTTACAAAGTTGTAGATTTGTTATATAAAATTTCACCAATAGGTAGCAAAAATGAGAACAAGTTAATCAAAACAAGAGTTGTATAAGTTGGAGATGAAAAAAGTAATCAATAATGTTTACATAGTGACGCAACCAGTGGCGTAGCGTTGCGGGGGCAGGAGGGGGGGGGCGGAATTTTGCTCGCCCCGGGTGGAATTTTTATGGGCGGAAAATTTTTATAATAATGAATACTAATATTTCGTAATTACGCCGTGTGGTATCCAGCTAAATAGAATAGTACCACCCTCATTTATTACCGAGGTGTCGTAAAAGGCGACTAAGGTAGGTCGACCCACCGTGTGGTATCCGGCTGAGTAGAATAGACCACCCTCTTTCTTATCGAGATATCGTCAAATACGACTAAGGTAAGTTGACGTCAGGCAGGCGGCCGGTCCTAAAATACGTAGCCAAATCATGAGACAACATGTTGTGCCGACCCTACTTAGAGTGGGATAAGGGCAGGAAGATGATGATGACTTAATTTCGTAATTATTTGACATTGAAATGACCATGGAATATTTTTACAAATATTTTTTTATTCTGTGACATATTGGTGGAATCCCCTTTCTTATCCGAATGACTTTCCTACGTAACTGACATGCAGAATTCTTCGAATGCTTGCTTTGTTAATCCCTAATAATCAGCAAAAGTGACTTCTATTACATAAGTATATATAAGGTTTAATATTAATTATTAGCTGTGGTAGCCCAGTGGTAACACCGTGCGACTCTTTCGAGGAGGTCACGGGTTCAAACCCGGGCAGACACCAATGAGTTTTTCTGTTAAAATTTATGTGTCTAATTGATATTTATCACACGCTTTAGGGTGAAGGAAAACATCATGAGGAAGTCTGCATATCTCTAGAGAATTCTGGAGATATGTGTAACCTACCAATCAGCACTGGAGCAGCGTGGTAGGTCTTAGCTCCAAACCTTCTCTCCAAAAATGGAGAGCAGCCTATTCCCAGCAGTGGGATAGTAACACCGCTGCTTATTGTTTATTAAGTAAGGGGTGTCTCTTTACAAATGATCATATGTGATGCTTTGACTATTCAAGGAAAGTTACATTCATGGATTGTCAGTTATCCATTTTACATGTATTGCATGTATGTTACACTTTACAAACTTTGATTTTTCTTCCAAAAAGTATGTAAATTGTGAAATTGTTAGTACATACTTAGTTACATTCTAATTAAAAAAATAATTTACATTTTATATTCAATTTACCTTTATCTTGTTGATTGTCATGGTTACCTACCTAATTTTAAGTGATATGTAGATGTAATATCATTGTATCATAAGTGGTTTAAGAATATAATTTTTTTGTATTAATAAATTAGGTAATTGTAAACTTAGATTAAATTTTTATTTAAAATTTAACCTGTAGTTATAATATAAACTAATGTCCGTTATTGCCGAAAAGTTGTCTAGAATTAATATAAAGTATAGTATAGTTATATTAGATTAAATTGGACTTCTTAAATAAGAGGGCAGCAAAATTGTTTTCTAACTCAGGCAGCCGTCACCCACGCTACACCATTAAACCCAACCAAATATAAATAGAAATTATTTGTAGGATAGGATATAGGATTTGATTTGATGTCTTGAAAGCCAGAACACAATATACAGAAGATGGGTATAATATAACTGGTGATCTGTTGTAAATTATTAAATCATTTAACATGGCCACTATACCACATCGTCAGGTAATATCAAATTTCAGCATTAGACACAACTTGTTCGACAATATTCAGTCGCTAATAAATACGAAAACTTGTAAGACGTATTAATAAATATATCTAAAACATAAATAAATTTATATCTAATAAATACATCTGCATTACTTTGATTTCGCCCCACAATAAAGAAGTCTATGATCACAAGCAAACTACCATCATGCCAAAATGCCACCATGGACCACCATGGATCTAACCTCCCAAAAAGAGGAGAGTGTGTGAGAGTGAGTGTATACTAGTACCTATATTAACTAAAGACATTTGCAACCATATTTTCTTAATTAAGAAATATATTAAACAGGTATTTATAGTGCACTCACCCATTGTTTGACCCGGTTTCTCTGCTAGTTCTTTCCGAAACTGTTTTATATATATTAAGGTTTTATTCGAGTTGATTTCTGGAACTTTAGTTCCTTCACCATTTTTAGGTTGTTCTGTTGCCGCCTCATGATTTTCGTTTTCTACTGAATTATGATCATTTTTACTTTTCTTTGCGGTTCCAGTTGAGTCGGAATCGTGTTTTCTTTTTCGCATTTTTATTTTTTTCCCTTGTTTTATCATTTTTATATTAAGGATAGCACACGTTATTATCTGTGGAACCACTTATCGATCGCAATCACTTTTAAGTCGGGGAGTACTAGCATGTATTTGTAAACATTATAGAATAGTGATGTTACTCAACTTCGATTAATCGGTACCAGTATAATCCAAATGCACGATGCATTTAGATTATAAATTATCCACTCGAAAATAAGTAGGTTATTTTAATAATTTAAAACTATTTATATATAGGCTGACATAAGTCTGCAATACTGGTTTTTCTAGTACGGAGTCCGCCAGTAAAATAAGATGTGTTGCAATATGTAAACAAAAATATGACGAAACCTACTATTTAAAAATTTACTGGAAATAAATCAATATTAATTAGTAAATATAAATCTTAAAATTTTAATTTGCATGCTATTTATTAGCGAAACATGTTGCTCTGTCTTTTATTTGCTCATTTATCCAATTCAATTGGTATACCGTGTTTTATGCAAAATAAAAAGATCTGATGATTGTTTTTAAAAAAAATTGTTTGATTCGTCTAATTTTATACTTGCGAGAAATAAAAGAGAAAATTACTAGAGGTTAAGACTTTAACTTAATCTTTTGCTTAACATGTTTTAGTGCATCTGATTGTATACAATATAATACTGACAAAGATCTCGCTAAAAATATTTTCCAAGATACATTAAAGTTATGAATTGTCAGATTATATTATGTCCTGGTCAGTAATACAAGTAAATATCATACAATTACAGTATGAAATCTGCCTTTTTTACTTTACCTACTGTTTTTTTTCATTGGTGAACTTCTGTTTATTAAATTTTTTGGGATTGGTAACAGTGCTACTGAGTGCTAATAGTGCCTACCATAGACAAGTAAATAATATAGTAATCATAGAATAATAGCTATATGATGAATCTATGGTTATATCTAGGGATGTAACTTGGAATAGCAAAAATCGATAAATAAATAATCGATTTTCTTCTGACTATTTCATAAGTTGTCTTTTGTAATATTAATATTTAATAATTAATTACAATAAAGACTTATTAAAGTGGACAACTACCAAGAAATAATATCAGATGCGCTGTTTGTGAAATTGGATTAAAATAGTTTGGCTAAATTGGTTTTAGCCAACAATGCATCATCATCTTCTTGACCTTATCCCACTCTAAGCGGGGTCGGCACATCATGTTATAAACTTGCTGTCACATGATTTGGATTCGTTTATACGACCGGCCGCCTGCCAACAATGCATATCTAATCTTAAAAACAAAAGAAAAAGAGTAAAAAAGAAAAGGGATACCTAAAATAATCAATTTAAAAAAACTATTTTTGATGAAATAATAATCGATTATTAAAAACGATTATTTTGAAAAAATAATCGATTATTTTTCACATCGCTAGTTATATCGTTGAATTTTGTAATTTGTTATTTGTATCATAGATAATACACTATATAGGATATAGATGTGCAACTCTGTCATTTTATTGGAGTAATGAAAGGAACTGTATTCGCTGATCTGGCAGAGATGTCGCTGTAACGTTATCATAATAATCCACTAGATGGTGCTGTACTGCATTCATATAGTGACCCTTATATAAAAATAGCATTTACAAAAAATAGTTTGGCGCTATACCACTTCAATTTGAACGGACTTGGCATCTCCAAATTCCAGTTCAAATCAAAGAGTAGCACCAAACTATTATTCTAAATAAGGGTAATGAATAAAAGATTAAAGCTATGTAATATTTAATAAATTTATTTTTTACATCTTTTTAAATAGTATGTTAATTCAGGAAACACTTCAAAAATACTTTTAAAACATTAAAAAAAATATCAAGCGTATACAAATAGCAAATGTTCATCAGTTTACACGTTTATTTGTTGAAAACAACTAACTTTGCATACGTACTACACTCTGTAATTAGTTTTCATAATCATAATCTTCATTTGCTGTAAACCTGAAATCACACATTTGAATTTTTGTAGCTATAGTCTAAATCAGACCAAATATTTCAAATGTATACCAAAATAATGTAACCAAAAGTGTTAAAATATAATATTTATTACGAATAACCACATATTTTTTTCTAAAAAACAAAGTTAAAGGTATTGTGGCACTTATAATAATTTTATTTAGTACATTTCAGCGAAATGGCTGCTTTAACCCTTTTGTGCCGAAAGCCGATAAGTTGCTTCTCACTGCGCTCTCATAAAAATTGCATACAGTCAGAAATAAAAAAAAATACAAACAAATATAAACAGGTTTTCAAAAATCCACACGGCGCTTACTGTGTAATACCTTTACCTGTGACCTGGTAAGTTGACGTCAGACAGGCGGGTGCTCGTAAAATAAGGAGCAAACTTGTTCCTATTTTATTCTTAGTATATTACTTTTTGAATCGTGTAAATATTATTTCTCGTTTGGTTTTAATTGCATAAGAATGTACATAAATAAAATTAAAAAAAAACGGCTGGTTATTCTCGTGTAGACATTTCCTTTTCGCTCGGCACTAAAAGGGTTAAAAATTAAATTTCTGCAGTAAAAATTTCTATTGTTAGGAAAAGGTGCTAAATGGTTTCAAAAACATTATAGTAGTTACTTACCAACGTTTTCACATCCAAAATAACACATAAAATAATTTTTGGACGGCATAATTTCCAATATAAACCTTTAAATAAGCAGTGATGCGTTTTTGGCAGAAAAATTTGAAAATTTGTGACAGATACTTATATATATTACAGTGTATCATTTGCGACATCTAGTGAATAATGATATAAAACTAATTTTTGTTGTCCAATGCTTGCAATGAGATGACGCTCTCGGCGACCTAAAGAGTGCTTCTTAGAGAGTTTCACCCCCCTGATTTGTATTTTGTAGCACTTTTTCAAAATGGACGACATATCAAGAAGATGTACTAGAAATTTAAAACGTTTGTATATTGATATTCCCCCTGACGTTTTAGAGCGATTAAGGACCACTTTTGAAGAGTGTCATTTTAAATAAATATATAATTTAAAGTAACGTGATGAAGATTCATATTTTTTGTATACTCAATATACTTTGAAAAAAAAAACTACTTCGAAAGCCGCTTTGCAGTTTGCAGTCTTTTTTTGTGTTATTAAACTACATGTTCGAGTCCAGTCATCGTCAATAGATAACTCGATTTAATCAGGTAAAGTTATCCGCGTTTAATTGCTCACGTGTTATAATTAATGGCAGCCATTTTACTATTTGTTCACTAATACATAAAAATTGAAAATAAGTTATCATCATCTGCTCAAGCTACATTTTCCTAAATCGAAACTAAAAGAAGAACTATTGATATAATTTTTCTAACAAAGATATGAATTGTACAGAAGCCTGAAAACATTGAGATGAAACATAATAACGTTCGATTTACACGCAACACCATTATAACAATATTATTTGCTCATAAAGTAATACATTCCGAAACCGGCGACTAGTATTTAACAATTTTATGACACTAAATCATACATGCATGAAAGCATTATAGACAACATGGGTGTCAGGACAGAATTTGGATTTAGTAATTAATCAGTAAGCCATCAAAATTGGATATCAATGAAGCAGCGGGAACAATATCTGATATAAATGATAATAATGAGACTCTATATAACTTGGTCGTTAAAGGATTTTCTGGAAGCAAGGTTAAAGCTCATCTTTAGAAATGGAAGAAAAGAAAAAATACATTAAACACAACATACTAAGCATGTGATAAAGGCAATGTTTTGTCATAGTGGTTTCAAGAAAGAAAAAATAAGTGCATTTAAATGTGTTGCGCTTTAGTGATCTATATTTGGTTGTAAGCAATTCAGTGAAATAATAAATGGAAGGATTTTTTACATTAAGATAAGTTATGTTTTAATTGTCTCTCATCTTCACATGCTGCATCTCAAAGCAGAAGATAAACCTGTTGAAAGCGATGTGCTTTAGTCCTCCTAACTGACCAGACCCTTGTATGCCACACCAAGTATAGACATTCTTCGTATAAGGTTAGTAGTATCTATCTATCTATCTAAGTGAACAGTAGTTAGTCAGCTATAAAGCTAGCTCGGGAACCCTGAGCGATACTCTCTTTATATGTTTACTTCATCCATTATTAATTGTGACAAATACTTTTGCAGTTGCTAAATATATTATTTAATCTATGTTCAGTGGAATGTTTACTGATTATTTGTGAATTACAGATTTAATCAGTCACCAGTAGAAGTAGCCAGCTTACCAGTAGAAGCAGAATAACTCTTTTGATTTCTTGATTATTCTCTCTCTCTCACAAAAATGAGTGATGTCAAGTTCACATCGCTTCCAACAGGTTGATTTATATAAATTTTTATTTTATTGATTACTTATAAGCATAATGCAAAATAATTGTATTTAATTTTTACTGATTTTTCATCAATATTATCCAAGTCTGGGATTTGATAAAAAGTAACAACTAGGCTTTAGAAACAGACTTTATTTTAAGAATAAGTTTATTATAGAAGAGTAGAGCAGGGCTTAAATGTGTCCATCAATAATAAGAAAGCAAATGAGGCAAAATCTGTCTCTTTTTTCAAGTTAATGTTATTTTTAGTGAAATGTTGAATGCTAACCTAAAATTTCAACATATAAGATAACTAACTGTTCCTGCTGCTACATCTGTATTGTAAATCAGTGTCTCAAGGTTTTTCTGTGTTATATTTCATTCAATTTACATTAAACCCTAATGTTGTTTAAAACACTATTTGTTTTAGAGTTTTAGTGAATTGAGTCGCTTGCCATATATTGGATATAGTATTTTGTTTTTTGTGGTTTAAATTTAGTTCTAGTGAAAATACTGTAAAAATGAATAATATGCAGTGCGAATTATGTGGTGGTGTATGCGTAGAGAAAATTAAAAATAACACTTTTTGTAAATTATCTTTTGATGAAAAAATACATGTAATTGTAAAAGGCCGCGCTACACCCAGTTTACAAATAGTAAAAAATACTGGTGGTGTTAATCGTAAATTTAATATAAAACAATACGAAACATATGATTGGCTCACTGGTTGTATGCACAACAATCGGTTGTATTGTTTTACGTGTCTTTTATTTTGTCATAATAAAACTGTATGGAATGATGCTGGTTACACTGATGTTCATAACTTTTCTACAGCAGCAAAAAAACATGAGCAATCTGAAAAACATTTAGAAGCTTCCCTTAAATATTATACGTTTGGAAATAACCGTATTGAGAAACGTTTAAATTCACACATACAAATCGACATTGATAGACATAACGCGAAAGTTGATCGGAATCGAAACATATTTCAGCGAATTATTGACATTGTATGCTTTTTGGGGAAACAAGAGCTCGCTTTTCATGGACATGACGACTCTGCTACGTCGGTTAATAAGGGAAATTACTTAGAGATGGTTGACTTACTCGCGAAATACGACGGAGTTTTGGAAACTCATTTACAAACCAGTACTAGCTCATTTACAGTTTTATCGAATAGAATTCAAAATGACGTAATCGCGAGTATAGCGTTAGTAATGAATGAAACAATTAAACAACAAATAGTTGCTACTGATTTTGTTGCGGTTATGGTGGATGAAACCCTAGATACAAGTGGAAAAGAGCAACTAGTGCTGGTTCTGAGATATTTTCATGACTCCGAAGTGTTTGATCGATTCATAAAATATATTGACGTTAGTTCCGACTGCACCGCGCAAACTTTAAGTACGATCATACTGCAGGTTCTATCGGATTATAAGTGTTTGTCGAAATTAATAGCTCAAACATACGACGGTGCTACTGTATTGTCATCTGAACTAAACGGCGTTCAGTCGCTGGTTCGTGAAAAATGTCCTCTTGCTGAATACGTTTGGTGTTCCGCCCATGTGCTTAATTTGATACTATCCAAGAGTTGCGAACGCATTCCTGAAACTAAACGTTTTTTCCATGTGATTAAAACGTTAGCCAATTTCTTTAGTAATAGTACCAAAAATCAAAGCCACTACAATCAAATGGCTGATGTAAAACAATTTTCTCTTGTTGCCGACACGCAATGGACGTACAATTCGCGTACTGTAAATGTTATTTTCAATTCTTTGTCACGTTTAATTGATTTATTTGAGGATATGGCTGAAAACGAAAGCTCCTGGGATGGTGAAACGTTAAGTCAAGTTTCGTTATTCTTGTACAATTTAAAAGACTTTGAATTCCAGTTTTTACTCCATACGTTTAACGAAATTTTCGCAGAATCTGATATGCTTTATGAAATAATACAAATAAAGACGTCGGATGTGACTTATTGTATGAAAAAAGTTAAGGAGTTTGAGTCGTTTTTAGAATCATTCAGATCTAGGTTTGAATACATTTTTGAAGTCGTAAGAAAAATGACAGGACCGCCAAAACGAAAGCGTAATGTTGTGGACCCAAAATTAAATTTCGAGCGGATTTTTATCGAAATCGTTGATAATATATCTAACGAATGCCGCGATCGCTTTAAAAATCTGACGGAGTTGAAGTTTTTTGAACTACTGTCAGGTGCAAATTTCAGTAAATATAATGTCAACTTTCCAGTGGATTTAGTAGCACAATTCGTAAATGTTTATAAATCACACGGCTTTAACTCAGACCGCCTCAGCAATGAGCTGAAATGTGTTTATAAATCTGACGAGTTCAAAAACCTCAGTATTTACAACATTGTACAACATCTTTATGAAAATAACCTAAATAAAGTTTTTCCCGAAGTCCTACGTTTAGCAAAATTAATTGTTACCGTCCCTGCGAGTAGTGCTTCAACTGAAAGATCTTTCTCTTCGCTTAAACGTATACACGCATATTTAAGAAATACACAAGGTCAGCAAAGAATTACAGATTTTTCCATGATTTCAATAGAAAAACATCTTCTTACGGACTTGAAACGCCTTCCCAACTTTTACGATTCCATATTGCAGACATACTTGGAGAAAGATAGACGTGTGGATTTAATATACAAATAAAAAACAAAATAATTAAAACACCCAATTTTTTAGAAGCTATTTATATATAATTTTACAAATACAACACATCAAACGCGATGAGAGGCTTCAGAGTACCTGCACTTAGAGTATCCTTAAATATCCTCGTATGTCTATAAAATCAGTCAATCTATATCTTAAGTGGAAAATCAATCGCGTACCTACATCATTTTTAATAGGAAAAACGATGGCTTAAGCTCAGCAATGGTAACGGGAACTTAGGGGTGCGAGGAAGAAAACCTCCAAAAAAAATTACCCCAATCTCAAGGTTCGGGACCTGCCGATGGGATGAATGGCCGGGGGGAATCCGGTCGCTAGGGCCTCTCAAACCGTAATCTGCAATTTGCAGAACCGGGAGCCACTCCTCCATTGGAGGAGGGGGCTGTGAGGAAGACAACCTCAAAAAAAATCACCCCAATCTCAAGGTTCGGAGCCTGCCGATGGGATGAATGGCCGGGGGGTATTCGGTCTCTAGGGCTCCACAAACTTAAAAAAAACAAGCATGGGTCAAACTACAGAATTAACTACCCAGGAGGGTCCTGGTTCTACCAGGGAATCCCTCACCACGACCGGTGATGAATCTCGGTCCAGAGCTGCTCTGGTGCTGGGGGACGAGGCCGGCCGTGGTCGCCCCAACGTATCTGGGGGGGCAACCAATGCTTTATCGACGAGGGGTGCTAGTGCGCTTACGAAATACGCGGAATTGCGCATAGCAGGTTTAGATGACGCCGCCACTGAGGATGACGTGGCTGTCGCTATCGCCCGGGTCGGGGAATGTTCTTGTCAGGATATTCAGACCGGGACGATTCGCAGGACTGAGACAGGACAAGGCACCCTCTGGGTAAAAGTTCCTGAGGCAGTGGCCACAAAGGTATTGGCGGTGGGGAGTGTCCTGGTGGGTTGGGTTCCCGCCCAAGTCCGCCTGCTTGAGGCTAACCCACGCCGCTGTTTCAGGTGCCTGGAGAAGGGTCACATGCAGGCAGAATGTGAATCGGCAATTGACCGCAGCCATGAGTGTTATCGCTGCGGTCAAAGCGGCCACAAGGCCAAGTTCTGCTCGGCGGCTCCGCATTGTGGGAGCTGCCAACGAGCAGGGCTAAAGGCCAACCATAGGGCGGGGACCAGTCAGTGTAAGGCACCGTATGTGCCCAAAAGAAGCGGAAGGGGTTGTGATGACACGAAGGTCCCCTCGCCGCCCGCCGTCAACCCGGTTCAAGCTAACACAAGCCGGGCAATGTCTAAGTCTAAAAAGGGAAAGATGGATCCCGAGCTCCTGGTCGAGGCCGCCATCGTCAGGGCATGGGTAGCAGGGACCTCGGATGCGGATCTCGCCAAGGAGGTAGAGGAGCTCCAGCGGCGAATGTCGCTCGACTGTGACGCCGGCGTGCCGGGGGAGCGTGGCCAGCCGTCCTGGTGGTCTGAAGAGCTGGCGCAGTTACGCGATCAGTGCATGTTCATGCGCCGCCAGTACACCCGGTACAGACGTCGCAGACGACGTGACGTCGAGGAAGAGAGGGGCCGCTACGAGGCCTACAAAGCTGCCCACGTGACCCTGCGAAAAGCTATCGGCGAGGCCAAGGACAGGGTCCACAAAAAACAACCCGAAGAGCTTGATCGGGATCAGTGAGGGATACCTACTTACCTTTAAAAACGCGAAGTGAAATGAAAGTGAAAGACACCGCCAATAACCTTGATGGCATCCCTGGACGCGCTTGGGTCCAGTGGAGTCAGGACTCAGACCGACTGTTTCTCCGTAGTACGGAGCTTGTCCTGATCAGGAAGAATTAAACTAGCCGATACAGCCCGCGCGTATCGACTGGTTGATTGTATTGTAGCTTCCCGCATCGTCGCCTTTAGGAGATGTGCCTGACCTCAGTCGCATCCAGTGCCCGGGCAAATCCACCTTCGACTGCACTGGGGTCGGGGGCAACCCGAAGCGAGGATGTGTTGGCGGTTCATTGATTAATGTCTTTAGTCGACAATGCGTTTAATATCTTGTTCTGGGGAGTTTAAGGAGGGTAATAATCAAATTTTAACTTCTCATTTTATTTCGAAAATATAATGTAATAATTTATTATGTATGAGTATTAGAAATTCTGTATTCATGCTCGCATATCGATGGTTTTTTCTTCTATCTGCAAAACTTGTAATTGGCCTTATGTCCTAATTTGAGTTACTATTTTGATGTATTAGCTATAAGTTTGCCTTGTAAAGTAAAATGACTATAACAATAAATAAACCAGTTAACCGCCACTCTTACAAAATTGTGTTGCATCATTGTTTTTTTCTCTAAAATTATTATGGGTAATATTTGTTAAATATTGCAAGACAATAGAAAATTCCATCAGTCTGAAAGAGACTATTTGTATTTACAAAATAGTAATGTTAAATTTCTTTATTAGAAAAGTTCTACGCAAAGTACACATTAATTTAACTCTATTTTAATTCAATAATTAAAATATATTTTATACAGAACAATAAATTAATGACTACTTCTGGAAATTATGGATTAATAAAGTAATAACCAAGCATGTTCGTTTGTATGTTTTATAAATATGTACTTATTTAATTTTATATTTCGAGAAAGAATTACTAACTTTACTAGAAATAGAAAGGCTGGGCTAGAAATGTCATGTAGGAAAATAAAATATGGATGCCACCAGCTAACGAAATGAAAAAGTCTTGAACTGTACTTTTTTTACATGAAAAATCGATTATTTTAATTATCCTTTTGTTTCTTTTTTACTGTTTTTTTAAGATGAGATATGCATTGTTGGATGAAATCAATGTAGTCAAATTACAAATTTTAATCGAATTTCACAAACAGCGCATCTGTTATTATTGATCGGTAGTTGTCCACTTTTATAAGCCTTTATTCTAATTAATTAACTATTTTGATACGTATTAAACTATTTTTTAAATCGATATAGTGTAAAGGAAAAAATCGATTATTTATCAGTCGATTTTTCTACTCCAACTCACATATCTACAATAATGATCACAAACAGCATCTTCACCGGCAAAGACAAGTTGTCAACACTCCCGTGATGACAAGTCGCAGTCTTATCACCAGCCCACCACTACACATTGTCCCTAAGTCGTGGTCCAGCCTGACAGGAGCCATTCTTAGGACGATGTTCCCCATACCTAGTAGAGCTTCCATTTCGCAATCTTGACGATGCTTCTGCGCCCGTCCTGCCCTGTAACGCTGTAAATGTCGTTGGGGCGAACAGCATATAGACAGATAAAAAAAACTAGTTAAGAAAAATATTATAATTAAAATAATTACAAAAGCACTTTTTGATGAACAAAGTACAAAATCACACTTAAAATAAATATACTTAAAAAATTATACAAACTAAAGATTTTCATAGTGAAAATTTAATAAATCTTATAAAAAAAGTAAATGTCAACATTTTTTAATATATCAAAAACAAATTTCTACATTTGACATCATCATACTCCTGCTCTTATCCCACTTTAAGTGGTGTCGACACATGTTTTAAACATGTCACTTGATTTGGCTACGTATTTTACGACCAGACGCCATCTTGAAGTCAACTTATTTACCATAGATTACTAACTTATTAACTAATATACCTTAGTCGTATTAAAATACGACTAAGGTATTTATAAATTATTATAAGGTACAAATTAAACAAATGTCAAAAATGGGAAACTTACAAATAGTAAATGTTGATAATTAGAGAACTTATGACAAACAAATATCACATATTTGATAATTTATTTAAATTACATGTAGATAATTTATTTAACACGTTGAACGCCATGACGGACACCATGTGTCCAACAGCATACTTTCCTCAGGGGCCTCCTTAAAAATCGAAACTGTTCCAAAAAACATTGAAGTTTTTTTTTGCTAATACTGTAATGAAATAACTTTTTAAATGATAGGCAACTTACAAAAACTGTAATATATGAATTATTTTTGAGATAGCGAATAGCAGACACCAGTGTCCGTCGCGGCCCACTATAGTGTAAACACGTCTTTGCTTACGCGGGTGCCGCGCGGGTCACGCTGTCGGGCCCCCCACCTTACGTCGCCCGCGCCGGTAAGCCGCGGCGAGACGAGTCGCTCGGTCGTTTGCCTTTACGCTTGCGTCGGAATATGACATGTTTGTATAAATAAAGAGAGAGTTCAGTCAGATTTTGTAGCATAATGGAAGATTTTGATAATTTTGAATTGACACAAGAAGATTTAGAACAAATCGATGATATTGAAATAAAGTTATTGAATTCAAGTTTTCACATATCTTCCGGAGATGAGGATGAGACTTATCTAGTATCGCAGCCGAACAAACGTCGTCGTTGCCGTATCATCTACTCCGAAAGTGACGATAGTGAGTCAGAAAATGCTGCATCTGTTTTGCCAGAACGCTCACAAATTGATGAAAGTACATGGGGACTGCCAAAAGGTAAACAACGTCGTTTAATTCCATTTACTGACATTTCGGGGCCGTCGCATGCTATACGTTCCACAATGATGAGTAAGTCTCCAGCTGATTTTTATTCGCTTTATGTCACTGATGTGATGTTAAATTTTATTGTTTCTGCTACTAACCAATACGCTATTGAACAAATAACCAAGAATGACGCTTCTGCTGGTGCGCGGATTAGACAGTGGGTGCCTACCAATCTTGTGGAGTTAAAAAAACTTTTTGGCTTGCTTCTCTTCATGGGTGTGGTAAAGCTTCCAAAATTGTCGGATTATTGGTCAAGAGACGAAGTTATTAGTCACCCTTTTCCAAGAACTGTTATGTCACGTAACCGTTTCGAAATATTACTTCGTATGTTGCATTTTTCTGAAAATGACGAAGAAAATAAGACCGACCGTCTTCATCGCGTAAGAAAGCTCATGAACGAATTGAATATTTCTTTTCGACAATATTTTACTGCTAACGAAGATATCTGCATCGACGAGAGCATGGTGCCATTTCGTGGTAGAATCATATTCAGACAGTATAATAAAAATAAGCGCCATAAGTACGGTGTCAAATTATTCAAATTGTGCTCTGTTCCTGGATATACGCACAAAATAAATGTCTACGCTGGAAAAAGTGGCGCTGACAATACGACACCCGCAAATGTTGTCATGGATTTGTGCAAAGATTATGTTAACAGGGGACACACTTTGCACACTGATAATTGGTATACCAGCATAGATTTGGCTCGGAACCTTTTAGATAAACAAACTCATCTTGTAGGGACGATCAGGAAAAACAGGCGGGGTCTACCTAAAAAAGTTATTAGCACCAAACTTAAGAGGGGGCACTACTATGCTGAGGAGAGTCGTGATGGAATAACGGTGTTGAAATGGAAAGACAAGCGCGATGTCCTTGTTTTGTCCACAAAACACTCCGTGCGCTTCGTCGAGATCACAAAACGCGGCAACGTCGTGAGAAAGCCGACAATCGTCTTAGATTATAACAACGCTAAAGGAGGCGTGGATTTAGCAGACCAGATGGCTTCTTATTCAACCCCACTACGCAAATCAATTCGATGGTATAAAAAGATTGCCATAGATATGCTTCTGAATATAGCTCTGATCAATAGTCATGTTTTGTACCAGTCTGTTAACAAAAAGAAAATAAAAGTAACAGATTTTAGGATTAGTCTTCTTAAAAATTTTTGCACGAGCCAACAAGAAGACGAACCAGCGCCTACAAGGCCGAAAAGACAGAAACACGTTTTGGCAAAATTTTACGGCCCGTCTAGAAAAACTAGACGAAACTGTGGGGAATGTTACAAGACGAATGTCAAAAACATAGGTCGCCAAGAAGCACGGAACAAGACGAGAAAAGTGAACACATTCTGTAACGTTTGTCCTGAAAAACCTGTTTTATGCCATAGCTGTTTTTTTAAATTACATTCTTAGATTTTTTTTTATACTAAAGGCTAGATTATAAGTACATTTTTATTTTGCTAGGTATTTCAAAAGTTTTACAGATTTTTATGAATGTTGTGGTTAGTGGTAGTTTTTATTGACTGATTTTTAAGACTTATAATTAAGATTAAGATGAAACTATTGTGATTGTGATTGTAATACTTTTGATCTCTTTATTTTCAGAATGTCTATATATCTTAAAGATATTTGTTGTGAACAAAATGAAACAGGCCTACATCTGTTCTCATGGCATAGACGTTTACATTTTGTGATACTACCATCATTCTTTATAATATTGTTAAAAACTGGCAATTTTTAAGAAACAAATATATGAAAATATTATGACTATATATTTTTCAGTTACGGTGTTAGTACAAACGTATTTTAATAAATAGGTAGCATTTTATATTTACTTACATTAGACCCTTTTTTGTTTACCTACGACACATTTGGCAACAACTTGGTGAAAAGACCATAATTTCTAAGTCTTTTTGAATTTCTTTGTGCCAAACGGCCAGGCTATACTGTGGGGCCGCGCGGGTCACCTGCCTACGTAAAAATAGTAGAAACGCTGTCCGTCGGCCGTCTAGAGGCTTCTGAAGTGATCGAAGTTACGCGGACACACGGTGTCCGACGCGGCGCCTTGGACCCGACATACTGGCGGGCACATGGTGTCTGCCGCGGCTCACTAGCCTAATCATGATTTTTAATGTGGCGTTCAACGTGTTAAATTACATGTAAAAATATTCGAAAACTTATCAAAATGAATGTCAAACATTTGATAACTTATCTGAAGACAATATTTGCATATATGATTATTACAAGAATGTTATAATTTTGAAATGGTTATTAGTCTATGGTCTAGATCTGTAATCAGTCTAATTGTTACCTTAGTCTTGTCATAAATATTGTTACAATTAAAAAATATATATATTATTTTTGGATTTGGAATCTGTACAATTTGCCTATAAAGAGAGTGCGAATAAAGGACTGTATTAAAGCCAAAACCTTGAATAATCTTAATATATTTTTATGGTTTTATATTAAACTAAGACTTTGTATAAATAAATGTTTTGTACAAAAATGTATTACTATGTAACAATATTTATAGCAAGACTATCTTATTTATAGCAAGTCTTGCTTATAAATTATGGCCGCTTAAAATCATCGAAATATGATTATTTATGTTATTATAAGTGTGAAACTTTTAAGAAAAGAGAGTTTGTATAAAAATAACTTTATAAACACCTAACGGCTAATTTTTGTAAAAATTTTCATGTAATAATAAATTTCTAAAGGCACAGATTAACAGAGTTTTAATCATCGAAGATTTATCCCTACTAACCAACTCCCTTATATTTATAAGACTTATGAGGTTTGTTTATTGTTTGATGTAAATTATAAAGAAAAAATTGAATTGCTTAAAATGGGCTAGCGTATACATATTGTATTAAAGTCCCTAAATAAAATAAAGGCTTTACGATTTTGTCGTGGAGTCTATCTCCTGACGATGCTTCCGTTACAGGGCGAAACAATTGTTGAGATTGTGGTGGTGAATGTGTGCAGTGCTTGTGTATTGTTGTGTCATCGGTGTCGAGTAGTGCATGAGTTCTTACAAATTCTGCATGTATCAGGTATGAGAACGAATAGTACACTACATTTAGCATTACATATATTTTCTTTTATCGCGGATTATAGCAAAATAATATTCGCTTTACTTTTGTATTATGGACCTTGGCAAAGTAACGTTTAATTCTATAAATTATTTAAAATTGTATGGGGCTGGCATATACATATTGTAAAAATCCCTAAATAAAATAAAGAAAAAAAAACTCCCTTATAGGGACATTGAGAGAGAAAAATGTAATATCAAAAAAATACTTAATACTAAATATGCTAACAAAATTAAAGCTATATTAGTTAATGTCTTTGATTATATTCTCGAAATCCGGTTCCAGCTCACGGATTTTGTCTATAATTATATCAGCTAAATTTTGTGATGGGTCGGTATCTGTAAGAAATGTAGACATGACAGCTCATTCAAGTGGATTTGCAAAGTAAAAGACTTAGGGCCTGTTTCACAAGTTACCAATAAACCGTCAGTTAGCTTATTCAGAACATATCTGACACATATCTCGGAATTTTGCGTTTCTCCTCGTTGGCTTATTCAGCACTTAAAGTCCCTAATAAGTTAACAGGTAGATCATGTAGCTGTTATTTTATTTATCTGTTGATTAGCAAAAACCTATTTCAAAATTGCCGCGTTTTTTTTAATTTTCACTTTTTAGAGTCTTTTTAAAGACATTTATCTGCTACTTAGTTTATGTGTCTGTTAACTATCCGAAATTTTATCAGTAACTTGTGAAACAGGCCCTAAATATAGTAGATATATATTTTGAAAAGAGCAACCGCGAGTTTCTTGCTGGCTCTTCTCGGTAGGAACGGCTTTCCGAACCAGCAGTAGAGTTGACGATTGAAAAGCACTTGTTTACTTGAATAAAGAATTGCGGAAACAGACAGTTTCACAGTAGAAAGGGGGTAAAAAAAAACTCATTTAAACGCGACATATTTTATGAAGGGCCCCTAAATGTAAACCCCGTCAACTCACCATCGTAGTAGAGCAGCTCGCACTTCCCGCGACACTCTGGACTCTTCTGTATGATCTTCCGCAGCGTCGTGCAGAAGTCCACCATCAGCTCGGTGGGGTCCAGGTCCGCCAACTCTGGCAAGAAAGTATTTTAAAGCTCATTCGCAATTCAACATTACTAAAATGTCTCGAGGCAGATGAAACTCGACAAAAAGGATAATTTATTTATTTACTAGTGGCCCGCTCCGGCTTCGCACGGGTATAAAATATATAGCCTATGTCACTCAGTGAAAAAATGATTAAAATCTATCCAGTAGTTTTGTTTAATTCATTACTGCCCGTGGCCCGCACGCGTTAAATTTGGAGTAAAACAATTTTTCTTTCCCTATACCATGAAGATTCCCTGCTATCTTTGGAATATCTAAATTCAATAACTAAATATACTTAACCAAAGACAAAATTACGTTAAGCTGTCATTAATGTTTTGTTATTCCACTGACATTTTCGTTTTGTTATTCAATGTCATAGTCGTTTTTGTTATACCACGTTTTATAGTGACTTGACGGGATAAAATAAATGCGGTCGAACGGGATAAATAGTATCCTATGTCCGTCTCCTGGTTCTAAGCAACCTCTCCACCAATTTTCAGCCGAATTGGTTCATCCGTTCTTGAGTTATAAATAGTGTAACTAAGACCAACTTTCTTTTATATATATAAGATTTATATGGACATCCAGTAGTTGCTGCAACTAAAACTTACGTATAATAAAAGTAGACACAAAAACATAATTTCACATGTACAACTTACGAAGGTGTCACGGCATGCACCAAAAAATTATTAAATAATTTACATAACCAAAAAACCAAAAATATAAGCCAATGACGTTAATAGTTAAAAAAAAAACAATATTTTCTTTAAACGAAACAAATAAAAAAATAAATTCTAAGATGATATTGATTGCATCAAATTAATCACCTCTTAACAACAATCTTACTGTCATTTTTTTTTAATTTTCGTAGTGTTGTTAAAAATATGCACTTCTCCGCAGTTCTTCTTTCTTAAAAAATTGTAAGTTTAGAGCAAATTTTAGAAAACTTATTTAAATATAGGTAATACAGGACAATATGTGTCGGACGGCTAGTATTTAATAAGTATTATCCGAACTTTGGGCCTAAGAAAGCGAATTTTTATGTTTTCTCCTAGGTCCTTTCTGAAACAAGTTTGTTAAAACCTAGTTTAATTTACCTAAATAGTTAAGACAGAACAACGTGTGTCGGATCAGCTAGTAATTTAATAAGTATTATCCGAACTTTGGGCCTCAGAAAGCGAATTCTCGTTTTCTCCTGTGTCCTTTCTGAAACAAGTCGGTTATGCCCCAGATATTCACCTTCGTAGAGGGCCTTCCTCTCCAGCACGCGGTGCAGCGTGTGCAGCGGCGTGGCGCACTCGGCCGCCACGTGCAGCGGCGGCGCGCGCGGCCGGTACACTTTGTACGCGGAGTTGCGGTACGTGCGGTTCCTCACGCCCGCCACGTCCTTCTCCACGTCCTCCAGCGACTGGGATTAATGCGAAAATAATAATAAATAAATATATAAATATATAGCACACTAAGCTGCACTAAAAAAGCTGTGGTAGCCCAGCGGTTACACCGTGCGACTCTTACGAGGGGGTCACAACCTGGGCAGACACCAATGAGTTTTTCTGTTAAAACTTATGTGTCTTATTGATAATTGCAATTTATCACACGCTTTTCGGTGAAGGAAAACATCGTGAGGAAACCTACCTCTAGAGAATTCTGGAGATATGTGTACCTACCAATCCGCATTGGAGCAGAGTGGTAGGTCTTAGCTCCAATCCTTCTCTCCAAAAACGGAGAGAAGAGGCCTATTCCCAGCAGTGGGAGAGTAACAGGCCGATACTTACTACTTACTTATATATGTGTTTACTTTATAAGGCTAGCTACGATCTCGCCTGACGGAAAGATGCAGCCTAAGGTGGACCGCGCTTGCCAATGTAGTGCCTATTCACTCTTTTTTTGAAGGTATTCAAATAGTAGGAATCAGGGAAGATCGATGCAGGAAGGGAATTCCACACCTTGGCTGTACGCAAAAGGGAAAGATGGGCTGAACCGACTTGTGCGAATTTTTGGGATGCAGTGCAGCCCATCGCTCGTCCGGTCGCAAAATGGTAAGGAAGGGATCAGATCAAAAAGATCTGTGGCACACTCTCCGAAATATATCCTGATATAGATAAAAACATACACGTACACCTATAATACAATAATACAAAGACATAACACAAATCCTTAATCTAAATTTTATACAGCCTTGGAAAAGACTACACAGCTCGGCATAAACCGAATGTCATTAGCAATAACAACACTCGGCACCGATTTTCAGCTGCAGCCTAGGTGACTTCACGGACAATAGAGCAGACAACGATACAAAAGCAAATAAAAATAGTAAAATAATTACACTTTGCAATAAAATAATTGACTGACCCGTTGGAGCAGTGGGTAGTGACTCTGCCTTCAGCTCCGCGGGTCGCGGGTTCGATTCCCGCCGAGGGCCAACATTTTCTATAAATGAATTTGTTGGTCTTTGAGCCTGGGTGTATATTTGTATTTAAGTATGTATTTAAAAAATATATAAGTATATATTCACCAGTTGTCTGTCACCCATAACACAAGTATTAAGTTACTTACTTTGGGGACGGACGACCGTGTGTGTAAGTGTCCCATATATTTAAAAAAAAAAAAAATATTTATAAAGATAATAAAATAAAAGATAATTAAAAATATTAAGACTTTTCGGCTAACTAAATAATTAAAAAACATTGTACAAAATTAAAAGTAAATAATGAAAAGAATTCTAGGCGTTCAGTGAACGATCCCATCATCATCCTCCTGCCCTTATCCCACTCTAAGTGGGGTCGGCACAGCATGTCATAAACACGCTGTCACATGATTTGGCTGCGTTTTTGGTGGCGTTTTTACCCACCGCCTGCCTGACGTCAACTTACCTTAGTCATATTTTACGACACCTCGGTAAGAAAGAGGGTGGTCTATTCTACTCAACCGGACACCACACGGTGAGTCAACTTACCTTAGTCGCCTTTTACGACACCTCGGTAAGAAAGAGGGTGGTCTATTCTACTTAACCGGACACCATACGGTGAGTCAACTTACCTTAGTCGCCTTTTACGACACCTCGGTAAGAAAAAGGGTGGTCTATTCTACTTAACCGGATACCACACGGTGAGTCAACTTACCTTAGTCGTATTTTACGACACCTCGGTAAGAAAGAGAGTGGTCTATTCTACTTAACCGGATACCACACGGTGAGTCAACTTACCTTAGTCGCCTTTTACGACACCTCGGTAAGAATAGAGGGTGGTACTATTCTATTCAGCCGGATACCGGCGTAATTCTATAAATTAAATAATAAACGCTTTTATCAGATTTTTAATCAAAATTGCAAAAAAAACAACAAAAACCAACCTGCCGACTAACCTGGCAGGCTTCCAAATATGGCAAATTCTTGTTCACTTTATTGAACTGCTTCAAATCTGGCGGACAGTACAGAGACTTCGTGATGATGAGGAACAGCCTCTTCACCGGGAACACCACGCCCTGCTGCGCCTCGTATATGTTGATGTTCTCTTCGAAGCCCACGAAGCGGGCCCCATCGCTGGGTATTATGTGCATCAAGTAGCCCTCGAAGAAGCTAAACGCCATGCCGACACCATAATTGATGGTCAGATATTTCTTCTCCTGTGAATTTTGAATACAAAATTTGGATTGGATTTTTTTTTTCGAGTATATGCTGTTAGCCCTAACACGCCGTGTGGTATCCGGCTTGATAGAATAGTACCACCCTCATTTCTTACCGAGGTGTCGTAAAAGGCGACTAAGGTAAGTCGACCCGCCGTGTGGTACCCGGCTTAGTAGAATAGACCAACCTCAATTCTTACCGAGGTGTCGTAAAAGGCGACTAAGGTAAGTCGACCCGCCGTGTGGTACCCGGCTTAGTAGAATAGACCACCCTCATTTCTTACCGAGGTGTCGTAAAAGGCGACTAAGGTAAGTCGACCCGCCGTGTGGTACCCGGCTTAGTAGAATAGACCACCCTCATTTCTTACCGAGGTGTCGTAAAAGGCGACTAAGGTAAGTCGACCCGCCGTGTGGTACCCGGCTTAGTAGAATAGACCAGCCTCTTTCTTACCGTGTCGTAAAATACGACTAAGGTAAGTTGACGTCAGGCAGGCGGCTGGTCGTAAAATACGTAGCCAAATCATATGACAACATGTTTGTAACATGTTGTGCCGACTCCACTTAGAGTGGGATAAGGGCAGGAGGATGATGATGCTGTTAGCCCTAACGGCTTTTACAGCGTCATCAGGTGGATTGGATGGATGGATGAACAACTATAAATATAAATAATAAATAAATATATATAGGACACTTACACACACGGTCGTCCGTCCCCAAAGTAAGTAACTTAATTCTTGTGTTATGGACAGACAACTGGTCAATATATACTTATATATGTTTTAAATACATACTTACATACAAATATACACCTAGGCTCAAAGACCAACAAATTCATTCATAGAAAATGTTGGCCCTCGGCGGGAATCGAACCCGCAACCCGCAGAGCCGAAGGCAGGGTCACTACCCACTGCGCCAACGAGCCAGTCATGGCTCTCAATGGTCAACTATGGATTAACATCAGCAGGGAATCTCCAATCATCATCCCCTCACCCTTATACCACTCTAAGTAGGGTGCACAACATGTTGTCTCATGATTTGGCTACGTATTTTTCGAACGGCCGCCTGCCTGACGTCAACTTACTATACTCGTTTTACGACACCTCGGTAAGAAAGAGGGTGGTCTATTCTACTCAGCCGGATACCACACGGCGGGTCGACTTACCTTAGTCGCCTTTTGCGACACTTCGTTAAGAAATGAGGGTGGTCTATTCTGTACAGCCGGATACCACACGGTGAGTCAACCTACCTTAGTCGCCTTTTACGACATCTCGGTAAGAAATGAGGGTGGTCTATTCTACTCAACCGGATAGCACACGGCGGGTCAACTTACCTTAGTAACCTTTTGCGAAATCTCGAAAAGAAATGATGACGATCTATTCTACTCAATCGGATACCACATGGTAGGTCGACTTACCTTAGTCGCCTTTTACGACACCTCGGTAAGGAATGAGGGTGGTCTATTCTACTCAGCCGGATACCAGAATCAACTTACCTTAGCCGCCTTTTACGACACCTCGGTAAGTAATGAGGGTGGTTTATTCTACTCAATCGGATACCACACGGTTGATCGACTAACCTTAGTAGCCTTTTATGACACCTCGGTAAGAAAGAGGGTCTATTCTACTCAAACGGATACCATACTGCGGGTCAACTTACCTTAGTCACCTTTTGCGAAATCTCGAAAAGAAATGATGACGATCTATTCTACTCAATCGGATACCACATGGTAGGTCGACTTACCTTAGTCGCCTTTTACGACACCTCGGTAAGGAATGAGGCTGGTCTTTTCTACTCAGCCGGATACCAGAATCAACTTACCTTAGCCGCCTTTTACGACACCTCGGTAAGTAATGAGGGTGGTTTATTCTACTCAATCGGATACCACACGGTTGATCGACTAACCTTAGTAGCCTTTTACGACATCTCGGTAAGGAATGAGGGTGGTCTATTCTACTCAGCCATTCATTTAGTATATTACAAACAAAATACTTCATTTTTAATTGATTGCATTCTGTTCCTAGTTTAGTCACTAGTTTCGACACGTAAATTTTGTAACCCCTTTAAATCAAACGGAGCTGTGATAGCCCAGGGGTAACACCGTGCGACTTTTTCGAGAAGGTCACAGGTTCAAACCCGGGCAGACACCAATGAGATTTTCTGTTAAAACTTATGTGTCTTATTGATAATTGCAATTTATCGCACGCTTTTCGGTGAAGGAAAACATCGTGAGGAAACCTGCATATCTCTAGAGAATTCTGGAGATATGTGTAATCTACCAATCCGTATTAGAGCAGCATGGTAGGTCTTAGCTCCAAACCTTCTCTCCAAAAACGGATAGAAGAGGCCTATTCTCAGCAGTGGAATAGTAACAGGCCGCTATTTACTTATGGATATATGATTTTATACTCACCATTTCCGGATATTTAGTGATCAGGTATGCAAAAAACATAAACAGGAAGTCATCGCCAAGTACTTGCTGTTTAAAGTACATTACGACGGCAAACGACGCGGCGAATATTATAACATGCGTTTGGGAACGCTTCCATATACAGCGGATGTTTATTTTGCTCTGCTTTTGGAAAAAATTATAGACCAACTCGCATATTTCGTGGGACCCTTTTATCAACAATATGTATATAACGTAGCGAGCTGAAATATTACAAATAATAAAGAAAGGAAATATTTATCTTTGATATTTAAATGAGTTAATCTTGTATGTATATATATAAGATAAATAAATAAATGGGACACTTACACAAATGGCCGTCCGTCCCCAAAGTAAGTAACTTAATACTTGTGTTATGTTAGACAGACAACTGGTGAATATATACTTATATATTTTTAAATACATACTTAAATACAAATATACACCCAGACTCGAAGACCAACAAATTCATTTATTTATAGAAATTATTGGTCCTCGGCGGAAATCGAACCCGCGACCCGCGGAGCTGAAGGCAGGGTCGCTACCCACTGCGCCAACGGGCCAGTCATTCCGAAAATATATGTATTGTTAGGATCCAAAGTAGGATTTATAAAAAGAGAACAAAATTAATACATTTGTAACCAAACAAACAAAATGGCTGACGTGAACATATTAAATAACAGAGCTTTCGCACGCAAGTACTGATCGTGAAAGAGACCTCTGTTCTTGACCTGACCACTTATATACTCTAGATGAGAGGTAATTATGAAGTGTTGCTAGCAACAATAAATTAAAACACTGATTAAATATGTTGCTGTCTACACTGTATATATTTTCGGAATCTTGAAAACGGCTCCAAAGATTTTCCTGAAATTCAGCATGTAGGGGATTTTGGGGCAGAAAGATCGATCTAGCTAGTTTTATGTAAAAAAAAATCGTTATATTCCTGAATTAAATTTTTGCCACAAACTGTCAAGTCAGCGTAGCTTATTCGGGGAACGGGCAGTCTCGAGAAATGTAAATACCTAGGACTAGGATCGATAACTATATAATATATTTATTTTTAAGTTTTTTTTTATTTTATAAAAAATTACCACCCAGATATTAAGTATTATTGTGCAAAAAGAATGATGCTCGATATAAACCGCCCCACGTAATTGATACAATTTTCACTATTTAGTTCAATGTGGTATAAAATTTGTTTCCGGCGTGTGGTATCCGGCTGAGTGAAATAGACCACCCGTATTACTTACAGAGATGTTATAAAAGACGACTACAAGGTGACTCATCGTATGGTATCCGGTTGAATAGGATAGACCACCCTTTACCTTACCGAGGTATCGTAAAAGACGACTAAGATAAGATGACGTCAGGCAGGCCATCGGTCGCGAAACAACTAGCCAAATCATATGACAACATGTTTATAACATGTAGTGCCGATCCCACTTAGAGTGGGAAAAGGGCAGGAGGATGAAAACACTTACAGAAAACACTTACCCACAAAAAAGGCCCAATTGTTCACATTTTCAACATGTATACTCTGAGAGCCTAAAACCAAAAAGCATAGAATAAAAAACATGGATACTAACATCCACACGCGGCTTGCTTCATAACTGTTATATATACCCGCCATTACAGCCCACAAATAATATTTACTATATATTAATATGTTTAAACAAAATTACGCGACGTCACTAAACAAATCTTAGATATAATATGACTACGAGTTGTAAACCTTTAAATATATTTAAAGGTTGGTCGGACTTTATGAATATAAGCTGATTAATCAGGGCTGCCATGTTTTAGAAAATTTATTGTTTTATTGTATTATTTATACAATAAAACTTCTTTGTTTGGATCCTCGATAAAAAGAATTAAATAATACCCAGAACTTCAGAAAATTCGTAGATCGTTTGTGGGCTTCGGTATACATTTTTATAATAAAACTAGCGGCCTGCCCCTGCTTCGCACGGGTATAAAATATATATCCCATGTCAGTCAGTGTAAAAAAAATGATTAAAATCGATCCAGTAGTTTTGATTTATTCATTACTGTCCGTAGCCCGCAAGCGTTAAATTTGGAGAAAAACAATTTCCTCTCCCTATACCAAGACGATTTCCTGCTATCTTTGGAATATCTAAACTCATATTTTACACATACACAGTACATTTTTACTTATTACTTAATTACAGAATGTCTTTAAACAAACTCTTAAAAGATTCGAAGTGCTATAGGATGAAGCGCGGCGTCCTCACGGCATTTTAAATCTGTAATATCTCCGAAAATGTTTACTTAAATTACATGCTGTAAACGGCCATATTGATCTATATTAAATCAATAATTTATTTAAGGTACTTAATTGGATAAGGATTAATGTTGTATTGTATAAAAATTGCTTTGAACATAAGGCATTATTTTTTGTCATTTATTTAAATGACAAAAAATGCTATAGTGGGTTATCCATAAGAGATAGACATATACCATCGCGGACTTTTTTGTAGACCTTTTCAAGATGTACAAATACTTAGTACATTATTTTGATAAATCTCGTAGGGTTTAGCCTGCGTTTGCAATGTAAGCGGAAAAAAATGTAATTATTTATAGAAACCTCAAAAATTACAGTATTTCTCTACTCCATATTGAATGTTATTAAACGTACAAACCTTCCTTTGGAATCACTCTATCTATTAAAAAAACCGCATCAAAATCTTTTGCGTAGTTTTAAAGTTTTATGCGTACATAGGGATATAGGGACTTGGTTTTATAATATGTAGTGATTCCACAATCTATTTTGGACTTGCCTTTACACAAGTTCAAAAAAGCAATTAAAAATGCAATTATTCATGAAGCTTACTATACTGTTGAGGACTATGTTGATGTTAAGAAAGCTTGGATTTAAATTGCGACCAGGTACGCACTAGATTATATTGTAATTTTTTCAATTTGTTCTTAATTAATTAAGCTATTATAATAGTATGATTATATGCGATTTTTATTTTTTGTTTAATCTACTATTAGTATAATCCTACACTGGACGCCGTGTGGTATCCGGTTGAGTAGAATTGACAAACCTCATTTCTTACCCAGGTGTCGTAAAATGCGACTAAGGTAAGTTGACCTACCGTGTGGTATCCGGTTTAGTAGAATAGACCATCCTCTTTCTTACCGAGGTGTCGTAAAATACGACTCAGGTAAGTTGACGTCAGGCAGGTGGCCGGTCGTAAAAATGCAGCCAAATCATGTGACAGCATGTTTATGACATGTTGTGCCGACCCCACTTAGAGTGGGATAAGGGCAGGAGGATGATGATGATGATGATGGTATAATCGGAATATAAGGAAGGAATATATCGGAAAATTCTCAACAGACTTCTTTCAATATAATCATAGACAACCCTAACTATTTTTTTTATTAATTTCGCGCTCTAAAACACTTATCGCTAATTCTCTGAATAAACAAGGGAAGCATCAAATAGGCCATTGTTTAAAACGAATTGACATGGGAGACATAGTGCGATGTTATTGTTTATGGTATTTTTGAATAATAATTTTTGAACTATAGTTACCGTGAAAGAGCTGTGATTGTCAAAACTCTGAGACTGTGTGACTCTTTCAAGTCACAAGTTCAAACCCTGGGCAGGCACCCATGAGTTTTTCTATTGAAAGAGCTTATTTAAATAAAGATTATTTTGATTTTGATTTGATTCGAAAAAGGAAGACATCGTTAGGAAACCTGCATATCTCTATAGAAGTCTAGGGTTATGTGTAACCTACTCATCCATTTTACCAAGTTATCAAACAACTTTCCGAACCAGTAGTAGAGTTGACGATTCAAATACAATTATACAAGTTTTTTTTTCAATTTTTCGCCTTTACGATTTTGTCGTGGAGCCTCTCTTGACCATGCTTCGGTTACGAGGCGCTACGATTTTTAAGATTGTCGTAGTGAATGTGTGTAGTATGCTGTTGGTGGTGGCGTCTTGAAATATGTGCGGTAACGAATCTTGCATGTATAAGGTATAAGAACGGTTTTGCTTCCTACACTTAACATTACAAAGATTTTCTTAATCAACATGGATTAAAGCAAAGTATTTCTATCCAAAGTCTTGTTTACAAGTTTACTTGAACATTTTAAATTTGTATTTATTTATTTGATTTCATAATAATATTATAAATGTTTCTGTCTTTCTGTCAGTCTATCTATTACATTTTCAAAGCTGATGCAGTAGTGCAATATAGATGAAATATAAACCAATCGGAGCAATTATATATAGGACTAGCAATCGTCAGCGGCTCCGCAACCGTGGAAAGATTAAAACCGTAATATAGTATTTTGACAACCATAAAAATGGTTAAAGTGGGTTAACTTTAAAACCTAGATATATGTTGTCACGAACTTATTTAGAACTTTTAGAGGGGAACAATTTTGTAATACATGATTTTTGAATAACTATCACCGTTTACTCAGCACACGCAAGGAAAGCTTTAAATTTCATTGTTTTCATAATATTTTTTATAGCTGCTCCTTTCCTAATAATCACAGCGTGATGTTATATATCCTATAGCCTTCCTCGATAAATGAACTATCCTACACTGAAAGAATTTCTAAAGAATCTGTCCAGTTGTTCCTGAGATTAGCGTGTTCAAACAAACAAACAAACTCTTTACCTTTATATATTAAGTATAGATAATAATTTACGAGTCGATAAAAATCAAGAATGGCAGCTTCATCCTATGTCAAAAAGCAGTAGGAAGACTCAAGACAAGATGGAATGAAGTAGTGATAAAAGATAAGAGTGTATGCAAAGTCACTGATGACCGAGCAAAGTGGAAGAATAGCGTAAGGAAAGCTGACCCCTCCAAGCAATTACCAAGCTATGAATCACTGGAGAGAGAGAGTTGGAACTTTAAAAATGCACTTATACAATGGCAACGAAGACACTGCAAAAGTATAAACTGTGCTGCAGATGTCAACACCTGCCTCGTTAAAATTCAACAATAAACAGTGTTCCAAATGATAACTAAACTAAATTATGTTAAAGTTAAAGAATATTTAAATATTTATAAAATTTATAAGTTATATTTATTTAAAATTATAAGTTATATATATTATATAAGTTTATATTATAAATAAGTATTATAAGTCAGTTTTTTTTTATTATATTTATTAAACTCTGCGTGTGTGTGCCTGCGTGGATGTGTATGTGTGTCTATGTGTTTGGTATGGCTGTGTTAAGTCAGTAAGAGAGTAAACAGTGAGTGTGCAATTGTTAATAGTTTTTCGGTCTTATCATATGATGGGTGCCCAATGTTAGAAATATCATAATAAAATAAACTTACCAAAAGAAATTGCTACAGCAAACAGAATTTGTAAAGAGTATATATAAAGTTTTCCATTTTGGGTCATCCTGGAATGTTTTATTTTAATTAAATAAAAAAAAATTAAAAAACTTTTTAAAATATCTTCAATTTGATATAGGAAATTACTTTATTAATGTTTTACTTTACAAAAATTTAATGTACAGTTATTCTCTCTTTTGCAATAAAGAATTAGCGCTTTAGCCCACCATTCAACTCAAATGCAGTTTTGCAAAATACACATATAGCAATATTTCAGAGATTTTCACACTTCCTAAAAATTATACTTCTACTTCTTTGGAAGAGTAACATAGAGTGGGGGGCTGTAGTAGGGTCTGACACAAGGTCTGAGTCCAGTATCACTTTGACCATTACTGATCTATTGTGATTACCACTGCTTACAGTTTGCTGGCCATACCTATATTCTCCAAGAATTGCAGGATAACAATTATCAAACAAAGGTAAATTTACAAGCTATTGATATTTCTTTAAAAACATTTATCATGGCTGACAAAAGATTATAATTTATTTGAGGTGTAATTTGCTTATATAGTATCCTAATGTTACTATTATACTATTAATATACTATATTAATCAATCAATTTATTTAAAAAAATAATTAATTAATCTAAATCAGTGCTAATATTATTTATAAAGATCTGTAGATATTATACTTAATAATTTTTAAAGCATTAAACAACTGTTTATTTTGGGAATATGAAAAACTGACTTATACTTGGTATTTTAACCTTAAAATTGATGCGATATAATGAAAACCTAAACTAACTCTAGGATAATAAATAATTCGCAAAAGTTCGCGTTCGCGTTAAAGAAATAGTTAAGTATTTAATTGTCATTTAATACAAGGTAATTTTAAGCATATAGACTTACGTCAAACAAAAAACTTAATAAAACTATTAAAACATAATAGTTTAAAAATAAATAAATAGGTATTCGTATATTAATGTACAAGATATGCAGGTTATATTTTCAATTTACAAACATATAACATATTAGCATTTGGCATAATAAATCAGTGCTGCCATGTCTAAAATATGTATCACTGTCACATTGTTTCGATTATTTTTAAAATTGTTAAAAATGTATCATCTATCGATCGCAACATCGATTTTTTTATTAGTCGATTTTATAAACAAAAAAATGAATTTTTGAATAATGTATTGCGTTTCCGGGTGTCCGGTACGCAATAGAACCGAAGGTATTTAATGATATGACGTGACGAACAACAAATGGATATTTAATTGACTACACGCTAATAACAGATTAAAGTATATGAGAGTAAAAACAAAGAAAAATACCTAAGCTTATATAAAACATATTTTAACGGGGGCAGTGAAATTAGGAAATATATTGTCACATAATGTTTCCTATATCCCTATTTCGTATAACATTTTAATTTATCCATAACTCACGTACAAGTTATTTAAAACTATTTGATTATTAAAAAAAACGATTATTATAAAAAAGATTATTTTTTCACATCACTACTACGAAGAATGACTTTACTAATGAAAAATAAAATAAACTTTACAAACTTTTTAAACATTATTGTTTTTGAAGGTATAATAATAACGTAAAAAATCTTTCTTGCTTGAAATTCTACACCCAAACTACCTTAGTTCGAATTGATATCAACCGATAGACGCCAGCTCAATAAGATGTGTTTGAATAATTTTACTAGGAGTTCTACTTGTATTTATTTGTCTTGAAAATGGTTGTTTGCAAATTTTTCCAACAAGGCAATTGCCGTTACGGAAACAACTGCAGATTTGAACATATATACGGATCCAAATATTCATATCGAGGTTAGTTTTATATATTTATTTATGCCTCAATTTGAGATGGTATGTTACAAATCGTTTATACGTGTAATTAATCTATTTTTTACCGTTTCAGCGCCACAGTTGCAATCAACAAGAGATGTACATGATAACTACAGTACAAATTCATCCGAATTGGGATTAAAGAACTCAGCGTCTTCTTTATTCAGGAGTGCTGTACAAAATTCATCCTCATACCAAAATGCACCCTATCAAAATTCATCTAACCACACATTTATACAAAGCCAACCTGTAAGGCCTTCGGTATTCGAGAGATTAGGGCCACAGATTAATGTTACCAGTAATCAAAATAATCAAGCAAAATCAATTTTCGCCCAAGCTAACAAAAATGTGTTTGGTCCAACACAACCTGCAGCAAATGTGTTTCAAACTCAAAGTAATGCCAAGTCACTGTTTGCTCAAGCCAGTCAGAGTATGTTTGGTCAAAACCAGTCACCCAATGAATACTTTGTAACAGAACCACTGAAAACACTTCCTTATACAAGTAATACTGCAAATGTTTTCCAAAGAAATAATAGCCCTTCAAATTTCTTTGGTACAACTGTTGATGAAGCCCAGAGTAATGATTATGGTATATACAGTAAAATGGAAGACCTGTCTCAAAGTGATATTGAAGCTTTTCGAAGTGCAAACTTTAAGTTAGGTTTCATACCAGAGCTCCCACCACCCATTGAACTTTGTTAATAAGTGATGACGTAATGTATCTTAGTTAATACATTGTAATGAGAATATAAGAATAATATATAGAATTAGGTGTTACTTTGCGGAGTTCCATCATACAAAAGTAATGAGAATATAAGAAATAAATGATTTTATGATTTATCAAATACTGGTTAAATTAACTTTATGGAATATAGGAATATTACTCATAAGTTGTTTTGTAGTAATGTTAATATTATTTGAGTATAGTCCACAGTTACATAGGGATAATGACAAAATAATAATATTGTAACTCTATGTATTATGGAACACCAAAAGTAACTTTTAAATTCTATTGAAGTGTTAATAAAATATAAGAAATTGCCATGTATTTATGTTAAAATTATGTGAATCTTTTTAAAGTTAATTTTAAATAAAAACTAAGCAGTGTCTATGGGTTATAAATATATGTGTGCATTGTAACAATTTTGTCACATTACTTTTCCCAAATGAGTTAAGAAATATAACTTAAAAATTAAAAACAGTATTTTTTTTGCATTGCAACAATTTTCTCCTAAGATTGAATTAATATATAAATTATATTAAGTGACATAAATAAAGCACAATCATTTTGTCTTATATTTAATGTGAAATATATTTTACAATTATTATCACTAAGTAACCTATTTTTACAACTTACATCAATCCTTTATTTTTTTTTAAATCATATCAATTATCTATTTCCCCTAAATATATTTGTTTATCACTAGATGCTGACAGCACAATGGGTTCAGAACGATGGAAGTTGACATCGTTAACTGAACCATTGTGTCCAGGTAGCTTGTACAGTACTCTGCGCGAGGTTGTGTCCCAGATGTACAGGAACCTGTCTGATGAACCAGCAGCTACCTGTAATTTAAAATATATATTTTTATATATTTGATCTTCTTACACATTAAAAAAGAATGTTGGATATACTTAGTCCAGTCTTTTGTTTTTTGTTATAATTCACTACAACATACCCTTTCCATCAAATGTTTAGTAATGGGACAGTAAACAAACTAAAAACAATATCACTACACAAACACACATGTGTTTTATAATCTTATCCAGTTGTCACTGTCGTCCAGAAACGGTAGGATGTCACTGATTTGTATGTTTCGAATATTCTTAGCCCAAATTATTTTAAAATTAATTTAAGATCGGTACCACCCTGTATAGCTTCAAGCTGTCTGTGAATCATGTTTACATTGTGTATCATGTCTGGCTGTGTATCACATACTATTTGGTTTTTGGGCCCACAGGTCTCATGTCCCACGTATGATAATGTATCATGTACTTATGCATACCTTAGAGCCGTCTGGTGACCAGGCACACCTCAGCAGGTTCTTCTCGAAGTTATGCTGGTGGCCAGACATCAGCTTGACACAGCGTTCCGACGGAGCAAACGGCCTCACGTCCCATATCCTCAGCGTGTTGTCCATAGAGTTGGAGAGCAAGTACGATCCGTCGTATGACAGCGACATACCTGTTGATATCACATTGGCGAAACCATAGAGATCTCTTTTAAGTTAGAGGCAAAGCTGAAATTGATTACTTTTATCATAGAATCCTATACCCAAACCGACTTACGTATTTTTCTAAGGTGCAAAACAGGAGCCGCAAACTTATGTCAGTTTCTACTTTGTCTATTATATTCAACCACTTTAACTTTGACCCACTTTAACCATTCTTATGGTTATGAAAAGAGTATATTACGGTTCTAATCTTTCCACGCGGGCGGAGCCGCTAGCGTGTGCTAGTATTGTAGAAAAAAGCCATTTGGAATACTAGCAATCGGTAGCGATCGGCAAGTAAAATATAATAGTATTTTGATAACCATAAAAATGGTTAAAGTGGGTTAACCTTAAGAGCTAGACGTATGCTATCGCGGACTTTTATTTAAAACTTTTAGAGTTGAACAATTTTGTAATACATGATTTTCGAATAACTATCACCGTTTATTCAGCGCACGCAAGGAAAGATTTAAATTTTGCTATGGCCTCCCTCGATGAATGGACTATCTTACACTGTAAGAATTTTTCAAATCGGTCTAGCAGTTTCTGAGATTAGCGCGTTCAAATAAACAAACAAACTCTTCAGCTTTATATATTAGTATAGATTATGTGTGTAGAATAATTTAAAATTCATAATTTCTCACCAGTTATTGTATCTGTGTGCCCTTTGATCTTGTAAGATATTTGGTTGTTCCTTATGTCCCAGACCTTTATAATATTATCGATGCCGCCGGATATGACTTTCTCAGCTGTATCACTGAACAGCACTGACGTCACAGGATATCCGCTGTCAAATGAGGCGATGGGGTTCCTTTTCCTCGCATCCCATAGTTTAATTGTGTTATCATCTGAAGCTGATACTAATAATTCTGGACCTCTTCTTGCACCTGTAATATAACTAACCTTTAGAAGAAATTAATACTAACATTGTAGAAGTGAAAGTCTGTCTGTTCTACACGCTTAGGTGGCTAATCTGGGAGAAATGTTATATTTATATAATAGTCTACCTAGTAGTAGTACCTGGTAGTAGTACCTAGTAGTAGTACCTAGTAGTAGTACCTGTCTTATTGAGCCTTGCTTAGTAATTTTTGCAAAGATATTAAAAAATCCAATTAAAAAAGAAAGAAAGTGTTGATGACTATTTTACGTTTTAAATAAAAGATACAGAATGGGCGAATGACCGTACCCCATTCCATTCCAATTCGTATGTAATGCATAACCTTGACTGAGATACTAAAGTGTGTGACAACAAGTACGAAGAAAACAAAATTGTGATGTTCTTGTTTTTTAAAAAAGTGTGTTACGTCAGGTCAGTGAACTATTACTAAAAAGTTAGACATCATTTAAACTATATTTATTTTGTTCAATAACGAGTGGCTTCGTTCGCGTGGACTGTCGTCGTGTCATAGGTCGTTGATAGATGACGCTTTTTAATGTCATCATATTTCTATTTAGTGAAGTAATTTAGCCACAGGGATTATTATATATTTTGTATAAAAGATACATAATATAGCAGGGTGAATGACCGTACTCTGTTCCTTTCGTATGTAATGCGTTACCTTAACCGAGAGACTGAAGCTCGGTAAACAAGGTACTAACATTAGTAGGATTTATTTATTTACCTGAAACAGAATTGACAAAGTTCGCATGACCCTTGAGCTTTTTGATCCTTGTGCCAGTTGGTACATCCCACACTGCAACTGTGTTGTCCGTTGCACACGTGTACATATGGGCGCCGTCTGGCGAAAAGCAGAGCTCCATGACGGCCCCCGTGTGACCCTTCATCACCATAACATTATCACACTGCCCGTACACATTCCAAAGATCTGGAATCATCAAATTTATTATTAACTTGAGAACCCCACATTTGATAAATAAATAACTTAATAAACAAATGACATTTGTGTACAGTATAATCTCACTAATCCGGCAATTCGATAGATCGACACGTACAATAATCGGCATAAGAAAACAGCATATTTGCCAAAGATATTATAATTAGTCGAAAAATGAGAGAAAAGGTTTTAAAGCAAGGACTGCAAGTTGCCCAAAAGCACACCTAAAATAAGGATTATTTTTAAACTATGTAATTACATATGTACATGTCAATTTAATATATTAAATACAATTTATTTCCTCTATGAAATGCTTTATTTTAATAATTACCTAACTTTTTCACTATAATCCAGTAATCAGAACATTCCAATAATCCGGCATCCTCTGGTTTTTAATAGAGCCGGATTAGTGAGTTTATACTGTATTTCCTATTTCGTGCTGCTACAGCCTTTCACACTACTAGTATAACATGCTATATTACTAGTATGTAGAAAAGAATATTGCAAAGAGTTCACTCTGAGAGCTAATCAACTTACATATTTGCCTATCAAAGCCAGCTGATGCCAAATGTTTGCCTTCAGGGTGAAACCGTGCTGTGAAAACTTCACCCTGGTGTCCTTCTAATAACATTATTGGAGCATAAAGATTCGATGTTCTTGGTACCTGAAATTTATCATAATAAAGTAATACAAAAAATTAGCATAATAAAGTAATAAATAGTATTAGCCATGTGGTGTCCGGCTGAGTAGAATAACCACCTTCATTTCTTATCGAGCTGTCATAAAAGCCGACTAAGGTAAGTTGACGTCAGGCTCGCTGGCGGTCGTAACCTACCTAGCCAAATCATGTGACAACATGTTTATAACATTTTGTGCAGACCCCAATTAGAGTGGGATAAGAGTAGGAGGATGAGGTTGAACAACTCTATTATAGAATCTTATACCCAAACCCATAAACGACTTACAAACTTTAGGAAGGCGCAAAACAGGAGCTGCTCGCTTATGTCGGTTCCTACTTTGTCTATTATATACATCACAATTATTTTATAATTGATTATATATTATAAAATTTCATTGCTAAAAACATATTGTTAAGCAAATAGAAGAATGCCTATATCCTTAAACTTTTCTGTGTATGTCCATTGGTTAATTAAATGACCAAGTTTATTTATTTTAATATTGTTAGTTGTTTTTAATTCCATACGGCTGAACCGATTTAAGCGAAATTTGAAACTTAGATAGAGTACACCTTGAAGGATGATATAAGCTATGTAAACTAAGTATTCTAGGGAAATTACTAGTCCGTAATAATTTCTAATATTATTGTAAATTCATCCTGAGCTTACCGACGAGGTTACTACAGCTTTTTCTCTGGTCCCGATGACTGATATTTCATGTCGAGTTTTTTTTGCCGGCACAATTGAATACTCTTCTCCTTTCCTTTTTATGTCCATGTCAGGCATTTTAACCAATTTATAATTAAAATTTGTTATAAGAATGACACAAGGCGACGCATATAAATTGTTTTGACCACAGACTACAGGAAAGTTTTGATTATGTTTGGATTATTCTATAATTCTAGTTAGCAGTCTGTCCTTATGACATACAGTAGGTAGTCTGTGTGACACGATATTTTGGTATATTCCCTATGATTCCTTTCTTTGTTACTTAGTCACTGTAAAATAGGAAACAAATTTTAAGACATATAACTACCTCAAACTATGCTACAGTAATTTTATCTAAACTGTTAGTATCAATAAATTCAAAGTGTTCTAAAAGACTAGTAGTTAGTGGCGAAATGAAAACAATGTAAATGTCATATGTCATAACAAATACATATTTCTAACCTACAATTTTCATATAACTCGTTATTAAAAATGTAAATTTTATTAAATAAACTTATTACTTAATAAACATATAGGCCTACACATGAGTTAAAATATGCCGAAATTACAACTGACATTGGCCATAATAAAGCCACACGCAGTAAAAAATCCAGTCGCACTTTCATATATAAGAAATGTAATCAAAAATACTTTTGTTGTAATTAAGACTAAAAGAATCATTTTAGACACTGAAGCAGCAGGGAATTTTTATAAAGAACATGTTGAGAAATTCTTTTACAATCGTTTAGTTACATTTATGGCCAGGTTAGTGTCTCAGGTAGTTAAGTTTATTTTCCTTTGTAATAATATACACTATGTTTAACAAATAGCATGAGCTTTCCAGCGACAGTAGAGCATAGTTTTTATTTTTTTAGTATCATTTATCGAAACTAAGAAATCTTATATGAATAAGTTACATAACTAAGCAGCTAATGATGACATATATATTTATGGTGTGGTTTTTTATATATGAGAATGATTAAGAAATTACAATATTGCTGTTCCAATTTCAGTGGCAGTATAGATTTACACATAATAGGTCATAGTGATGCTGTAGGGTTGTGGAGGAGTATTCTTGGGCCCACTAAAGTATACAAAGCTCAATTTCAAGAACCATATTGCTTAAGAGGCATGTTTGGTATTTCAGATACTAGGAATGTTGCTCATGGATCAGGTATTTATGTATTAATATTGTGTTGTACTTTCAAAACTAATGAGAATATAATTTTGCTATAATCCGCGATAAAAAAAAAATGTAATGATAAATGTAATGTAATGGTACTATTCGTTCATACCTGATACATGCAGAATTAACACAAATAGGAGGACATTAAAAAGCGTCATCTATTATCGACTTATTAACGACAACAGTCCATGCGGTCGCCGATATAAGCTAGGTTTTGTCATAAATCACTTCATCAAATCCAAAGTGTATGAAAAAATAACTTTGTAATTCCAGATTCAGAGGCATCAGCAGAGAGGGAGATCAAGTTTTTCTTCCCCGACTTCTCGTTCTACAACTGGCACAATAACGATGAAATGAGATATAGGAAGGGCCCTATTGTATTCAACAATCACCTCTTTCAACATGTTAGAAAATTATAGTCGCCTTTTACCTTTAAAACTTTTGTTATGCCTAATTTAAGAAATTAGGAATTTTGTTACCTGTGACATAGTCATTAAATTAGTATTAAATAATTTTGTTTAGCTCCTTTAATAAATTATTCCTAGTTTATTGAGGCAGTTTTAATGGACAAATCGATATTAATTTCCACTATTTCATTCAAACATCACATCCTTCATAATTCAAATATCATAATCATAAATTACCACAATTGACACAAGCCAAGAGGGGTGTGATATGTGAATTTAAGTTTACACAAGTTTATCTGCAGTGAAAATCAAAATAGCCAGTACCAGCTGAAGGAAGTGATGCACTTGAGGATGTTTACACAAAGACCTCCAATCTTCAGCAAAGTCAGAACGTCCAGAGAGACAGATATTACATTTTTTTAATAAAGTGCCTTTGAAAAGACTAAAGTTGTTCAATACATGCTAATATTGTACTGTTTAGGAGAGTGAATAAAAGGCTATGTAAACATTGTCCTCTACAAGATAAAATATGATTTTTCATCCTTGTGATAAAAAATAATTATATGTTGATATACATAAATTATATACATGTATATAATTATATATACAAAATATACATTGATTTACAATAATTAATACTTAATCATTGAGTTTCTTTTAATACTTACATTTAAAGTTGATCAAATTTAAAAAAAGTTTGTGTCAGTGTAAAATTTTGGTTAGTAGTATATTTAAAAATACAAGTACTTAAATGTAGCTGAGATAAGATTTTTTTTTTCTATCATGTTATTATTTTTGTCTTGATGCATTCCATATTTATCAAGAATCAATTTATATATAATCAAATTGTTGGTTGAGTCTGTGTGTATATTTGTATTTAAGTATGTATTTAAAAATTAAATATGTAGATATTTACCAGTTGTCTGTGACCCATAACACAAGTATTAAATTACTTATCCATATATTTATTTATAAAGATGTACTATATCCAGAAATCAAATTAGAGAATCAAATATAGCATGTATTTAAATTTCCAAAAGTAATACAATCACTGTAAACCATACAAATATATTGTTACAAGAGTCATACAATAATTATACTAAATTACAATTAACTTACACAACAGTACATCACAAGAATTTCACATTGTCACAATTGGTAACTATAAATTTTACAGAAATATACAAGTCATATGACATCAATTAAAAAAAACTCATTATTAGTAGTTATTCACTTTAAGAGATCAATTTTAGATTTTCTTAATAAACAAGTCAACACATTGCAATGGTTAAAGCAATAATTATATTACTGTATTTAAAAAATTTGAGCGGACATTTGTAAATTTATTCTGCATATATCGTCACAATCATAAGTACTTCATTCGCCTATTTTTACAAACACTTTAGGTCTTGAGAACACCTTGATGCCTTCTTCCAGCTTGGCGAGCTGTTTTTCGAGCTCCATCTTGCGGTTCCTCATACGTAATGTGTCTGTCTTCACTGGCATTTTGTTCAATTCACTAACCAACTCTGCAAAACCTGTTGTATTTGAAAGAGTACTTATTACAGTATTGTCAAATAAGGTTAGTAAAAACTATATGAAGCTTTTATAATAATTAATAAACGTTTAGTAAGGGTATTATAAGGTTTTGTGTTAACATTTCTAAAACTCATTATTGTCTGCTACCTCGATATTTAGGAGAAAAATAAGAGGTTTAGTTCATGCGCACTTGTGTGTTTAAGTAAATTTAATAAAGCAATGTGTTTGTCATCCCATTCCGAAATAAAACTGAATTTTTTATCCTTTATATGAACCGTGTGTATAAACTTGTGTTAAATTTCATAAATTTTGGTCCGTCGTGAAAGTACAAAGACTAACATTTCTAATATTATTATATATATAGCTGAATCGATATTTATATCCTTAAATAAGTTACATATACATACATATGTACTGTTTTAGGAAATTGTGGAATGCAATTTGACTTTTAATATCTAGTAGTAATATGTAGTAGTAGAATAATTTAGTATAAAAGTAAGTCTTTGATATATGATGCAGTTAAAATCCTAATCACTTACTGTTCCGAAGCATGCGTAATGTCTCTTTTTTCTCATTGTCAGGCAAGGTCACATGTCCAGGTGGACATAGCGTATTGTCTTCATTGGATTTTATATCTTCTGCTTCTTTGGCATTCTCTTTTCTCTCACGCAAGTATTTTGGTAGAACACCTTTTTGATAGCCTGTAAAAAAAATACAATTTCAATATCCAAAGACCACATTGTAAAATAAATAACAATTATTATAAATATTTTTAAAAAGATTCTCAGTAATAGAAAATTTATATAATTCAGATTCACTTATGACATAACAATTTTATTATTTTGCTAAAGAATTATATAAGTTATTATAAAAGGGGAACTTTGTAATTTGTTACTGGCGACAAGATGAAATCAGAATACAAATAAACTTGATAGCTTTAAGTAGTAATAAAAGATATTAATTATTAAACTCAGAAGGTATATTAATGAAAGTCATAAAAGCAAATATTCTGATGACAAAATTATTACATTCAAGTGTTTACATTATTTGAATTTAGTTTATTTTAAATATATTCATGACAATTCTTACCAGAAGGCAAGTAAGGATCCTTGTCCTTCCTTTCTAAGATAGCATTTAGTCGACTACGGTTTCTCTCCTCAAATATATCATCCCCAGCTCGTCGTGGAGAATGTGATAAAGGTGGAGGACTTCTGTGCCCACCAGAGTCTCCACTAGCTTTCATCTTTGCTTCATTATCATCTCCCTCTTTAGTGGGATACAGCATCGTTAGTTTAGTACTTTCAGCTAATTTATGGGCTAAATTTGATTCTATAGTTTGACATGCTATATCTCTTAATCGCCCAGATGAGTCGGATGATTTTGCATCGTCATACTGTGGTTCGTCTTGTTTAGTTAGACGCAATTCTTTCCTCTTCAAAAACTCAGCCATGTCACCTTTTTTTATTCGAATGTCGTTGTGCTTTTTGCGTGAATTCGAAGAAACCGTTTTTCCAACATTTAATGATACTTTTCCGCTTTTATTTGATGGTGATGACTTGACTTGACCCAGGGCATTTGCAGGAGTTATTGGAGTAGCAAGTCTTGGTGGATGGACGGCTTTCAATGTAAATTTAGGTTCTTTAGGTGATTTGCCCTGTATCAGCTTCAGTTGCTTCATGTTTTCTCTTATAAAATTCTTTTTTTGTTCTTTTTCTGTAATAATTGTTTAAGTAAATCATTAATTGTCAAATAACACAACAAATGATGTATTCACGCTTCCTTTTCATTAGGAAGTTATCAGTTTACGAATTAAGTAATTTTAAAACCAATAGTGCGAAGTTTTTGATGGTATGATGATGATAAAAAAGGTATAGGTAGTAAATTAAACATTTATTGGATATTACAGTCACAAATGGTTTTAGTTTATTCGGTTCATGAAACTGACTCGTTAAATAAACATTCTGGTATTCTTGTATAAGAAATTAATTTGTAAATACTTACTTGGTTCAGGAAATATACCTTTCAAAGTATACATTTTAATCGATAAAAATCACTGAGTACAAAAAATTCACACTCATCATTTAGCGTCCATTCTAAAGCTTTACACTTTTTAAGCAATATTAATTTCCCTCATTATACACTGAATATTTCAAGATAACTAATTAGACGTATTTTAATTTAATTCTCGTTCGGTTTTTGTCGCTTTTATTTTTTAAATAACCGTCAAATTGTTATACCATAGACAAAATGGTTTCTGGCCACTTTTGTTTTCAATTACATTTGAAATTATACGAAAAGAATATTTAATTTTTCAAATAATTAATTTGACTATTGGCTTCTTGTGTTGTGATATGCGCAATACCGAGCACGTTACAATGACGTAGTCATCTCCTAGGTGATTAATCTATAAACTGTCCAACCATTGATAAGCAAAAATAATTACGTTTATTATGAATTAATTATATATGTGTACATTTTAAATATTGGTATCCTTGTAATATATTTTTTTAACAATAAATTGTCTCATATATAGGTACCACCATAGATTACTTTGGGTACCACTAGTGTATGCGTTTCACTAAAATAGCATAATTAATGTACACATTATAAATTTAATAAAATTTAATTAATTTCTTAAAAATAGCTAAAATTTTATAAAATTAATTGGTCGTAACAAAATGAAAAAGATTTTTTTTAATAAAGACCTTTTTTAGTCAAACATTTGTATTTTAGTAAATATTATTTTTCTCTGTTTATGATGAATTTTGACACATCGTCAAATAACAAAAAGTTGTAATTTTGTTATAATCTAGTTGCCACTTTAATTATATCATATTTTTTGTAAATAAAATTTGAAATCATGACAAGTAGCGCAAGAGGATCTCCTATAACGGGCAAGTATAAATTATCGAGAAGGGGAAAAAAGTTACAGTTATCGGATGACCAAAGAACATTGATGGCTTTGCCAAGGGATGTTCCCGAACGAACATGGTAAAAAGTTACATGTACCTATGTACAGACATAAATTAATAATCGTACAATTATATACAATTATTTTCACTGGCAAAAATATGGCCAGTTAGTATTAAAATGTAACATACATTTTAATTTCATGATGTTAGTAATATGAATTTTCTTATCAAATATTAGATGATAACTCATTCTTTAGGGCTGAAATTCTTCAAAAAGAAGAAAACGATTTAATGATCTTTGATATACGTGAGGAGATAATAGAAGAAGCATTGAAGATCTGCTATCAGAAATATATGACGAAACAGAGTACGCTGTTTACAGTCTATTGTGCGTCTGAAGCTTGGCTGAAGCTTATTAATTGGTAATATCATGGTTTACCATAACAACAAAGCTCATAATGAGAATAAGAGGCCATAATGACTAAACCTTTTTACCTAACTTACCAATCTATATTACGACTCTTTTTTTTTAAGAACAGTTGTTGGAAATAGGTCAATTCAAACGACACCCAAATCAAACGATCTTTCGGCAGATGAATCTAGCGGATTCTTGCGAAATATTTGAAATCATATTTTTAGTTTTTAGCTCACCCAAACAAAAGATTCTTGCTGGTTCTTTAAAGTACTACCTTCTTGACCATTCACAAATATATGAAAAGATCTACTTGGATTAGAGGATATTTTGAATTTGAACTTAAATACGACATTTTTGGACCTGGGTTTATTACCTTAGTATCTTAGGAACTAAAGATCCATTAGGTTATCGTACTATGCATCGCCAAAATCCATTTACGCGTCGCGACTTTAGATTTATTACTTTATAATATGGGAACAGCGTGTTGCGAAGCTGAAGTGGCGATGGGCGATGTACATAGCGCGGAGAACCGATGGGCGTTGGGGGTCTCATGGTGTTGGAATGGCGACCCCGCGCTGTATAAAGCAGTGTCGGTAGACCCCCTTCGAGATTGACTGACGACCTCAAAAAGGTTGCGGGGAGCCGCTGAATTTAAGCGGCACTAAATCGTGTGTTGTGGAGATTCCATCAAGAGACCTATGTTCAGCAGTGGTCATCGATCGATTGAAAAAGAGAGGGAAAAGAGAATATTTAAGAATCTGTTTCAATAAGGTACTTTCTACGCCACGATCCTGGCGAAGACCCAAGCGCCTATCCACCCTGTTACATTCCAAAACGTAAGGAGTCATGGATACCAGACGAACTACCGGACCCGTCGCCCAAGGATACTTGGTGTAAGCAGGAGCTGAGCGTCCTTGAGGAGGTCCAAGAAGAAAGCATGAAGAAATGGCCGAGCAGTTCGTCAATCGAAATGCCTCACGTGGAAAGCATACCAGAGGAATATTGGTGACTTACATTCTCGCTTACATCAGCCTTTCATTGACCCATCGAATATATCTGCGTTCTTAAAGCGTTGTTTTTGATCTTGACGATTAAATAACGATGGTAGACACAAAAATAAATAATACACACATGATGATGTAGGTTGTGACTTCTGGCCTAATGTGACTAATTACAGTCATATTACTAGCCCTTTACTCCACAAGCAATGTTCCGGCATCAAAAAGGCAAGCTTAGGACAATGTTTCTTAACCCTATTAGAGCTTTTGTGCTCTATTTTTAATTTTGCGTCTTGACTAGTGAAACCGTAACTATCTTAAAACCTTAAGACTAAGAATTTTGTTAATACAGGTTGGTACTAACCATGCGACATTAATTTTAAACTAAGTTCATTTAGTGAAGTAATTTTGCTACAGTAATTAATTTACGTTTTAAATAAAAGATAGACGATATAGAAGGGTGAATGACCGTACCCCATTCCATTCCATTTCGAATGTTATGCATTACCTTGACCGAGAGACTTGTACGTACCAGTGCGAAGGAGACAGAACTATAATGTTAATATGTAACTTAGGTTCCCTGGTAAAGTCAATCTGCCAATGGACTACTCGCAATCATCCGAGGAAGCTACCAAGACGATATCTTACGTTAGTTTTTGATTTTTAAATATTTATCAAATAGAGATGGAAATAATAGGTAAATAATATTATTTACCTAGCGGATAATGTATGTAAATGTATATGTGTGCGTGCGTGTAAATGTATATATGTTTTGTTTATAATGTACTTATAAATTAGGAAATTTCATAGTAGGTAATTCTAATTCATAATGTTTGATATTTGCGTACCTTTTTTCTTTAATATAAATTGTCTCACTTCGTAGGTTAGCTGGCAGAGATCTCTGTGATAGGGATAAGTTGACCTTTGTACACTTTTTTTTACCAATAATGTTTTTTTTCCAATATTTTTTTATGGTACATAAATAAATAAATCTCTCTCTTTCTCTGTACTGTATGCGTTTCTTTATCTCTCAATGTGTCTACTGAATGTGTAAATACAGAGTTGTACTTAAACGTACTTATAAGATAACTTTAGCATAATTCAATCTTCTTAAATATCGTTGTAAAAAAATGTGTTTTCGAACAAAATAAATATAATTAAATTAAGATCTGGATTTGTTAGTAATCGTTGAATGACTTCGAGCGGCGAATAACGTTAGCAGCAGCGAGAGGTTTGAAGAAAAATAATTTTCACAAATAATTTATTTAAAATTAAAATTACGACTAAATTAAACCTACTTAAACTACCGTCTCAGTCGAGGCTAAATCTAATAATGATGGATTATCTTCATGTAACCAGTAAGATTTCCTTAGCTGATGCAATGCTGCAACAGCTTAACCCTAATTTCATTAGGAATTCATTTCATTAGGCTGCGACATCATCAACTTCCACACGTTTGGAGGCTGCGAAAACAGGAACGCAAACTCAGCAACTACCTCGTAACCAATTTACGTAACGTACGTTCGTAACGTACGTTACGTAAATTGGTAACGTACGTTCAAAAAATACGAGAAAACAATAACATTATTGTCTCCTTCGCATTTGTTGTCACACACTTTATTCTCTTGGTCAAGGTTATGCATTACATACGAATTTGAATATAATGGTACGGTCATTCACCTTTATATATCATCTATTTTTATTCAAAACGTAAAATAATTCATATTGCTAAATTACTTCACTAAATTAACTGATTTTTTTAATGTAGGTTGCTAAGTTGTATAGGTACTTGGAATTAAATTAATGGAATATGTCGGTACCACCGGTCGGCGTGAGAGTGAAAAGAGAGAGACTTTGTTTTTCGCCTGTGTATCCATGAGATATACGTATGAATGAACCACGTGTGTGTATATTTGTTTTATTTATTCACAGCTTATAAAACATCCATAAGCTTTAGGAATAATAATTAGAAAAGTGCTCCTTTGTAGGAGGAGTCGAGCTCCAGCAATTTGGTAGCAGAAAGCGAGGTATTACAGAATATCACCGATTACAGTTCCGAAGAGGTTTCTGCTAAGGTGAGTTTGAGACAAGTCCAAAGAGTCTCTAACTTTTCAAAAAGAATTTATTCAACTTGCAATATATGTATGTGAAAGTGGAATTTTGCAAGTTAAATTTGACCCACTTCCTGAGTGAAGGTGAAATCTTGCCAGTTAAATTTGACCCACACCCCGGGGTCCGGTTGAGCTGAAATTTTACATACTTCTCCGGTCCCGATGACAATGCATGTTTATGGTAAGCATGACCTGATGCTGCCAGGATTGGCTCCAGACGAGAGTCCTCAACGGTTAACAGTGGGGACATGAAACTGCTAGAAGCCTTTTAAAATTGACTTATTTAAATTTAATCGCCAAGGAATCAACGTTCAGCGCGTTGAAGACGACAACTCCTGTGAACGGATCCCTCCATGGTGCTGGTGACTCGACCGTAGACCGTTGGAAACCCAAGCGGAAACTCACTGACAAGAGCAAGCTTTTCAGTAAAGCTAGGTAGGTGTGTTTTTGGAAATTTGGCAGTTTTACTTTTGGTTGAGCTGTGGTAGCCTAGCGGTAACACCGTGCGACTCTTTCGAGAAAGTCACGGGTTCATACTAGGGCAGACACCAATGAGTTTTTCTGTTAAAACTTATGTGCCTAATTGATAATAGCAATTTATCACACACTTTTCGTTAAAGGAAAACATCGTGAGGAAACCTGCATATCTATAGAGAATTCTGGTGATATGTGTAACCTACAAATCCGCATTAGAGCAGCGTGGTCGGTCTTAGCTCTAATCCTTCTCACCAAAAACGGAGAGAAGAAGCCTATTCTCAGCACAGGGATAGTAATCGCAAAGCTTTGCGATTTGGTCGTGGAGTCTATCTCCTGATGATGCTTCGGTTGCGGGGCGAACGATTGTTGAGTTTGTGATAGCGAAAGTAGTGCTCGTGTATTGTGGTGGCGGTGGTGGAGGTTTGTGCATGTGTTTTGAAGAACCCTGCCTGTATCAGCTATGAAAACGGATTGTCCACTCTACATTTGGGCCATATATAAGAAAAAAAAAAAAAACATATATATATATATATATATATATATATATATATATATATATATATATATATATATATATATATATTCTATTTTACTTTATCGCGGATTATAGCAAAAGTACTTTTGGACATATTGTAAATGATGATCGTGTCTTCAGTATGCTCGGCAGATCGAAGGCGACGCTCCCACCTCTTGATGGAGACTCAAGGTCCAGGATCAGCATCATCTCAGACTGCCGACTCCGGAATTTGAGGTAAAGACGATCATGTCCAACGTCATTCTTTGTCAGGATTCTGCTTGTGTATATTTGTTGTAAGTAAGTAGCGGCCTGTTACTATCCCAGTGCTGGGCCTCCTCTCTCCGTTTTTGGAGAGAAGGATTGGAGCTACGCTACCACGCTGCTCCAATGCGGATTGGTAGGTTACATATATCCCTAGGATTTTCTAGAGATATGCGGGTTTCCTAACGATGTTTTCCTTCACCGAAATGCGTATGATAAATTGCAATTATAAATTTACACATAGGTTTGGTGTCTGCCCGGGTTTGAACCCATGATCGTTTCTAGAGATTCACACGGTGTTGTTGATAAAGACATGTCTTAAATTGCAGCATTTTATCAGTTGAATTGACGGTAAATATACTGGGTTGTATTGAATCTATGTAGGCAAGGGGTTTATTGTATAACTCCGTGGGAAAACAATATTGTGAACACGTGCACCGCACAAAAGGCACTTCAAAAGAATGACTTGTTTAGTTTCGAGTTCAACCCGTCCAATGACCCGCACTTTAACCTTAGTGGTCATATTTGTAGTCATAAAGGAACAAACTCGGGGGGAAGCAAAAAACTCGTAATACATCAATACAACGTATTATCCTGTGAATTCATTTATTGTGGACACTTGGGTATATTGCTTAGGGTTGACACGCATTTATATCCGCGACAGGGATAGCTGGAGCTTTATGCTAAAGTTTGTGTCGGACATAATGGGTGAGAAAGAAAGAGAAGAACGGGCTAGAAAGGCCGAGCAACAGATACCGGCTACGGTGAAGCAATCCCGACATGTGGTCCAGCCATAGAAGGAGGAGGACATGAGGAGGGGTTTTAGTCCGTGGGAGTCGGACACTCCCCTGTGGAAAAGTACGCAGGAAGTCCATAAAGGATTTTTGGAAAGAAGCTTTTACCCGCAACTTCGTTAGCGTGAACTTTTGTCGCGTGATAGATTGATAATAGATGGCGCTTTTCAATGTTATCCTATTCCTGTATAATTAACAGAATTAGTATAGCCTATATAAAATATTACATATCACTAACTGGTTAGGAAAAATATTGTTATTCAAATTCAAATCCAAAATATTCTTTATTCAAATAAACTTGTAAACAAGTGCTTTTGAATCGTCAACTCTACTGCTGGTTCGGAAAGCTGTTCCTACCGAGAAGAGCCAGCAAGAAACTCGGCGGTTGCTCTTTTAAAAAAATATAATTCTTAATATTATTTACATTAAGTCGTTACTGTCTTGTACAGGTTCAAAGAGAGCTATATCCACACATTCTTATCTTCCAAATAATCCTCAAGAGTATAGTAGGCTTTCTGTATCAGCCTCTTTTTAACAGTGTTTTTAAACTGCTGTAATGGCAGTGCTGAAATTGATTGCGGAATTTTACTATAGAATCTTATACCAAAACCCACAAACGAGTTACGCACTTTTGCAAGGCGCAAAGCAGGAACCGCAAGCTTATGTCGGTTCCTGCTTTGTCTATTGTATACATCACCTATCGTTTTATCGTTATATATATAAATATATGGTAAATTTATTATACGTATGTATGTATATATGTATGTAGAAATATTTATGTATTAGAATTTGTATACATTGCACCACCTACTTTATTACCCTAAAAGCCCAAAGGTTGCCTGGAAGAAATCGCTAGTTAGCGATAAGGCCGCCTTATTGTATCTGCGTTTTCTTTATAAAGTATATTGTATTTTTATGTGGTGCAATAAAGAATGTGCTATTCTATATGCACCCCGGTGTATAAGGAATAATTGTGTCAAATTTCATCTATATTGGTTCAGCGAATTTGCCGTGAAAGAGTAACAAATATACATCACTACTCACAAACTTTCGCTTTCCTTTCCTATCCTAATTATATTATAAATAATATAAATAAACATTATATAAACATATATTATAAATAATATTAATATTATAAATATAATTAGAATAGGATAGGATTTAACACGTGGACAAACAGTACCGCCTATAGCCGTCAAGATGGCCAACAGTAAAACAATAGTAAAACGCCCGTATACGTTCAAGTTTCTACTCATTTAAAATCAGTACGCCAGTAAAAAATTTCCCGCTTAAGTGCACAACGCATATTATTTAGGCATAAAAAAGAAGAAATAAAAGAAATAATTTATTCTGCAGACTGTAAAATATATGTTTTAAGTGACAGCCCTGGTATAGGTTGGATAGCCCAGGTGTGCGAGTTCAATGACCGGGCCGTCAATCGGGGAGTGAGATAAACGTTCATAATGCACGTGTGAGGAGTAGAGTGAAACGTGACGACCTAGTGGTCAGAGCGCGGCTCCTTTAACGGGGTGATTGCGGCTTCAAACCTCGTTCAAATATGTCTTTATAAAAATAATAGTATAATTAATATCTTTTATCTACACTGGTACTTGGACAACTTTTCGCGAAACCCATGTAGCGGGTTGTAAGAGCCGGAGTAATTGATCACCAGTCTATTGCTGAAGCCGGCAGGCAGGATCCGGGTCCGTAGCTGGCGGCAAGTCGCCTAGATCATAAGAACTGATTGAATCTTGCTAAATGTATGGATGTTATAGGCCTGTATTGCTGATCGGTACTTTAATTTTAATTGACTCCGATATGGAAATTATATGTCAGCTATATATGCCCATGATTAGGGATGTAACAGTACGCACTTTTGCAAGATTCACATAAGAAAGTAAGTAACGGCCTGTTTACTATCCCACTGCTGGACATAGGCCTCTTCTCTCCGTTTTTTTTTTGGAGAGAAGGATTGGAACTAAGACCTACCACGCTGCTCCAATGCGGATTGGTAGGTTTCACATATCACTAGAGGATTCTCTAAAGATATGCAGGTTTCCTCACGATGTTTTCCTTCACCGAAAAGCGTGCGATAAATTGCAATTATCAATAAGACACATAAGTTTTAATAGAAAAACTCATCGGTGTCTGCCCGGGTTTGAACCCATGATCTTATCTAGAGATTCACACGGCCGCACCGCTGGACTATCACACTATCAAGATTCACATGAGTACCATAAATTATAGTAATATTTATTCTGAAAAAGACAATAGAATACATAAAATAGTTTCATTCCTGCCGTTCACGTAAGGCGACCCTTGTTTACCGCCAAACTGTCCGAAAGCGTCGCGACCCTCGGCGACACTAAAAGCTTTTGTCCATACTGTGATGAATGGCTTGCGAATTACGGCCTACGTTTTCATTTGAGAAAGTGTTTGCCTGACCTCTGTGCCTTATGGTGTTAGGTATAATACACGTTGACATTAAAAGGGAAACTGTTTGGCTATTTAGTTTGATCGAACTTTTAAATGCTTCTTTGGTTAGAAATAATAATAGTATCTTTAATATTTAAATGAGTGATTTAATATTTAAATGAATGAATCTTGTATGTATATATATACACATATATATTTTCGGAAACGGCTCCAACGTTTTTCCGGAAATTCACCATTTAGGGGGTTGTGGAGGAGAAAAATCGATCGAGCTAGGTTTTATATAAAAAAATCGTTCTTTCCTTGTTTTTTTAAAAAACGTTATTTTTGGCATAAATTGTCAAGTCAGCGGTAGCTTATTTGGGGAACGGGCGGTCTCGGAGCCTCACCTACCTAATTATTTTTTTCTTTTTTTTTTAATTTTAATTTTATTTTGTAAAAAATTACTGAGCAAAGTTCGATCAACCGGGTACTTTTACTGTAATGAGCGATAAAGCAAACAGAAAATATATATAATGCTAAATGTAGAGTATACTATCCGTTTTCATAATTCATATGCTTCTAACCAACTTCTTTGGTATTTTTTTTCTTAATTTATGTATAGAAACCGGCTATACTCACGTGTTATTTTATCGGATGAGCCCGACTAGTTTCAAGCCCATACGGGGCTCTTATTCATGAGCTCTTTATGCGGCGTGAATTCCACTCACGATAGTTTAAATTCAAAATTTTTTTTTCTTATTTAAAATTTATACCCCATTAATTGTAACGCGACGTTCAATTGTTATTATAATCCCAACTAGCTTTTGCTTTTAGTAGCTTCTGTCACTCTCCAACCCTGCAAATATCTCCATCACAGAAATTGGATCAATCCGGGAAGAAGGAGAGAGATTTATCGTTTTCTCGAGTGCATAGTTTAATTATTTTAGTAAATAACCCGTAAATAACCGTATGACTTACATGAAATATATATTAAAATAGCTCAGTTAAATTTTTCCAATAAACGAAAAATGAAATATATCTAAACTTTCTTAAAATAACTTTTTGACTCGATTAAGTTAGCTAGCGGACAACAAATGCGTTCCAATCAAAGGGGAATCTATGAAAGTGGGGCAAAGGGACCCCATTCACAAATGCCCTAATTTCTAACTACCCACAATTCTTGGCGTGCTTTAGAAACGTTATGCGTGTTGTTACAAAGTTTAAATTAACACTTACAAAGTGCAAATACGGATTGGTTGAGGTAAAACGTGCGTTGAAATGTGATCCCATAGAATTTTGGAATTCAATGTAAAGTTATATTTAATGTGTGTAGTTTCGTTTGTCTGTAAAGTCGTTTATTTGAAAGTTGGTACTGTGATATGAATACAATATTCACTAATAACAATATTAAAGTCATTATTTGGATTTACTCGGTCGTAAGACCGAGCGACCAAAGTCCTACTAATCCTTCCTACTAATATTATAAATGCGAAAGCTTGTGAGTATGGATGTATGTTTGTTACTTTTTCACGGCGAATCCGCTAAACTAATATCGATGAAAATAGACACAATTATTCCTTATTCACCGAAGTAACATAAAGGATATAGAAATCCTGTTAATTCTACAGGAATAGGATGACATTGAAAAGCGCCATCTATTATCGACCTATCATGCGACAACAGTCCATGCTAGTTGTTCATAATATAATATAATGTTACTGAAGTTAAATTTTTCTTTAAATATTTTTATTTTCAATAGAGTTCTGGATGTTATGTTAAATGGCAATAAAAAAGATGGAAGAAAGAAGACTGAATACAAATGAGATGAGAATATTAATTGGATGTGTGGTGTGAAAGACTGGATAAAATACAAAATGAGTACATAGGAGAAATTCTGAAAGTTGCGCCCTTTCAAGAAAAAACGAGAAGTGGAAGATTAAGATGATATGGACATATAATGAGTTGGGATGGAAATCATGTGACCAAACGAGTGTTAAATATGAATGTGGATGGATATGTGACTTGAGGGAGGCCTAAAAAGTAGGTGTGGAATATATGTGAGGAGTCACTCAATGGACGAATGATAGGAAAGAATGAAAGAGGAAAACATGTTATTCCGACCCAACTTAAGAGTGGGATAAGGGTTGGAGAATGAGAATAATGATGTGTTCAATTTAACTCGTACTTGCCCTTTTTCGTAGTGTACGAGTATTTACGGAGATTTATAGTGTACAAGTGGCTTTGGAATATTTGTTCTTAAAGAGTGCGTACCACTAGGTGGTCCTGCCATAGAGATAGTTGGAAACTCCGCAGAAGATCATCTGCAGGGTGTTAGGAAGTAACGAAATACGACTCCTCTTAAGAACAAAGAAATCCTCCTCCCCAATAGGCCAACAGACGACCAGCACTGTCAGATAACATCCGATTTACTCATCAAAAAACTCATTGTTTTTTTCTCTTTATACCGTTTCATATTTCATGATGCACGAGAGTTCAAGAAACTAATAAATTCAGTCACCAATCGCTTAATTTTTTCTGTCATGCACTCGTTTGTATAATCGTTGAGAAATTATACAGTTCAAATCGGGAACTGAACCTGGGGTGGGTGAATTAAGAGGGCGTTTACCTGGTGGTATTGACTGGGGAATCTCTGGAGATGGATGTTTGTGACGTCATAGGGATATACCGATTATAAATCCCGAAAGAACAAAAAAGATATGGACTCGATTGTTCGCAATGTTTAATGTTGGCAATCTTCTGAAACATGATAAAATAGGGTGAAGATTTCATTAGATACTATTTCATTTCATTCATTGACATGTAGTGGAGGCTTGAGTCGTTACCCCAATACTAGGGTTCGTGATCTTTTTATAAAAACAGTTTGTCCTTGATAATGGTCTTCCATATGTTCCTGCTTTCGGCCACGTGGATGACCTCGGAGACTGTCGTATTGAGTGTGGTGCGGATCTGGTCTGACCAGCGCATAGGGCTACATCCTCTCGCTCTCTTGCCATCGACCTTGCCGGTGACAATGAGTTTCTGCAGCACCGCACACAGTGGGGGTAAATGTTTCTATTTTACCAGCAGCTGGTTTTAGCCAACTTGGTAATCATTCATGTACATTTTCATGGGTTTGTTTTGTTTTCATGGTTGTACATTCAAGTTCAAAATATTGTTTATTCAACTGTACTGTGCAACTGATGGTGGAATAGGAATTCTATTATCACCAAGCGGTGATTATTATTGGCTGATGTTCAAAATGATAGGAATAGACGGGACAGTCAAAATATAAATAGTGATCTCAGTGATCATGCTGAAAGACCTATTTTTCTATCCAAATCATCATTATTAACGCTAATTAACCAACCAAAACAAGAAGTGATGGCTTCAATTGCTTGATTGCTTTAACGAGTGATTATAAATGTCTAATTGAACCAAAAATGTAATGCACTAGCTGTGCCAGCAGCTTTGCTTGCATTGAAATCAGTGTCACAATTTTTTCCCAAATTGAAATTTTGAACGTAAAAGTAGTTATCGTGAGTTAATTATAAGAGATTTTTGAATAACTTTCATCATTTACTTAGTGCACGCAAGGAAAGCTTTAAATTTTCGCAATATATTTTATTGCTGCTCCTCTCCAATTCATCTTAGTGTGATGTTGTATTGTCTATAGCCTTCCTCTATAAATGAACTATCTTAACTCAAATAATTTTTCAAATCGGTCCAGTAGTTCCTGAGATTAGCGCGTTCAAACAATCAAACTCTTCAGCTTTATATATTAATATTGATTTGATATTTTTGTATTAAATGATCGCGTAATTTTCTATACGAGTTTCTTAAACTGACAAAATGCTTTAGTCCACTTCAAATTGTGTATGCTGAATAATTTTAAATTTAAATTTATGAAAGAGGTTTAAAGGAAAATATGAAACTTTAATGTTTTTTTTGTACCTTTATTTTTTTAGAGCCCATAGAAACATTGTTATCCAATGGAATTCAGCGTGTTGATTTAATAGCCTTATTATTTATCCATTCATGTGGATCCGAACAGAGTCCCATTATGCATGGATGCTTGCTCCCCATCTGCAAGTCACCTTCGAATTTTCTGGTCAGCAACCGTGTCTGTGGGCACTGTTCTTATTTATTGGATGTATGGCGATACCAATTTAAATCAAATCCAACAGCGAGATTGTCATTACAGTACCTTAGTACGCCAACGCCCAACAATTCGTGCTATGCCTCGCAATTTTATAATACGACTAGGCATAGGCCTCCTCTCTCCTTTTCTGGAGAAAAGGGTTGGAGTTAAGACCTACCACGCTGCTCCAATGTGGATTTGTAGGTTACACAAATCTCATAAATTCTCTGGAGATATGCAGGTCTCCTCGGGTTAAGACACGAGTTTTAATAGAAAAACAGATTGGTGCCTGCCCGCGCAACTCGCGACCCTCCGGAAAAGAGTCACTCGGTCTCAACGCAGGGTTCTCACAGCTTTAATTGAGTAGTGTTCGAAGTTTATTACAGTAGAAACCGGCTTTACTCGGGTCTTATTCCATCGGAAACTATTCACGCCTCGATAACGCCGTATAAAGAGCTCATGAATAAGGGCCCTGGATGGGCTTCTAACTAGTCGGGCTAACGCAATAGCATAATACTTAATTATAGCATAGTTAATATAAACCAAGAGGGAGGAAGTTTTTCAATTTTTGTCTCATGTAAAGTACTAAGCATTTTGCTAACAATTTTAAGGTCGTCCTCCACCAACACTTTTCCTTGGAAAGAAGGACATATAGGTTATAACCACACTGCTAAATTGAAGTTCAATTTCAATTCGGGTAAAAATTATGTGACACTGAACTCCACGCGGGTAAATCTGCTAGTTGGTACAGCTAGTACTTAATAAAATCGTTAAGACAGAAGTTATATCCGAACAACTGGATATACCCATCAGCACCGCCCTATATCGAGCTGCCGATCGCAACTCCTGGAAACGGGCAGTTGACAATTTGACTAAGAGTCACGATCCTCAGTAATGAGGGAACGATAACGAAGAAGAAGAAGACAGAAGTTACAATAAAATTACTTTGTTGTAATCCGCGTTTGTTTAAGAGAATACATGCAATGCTACGTATCTTTGATAAGTGTGGCGGCTTATCCTGCATGTATGTAGTATGTGATTATTGCCTGCTTCATTACATTGCATGTCTCGTAACAAACGCGGATTTCAGCAAATCAATTTTATTGTAACTTCTGTACTATGGAGTTCCAAAGTAACGCCAGCTTCTATAAATCATTTAAAGTCTTAAGAGTCATGATTTCAGTATTCGATTTAATGTGAAACGTCCACTATCCTCAGCAACATTCTGATCTGTTCTTAGGTATCGACAAATGATTTCGAAATGAGCACCTTTTTGCAATTCTAAACGGCCCAAGGCTCTGGCTGTGGTGTCAACGTGCTCCAAACTAATTCGATCTTTCGATATTTTCCATACAAGTGTCGACAGATTCGTTTGTATTGATATATGCATCGTATTCATAAATTGATGGACAAAGAAAAAGATTGTGGCCTCTTGCTATAATTTATAGAAAAAGGTTTTATTATAATAAGCTGTGATAGCCAATAGGAATTGTAGTAAAAGGCGATTAAGGTAAGTTGACCGCCGTGTGGTGTTCGGCTGAGTAGAAGAGACCACCCTCATTTCTTATCAAGGTATCGTAAAAGGCGACTAAGATAGGTCGACCCGCCGTGAGTTATTCGATTGCGTTAAATAGACCACCCTCATTTCTTACCGAAATGTAATAAAAGGTGACTAAGGTAAATCGACCTGCCATGTCGTATCCGGTTGAGTAGATAAGACCACCCTCATTTCTTACCGAGGTGTCGTAAAAGACGATTAAGGTAAGTCGACGTCAGGTAGGCGGCCGGTCGTAAAATATTCGAATAGCTTTCATATTTTTTTATATTTTTAGTTAAATTCGCCGCCGCCATCTTGATTACCAGATATTATCTATTTTAGTCGATGATAACGACACGATGTTGTTCACAGATTGGACACGCAGTACGAGATAACGTCAGAGAAAATCGATACGCCGCCCGGGGAGATGGTTAAGCGGAAATGAGAATTTACCCGACATCGTACCGTAACAGTCGGAAATGTTGCCCTTGCGTTATACTGCCATTCTGTGAAAAACATTTTTTATGCCTTAAAAGTTATTTAAATAATTTAAATTTGGAACGTGTACCATTTTTTGTTACCGATACAATGATGTACTTACAAAAATTTCTATAAAATCGTAGCATAGAGTAATTCCACCTTATACTGTCATGTTATATAAAAAAAAAACAACGCCTTAGAAGTTATTAATTTAAATTTAGAACGCGTCGATTTGTTCGTGGTCGTTGCTACAGAGTAATTAAAAAAAACTTTCGTTCTTCCCTTCACAGAACATACTGTTTTAATCTTATTTCAGGAATAATTAGACTAGGTAATGAAATAATTGAGAAATTTAGAAACGTAGTCTATATATGCCAATATAAATTTTAATTTTCGATTAAGTTTCATGTTGGAGATCAGAAAATACAAAAAAAAACTCGTAGGAAAACATACCCTTTTTTGCTTTAGTGGGCCCTTGATTCAGAGTTCCCTAATTTGGCACTAATATATTGTCTATGATTATCATGAATCTATTCTGTTTGGAAACAATAGTAAAATAAATATAAATTATTATTTTTTAAAACATATTATGTACTGATTAAAAAAGTATACTAATATATGAAAGGAGGCTGAGCAGACATGATGGCATATGAAATTAATAATCAAAACTACGAAAAACTATATAAGTATATATTTTCATTTTCTACGTTAACTTGCTAATAATTATGGAAATACATTGCAAGAGACTATTGAATTTTGCAAAATTGGAAATATAAGTCACGAATCCTGGCTATTTTCTAAAGTAAAAAAATAATAATATTGATCGTATTAAATTTTCTATATATTTTATTTAATCAATTAAATCTAGTATTGATGTAATCGATAATTAATTATAAACCTTTATTTGTAATTAATGTTAATTATTAATAGTTAATTTTATGTAATTATAATTATTTTGATGTTTAATAAATAATCTGTGATGTTATATTGTTTTGTTTTTGCTGCCGCTCCTATTTATAAACAAGTAAAAAAAGCTTTTAGGAAATGTCATGCCCTGTTACTGTTGCCATATACTGTTATCCGTAGAGGAGCTCCCTCGTCTGGAGCCAACAATCCTGGATGCAGCATCAAGTTTATCATAAACATGGATATAAAATATTAGTAAAATTTCAGCTCAATTAGATACCGGGAATTGGGTTAAATTTAACTTGCAATATTCCATTTTCACATACAAACACGGCAAGTTGAATAAAAGCTTTTCAATAAACAATTTAAAACAACTATAAACACGCTTTTGCTTTAAAAAATGAACGAGTTAAGTTAACTTTTAAATAGGTTTTACAAGTCTTTAACAAAATTTCATGACTCTAATGTTAACCGTTGAGCAGTTTCCTCGTCTGGAGCCAATCCTGGCAACATCAGGTCATGCATAACATAAACATGCATTGTCAACGGGACAGTTCAGAAAAATTATTAAAATTTCAGCTTTCAAATTTACCTTGCATTGTAAATCAAATGGAATATTGGATTAGAATTGTAACCCAAATTTGCATACTGTGAGCAGTAGAATATGTTTGTACCTTATGTCCAGGTACACAGCTGCTGCTGTCAGGGATGGGGGCAATGCGCAAAACGTTATTATGTCCTGGCAACCAATAGCGTGATAGAGTACTATGAGGTTTTTAGTTCCTATGAGGCTGACATACCCGCCGCTCGTCCCCTTCAGACTGCGATACCTATAATGGCTTATTTAAATGTCAACATATTTGTATACCACCTATATTCTGGCAAATAAATGATTATTATTTCCAAGATTCCACCTCTACATACATACATGGCAAGTTGAATAAAAGCAAAAGCAAAGGCAAAGCTCCGTCATCCATAATTATTTTTCACTTTTAAAATTATTTCGCTTTCAAATCATGATTTACATGATTATGCGCATTTGAGGCACACAGAGTGGAAAATTGTAGTAGCATTTGGAGGTTATTTTATCTAAGCAATGACGGTTCAACTACTTAGGTTTAAAACATTCAACGGGCCTGGATAATAGAGGTTTGTTGTTTCTTTCTGTGACAGGTTTATATATATATTATTTTGTAGTCCTGGTTTAACTGTGTGGTATCCAACTGAGTAGAATAGACCACCCTCATTACATACTGACCGTAAAAGGCGACTAAGGTTAGTTGACCCACCTTGTGGTATCCCGTTAAGTAATATAAGACTACTCGTTAAGACAGTAACGACACTTCGGTAAGAAAAATGGTGGCCTCTTTCTTACCGAAGTGTCGTAAACTACGACTAAGGTAAGTTGACCGGTCGTAAAATACGTTGCCAAATCGTGTGACAACGTGTTTATAACATGTGCCGATCCCAATTAGAGTGGATTAAGGGCAGGAAGATGATGGTCACTAATGATGTACATATTATAGATACAGTATCTGAGAGATCGAGCCTAGCTTGGTAATTTTTCTAATGATACAAAAATGCAATAAAAAAATAAAATATAGAGAAAAAAAGAGCAAGTAAAAGGCGACTAAGGTAAGTTGATCCGCACTGTGGTATCCGGGTGAGTAGAATAGACCGCCCTCATAACTTACCAAGGTGTCGTAAAAGGCGACTAAGGTAAGTTAACGAATACCAAACCATAATCAACATATTAACTTGAGCTTTTTTCACAGAAATATATTCAGCTCAATTTTTCCAGTAAACACACAGCCTGTACAATTTTATTATGTGTATATACAAAAGCGGTTCAATTTACATGATTATGCGCATTTAGAGCGGCTATAAAATGGGATATTACGATGTGATGGGAAGCCCGTCGCTTGCCGACGTCTGTATTAACTTTACAATATCAAGAGAGATGTTTTTTTTATGTCAGGACAACCCATTATGGATCGTCACCGCCCGACGGGGACGAGCGGCGGGTATGTCGGACTCTCAGTGACTAAAAACCTGACAGTGCTCCACCACGCTGCTGGTGGCGGGGACAGGGTACCGTTGTACACATTACCTCCATCCCCGCCAGCAGCAATTCTCCAGTACCCCAGAGTGCGCCACCTCTGGGTCGGAACCTTTCTTAAAGTGGCCCCTGCATACGCTAACCAATGCACCAGATGCATGATGTATACATAGTGTTGATTGTTAATTTTTAATATTTAAATGAGTTAACCTTTTATGTATGTATATCAATATAGTTTCTGAATCTCGGAAGCGGCTCCAACGATTTACCTGAAATTCAGCACGCAGGAGGTTATGGGGGAGAAAAATCGATCTAGCTAGGTTTTATTTTAATAAAATCGTTTTATCCCTGTTTTTGGGCATTAAAAAATATAAAAATTTACAGTAAATATGTATATAAGACTATTTTTGCCGAAAACTGTCAAGTCAGCGTAGCTTAATCGGGAAACGGGTTGTCTCTAGAAATGAAAATACCTAGGATCGAGCCCACCTATTCAATTATTTTTTGATGTTTTTTTTAATTTTTAAAAAAATTACCGATTTCGGTCAACCAGAAATATTATTGAATTTTACAAAATGACTAAAGTATTATTGATAGGTTGAAAACAATATTATACATTTTAATGTCGCCTACAGTTATGATATTCGTTCGTATTGAGTATAAAAAGCTTTCATAAAAATTCCCGGAAGGTTCACAGTAAAAGCCGAGCCGGTATGAAATGAGCGCTTCCAAATAGTCGGCGTGTTATTCGAGCGGGATATGTGAGCCGGGAGCGCTCTGACGTGCGCAGGTATTTCGCATTTTTGCTCCAGCGATAAATGTGCTGGGACCATGGATTTTGGATTAAGTGGATTTCTTATTCGCCCTTTCGTCGGTTCGATGCAAATTTAAGACAAATACCACATCATCATACCCTTATCCCACTCTAAGTACGGGCACATGTCACATGATTTGGCTAGGTATTTTACGACCGGCCGACTGCCTGACGTTAACTTACCTTATTCTTTTTAAAAGAGCAACCGCCGAGTTTCTTGCTGACTCTTCTCGTTAGGAACAGCTTTCCGAACCAGCAGTAGAGTTGACGATTCAAAAGCACTTGTTTACAAGTTTATTTAAATAAAGAATATTTTGAATTTGAATTCGCCTTTAACGACACTTCGCAAGAAATAAGGGTGGTCTATTCTACTCAACCGTATTCTTGTCAAACAAGGTAAGTTAAGATAAGGCAAACATCACAACTTTACAAAAAATACTGTATTTTAAACTTTTTCAATAAAATAGAATAATTCACACTAAGTTATTGGATATCGTAATAAACGAAATACCGTAAACAACGACAAAGAGTAAATATTAAAAGGTCGATACATGAACAAGTCTGAAAATATTATTTATTTAAGTAAACTTGTAAACAAGTGCTTTTTATTCGTTGACTCTATTGCTAATGTGGACAATTACTTTGCAGAATTCTATAGTAAGAGAAGTGAAATTCAGGTAAATTTCGCGCTAAAATAACCAATATCATAAGATAGAGTGCTATGTAAAACCATAGGTCCAAATGCAACAAAATGAAAAATACATCAAAATAATTATTATTCAAAAAAGCTCTTTCAAGAACTTTTGAATCGTCAACGATGAATATTTCTTTATTTATTTATAAGGCTTACCAACTAGAAATCATATACGTTTGAAACTAATTTTAACATTCAATACATCATCTTTCCTATATGTTTCTAAATTATAGGTACGCACAACATTTATTTAACACTTCAAACAATAATTGATGTAAATTTTCGACTATATATACTTACTTTATGATCCTGAAAACTACAAACCTACAAAAATATATAAACTATTAGAGTAAAATGATCTAAAAAAATGTAAAAACGTAAAAAAAAATCAATATGATTAATGATAACAACTGGTTCGGAATGTTGCTCTTACCGAGAAGAATCAGAAAGAAACTCGGCGGTCAATCTTTTAAACATTTTCAATTTTACATTATTAAACCGTAGTCTTGTATGAAGCTGAAAGTATTATCAAATCCAGGGATTCATGCAGGCAGACATCAAACCAAAACCAAAATTTTCTTTATTCAAATAAACTTGTAAACGAGTGCTTTTGAATCGTCAACTCTACTGCTGGTTCGGAAAGCTGTTCTTACCGAGAAGAGCCAGCAAGAAACGCAGTTGCTCTTTTAAAAATAATACTTATAACTAGTTACATTAAGTAATTACTATCTTGTACAGGGTCGGACAGTAGCTATATCCACGCATTCTTATCATCTAAATAATCCAAAAGTAATGAGAATATTTTTTTGCTATAATCCGCGATAAAAGAAAATATATGTAATGCTAAATGTAGAGTTTACTATTCGTTCTCATACCTGATACATGCAGAATTTGTAAGAACTCATGCACTACCCGACACCGATGGCACAACAATACACAAGCACTGCACACATTTACCACCACAATCTCAACAATTGTTTCGCCCCGTAACCGAAGCATCGTCAGGAGAGCCAGAAGGAGATTGTGGTGGTGAATGTGTGCAGTGCTTGTGTATTGTTGTGCCATCGGTGTCGGGTAGTGCATGAGTTCTTACAAATTCTGCATGTATCAGGTATGAGAACGAATAGTAAACTCTACATTTAGCATTACATATATTTCCTTTTATCGCAGATTATAGTAAAATAATATTCTCATTACTTTTGTATTATGGACCTCCGCAAAGTAACGCCTAATTCAATAAATTATCTAAATAATCCTCAACAGTATAGATGGCTTTTTGTATCAGCCTCTCTTTAATAGTATTTTATACTGCTGTAATGGCAAAGCTCAAATTCATGCAATCGATCAATGTTGTCCTAATTCTAATTCAGCACTACATATCCACCTCACGTTACCTCGTGATTACGTAACGACCCCCATCAAGCCGGCACGTGTCGCTCCTGTATGTACGGAGACTATCATTTCATATCAGCCAATTTTTCTGTTCATCGGCCCGAAACTACACTTAACCGACGTGTGAGATATCAGTTATGTATTTATTTATTTCATAATAAGAATAATACAATTTACTAAGGTAAGTTTGCTTAGTTAGAAGTTAGCAATCGCAGATGGCAACCATAAATTCAAATTCATCATTGACCTGCCCTTATCCCACTCTAAGTCGTATTTCACTACTTCTCGGTATGAAATGAGGGTGCTTCTATTCTATTCAGCCGGATACCACACGATTCTTTTTTTAAGTAAAACAAAATTAATAATAACATTATTTTGCTATATTCGATAAAGTAAAATACGCCGTGTGGTAACCGGCTGAATAGTACCACCCTCATTTCTTACCGAGGTGTCGTAAAAGGCGACTAAGGTAAGTCGACCTGCCGTGTGGTATCCGGCTGAGTAGAATAGACCACCCTCATTTCTTACTGAGGTCTCGTAAATGGAGACTAAGGTAAGTTGACCCACCGTGTGGTATCCGCTGAGTAGAGTAGACCACCCTCATTTCTTACCGAGGTGTCGTAAAAGGCGACTAAGGTAAGTTGACCCACCGTGTGGTATCCGTTTTAGTAGAATAGACCACCCTCTTTCTTACCTAGGTGTCGTTAAATACGACAGGCAGGTGGCCGGTCGTAAAAACGCAGCCAAATCATGTGACAGAATGTTTATAACATGTTGTGCCGACCCCACTTAGAGTGGGATAAGGGCAGGAAGATTCGATAAAGTAAAATAGAAAATACATTAAATATTAAATGTAGAGTGGACTAAACGTTAGAAGATAGACGCAACGACAAAGTTGCGACAAATCGCTCTGCGATTTTGTCATGATGTCCTGATGATGAGTCGATTTAGTCATTACTGTATTGTGTAGGGTCAAACAGTATACTCAATCCACGCATTCTTATCAGCTTTCTTTATCAGCCTCCTTTTAACAGTGTTTTTAAGCTGCTGTAATTGCAAAGTTATTGCGGAATTTTATTATAGAATCTTATACCCAAACCTATAAACGGCTTACATACTTTTCCAAAGCGCAAAACAGGAGCCAAAAGTTTAAGTATTATTAACACAAGCGGTTTTTATTATATTAAAAAGATGTAAAAATAAATACATAGCTCTGTTAGAAAGTCCTCTCTTAAGTAGATATAGTAAAATACGGCCAGCTGTGTATTAATTACTTTATTTTACTTTATGATACATACAATTTAGTTTAAACAATGTCGTTCTCTCGCTTTTACGTATATTCGTTTTTTGACAGCTCGCGCAAGCATGGCCGCCTCTCTGCTTTTCCATAGTCTCCTCTATTATTTTGGGTGTAGTTATAGACAAATATACAAAGATGGGAATAGACAAATATTGGAATAGCTAACAGCTCTTTGTTAACAAACTTTCTTAACAAAGTGAACAACATATTTTCGGTTGAAGTGTAAACAATGAGTTACATATAGTAAACCAATATTATAGCGGTCAAATCGACGGCCTTTGATGATAGAATCAAAATGGACCTTCCCTTGTATTCCCCTAAACCTTTGATCTAGAAGAATAAAGATTTTATTCAATGCTTTTGCGGATAAATAAAGAGAACAGTTTTTTTGTTACATCGCTTTCATAAAATTTAACTAGCGGCCTGCCCCTGCTTCGCACGGGTATAAAATATATATCCCATGTCAGTCAGTGTAAAAAAAATGATTAAAATCGATCAGTAGTTTTGATTTATTCATTACTGCCCGTGGCCCGCAAGCGTTAAATTTAGAGAAAAACAATTTCCTTTCCCTATACCAAGAAGATTTCCTGCTATCTTTGGAATATCTAAATTCATATAGTACATTTTTACTTATTTACTTTTACATTTTCCCTATGTATTTTATTTTTACGATTAATTACAGAATGTCTTTAAACAAACTCTTGAAAGAGCGACATAGCTGCTAAAGTTGAAGTGTTATAGGGCGAAGCGCGGCGTCCTCACGGCATTTTAAATCTGTAATATCTCCGAAAATGTTCACTTAAATTACATGCTGTAAACGGCCATATTGATCTACAGAAACCTCAAAAATTACAGTATTTCTCTACTCAGTATTGAATGTTATTATACGTACAAACCTTCCTCTGGAATCACTCTATCTATTAAAAAAAACCGCATCAAAATCTGTTGCGTAGTTTTAAAGTTTTATGCGTACATAGGGAAATATGGACTTTGTTTTATAATATGTAGTGAAGAATTAGGCGTTACTTTGCGGAAATCCATAATACAAAAGTTATAAAGACTGTTGCTATATTCCGCGATAAAGTAAATAATATATATAATACTAAATGTAGAGTGTACGTTTTCATACCCGATACATGCAGGATTTGCAAAGCGCTTTTGTCGTGGAGTTTGCTGATGATGCTTCGGTTGCGGGGCGAAACGACGAGTTTGTGATAGCGAATGTGTGTAGTGCTTGTGTATGGTGGTGTCGGTGGTGGAGGTTTGTGCAAGTGTTTTTAAGAATCCTGCATGTATCGAGTATGAAAACGGATTGTCCACTCTACATTTAGCATTATATATATTTTCTATTTTACTTCATCGCGGATTATAGCAAAATAATTTTATTATTACATTTTGTAACGGCTTTTTAATAAAAGGTCGTGATCCTTATCCCACTCTAATTGGGGTCGGCACAACATGTTACAAACATGTTGTCATACGATTTTGCTACGTATTTTACGACCGGCCGCCTGCCTGACGTCAACTTACTTTAGTCGTATTTTACAATACCTCGGTAAGAGAGAGGGTGGTCTATTCTACTAAACCGGATACCACACGGTGGGTCAACTTACCTTAGTCGCCTTTTACGACACCTCAGTAAGAAATGAGGGTTGTCTATTCTACTCAGCCGGATACCACACGGTGAGTCAATTTACCTTAGTGTCCTTTTACGACACCTCAGTAAGAAATGAGGATGGTCTATTCTACTTAGCCGGATACCACACGGCGGTCAGCTTACCTTAGTATCCTTTTACGACAACTCGGTAAGAAATGAGGTTGGTCTACTCTACTCAGCCGGATACCACACGGCGGGTCGACTTACCTTACCTTTTTAATAAAAGATAAAATAAAAAAAATTGGAACTATTTCAGGATTACTATTTACTTTTCCTATTCAGGAATAGGATGGCGCAATATATTATCGACCTACCACATGACAAACGGTGACGCGAACGAAGTCGCGGATAAAAGCTAGTGGCATATAAATATACCATCGTCTAAATTTGTCTAAGCAATATTCCTTAGAAATAGGTCCCTATTGCCTGAGAGGTCGCCGCAAGCTATATTTGTACTGGCCTTTTATCCCGGCCCTTTTCGGAACCTTTTCTATCAATCTTTAAAATGGGTCCCTCTCCTCCTAACGACAAACACTCGTCGCCTTGTTTTTCCGCTAACGTATCGTAATTTTGTATAGATGCCGCTTTGTTATTTATATTAAACTAACTTTTGTATGCCTATTTGATGAAGAAAGTGCCATCTCCGAATTGTGTTGAATGCGGTGTTATCGAGGATGCATTTCATATTTTGGGGATGTTAGACTTAAATTAGGATTAATATTTGATTTTGCCGCTTGTAATAGCATTTTGGCTTCTCTGGATTCAGGAGAAATTGCTTTACAGTATGGTTAAAATAGGCATAAGTCGTAGAAAGTAAGGTTAGTTTGAAGTTACTATGGGAGTGGCATTTTCCTTGAGAAAAAAACCCCCAAAAAAAAGATAAAAAAAAAAACTTTTGTATGCGACTTTTGCACATGTGTTTATTTGGTTTTCGGTCAACATGATTCTCCTGCCCTTATCCTTATTATCATGTTTAAAACATGTTCGTAAATGTTTTGGCTAGTAATTTTACGACCGCCCGCTTGGCTGATATCTACTTACCTTAGCCACTTTTAACGACACCTCGGTAAGAAATGGCAGCGGTCTATTCTACTTAGCCGGATACCACACGGCGGTTTAACTTACCTTAGATGCCTTTTACGACACCTCGGTAAGAAATGACAGCGGTCTATTCTACTCAGCCGGATACCACACGGCGGTTTAACTTACCTTAGATGCCTTTTACGACACCTCGGTAAGAAATGAGAGTGGTCTATTCTACTCAGCCGAATATCACACGGCTGGTCAACTAACCTTAGTCGCCTTTAACGACGCCTCGGTAAGAAATGAGGGTGGTTTATTCTACTCAGACGGACACAACACGGCGGGTCAACTAAGCTTAGTCATCTTTTACGACAACTCGGTAAGAAATAAGGGGGACCTACTCTACTCAGCCAGATATCACACGGCGGGTCAACTAACCTTAGTTGCCTTTTACGACAACTCGGTAAAAAATCAGGGTGACCTACTCTACTCAGCCGGATATCACACGGCGGGTCAACTAACCTTAGTCGCCTTTTACGACAACTCGGTAAGAAATGAGGGTGGCCTACTCTACTTAGCTTAATACCATACGGCAGGTCAACTAACCTTAGTCGCCTTTTATGACAACTCGGTAAGAAATGAGGGTGGCCTACTCTACTTAGCTTAATACCACACGGCAGGTCAACTAACCTTAGTCGCCTTTTACGACACCTCGGTAAGAAATGAGGGTGGCCCACTCTACTCAGCCGAATATCACACGGCGGGTCAACTATCTTTAGTCGCCTTTTACCTGTATTTTATTGCTGCTACTCACCTATTCATCTTAGCGTGATGTTATATATCCTATAGCCTTCCTCGATAAATGGACTATTTTACACTGAAAACAATTTTTCAAATCGGTCCAGTGCTCTCTAAGATAAGCGCGTTTAAACAATCAATCAATCAAACAAACTCTTCAGCTTTATATGTTAGTATAGATATTTTTAAATTTCACGTATATGATTTCAAATTCATTGATTGTTATAATGCGGTGCGCCGCAAGAATACAGTTACATTTATTATCAGTTAATCTAAACATTAGACATTCAGAGCCGAGCCAGTTTGGCACCACACCCCTTTGGCTTCAATTATTCAACAAAGCTGAAAGGGTTCCAAATCCAGTCAAATTAAAGGACGACCCTCGCCCCGACCATCTATCACTGCTCACTTTTGTTATGAAATGTTTTCTTTTACATCGTAAAAAGTTTGAAATCCATAATATAAATAAAACTTATGTGAATGAACCATATGAATTAAACTTATGTGTCTAATTGATAATTACACACGCTTTTCGGTGAAGAAAAACATCGTGAGGAAACCTGCATATCTCTAGAGAATTCTGGAGATATATGTAACCTACCAAACCGCATTGGAGCAGCGTGGTAGGTCTTAGCTCCAAACCTTATCACCAGAAACGGCGAGAAGCGGCCTATTCTCAGCAGTGGGATAGTAATAGGCCGCTAGTTACTAAAATTATGAATGCATCACTTTATGTACGTAACTCTTTCACAGCTAACCCGCTGGATCAAAACTGATGAAATTTGACATATTTCAATTCAAATTCAAAATATTCTTTATTCAAATAAACTTGTAAAACAACTTTTGAATCGTCAACTCTACTACTAGTTCGGAAAGCTCCTACCGAGAAGAGCCAGCAAGAAACTCGGCGGTTGCTCTTTTAAAAATATAATTCTTAACACTAGTTACATTAATTTCTTGTACATGTTCGAAGAAAGCTATATCCACGCATTTTTATAATTTATATAATCCTCAACAGTATAGTAGGCTTTCTGTAGCAGCCTCCCTTTAACAGTGTTTTTATACTGCTGTAATGGCAAAGCTAAAATTGATTGCGGAATGTTATTATAGAATCTTATACCCAAACCTACAAACGACTTACGTACTTTTGCAAGGATCTAATCTTGCAACTCCTTACTTTGTTTAATCAATATCATGTTTTCAAATAGCTAGTAATAAATATTAAAAAGCGTATTACGTTATCGGACTGCAATCGCGCAAAAAGTTGCATCTGATCTACGCACAAGTGTTTTTAAAAACGGGACAGTACTTAATCTTCCACACCAAGTTCTCTAGATCGATATAGCATAATTATATTCTAATGAAATCCCAACGCCACCCGTCGTTCAAGGCTGAAAAACAAATAAAGTGACGCCATAGAAAACGTTTCATTATAATCCCTTGTTTTCGCAATATGTCACGCTGAAATTTATGGCTCCATTACGATCGTTTACAGAATGCACTTGATTTTGACAGGACAATTTATCTTTAACTTGCGTCGTTTTTATGTCTATTTGGAATAAACTTTATGATATTTTTCGCATTTGAAATGATTGGTAAATGAAACTGTAAGGTTGGTTATTTGTTGAGTTTGTAATAAAAGGATAAAATTAATATTCAGATTAATATTTGCGTAATGCACTTATAAACAGGTGTCACAATGATTGGTTTTCAGTGTATTAAAAAAAAGTACCTATACAAATATGATAAACTTTAAATTATAAGTTTTTAGGATTGACACTGTCCATGAGTCCATGAGATGACTGTGTCCATGTGTATATTTCAATGTAATAAATAGGATCCGGCTGAGTAGAATAGACCAGACTTCTTACCGAGGTGGCGTAAAAGACGACTAAGGTACGTTGAACCGCCGTATGGAATCCGGCTAAGAAGATAAGACCATCCTCGTTTCTTGCCGAGGCGTTGTAAAAGGCGACAAAGGTAAGTTGATCCACCGTGTGGTTTTCGATTGAGTAAAATAGACCATCCTCTTTCTTCCCGAGGTGTCGTAAAATACGACTAAGGTAAGTTGACGTCAGGCAGGCGGCCGGTCATAAGATACGTAGCCAAATCATGTGACAACATGTTAATAATATGTTCTGCCGACCCCACTTAGATATGGATAAGGGCACGAGGATAATGATATTTCAATGAAATAAATAATTTAAAGTAAAATATAAATAAATATATGAGACACTTAAACACACGGTCGTCCGTCCCCAAAGTAAGTAACTTAATACTTGTGTTATGGGTGACAGAAAACTGGTGAATATTTACTTATATATTTTTAAATACATACTTAAATACAAATATACACCCATGCTCAAAGAACAACAAATTCGTTTATAGAATATGTTGGCCCTCGGCGGGAATCGAACCCGCGACCCGCAGAGCTGAAGACAGGGTCACTACCCACTGCGCCAACGGGCCAGTCAAATTTATACGTTCTAATAAGTTTTTTCGTATTCTTAGATATAAAACAATATGTTAAAAATATTTTCATTGTAGTCTGTTACAGATACTCGTACCTTATAAGCACTATTTCCTTAATAGATCGTATTAATTCTATTAGTACTGTTAGCTATTCCAATATTTGTCTATTCCAATCTTTATATATTTGTCTATAACTACCCAAAATAATAGAGGAGACTATGGAAAAGCCGAGAGGCGGCCATGTTTGCTTGCGCGAGCTGTCAAAAGGAATATACGTAAAAGCGAGAGAACGATATTGTATTAAATTAAATTGTACGTATTATAAAGTTAAATAAAATGAATAATACAAAGCTGGCCGTATTTTACTATTACTACTTATTATCAAGAGAGAAGATGGACTTTCTAACAGTACGGAAAAATATGCACATGTACCAGGCAAAATTTAATGTATATCATATGGACATACGGAGGTCACAATAAGCTTGTGATTCCTAATTCATAGAAGTAGGCGTTACTTTATACAAAAGTATATTAAAATTATTTTGCTATAATCGTATAATATAATATAATAATAATAGTAATAAATTTATTAATACTTTTGCTTGTGATTCCTGTCGCGACTTAGTAGAGTTAGCAACTCGTTTGGTCTCGGTATTCGCTTGTACAATAAAATTCCGTAATCCTTACTAGACTGTCTACAGAATGGTTTAAATTAGGTGTAAGAAATATACACGTAATGAGCATATTACAAAATTGAAGATTATGTAGACGATAAAAAGCCCGGATTTGAAAATCCTTTCAAATCTTACAAGAAAAAGCTAGCTAAAAGCTAAAAGCTTCATACAAGAATGCGGTTTAATGATGTAAATTGAAAATGTTTAAAAGATTGACCGCCGAGTTTCTTGCTGGTTCTTCTCGGTAAGAGCAACGTTCCGAATTGTAGCTTTATTATTCATATTGATCCTTGACGATTCAAGTGCTTGAAAGAGCTTATTGGAATATAGATTAATTTGATTTGTTTTGATTTAATTTACACATAAATTCACGTAATCTATGTCTATGCATTAAACATGATGCATTTTTAACACCTCTCAAGCACATCGTTAAACAAAAATATCCTCACACCATAAACACCGCAGAAGCGACACCGCCATTTATTCACCATAAAACAACCGAAATAACAGTAAAACGTCGCCCCATAAAGGGAGCATATTCCTGTCATAGTTTTCGTTTTCGGTGCATATTTGTCTACCCTCGAATGTTGCCATGTTTACAGCCATTACCCTTTTTTAGGCGAACTCTAGAAAAAACTGCAAACCGGGTATGTAATGTTAAAACAATTGCACTAAGTGTACAAATCTACCAAACTATTACATTACAAATAACTACTTCATACACATTATTACTTATTACGACCACGCTTTGCGATTTTGGTCGTGGAGTCTATCTCCTGACGATGCTTCGGTTGCGGGGCGAAACGATTGTTGAGTTTGTGATAGTGAACGTATATAGTGCTTGTGTATTGTGGTGGCGGTGGTGGAGGTTTGTGCATGTGTTTTTACGAATCCTGCATGTATCAGGTATGATAACCGATTGTCCACTTACATTTAGCATTATATATATTTTCTATTTTACTTCTTCGCGGATTATAGCAAAATAATTTTATTATTACTTTTGTAAGGCAAAAAAGGTTGTAATATAATTATCGTTTAAACACTTATAAAGCATACAAGTGGCAATAGAAAAAGATTTTTAAGGTATTTAAAAATACTAAACTGGTAACACAGCGGTCTGAATATGGGGGACGATAAAATGCCAATATTATTCCAATATTTCACCATGCTAGTGGGTTGGGAGTAATTGCACATTCTCTGAACAATGACGTGATATAGTTTTATGGTTATTTTTAACGTGAAAACCCTTCGACGTGAAGGCTTTTTGACGGAGTAATGGTAAGAGCGACATCATAAAATATTTTCTTCTAAAGTTATCTTAATTTAATAATAATTGATATATTTTTTTGTGAAAAAAGGCAATCTGTTGATTCAAAACAACCTTTATTAAGAAAATTTATTAGTAACACAAATTTTATCATATAACTCTTTTTTAAAAGACCTTATTTGAATTTTGAAGGTGGAATTTTGAATTTAAACGCAAAGCATATTACAAAATTGAAGATTATTTAGAGGATATAAAAGCCTGGATTTGAAAATACTTTCAGCTTCATACAAGACTGCGGTTCAATAATGTAAAATTAAAAATGTTTAAAAGATCGACCGCCGAGTTTCTTTCTGGTTCTTCTCGGTAAGAGCAACATTCCGAACTAGTTGTAGCTTCATAATCATATTGATTGACGATTCAAAAGTCCTTGAAAGAGCTTATTTGAATAATGATTATTTTGATTTAATTTAATTTAATACTCAATAAAGAAGATAACGACCTACAAGAACATGTCAAATGATAAAAGCTTGTACAGTAGAATGTCGATAAATATTTTAATTTAAAAAGGTTTTGTGGTTTAAGGGGGAAGGGCTTCTCCCTTTTTTGATATTACAGAGGTTTTTAATTATGAGGTTTAAGTTATCGAGGCTGTATTTTAGAACATTTTTATCGAGCCGTTCACATTTTGCGTGCGTTATACTGACTCCATTTTCTTAAAATACATGAGAAATGTTTCTGAGCACGCGATGCTACCCTCGAAATACCACAGTAATAGATGCAAACTGTTTAATACCCTTCCATTGTACATTTACACCCTTTTAATCACACAAAAGGGTGAATATTTGACATCGTGTTTGACGTCATCACGCATTGTTGCAAAACAAGATTAAATTAATTTGATAGGTCCAACGGAGTGGAATCTCTGTCTTATATACCAGGATTTCTTCAAAAATACGCAAGTTTCTTCATGATTTTTAATCGCATGATGAATTTTAAATCGTAAAAGGCGACTAAGGTAAGTCGACCCGCCGTGTGTTATCCGGCTAAATACAATAGATCACTCATTTCTTACCGAGGTGTCGTAATGGCGACTAAGGTGTTATAAAAGGTGATTAAGGTCAGTTAACGTAAGGCAGCCGGCCGGTAGCTATAACAACCCAAAACATGTAAAAACATGTTTAAAGCAAGTTGTGATGACCCCACTTAGAGTGAGATAAGGGTAGGAGAATGATGATGAATTTACAATCCATACTAGTAATCATCAGTATCCTTAGAATTAACAGGATTTTTATAGGATATACGCGTATATTAGCAGTAGTACTAAGTAACGGCCTGTTACTATCCCACTGCTGGGCATAGGCCTCCTCTCTCCATTGTTGGAAAGAAGGATTGGAGCTAAGACCTACCACGCTGCTCCAATGCGGATTGGTAGGTTACACATATCCCTAGGATTCTCTAGAGATATGCAGGTTTACCTCACGATGTTTTCCTTCACCGAAAAGCGTGTGATAAATTGCAATTATCAATTAGACACATAAGTTTTTTAATAGAAAAACTCATTGGTGTCTGCCCGGGTTTGAACCCATGATCGTCTCTAGAGATTCACACGGTCGCACCGCTAGGCCATCACAGCTTTTACGCGTATATTACTCCGGTGTATAAGGAGTATTTGTACCAAATTTCTAATCATACTGGTTTAGCGGATTCGCCGTGAAAGAGTAACAAACATACATCCATACTCAAAAACTTTCGCATTTATAATATTAGTAGGAAGTATTCATTGTATTCATGTTAAATTACCAAAGTTAGTTTCTTAGTGACAATGCCATTATGCCAAGAAACGTATGTTTTCGTCATTAACTGGTAGTTACGTAGAATAACTTTCAATTAAACCACGCCCTACGCAGTTCACGTTGAACTTTAATTTCGTTGTTAACTTTATCTTTACGAAGGTAATAATTATAATAGTGTACACGCAAGCTTGTACTATTCGAGAGCTTTTCAGTTTTAGGGAAAACTGAAAAGCTCTCGAATAGCTTCACAATGAATAATGTAAAGAGACTATATAAAAGGTGTTATTATTGTGCTATAATTTGCGACATATCTCACCGTGGTGTAGTAAAAGGCGACTATGGTAAATTGGCTCGCCGTGTGGTATCCGGCTGAGTAGAATAGTCACCCACTGTCTTACTGAGGTGTTGTAAAAGGCGACTTTGTAAGTAAACTCGCCTCTAATTATAAGTCTGATGTATATGATATGAATTCTGTAGGTAATTGTTTTTTGTTATGTTATATTTGCTACTATAATATTTAAAACTTACATTTTATCCAATTAATAATTATACATATATATATAATTTGGACAGTATTGTTAAAGTAGTTATTGTTAAAAAGAAACTGACACGACTGAAATATTATCCATTTAAAATCAACGATTACAATAATTCGTTTAATTTTGACTTATTTTTAAATTTATTGAAACCCAAAACCTTAATGATATATGTAAGGATATTTTAAGGAATATAATTTTGTACATAAAAATATAAAGAATTTATAAATTTAAAAACGATAGGTGATGTATATAATAGACAAAGTAGGAACCGACATAAGCTTGCGGCTCCTGCTTTGCGCCTTGCAAAAGAACGTAAGTCGTTTGTGGGTTTGGGTATAAAATTGTATAATAAAATTCCACAATCAATTTTAGCTTTGACATTACAGCAGTTTATTAAAACTGTAAAGGGAGGCTGATACAAAAAGCTTATTATACTGTTGAGTATTATTTAAATATGAATGCGTGGATATAGCTACTGTCCGACTCTGTACAAGATAGTAATTACTTAATGTAACTAGTGATAAGAATTATATTTTCAAAAGAGTAACCGCCGAGTTTTTTGCTGGCTGTTCTCGGTGGGAACAGCGTTCCGAAAACAGTAGAATTGACGATTTAAAAGCACTTGTTTACAAGTTTACTTGAATAAAGAAAATTTGATTTTAAATATCTCGAAATAGAAAAGTAATAATAAAATTATTATAGCAAAATAATTTTATTATTACTTTTGTATTATGGATCTCCGCAAAGTAACGCCTTATTCTATAAATTATCTCGAAATAGCTTAAAGTGGAATTTCCCCACTTTTAAAATCGTTTATATTATATTACCAGGGTATATATCTAGAGCTTACCTCCTTTATCACATCGTGATACAACGCCCAAGTTACATTTACACGAAAGCAATATATTACGTGACGCGACGTATCTCCGGAACAGTAACGTGTCAAATTCAAATTCGAATTATGAATTATTCTTTATTCAAATAAACATGTAAATACGTGTTTTTGAAAAGTAATAATAAAATTATTTTGTTATAATCAGCGATAAAGTAAAATAGACATATATATATATAATGCTAAATGTAGAGTGGACAATCCGTTTTCATACCTGATGCATGCAAGATTCGTAAAAACGCACCTTCACCACCGCCACCACAATACACCAGCACTACACACGTTCACTATCACAAACTCAATAATCGTTTTGCCCCGCAACCGAAGCATCATCAGGGGTTATACTCCACGACAAAATTACAAAGCTTTGCGATTTTGCGGATTGACTCTACATTTAGCATTATATGTATTTTCTATTTTACTTCTTCGCGGATTATAGCAAAATAATTCTATTATTACTTTTGTATTATGGATCTCCGCAAAGTTCTATAAATTATTTAAAGAAAGTGTTTTTTAATCAACCCAGCAATAAACTCGGCGGTCAATCGTTTAATCATTTTTAATTATACAGTTTTGCATCGCCGAGTTTCTTGCTGGTTCTTCTCGGTAAGAGCAACATTCCGAACCAGTTGTAGCTTCATTAATCATATAAATAAATAAATATATGGGACACCTACACACACGGTCGTCCGTCCCCAAAGTAAGTAACTTAATACTTATAATACTATAAACTTAATAGTTATGGGTGACAGACAACTGGCGAATATATGCTTATATATTTTTGAATTTAAACTATCGTGAGTGGAATTCATAATTAATGTATAGAAACCGGCTATACTTACGTGTTATTTTATCGGTTCCCGCCCGCGATAACGCCGCGTAAAGAGCTCATGAATAAGAGCCCCGTATGGGCTTGAAACTAGTCGAGCTCATCCGATAAAATAACACGTGAGTATAGCCGGTTTCTATACATTAATTATGCTTATATATTTTTAAATACATACTTAAATACAAATATACACCCAGGCTCAAAGACCAACAAATTCATTTATAGAAAATGTTGGCCTTTGGCCGGAATCGAACCCGCGACTCACGGAGCTGAAGGCAGGGTCACTACCCACTGCTCCAACGGGACAGCCATTGATACTTGTGCTTGAAGGAGCTTATTTGAATAAAGATTATTTTAATTTGATTTCATCATCATTGAAACTTTTATGTTGCAGCGTTTTCATGTTTCATTTGAGTTTCTTATGGCACCCCTTTTAATCTTGGGAGATGAAAAATATAAGGAAAATTCGGCATAATTTCACGGACCGCAACCGACTGAGCTGTATAAACATTTTAATTATTTCACCCATAAATATTTAACGTTCGACGTGGTTTTGGAACAGAATTTCATAAATTATTCATTTCTCAATCTTTTCTTATACCAAGACTAGCTGGAACTTCGCTCCCACTTTAATCTTCAAATACTCTCCATTATTTAAAATGTGTTTTTTTTTTAAATTTTGTTTTTCTTTCTATACTTTATGTAGTAGTTTTGTACGTTATTATCTATTCCCAAAAGAAAAGCGGGATCTTATATAAATAAATAATAGCATAATTTTCCTGCTATTATGATATGTCACGAAAAAAAATAACGAAAATGGGATTGGCATGTTATAAACATGTCATCACAAGATTTGGCTTCATATTTGACGACCGGCTGCCTGCCTGACGTCAACTTACCTTCGTCGTATTTTACGACACCTTGGTAAGAAAGTGGGTGGTCTATTCTTAACCGCTAATCCTTCAACCGGCTACCTTAATCACCTTGTACATTACCTCGGTAAGTAATTAGGGTAGTTTATTCTACTCAGCCGGATACCACACGGCATAGTGAGTTATTAATTATTTAAAAGGGTGAAAGAAACTGGTAAATATATAATATAGATATATAGTTTTAAATACATCCTTTAATTTTTCTAATTTAAACTTTTGCATTTATAACATTGATAAAAACAATATAAAAACCTAAAAATAAGGTACAAATAAAAAATATATACAGTGATGAGTATATATTATATGTATATTTATAAAATAATAATTTATATATATTATATGTATATATGTATGTTTTTAAAATAAAGGTTTTTAGTATATATTTAGAGTAAAATAATGTTATTTATATTCTATTACTCTTTTTGGTATAATAATGTATAACAGCTCCTTCAAACTATTGTTTTTTTTTACTTTTATTATATACCAAAAGCAAACTTGGATATTTTATGTAAACGCCTAGAATAATTAAAATAGCAATATTGAAATGAAAACAATTTGCATTGCGATTTCATCGGTTAGTCTAATGATCGAATATTGGGCGAAGCTATTGTTGAGATTGTGGTAGTGAAAGTGTGTTTTGCTTTTGTAGGTAGAGGTTTGTAGTGCATTCGTTTTAAGAATCCTGCATGCATAAGATATAAAAACGGAGAGTGCACTCTAAATTTAGGATCAGATATACTTGCTGTAATCGCGGATTATAGCAAAATAATTTTATTCTTACTTTTGCCTCCTCTCTCAATTTTTGGGAGTGAAGAATTGGAGCCTTCTACTCTAGTCCAATGCGGATTGGTAGGTTACAAATATCCTCAGAACTTTCTAAAGATATGCAGGTTTCCTCACGATATTTTCCTTCACCGAAAAGCATGTGATAAATTGCAATTATCAATTAGACTTATAAGTTTTAATATAAAAACTCATCGAACCCGTGATTCTCTAGACAGAATGCACTTATACGTAAAGCATATTACAAAATTGAAAATTATTTGGATGATAAAAAAAGCCTGGATTTAAAAATCCTTTTAGCTCCATACAAGACTGCGGTTTAATAATGTAAAATTGAAAATGTTTTAAAGATTGACCGCCGTGTTACTTTATGGTTCTTCTCGACAAGAGCACCATTCTGAACCAGTTGTAGCTTCATTAATCATATTGATCCTTGACGATTCAAAAGCTTGAAAGAGCTTATTTGAATAATGATTATTTTGATTTGATTTGAATCATACGGTCACACCGTTCAGGTATTACTTGTCGCGGATCTTAGCAAAAATATATAATAATATATAACATTTCAAGTTTTACTTAATAAAATGTCGTTTAATGCAACTGGCGGCCATTGTAAAGTGTATGGAAATGAGATAACCTCATTTCAAGGCACGCTCCAGGCAGATAACCTTATCTCCGGCGCCTATCAGCTGTTAAACGACTTCGAACAACGACAGGCTCGCACTTGACCAATATAAAACCTGATAATATATATTTTGGTTACACGTTGAATATTCTCACCTGAAAATCGTTTGTTTCTTACTATGATAAGTCAAGTTAAATAAGCTTTTAACAAAATTTCAGGTCCTTACTTTTCATGTCCGCCGTGTGGTATCCGGTTGAGTAGAATAGACTGCCCTCATTTCTTGCCGAAGTTTCGCAAAAGGCGACTAAGGTAACTTGACCCGCCGTGTGGTATCTGGCTGAGTAAAATATACCAACCGCTTTCATGCCGAGGCGTCGTAAAAGGCGACTAAGGTAATTTGACCCGCTGTGTGGTATCCGGCTGAGTAGAATAGACCAACCGCTTTCTTACCGAGGTGATTAAGGTAAATCGACGTCAGGCAGGCGGCCTGTTATAAAATAGCTAGCCGAATCACATCTCAATATGGTTAAACATATTGTGCCGACCCCACTTGGAATGGGATAAGGGCAGAATGATGACTATTACCGTTGAGGAGTTCCCTTGTCTGGAGCCAATCCTGGCAGCAGCATCAGGTCATGTTTATCATGAACATTCAGCTTAATCAGACACCGGGAAGTGGGTAAATCTTTACTTGCAAAATTACAAAAAAAAGGTGTTTTGTGGCAAATTTCAATAAAGCGTTGCGCCTACAAAATTTGTGCGAGTTAAAGAGATCCTTTACTTAGGAGAATAAGAAAACACTAGCTTGTTTTAATAGTTCATTACGGGATGCTATAGATGGCATTGTAATGAAGATTACAATGTTCTCACTCAACGTACAATTTTCAACAACTTCCTTCATCACCACGGCGTCGAATACAAATAGATTTGCCTAGAAGAAACACAAACTTTGGTCAACGACAATATAGTTACCTAGGTCCATTTCTGTATAAAAAGTTAAATAGAAAGCAAAAAGTCTTATATCTAAATAGATACGAGTTAAAAAAATATTTATTAACATTGCTAATAAGCCTCAATTATGAGCAAACAGAAAAATATTTAGCTAGCTGACACATATACACTCATGTATGCGCACACAGACACACACGTACACTCATTCACAAACATACACACACTCATATATATATATACACACATTCATATATATACACACATTCATATATATACACACATTCATACATATAAACACACACAAATACATAAATACACACACCTATACACACGAATACACGGGAAGGTACTGACCCCTAAGATACGGGTTTTCCTAGTTTAGGGGTCTAGGATAAGAAGTATATTGTAAATATTATTAATGTATTGAAACTTAAAAATAAAAATTAACTCAATTTAGCCTAATTTTGAATTAGGTCACTTTAATACTACACGTGGGATATTTTCATGATGCTCTTGCAATTTAATATCGAAAGCCTTTAAAATTGCTTTAAGTCGATAGGCAATAAATTGCGCGTTTCGGCTTTATCTCGGCGATCGGCGAAATAGAAATCGGCCGCGAACCGAACGCCACCTGTATTACACCTTGTACACCTGCGGTGGAAATTTACATTTTATCTAACATTAACTGGATCAAAACAGGTCCAACGAAAGTGGAATCTTACTAATACATTTTTTTAGAAATGTCTGTCGATATGTAAATTATGAATTAGGAAAATTTTCCATGCGTTCTATGGAACACGGACTATTGATTCTATCCGCTTTTTTTAAAAGAGATTTTTTTCCTCTGATAGTGTTAAACAATTTAATGCAGGTTTCTTCACGATCTTCACCGAAAAGCATTTGTTATTGCAAATACCAATGAGGCACATAAGTTTCAACTCATAAACTTATTGCCCGAGATTTCAAATCGTCGTCTTCTGGAATAAGTTGTACGTAGACACCGTTGAATTATAACAACTTCTAGCATCTAAAATAACATTATTTAGATTTGTTTAATATCATTGTAAGATTAGGGAATTGTGTTGCAATGGCCTCTTTCTGGGAGGATGTTATCTCGGGGAAGGAGGCGGCGAAGCGGACACGGGAAGTAGAGTCCTTAGTTTCTGCCGCAGATGATCGGGGCACATAAGATTCGCTAAGCTCCTAATATGCCACCCTAAATGAGAATTCTGGTACTTCCGAAAGGGTTTTATCAGATGCCCACCTGAAAATGTGTCCAAGGCGGTATGGTATATGCATCTGGTTGACAGGGAGAAATCGCTATTTAGTGATAAGTCCGCCTGATAGAATCACTACTTTTGTAATATTTATTATTATTTTTACTGTTATTTATGTGGTGTTCAATAAAAGTGTTCATTCATTCATCTGGTTCTCCCGATGCATCGGTTAGTGGAGTGATGGGCCACTTTTAGAGAGGCCCTGATTCAGAGCTGGAGTACTCTGGGGTTCAGAACTGGTTCACGGGTTGGTGCTGGCGGGAATGGGGATCATGGGGGCGATAAGTTACCTTGTCTCCGCCACTAGCAGCGTGGTAGAGCTCAGGTTGTTTTAGTTGGTGCGAGTCCAACATAGGCCTCACGGGGATGAGCGGACCCGTAATGGTTTATTCCCCTACAATAAGTGAAAATTTTCTTTTTTATGGCATGTATCTTATTTTCTTTAGAGTAGTTTTATATTTTTTATATGACACTCGATGTTTGCGCTAGATAAAGCATAAGGTTTAGCGATTTTTTTGTGTAGTCTATCTCCTGATGATGCTTCGGTTACGGGACGAAACGATTGTTGAGCTTGTGATAATGTATTTGTACAGTGCTTGTGTATTGTGGTAGTGGTGGAGGTTTATAGTGCATGCGTTTTATGAATCCTGTGTATCAGGTATAGAAACGAAAAGTACTTACACTATATATTAAGCATTACAAATATTTTATTCTTCATCGCGGATTATAGAACAATAATATTATTATTACTTTTCTATAATGGATCTCCGCAAAGTAACACCTCAAGCAATTAGGTTTCGTGGAAATTAGTGTGTCAAAAAGTTTTTCGCGTAAATCTCGACCTCGCGGTAATTTAACTGTTATCTACTAGCAACCTAAAGTTTGCCCAAGAATTGCGCTATCTCTACGTAAAAACAGAATTTAAATCCATTCAGTAGATTTTGAGTAAATCGATCACATACAGATTGATTTTTGGAGACTTTGTTTTATATTATGTGAACATAAAGTGTCCAATTAAGTTATCAAAGGAAGTGTATAGTGTAGTTAAGTATTGTGGAAACGTGTCCGTCAGCGAGTCGCAGCAACAGTCGGCAGTCGAGGCAACGCCGCGGGGCGGCCCTGGTTGTTGCCCGTAAATCAGCTTCTACAACCTTTCTAATGATTCTGTGGCGCCGTGAAGAAAGTGCGACTGCTGTAGAATGTAACTTACATTGTTGCTTCAATATAAAATTTAAAGTAGGTATTTTAGTGCTTAATAATCGACCGCTTGACTGCAATAATACCTGATTCAGTCTAAGATGGAGCGCGATGATGCCTAGATGATATCTATTCGTTCTTGCTTTAATGATACCCAAATTATATGTTACTGGGAAAAATAGATGCTGGCAGAGAAATCCAGTACCTAATATCGACTACACCTTAACATCTGAACCAATTTCAAACAGTATATTATTAAACTCAATCACTTTTGGGCACGTTGTTTTATCGCTGGTGAAAACTCACTCCAGTCATCTCCAATGCCCTACGAAGACTCCAGAACAGCGCGAGCCAAGATGGCGCCGCCATCAGTGTGGCCAGTATTCCGAAATAGTCAGTCGAATGTTGACAGTGACAAAATACCTAGCTGTGCTCAACATAAATGAAGACTCGAAGCGCTTCGTCTTCGTGGCCCGTCATTAATGTAAGGGTGGAACTTCTCTCGTTGCCTAGTGGTGTGATGATAGAAATGCGATGAACCAACAAGGTCATGGAGTACCATTCTCTAAAATGGAATGGAATGGTCCGGCCAATTTCGATCACGGCGACTACTTTGACTCCTAGTTGGAGTGGCACTGGTGCGCCCGGATATGACTTACGTAGCCAATCTTTGCAGCAAACTCCCGTGCACAATGTGGGCATGTGAGCTTGCCGCTGACATAATGATAGTGAATGGTAGCGGGCGGCCTCATCGCGATTAGCGTCGAGCTCAGCTTTACGCTGTTCCTCGAAATCGCTTACTTGCCTCTTCACGAGCCCGCGCCATTCAAACCGCTGTTCTGCCAAACCTCCGATATAGATCCTGTAGACACCGATAGACAGGCAAAACTGCACCGACTGAGGGTAGTTATGGAAGTAACGATAAATTTTTACTTAGCGTATTTGAATATGTAAGGCTACCGTGGAATGTAATTGAGATTGCTGAATCCTAAAAAAATAGCTAAATTAAGCTTTTTATAGATGTAAGGGTAAACTTTCACTTAGTATATAGAAAAACATTTAGAAGAACTCATTGTGGTTGGGAATTTTGAAGGCTACGAGGAAGATCATCCAGATAGAATGATCAGCTGAAAGCCTTGACTACTCTTAATTTTCTCAACACTGTTCTCATGGCGTAATAAGAACCGCTGGAAAAATATTATACACAACCAATCCAAGTGACTGACAATCTTATGGTGAATAAAATACAGAAATAAGAGATCAATTTTAGACAGATGGATATTTCTGTAAATCGCGAACGTGCAAAGTTACCTTCTATATCTCTGACCTTTCTAGGCGCCGGTTCTTACGCTACAGTTGATCACTACTCGAATGTAATTGACGTAAATGCATAAACCTTTCATGCAATTTTAACACTTCTTGCGTCAAATTAAAGTTACATTTTGAAAGTCTGGATCGTGTTTTATCTCAGTTCGCAAGATGCCGTGATTTCAGCGTCCGCGCACCCCGAGGCATGCCCTTTGTGATAGTTGTGCCTTTGATTGGAATAATGATTAGAATATTGTAAGTCAATTTCAAATTAATGACACGTGGTCGATGCAATTATGATTTCGTAATACAAGTATATGCGGTTTATTTTTATATGCGAACAGATATATAGTTAAAATTATATGGCGTATGTTCTTTGATAAAAATAGATAGTAAGTATATACAAATATATAAAGCTGAAGAGTTAGCTTATTTGTTTGAATGCTCTAATCTCAGTAACTCCTGGACCTATTTGAAAAATTCTTTGAGTGTTAGATAGTCCATTTAATGAGGAACGCTATATATGTATATATAACATCATGCTGGAAGAGAGAAGCAGCGACAAAAATTTGCGAATGTGGTAAAACTTTTAGCTTCCCTTGTGTGTGCTGAGTAAACGGTAATAGTTATTAAAAAATCATGTATTACAAAATTGTTCTCCTCTAAAAGTTCTAAATAAAAGTCCGCCACAGCATATGTCTAGCTTTTAAGGTTGCCCCACTTTAACCATTTTTATGGTCATCAAAAGAGTATATTACGGTTTAAATTATTCCACGCTGGTAGAGCCGCTGGCGATTGCTAGTAATTTTTAAAATTAGTGCGAACTGCGTTTCGGGACCTCTTTAAGCAGTATCTCTCCTAATCGATACCAGATTGAGCGATCATCTCGGGGACCTAATTCCAGCGTCTGATTCTTCATTCGGGACGCCCATAGATTCCCGTTTCCAATAAGAACCTACGCCCCGCTCGCCTGCAATGGTTCGGATCCAAGGACTCGACTTCCCGGATCCACTCCGCCACTCCAACACCTGAATATCCCAAAAGGTCATAGGTTTTTTGGAATAGGTACCTCGACCTAATAAAATTCCGCAATCAATTTCAGCTTTGCCATTACAGCAGCACTGTTAAAAAGAGGCTGATACAGAAAGCCTACTATACTCTTGAAGATAAGAATGTGTGGATATAGCTCTCTTTGAACCTGTACAAGACAGTAACGACATAATGTAAATAGTATTAAGAATTATAATTTTTAAAAGAGCAACCGCCGAGTTTCTTGCTGGCTCTTCTCGGTAGGAACAGCTTTTCGAACCAGCAGTAGAGTTGACGATTCAAAAGCACTTGTTTACAAGTTTATTTGAATAAAGAATATTTTGAATTTGAATTTAAAATTTGACATAGTCATTAAAGTTAGTTAAGGAGTCTCCTTATTTCTGTCTAGTAATATCCCGCGGTTTCACCCGCAAACATACTGATCTCATGGCAGGGGAAAGTCCACTAAAAGTAGTTATTTTTGCATAAATATAGTAGTTGGATATATTTTATCGCTGAATTTTTGTAGATAATGATACGTTTTATAATTCTGTAGAACATTGTTTTTGTTCTATTATCAATAGTTTTCGCAGCGCACTAATTTTTTACAGCTTATTACAATTTTATTAGAAATTCCTATTTTTTTGAAAATGTAATATATCCTATGTTGCTCAGTAAAGATGCAGCTTTCCAATGGTGAAAGAATTTTATGCTCAGAATACATTACAAACATACATACAAATTTTTCCTCTTTATAATATTAGTAAAGATTTGATTACGCACATTTATTTCCAGCACACAACTATTTTCCCCGACCATTGTAAATATTTTGCTCCCTACTCTCCTCATTTTGCATCCCCAACGATGCGTCCGCGCTTGCCCCTCTGACCCAGTGACGTTATAAAAGATTTGAGAGCTAAAAGCATATTGTCGAACTAAAGAAACAAATCGGGACAAGCCTCCTTACACCTCAATAGAATAAACACAGAACGCTATGACTAATAACATAAATATTCACAATAATAAACCATAAAAAACAACGTGTCTTTTTCGTGATGTAAGAACTTATGGAACGCGTGTCGGTCATAATTTTATGTTGTTTGTTACAAAACACGATACCCATAAGATTATATATCATAATTTATGGTGTATTTACGCCCACGGATCGAATAAATATTATATTCAATGACAAACAAAGTGATATTTGACCCAATCTATTTACTTATATATAAAGCTGAAGAGTTTGTTTGTTTGTTTGAACGGGCTAATCTGAGGAACTACTGGAGCGATTTAAAAAATTCTTTTAATGTAAGATAGTTCATTTATCGAGGAAGGCTATAGGATATATAACATCACGCTAAGATGAGTAGGAGACGAGCAGTAATAAAAAATAGTACGAAAAGTTTAAAGCTTTCTTGCGTGCGCTTGCTAAACGGTGAAAGTTATTCAAAAATCATGTATTACAAAATTGTTCACCTTTATAAGTTCTAAATAAAAGTCCAAGACAGCATATGTCTAGCTTTTAAGGTTAATCCAATTTAACTACTTTTATGGTTATCAAAATACTATATTACGGTATTAATCTTTTTCACGCAGGCGGAGCCGCTGGCGAAAGCTAGTGTCATATAACTATAGACAACTAAATTTTTTCAATATGTAATAGTTAAATTTAGGCATGTTTATATTTTTTAAATCACTTGCTGTAATGGCGACTTCGTTCGCGACTTTTTTTTAATAGCTTTCACCGTTTACTAAGCGTACGGAAGGAAAGCTTTAAATGTTGCCGTTTTCGTAATATTTTTTATTGTTGCACCTCTCCTATTCATCTTAGTGTGATGTTATATAGACTTCCTCGATAAATAAACTATCACTAACACTCAAAGAATTTTTCAAATCGGTCCAGTTCCTGAGATAAGCGCGTTCAAACAATCAAACTCTTCAGGTTTATATATTAGTATAAAGTTTAGATTAGACAAAGAATTAGTTTTGTTTATATTAATTAATATAACAGCGTTAAAGTTTGTACCAAGCAACTAATCACTATGCTGTTCACCATCACTTTTTGTACATAGAAACTCGAGGAGAGTATTATTTGTTCGAAGATTAGTTTTCCCTGTCTGGAGGAAACAATATTTTCGCGCTCAATAATTTATGGGGTATTTTAACGGGAAATTGGATCGAAATAGTCCGTAATGGCGTTGGTAGGAAATAGAATCGATCCGAGGGTAAGAAAAAGCGTTCAAAGTGCTGTAAGTAAAATGTTTCAGAGAAATTGCGTTTCGATCTTTTTTGTTTCTAGTTCTTGTTCTCATTAGTTAATGTTAAAGGCCGAGGTGTCGTAAAAGCCGACTAAGGTAAGCTGTCAGACAGGCGTCTGGTCGTAAAATACCTTGCCAAATCTATCTTATATATAATCTTATAAGCATGTTGTAACATGTTGTGCCGACACCACTTAGAGTGGGATACGGACAGGAGAATGATAAAAACATTATGCAATAAAAGTATAAAATAACAAAATAGTTTTAATGTTTTAACAACTGTGAACTGTCTAATTTTTCGAAATAAACAAACTTTCACATTCATAATTAGCATGGACTTGTTGTAGTTTTATATTTTTGTTTAATATTTAAATGAGTTAATGTTGTATATATATATCTCGGAAACGGCTCCAACGATTTTCCTGGAATTCAGCATGCAGGAGGTTTTGGGGGAGAAGAAACGATCTAGCTAGGTTCTAGAATTGAAAGAATCGACCTGGTATCTAGGTTTTATTAAAAAAAAATTCGTTTTATCCCTGTTTTTGGGCATTAAAAAAATACTAAAATTTACATTGAATATATAAAACACTATTTTTGCCATTAATTGTCAAGCAATTGCAATTGTGTCAACGGGTGGTCTGAGAAATTAAAATACTTAGGATCGAGCCCCAACTTCCTTCTTTTTTTGATGTTTCATTATTTCATAATTGATTATTTCAGTTCAATAAAACTAAGGTAAAAGTAACGCCCTAATACTTATAAATCTCTAGCGATATGCAGTTTTCCTCACGATGTTTTCTTTCACCGAAAAGCGTGTGATAAATTGCAATCATCAATTAGACACAAGTTTTAATAGAAAACTCATTGGGGTTTGAACCCGTGACCTCTTCGAAAGATGCGCACGGCGTTACCGCTGGGCTATAAAAGCTTAGGTTAACTTTTCTCAATTCTACCGCAATCGAAGATTTCTTTCCAACAACATAAACAACAGATGTGTTGGTTTATCCCACTGTTCCATCACGTAAACACCGAGATCAAAGAACGCATTCGGGTTAAATCACTCGTGTAGCAACGTTTGAACCCCTTTCATGTGTTACCATGACATTAATGGGGTTTGTATGACGAATCTATTCTTGAAAGCTTGAAAAAGTTTTGGTGCTTTGGAAGCTGCGAAGTAACACTGCGTTATTCTGTGCCACTTTCCTCAGTGGGCATGAGCTATCTTTTTATTTTATTTGGTTCATGAAACTGGGTATAATCAATTTTGATCTATTAAAGGAAAAGTTATAACAAATACACAAGATTATAACCTACTGGAAATGAACACAACATGCAAGTATTAATACACATAGTTCAATTAAAGTAAATTACTCTTTTATAGAATTAGGCGTTACTTTGCGGAGATCCATAATACAAAAGTAATAATAAAATTATTTTGCTATAAATCCGCGATGAAGTAAAATAGAAAATATCGCACGACACAACAAAATCGCAAGGCTTTGCGATTTAATCGTGGAGTCTATCTCCTGATGATGCTTCGGTTGCGGGGCGATTGTTGAGTTTGTAATAGTGAACGTATGTAGTGCTTGTGTATTGAGGTGGCGGTGGTGGAGGTTTGTGCGTGTGTTTTTACGAATCCTGCATGTATCAGGTATGATAACCGATTGTCCACTTGCATTTAGCATTATATATATTTTCTATTTTACTTCATCGCGGATTATAGCGATTATATAATAGAGCGGATTATATAATTTTATTATTACTTTTGTAAATTACTCTTTAAAATTACTTATGAGTATACCAATATCTAATGTAAGTGTTTGTTTGTGTAAATTTCAAGTAACGAGTAATGAAATATTGTTACAATTTTTAATGAGGGTACAAATTATAGAAACAAATTTTGTGTTTATACACTTAGCATTAAATCTATTTTCTGGACAAATGCGGATTATATCAAAATGATTCTATCATAACTTATGTTACCGCATGATTAATAGGAGACTAAGGAATCACATCTAGTGATGTATATTAATTAATAATCAATATTTATATCAAGTGCTATAGTTATTACTTATTGCATCTTTAAATAAGTAATTAAGATACTATTTTGACATAATTATTTAGGCGCCAGCAAATGTGGCGCCATCCATAAGTTGTTAGAAATGGAAATAGTCAAATCTGTTTAGTTATTTAATACCAAAAACGCGGTAATCACGTGACCAAGCAATGGAGGGGCTTGACAATCGTTTATAAAATAGCCGAGCTTGCCATAGCCAGCCCCGACCGTTTTGACATGTCTTTTCCGCAAGTCGGATACAGTCCTCCACAGCGCGTCATTTTAAGCCGAGGTTCGGCCTCACGGGAGGCCTTAAGACGACGCTCCCAGGATGCTGCGAGTCCCGCTCGAGACTAGCTCTCCCAGTTTTTCATTCCGACGATGCTTCTGCGCTCGCCCACTCTCGGTGACGCTGTCAAAGCCTCTAGGGCTAACAGCATTAGTTACAGTTCGAGAAAAAAAATAGCGAAAGAGTCTTGCTGTAAGGTTTAACTAGAAAGGTTATTATACTGTAACGCTGCTGGATCGTGTCATCATTCTACGATTATTAAACACCCACGTGTCTAAGTCATGTTACAACATGTCTGAGGGAGTTCTGTTCCTGAGGTTAAACCGAGCAATTCTGAATTCCGTAAAGTAACGACTACATACTTCTACAAATTATCGAATAAATGCCAATAGCTTCTTTCATACAAAGAAATTCTGCAACGCAATGGTTGCTCCCATAAACTATAGACAACTTTATTGACGGTTGTCAGGACATGGTGTTTTCCTTTATGGGTTTACTGCGAGATAATATCCCGTGGATCCGGAAAGCCGTAACGTCCCAACGTTCCGTAACCAGAGCCGTTACCAAATCACGTATGAAGCTTTATTTATTTTCTGCGCCATAAAAAGATTTTCATAGGCGCGTCGTTCGACCAACTCGATGTATCGACGCGCACACAAATGTCCATCAAAATCAAATCAAAATTTTTATTTCATTAACTATTATACATTTTTCTTTAGTTTGTGCTAGAGCCCTTTTTTAAGTAATAAATACCTGTGCCAGACAACCCCGCTCTTTCTGTTCAAAGTCGACAATTTTATTACAAAAGAAAATCAATTTTTAACATAACATGTGTGGTAATGTTAGTGGTTAGGGTAGTGTCTGTCTCTGTGTGTGTGTATAAATTTGTATGTGTGTTTGGAGGGGTGTGGGATTTGTGAATGTATATGGGCATTGCCTATGAGAAAAATTAAATTTGTTTTATTTATTATTTTATTCTCATTATTATTGTTGTTTTAGTTAATTTATTTTCTTATTATTTTTATGTAAATATAATATTTCCAATAATATGATAAATAGAAGGTCTGTGGCATTCGCCTGAGTAGAATAAACGTTATAAGTTGAGTTTTAAGTTGTCTTTTCTTTTTATGATTAATTTAATTATGAAGATGTTATACTTAACATCGAATCTTGTGGAACGGTTAATTTAAATGAACAGTGTCGATTACGTTGTAAGATAAATTGTTCTTTAACCCGTAATAAATTCAAAACGAATGTAAATATTATTTTGCTATAATCCGCAATAAAAGAAAATATATTTAATGCTAAATGTACAGTGTACGATTCGTTCTCATACCTGATACACGCAGAATTTGTAAAAACTCATGCACTACTTTTCACCGATAATACAACAATACACAAGCACCACACATTTACCAAAAAAAATCGCAGCTTTTGGCTTCGAGTCTATCTCCTGACGATACTTCGGTTATGGGGCGAAACAATTATTGAGATTGTGGTAGTGAATGTGTGCAGTGCTTGTGTATTGTTGTGTTATCGGTGGCGGGTAGTGCGTGCTTTTTAGAAATTCTGCATGTATGAGAACGAATAGTACACTCTACATTTAGCATGACATATATTTCCTTTTATCGCGGCTCGTAGCAAAATAATATTTTCATTACTTTTGTATTATGGACCTCTGCAAAGTGACGCCTAATTCTATAAATTACGTAATAAATTCGTTAGCTTTTTCCCTCAGAACAGTACCGAGTGCAAGCAACGCCACGTGTCGCTATAATTTTACACGCCGCGCCCGCCCACGTACCGGCGTCCACTATTACACACGTGCATGCATGCATCTCGAACATGCATGTTGTTTATTAATAGCCCAAATTGAGTTATTTCTTTTTACGCTTTCATAGTAATTGTCGTCCATCTCGTTTATGGGGACAGGGAATTTTAGAGCCTGATATGATGAATAGTCAAATTTCTAGGAATATCTTTTCTTACTTAGGATTAATCACAACAGAAAAATTTAAAATTAATAATGATAATATATTGCTACAATCCGCGATTAAGTAAACAGAAAATCTTTAATATTTAAATGAGTTAATTTTGTATGTATATATATATTTTCGGAATCTCGGAAACGGCTCCAACGATTTTCCTGAAATTCAGCATGTAGGGGTTTTGGGAGAGAAAAATGGATTTAGCTAGGTTTTATTTGAAAAAAAAGATTGTTTTGGGCATTAAAAAATATTAAAATTTATATTGAATGGAATTTTTGCCATAAACTGTCAAGTTTGCGTAGCTTATTCGGGGAACGGGTGATCGCGAGAAATGAAAATACCTAGGATCGAGCCCCACCCACCCTATTATTTTTTTTTAAGTTTCTTTTTTTATTTTGCAAAAGATTACCGAGCAAGGCTCGGACACCCAGATATTATATATAATGCAAATTTTACAGTGGATTCGTTTTCATACCTGATACATGCAAGATTCGTATGAACCACATGTGAAATATATAATACCTCCGCCATTAATAAGAGTGCCATTGTTACTTTTAATTTATTTATTTATAAAAATCCACAGTTATTAATATAACTCTAAATATTAAAATTAACATAAACCATTTAGGATTTCATTATTTAAGCTAAACATTGTAGACTGAAACTATGTAAATGGTTAATAAAATAATGATCTCGAGTTGCTCTAAAATGTTAAGTCGGATTCTTTTATCACAGGTGTGCAGAATTTAGAAACAATGAACGTTAGGAACTTATTATATTACTATATGTTAGAAAGCGGTCAAAAAGTGTTACTGTTCCTTAGTCTTATGAATTTATAAACCTTATAGTTAAAATTTTTAAACGATTGTTGTTAATATATTTTGAATTTTAATTGTGAATTGTTTATGATTATTACGCGGATGTTGCGGGCATCTGGCGTTAATCTAATAAATTAAACAATCGCAAAGCTAGCGCACAATAAAACGGGCACGTGTGCCCTTCAACCGCCATAGTGGATATTGCGATATATGTATATATAATATATGTTCTATCTACGGACGGGCAAATTGACGGCGTTTAACCATTTATACTAGTAATAATTTTGCCTGCAATCTCGTTTGCGTGGACTTTTGTACTGCGATAATAAGTTTAACTTCTAACGGAAGAAAAAGGAGTCAGATTGTAAAAAAATCTAGGAAGGGAACCTTCTTGGTTAAAAATCAGTTCTGATTAAATATAAATAAATAAATATATGGGACACTTACACACACGGTCGTCCGTCCCCAAAGTAAGTAACTTAATACTTGTGTTATGGGTGACAGACAACTGGTGAATATATACTTATATATTTTTTAAATACATACTTAAATACAAATATACACCCAGGCTCAAAGACCAACAAATTTCTTTTTTAGAAAATGTTTGCCCTCGGCGGGAATCGAACCCGCGACCCGCGGAGCTGAAGGCGGGGTCACTACCCACAGCTCCAATGGGCCAGTCAATATTTATTTTTATTAGTATTTTGATTTGATTTGATTTGAAGATAATTGTGCGAAGGTAGAGGCGCTACTTACGTGAGTTGCAATTTGCGCGCGAAGTTAATAAGTTAAAAAAATGAAAAAACATGTCATTGATATTCCATATTTTATGACCAGCCGCCTCCTGGCGTCAACTTACCTTAGTCGCCTTTTGCGACACCTCGGTAAAAAGGTAGTCTATTGTATTCAACCGGATACCACACGGCGGGACAACTGACCTTAGTCGCCTTTTAAGAAACCTCGGTAAGAAATAGCAACTTCTTGATGAAGAGATGGTTGGGTTGTGAGAAATATTACATCCATATCAAAGAAGTAGCGCCAGAGTTGACAAATGGTAGAGTCATGGTTCTCTTAATGATACCATCAAAAGAGCTCTTGCCACTAGCGACATTCCTGCTCTTCTCGAGCCTCTCAGGATATGTTGGGATGATGGCAAGAGAGCAGAAAGCTTGACGCTGGTTCCTTGGGAACGGGGACAGGCCCTAATGTGGGACGCAACATGCGTTGATACGTTAGCCTCGTCCCATCGGGAAACAGCGTCAAGACCTGGAGCTGCGGCGGAAATGGCCGAATCCAGCAAACGGCGGAAGTACGCATCTCTCATCGAGAGTTACATATTTGTGCCGCTTGCAGTCGAGGCCCTAGGGCCATGGAGCCAAAGTGCAAAAAAATATTTATCCGTTTTAACACCTCGGTTGATTGCCTCTTCAGGTAACAAGTGGGCTGCCTCCTTTTTTGCACAAAGAATCAGCTTAGCGATTCAGCGCGGAAACGCTGCCAGCATTCTTGGGACCATTCCACGTGGGCATGATTTGTATAGTCCTAGCGTGTAAGTTATTTAAGATAGATATAACTTGTACATTTTTGCTGTAAATACATTTTTTTTTTATTAAAAATGTTATACAAAAAAATATAATACACGCGCGAAAAGCTTTTGATGATATATCCTTGAAATAAATGTATAACACGCCGTACTGTGTATAATATATTTAGGTATATATATACATCGCAGTCACTCAAGGCCACACGTGGAGCAGTTACGTAAACCGACAGACACGCTTAGGTATTGTGGACTGTATGCCGACATATGAAATGCAACATTGTTGTATATTACTGTTAAATAGAGATATTCACATTATATATTGCTTCAATTAGCGCATATATAAAAGGAACTAAGTATCATATCACTCTAGATGTTATGTGTGTCCGTGCATGGGTGTTTAGGAGATGTAGGGAAGTTTTTGCGAATGTTCATTTTATTATTTCGAAGAGACGTTCTGTTTCATCGTAATGTACTATCTTTATAGTATCGTTAATTACTCATTTAACACGTTTTTACAACCATGAATAATACAATAATACAATAGTCCTTACAATAGTGTGATTAGTTTAGTTTTAGGGTATAATAGGGCTGACATACATATGTTGTGTAAAAGCCCTTTAATTACAGAATAAAAAAATAAAATAAAAAAAAACCATGAATAATAGAAAGTACCTGGATGACGGGGCCTTGCTCAATAATTATATAAAAGATATAAAAAATGCAATAAAAAAATAAAAAAAGCGCCGGATGTCATGTTGGAATCGATACCAGGTTAAGAACTTTTTTGTTTCGCGCTATACCATAAGGCTATCAAAGCTTTAAATTTGACAGCTTGAATTATGAGTTGCTGTCTATTCGTTTTTTCGTAGTTTTTTTAGTGCCCAAAAACAGGCATAAAACGAGATTTTTTAAAATAAAACCTAGCTAGATCTATTTTTCTCCTCAAAAACACCCTACATGCTGAATTCCACGAAAATCTTTTGAGCCGTTTCCAAGATTCAGAAAAATAAATACAAGATTAACTCTGTGATATCCGGCTGAATAGAATAGTACCACTCTCATTTCTTAATGAGGTGTCGTAAAAGACGACTAAGGTAAGTCGACCCGCCGTGTGGTATCCGGCTGAGTGGAATAAACCAACCTCATTTCTTACCGAGGCGTCGTAAAAAGCGACTAAGGTAAGTCGACCCACCGTGTGCACCGTTTAGTAGAATAGACCACCTTCCTTCTTACTGAGGTGTCGCAAAATACGACAGAGGTAAGTTGACGTCAGGCAAGCGGCCGGTCGTAAAAACGCAGCCAAATCATGTGACAGCATGTTTATAACATGTTGTGCCGACCCCACTTAGAGTGGGATAAGCACAGAAAGATGATGATACAAGATTAACTCGTTTAAATATAAGATATAATTTTTAGATAATTATCTTGTAAAAATAAATAGATTGTCTACCAAATTGCGAGTCGAAAGGGATTCTATATTAGTTAATGGCGTCCTTATAACAATTCGTTTTTTGTTTGCTTTTAGTATTATAAAGTTATAATAGGTATATTAGAAATGATTCTAATCAGTCCTTCAAATGCACTCCAGACGGCACAAAGTCAGCATTGTCTAACAAGTAACATAGAGTAGGTTGTTTCACATCGCCGAGTACAATGTAAATACAAATTAGATTTTATGTTTGGTCGCTCGCTGAATAATAAACGCGTGCTTTTGTCTGCAGAACTATTTGTACTTGTTTAGTAATTGTATAGTAGTTAATTGTGTTTACTTAGCTCAATAGGTAATGTAAATAATTTATAGAATTAGGCGTTACTTTGCGGATATCCACAATACTAAAGCGTTAGCGCACGCACTATACAATATAATAAAATATAATAGAATATAATAGAACACAATATAATAGAAATACCACAATTACCGTTCCGAGATGCTCTTCCCTTGAAAGACGAACAAAGACTGCATGCAACTGAAAAGTTTTATCAATATATAGGAGACTCCACCGGAAAACAACATGACACAGTGTTGCCACCATTTCAGTCAAAAGGCCGCGATACTCGTTTCATGACGGTGTTGCTATAAAATACAAACCTAAAGTCATTGGCGACAACAAAAGTAATAATGAAATTATATTGCTATAATATAATAAGTAAAATACTAAATATATATAATGCTAAATGTAGAGTGGACAATCCGCTTTCATACAGTCACCACAATTCACAAGCACTACACGCGTTCACTGTCACAAACTCAACGATCGTTTCGCCCCGCAACCGCAGCATCATCAGGATATAGACTCCACGACAAAATCGCAAAATCTTGGCGAATTTGTGTTTTTACGAATCCTGCATATATCAGGTATGAAAACGAATTATCCACTTTACATGTAGCATTATATATATTTACTATTTTACTTCATCGCGGATTATAGCAAAATAATTTCATTATTACTTTAATTTTACGTAAATTAAAATAAAAAAATGCTAATTGTGTTAAAGAGCGATAGTATTGTATGGTATCCGGCTGAGTAGAATAGACGACCAACATTTCTTACCGAGGTGTTGTAAAAGGCGACTAACATAAGTTGACATCAGGCAGGCGGTCGATCGTAAAATTTAGCCAAATCATGTTTATAACATATTGTGCCGACCATAGTAATCCCTAATAATATAGTTAATGTATAGAAACTAGTCGGGCTAACCCGATAGAATAAGACATGAGTCTATACTCATTTCTGGTTTATATACCCGGTTTCTGTACATTAGCTATGCTTCTATATAATTCATAGGTGCTTGTCAGGTTTAGAAGAGGCGAACCCTAGTCAAAAAAGTCTCGCCGATCGTTTCAAAAATTTACTCATAATTAATGTTTAATCAAACCTCCTTTAATTATGCAAATGACAAACTTTTTGTTAATAGCCATTTCCCTATCCTCCGTAAAAGTTAAGCAATTTTGCGATGGAGCAATAAATTTTAAGATTGTATGAAGCGAAGCCTTTCTAACCGCCGTAGCTACTAAACTCTTCACAGGATCAAGGCTGAGGGCACAGTGTGATAGCGTTGCTATAACTATGTTGGTGATGCTATAAATTAACTTCATCCTGCCCTTATACCACCCTAAGGTCGGCACATCATGTTACAAACATGTTGTCACATAATTTGGCTACTTATTGTGCGACCTGCCTGGCGTCAACTTACTTTAATACTATTTTACGACACCTCCGTAAGAAATGAGGTTGGTGTATTCTAATCAGCCAGATACTACGCGGTGGGTCAATTTACCTTAGTCGCCTTTTACGACACCTCGGTAAGAAATGAGGGTGGTCTTTTCTACTCATCCGGATACCACACGGCGGGTCGACTTACCTTAGCCGCCTAATGACAACACATATTTATGATTAGCTGTGACAGTGTAAGATAGTCTATTTATCGAGAAAGGGTACAGGCTATATAACATCACGCTAAGATTAAAAGGAGAGATAAAAAATATTACGAAAACAGCATAATTTAAAGCTTTTCTTGCGTGTAAACGTAAAGTAAGCTGTGAAAGTTATTCAAACTTGTTCCCCTCTAAAAGTTCTAAATAAAAGTCCGCAACAGCATACGTGAACCTTTTAAGGTTAACCCACTTTAACCATTTCTTATGGTAATAAAAAGACTCTGTTGCGGTTTGAATCTTTCCACGAGGGGGGAGGAGCTGTTGGCGATTGTTGCAATATTCCAACTTCACATACATACATTGCAAGTTAAATGAAAGAAGAGTTACAAAAGTAATAATAAAATTATTTTGCTATAATCCGCGAAGAAGTAAAATAGAAAATATATATAATGCTAAATGTAAGTGGACAATCGGTTATCATACCTGATACATGCAGGATTCGTAAAAACACATGCACAAACCTCCACCACCACCACCACAATACACAAGCACTATATACGTTCACTATCACAAACTCAACAATCGTTTCGCCCCGCAACCGAAGCATCATCAGGAGATAGACTCCACGACCAAAATCGCAAAGCGATTTGCATGTGCATGTGTTTTTACGAATCCTGCATGTATCAGGTATGATAACCGATTGTCCACTTACATTTAGCATTATATATATTTTCTATTTTACTTCTTCGCGGATTATAGCAAAATAATTTTATGATTACTTTTGTATTATGGATCTCCGCAAAGTAACGCCTAATTCTATAAATTATTGAAAGAAGAGTTAGGTAATAGAACCAGCTTCGCTTGAAGTGGACCACTAAGTTTTACGCTGTCAAGTTGTCTTATTACAAGTTTGTTTATTAAACTTTCCACTTTGCGAGTCCTTTGAATTAATTAATATAGAAATTTTGCCTCCCCGGTAGTGGACAGTAATTTTCGAAAGCTATAAAACTTTGCCTCCTTAATGGCCCGCTTTGTTTTAAATATCAATTTATATGCATATTCTACGACCTACCATTTTTCCAGTATTCGACTTGGGCCTGTTTATTATTCTAAACGACTTTCAACTCTCTGATGGGCACTTATTTATTATGCTGATTGTATTAATATATAATATGTAAGCAATAATATAAAAAAATTGAAAAACTCAAAGGTAAGGTCGATTCTATCGAAATGTGACCTTATTTTTTTTTAAATATATTAAAAAATGCGAAAAAAAAGTTAAAGCAAGTGACATGTGAGAATCGGTCCCAGGTTTTGAAATTTGAACCTAGCTAGATAATTTTTTCACCCCCAAAACATGCTGAATTTCAAATTGACGAAAAAGACGAAACACGTGGAAGTAATATCTATATTGATTTTGTCGTAAAGCCTCTGATGATGCTTCAGTTACCGGGTGAAACGAGTTGAGATTGTCCGATTGAATGTGTGCGGTGCTTGTATTACGTTGTTACGGTGACGATTAGTGGTACTTGCGGTTATTTATCCTTCATGTTAGATATGAGAACGTATTTCGTTTTCTAAACTTAACATTATATAGATATTCTTAAATAACACGGATTACCTTTATATACAGCTTTACTTTACTTTATATACAGCTGTGGTAGCCCAGCGGTAGCACCGTGCGCCTCTTTCGAGGAGGTCTAGGGTTCAAACCCCGGGCAGGCACCAATAAGTTTTCTAGTAAAACTTATGTGTCTAATTGATAATTTATCACACGCTTTTCGGTGAAGGAAAACATCGTGAGGAAACCTGCATATCTCTAGAGAAATCTGGAGATATGTGTAACCTACCAATCCGCATTGGAGCAGCGTGGTAGGTCTTAACTCCAATCCTTCTCTCCAAAAAAAAAAACGGAGAGAAGAGGCCTATGCCCAGCAGTGGGATAGTAACAGGCCGATACTTTACCTTTATATACACATATATAATATATATAAATTACCGTGTCACAATGTACGTTTAAGCTAATTTACAAAACTACTAAACCGATTTCAATAAAAACGCATTACAATTCTAGGTGGTTACAATTTGATCTAACTTAAAGGATAAAATAGCTTTTAATCTCGATTAATAATTTTACGTTCATCTTGTGGCGCTCCTAAGTAACGTTACCCAGGGGTTATAAATAAAAACAAATACATAACATTTTCACACGAGGCCTGTGAACATTGATCGGTTTGTTGTTGTAAATGTGTTTACAATGCAAGTTTTGAAGGATTTATAATGTGAAATATTATGCTTAAAGGGAAGAGTAGAACATTCTCAGCTGAATTCCATTATATCAAAAAGTGGGTACAGGCTGGGAGAAAATACTTGAGAAACATCTTTATTTATTAATAAGGCTTACCAACTAGAAATAATATACGTTTGATATATATATATGATCCTGAAAACTACAAAAATATATAAACTATTAGAGTAAAATCATCATCTTTCTGCCCTTTTCCCACTCTAAGTGGGGTCGGCACAACATGTTATAAATGTAAAACATTAACATAACAATAACAAAACATAACATGTAATAAACATGCTCTCACATGATTTGGCTGTGTTTATACGACCGGCCGCCTGCCTGACGTCAACTTACCTCAGTCGTATTTTACGACACCTCGGTAAGAAAGAGGGTGGTCTATTCTACTAAACCGGATACCACACGGTGGGTCAACTTACCTTAGTCGCCTTTTACGACACCTCGGTAAGAAATGAGGTTGGTTTATTCTACTCAGCCGGATACCACACGGCGGGTCGACTTACCTTAGTCGCCTTTTACGACACCTAGGTAAGAAATGAGGGTGGTACTATTCTATTCAGCCGGATACCACACGGCGTAAAACATTTTAACATCATTTTACTCTAAACTATTAGAATAAAATGATATAAAAAATTTAAAAACTAAAAACAAAGAAGTTAAATTTAAAGGTTAAAGGTTTTTCAACACACACTTTTTGAAACAGTGTAACTTATCAAAATAGATATCGATAATTTTTTTTATTTTTTTTGGTTCCACTAGCTTCACAAATTGTTTCATGAAAAACTTCATTATAATTCTTATTTATTTTACAAGTCCGTCAATAAAATAAAATTCTATAATCAATTGCCATTACAGCATTTAAAAATATCTAGTGAAGAGAGGTTGATAGAGAAATCCTATATACTATTGAGGATTAGATAAATGGTAAAAATATGGAAATTTAGCAACTCTACGACCTTTCACAGGATAGGCATGAAGATGAGTGTAAAATATATGCTTACTAGCTTGGAAATCAGTGTATCACCAAAATGTCTGAAATTTAAATTTTGAACTTAAAAGTAGTTATTGTGAGTTAACCATAAAGCAACAGAGACATGTTCTCGCGAACTTTTTTGTAGTATTTTTGTGGATCTATAATTCTCTAGTACATTACTTTAGTGTATTTCTGTTAGTTTACTGTAAGGTAATAATGTAAAATTAAAAATGTTTAAAAGATTCACTGCCGAGTTTCTTTCTGGTTCTTCTTGGTAAGAGCAACATTCCGAACCAGTTGTAACTTCATTAATCATATTGATCTTTGACGATTCAAAAGTGCTTGAAAGAGCTTATTTGAATAAAGATTATTTTGATTGGTTTGGACGCTTTTGGCCTTCCATAGTTAAACTCAAAAAAATTATATTTTGGTTGTAAAATATCATTTTATCTATACGTGTGCACACAAACGCACAACAACAGTCACCCCCCCCCCCCCCACACACACACACACAACATACACCCACACACGCCACATACACCCACACACGCCACATACACATAAGCTGTAATTAAATAACTTAATAAATAGTACATACTAACCTTTTCAATATTTATATAACTTAGCTTAGTTATGGAAGAGCGAGGCCTTCTGACACAAGTATTTCTAATACTTACAAGAAGGTCTTAAACTGTATTTCTTGTAATGAATTATTGAAAAGAAATCAATAGATTTGTATTTGTATTTTGTAGCTTTCCGAACTAGCAATAGATTGAGTGATGATTCAAAAGCCCTTGTTTAGAAGTGTGCTTGAATAAAGAATTACGGCTTAAGAACTAAGCGTTCGGTTTAATCAATTATAAAAGTAAATGTAAGCACTAGTCAACTAGTGCTTACATTTTACCTAAAGAGAAACCTTATAAATTAACTTGAAACCCATAAAGAAGTTGGTACCGAATTAGTATGCAATAGAGATGTCGTCACAGTCCACGTCTTACAGTGATATAACTTTTACGAGCGATAAAATTTTACAGCGACAAATGCGGAGTTAGAGACACATTGTTTGGAAAGTTGGTATCGAGAAATTTGCATTTCAAACCGCTGTGTGAAAGAGAATGTAGCCATTGAAGCCAGTTCATTATATAACAGCAGATTTAAAAAAAATATCTATTCATAAACAATCCTCTAAAGGTCTAATGATAAAAGTCCTCTTTTCAGTTCTCTGTGCTAACTGGGTTAGGTCTGTATCCTTAACAAAATGGCAAAGTCAAAAAACCATACAAATCATAACCAAAACCGCAAAGTAAAAAGCCCACTAAGTTCAGACATGAATCTACTCTTGGTATGGATCCAAAATTCTTGAGAAATCAAAGGTTTTGTAAAAAGGGAAACCTAAAGCCAGCCAAACAGTTAGCCCGTGCTGCAGAGAGAAAAGCATCAAGAGAAGCGAAAGCTAAAAAATAAACATACTTTTAGGCAATAAAAATGTAAATGTAATCATTTTCCTGCCCTTATCCCACTCTAAGTGTGGTCGGCACAACATGTTTTTCTCTTCCATTCTCTCCTATCCTACCGCCGCGCCGTGTCCTATCCGGTCTAGTAGAATAGACCACCCTCGTTTTTTACCGAGTTGTCGTAAAAGATGTAGTCGACTAAGGTAAGTTGACCCTCCGTACGGTATCCGACTGAGTTTGAATGGACCACCCCCATTTCGAAAAAGGCGACTAATGTAAGTTCAAATAAAAATAATTTTAATTCAAATTTTCAAGCACTCACAGCAGCATTCAAGCACTTTTTTAGTTTATAAATAAAAACGTTTTATCCCTGTTTTTAGGCACTAAAAAATTTACTTTTAATTCATTGAATATATAAAACACTATTTTTGCCGTTAAATGTCAAATCAGCGTAGCCTATTCGGGGAACGTGCTGTTTCGAGAAATGAAAATACCCAGGAGCTCCACCTACCCTATTATTTTCTTGAAGTTTTGTTTTATTATTAAATAATTACCGAACAAGGCTCCGTCAATCAGATATTTATTTTTATATCCTAAAACTTACATCTTAATATCTATCTTTGCACCTATAAATAGATCAACATAATCAACTTTCTACTCAATATGTTAAGCCCACACCAGTTGTAAGGATTTTATTGGCAGTAAAGTCGCTAGTAACAAATGCGGTTAGGGCTCTCCCACACTAGACGGCGCGGCACCGGATGGACCACCGGCTGTCAACGACGTTGTTTATCCTTTTTTATGCTTCTCTAAGAAGCGTTGAAGTTTTAATTAAGAAGTGTTTCTTTTTACGGATGTTTAGTTTTTCCACGAACATATAAAATCGCTTAAAAGTTTATGATTGCTTGAAGCATTAAGTTGTCTATGGGTGGCCGAAACGCAAAGTCTAAAGTGGTGTTCTAAAAACTACAGTCGTGACACATTTTACATCTTAAAGCCTCTAATCTAGCAATATTGTAATTTAAAAATCTTTGAGGAGAAAGTAAACAAAAACATTTGCATTAAAAAAGGGAATCTTTAAAATTAGCGAGTTTCTATTTTGTACAATAAAATAATTTATAGAAATAGGCTTTTCCTACCGAGAAAAGCTAACAAGAAACTCGGCGGTTGGTCTTTTTATTTATTTATTCAGCGTTTCACAAGTTTTAGTAATGAACAATAAACATTGCTATTTCACAATAAGGCCAATAAAAGATTACTCTACAATAATTTATATTTAACAGAAAAAGTATAGTTAGTGTGTGTCTGTGTGTGCGTGCTTGCGGATGTGTGTGTTAAGTCTGGTATTCTTTTTTTTTGGAAAATAAATAATAATAAGTATTTATATATATAAAAAAAAATTACTTCCTATCCTTTGGTATTCTTTAAGTTTATATTATGTAATTTATTAATTTTATATATTATTATTTATTTATTTATTAGGTCCGCCAACAGAGTATACATTATTTATCAACTTAAGTATTAATAAACATTTTAAAAGGCTAATGCTACCCTATAAGTGGACATTATGATCATTAAAATATTGTCAAAATATTAGAAAATTAAATGTCAAAAAATATATACGAAGATGTCATTACAATAAGTCAGAAATAAATGTCAAAATAGCAAGCAAGCATAATAATAAATAACAGTTATAATTAGACTATGTAACAATAATAATAAAAATAAATATAATATATATAAAATATGTTTTAAAATTTTACTTCAAAGGTCTACTACATTTACTAGTTTTTAAAATATAATTCTTTAACCTTTTGTTATTATAATCCTGCAGGAGAGTAGCTATATCCACGCATTCTCATTATTTATGTTATCCTCAAAAAGTATAGTAAACTTTCAATTTAAACCTTCTTTTAATAGTTTACTTCAACTGCTATAATGGCAATGTAAAAATTGATTGCTGAATTTTATTATAGAATCTTATACCAAAACCGACCCTATACAACATCTGCTTCTGTTATATAAGAATACCTTCGATAATTACTTGTTTTTATTTATTGGGTTATCAAATTTAATACGGCAGGTGGAAAAGCACATTTTTCCTTGATTGCTAAAAGTCGATCGGTATATAGATAGGTGTAAAATATCTATACTATAATATAAATGTGAAAATCTGCCCGTCTGTCCGCCTGACTGTCTGTCAACCTCCACGACAAAATCGAAAAAATCGCGTTGCGATTTTGTCGTGGAGTCTATCTAATAATGCTTCGGTTGCGGGGCGAAACGATTGTTGAGTTTGTGTGATAGTGAACGTGTGCGGTACTTGTGCATTGTGATGGCAGTGATGAAGGTTTGTGCATGTGTTTTTAAGAATCCTGCATGTATCGGGTATGAAAACAGATTATATATTTTCAATTTTACTTTATCGCGGATTATAGCAAAATAGTTTTACTATTACTTTTCTATTATGGATCTCCACAAAGTAACGCTTAATTGTATAAATTATTAAAAAAAATCATATATTACAATAATGAGAGTAATTTCACGCTTAAGTTGGTTAAAAAAATCGCAATTACAACTGGTATTATAAATGCTGTCTGTCTGTTACGTTTTGACCATATTTAGAAACTGAATAGAAGAATAATTAGAAAACCCCCTACATGCTGAATATCAGGAAAATCGTTGGACCCGTTTTCGAGATTCCGAAAATATATATACATACAAGATTAACTCATTTATATATTAAAGATATAATTAAGCGAATTTTGAAATAAATCTGACTTGAACGAAGTCACGGGTGTCACTTGTCGTGTATAGTCATATACTCGAAAATGTAAAAAAAACCCTTTAATTGACTTGTTTGATTCCTAAAGGTGTGTTGATTTTGCATTAATGTATTATAATTGACATTTCACATGGTTTATTGGCAGATGCGTGTGGTGACACCATTATATTTTATGGACTTCCTTAAAATATTCCTATAATGATTATAATAAATATTAATAACTTGATAATATGTCTTGTGAAGGTTGTATTTGTTTTTTTTAACCCTTTAGTATTGACAGAGTATAAGGACTTAGCAATTACAATCACAATTTTTTTAAATTTATATTTAGTAATTATTATATACATAAATGATTCCGATTTTCATAGGGTTTGTTATTTTCTTATTGTTCACCACCATATAGAATGTGTTTTTCGTTTCCTGGATGAGTTTCTTGCTTTCTTCTTCAGTTAATAATGTATTCAAGCATACGACGATTCTTTTGACAAACGGCACAGATTATACGTGTCAAACAAGATGAAATTGCACTTCAGTTGTTAGTTTATAAGATTTGTCAATAGATTTTATTAATATTATAGATATTTATTAATTTTTGTGAATTTTTTTTTGGCATAATTCAATCTTCCTAAATATCAAGATTTCATTGAGATCTGGCTTTGTTAGTAATGGTTGACTGACCAAACGCGGCGTGTTAGTTCAAAAACAAGAGAAAACAACATTATAGGTTTGTCTCCTCGTACTTATTTAGTTCTACCATATTTACAATTACCGAATTAAGGCTATAGTTGAATGGTGTGTACGGTCATTGATTTCTATAAATCGTGTTTATTTAAAAAAAAAAGTAATATAATTCCTGTGGCTACAATACTACACTGAATTAACTGTTTTTTTTGTTACACTTTAGCACCTTGTGAGGTGAAATTTAAACTAATGTCGTATGGTCGACACCATCCTGTGTAAAGATTTTGCATTTAATATTTTATTACCACACAATTATGGCCCAATCTGCATCTCATCAAGAATTCCCTAAACTCTGCATGAAGCAGATAATTCAGTATGCTAAATATATCTCGTAATAGGTTTCCTTGTAAACTCGGGCGTGCTGACGTCACGGCGTCAAATGCGACCGCCGCTTACGTGCTCCGTGGAGCAAGTGAAAAGTGGTAGCGACTTCAGGAAGAAGCAATTACTTACTTCTTTGTGACTTGCTTCTGTTGTGTGTCACAAAGAAGCAATTACTTACTTCTTTGTGACTTGCTTTTGTTATGTGTCACAAAGAAGCAATTACTGGATTCTTTGTGACTTGCTTCTGTTGTGTGTGTCACAAGGGAACAATTACTGGATTATTTGTGACTTGCTTCTGTTGTTTGTGTCACAAAGGAACAATTACTGGATTATTTGTGACTTGCTTCTGTTGTGTGTGTCACAAAGGAACAATTACTGGATTCTTTGTGACTTGCTTCTGTTGTGTGTGTCACAAAGGAACAATTACTGGATTATTTGTGACTTGCTTCTGTTGTGTGTGTCACAAAGGAACAATTACTGGATTATTTGTGACTTGCTTCTGTTCTGTGTGTCTCAAAGGAACAATTACTGGATTATTTGTGACTTCCTTCTGTTGTGTGTGTCACAAAGGAACAATTACTGGATTCTTTGTGACTTGCTTCTGTTGTGTGTGTCATAAAGGAACAATTACTGGATTATTTGTGACTTGCTTCTGTTGTGTGTGTCACAAAGGAACAATTACTGGATTCTTTGTGACTTGCTTCTGTTGTGTGTGTCACAAAGGAACAATTACTGGATTATTTGTGACTTACTTCTGTTGTGTGTGTCACAAAGGAACAATTACTGGATTCTTTGTGACTTGCTTTTGTTGTGTGTCACAAAGACGCAATAACTTGCTTTTTTATGACAGCTTCTGTGTCTTTAGTTACACACAGCGTAAGAACCCACTTCTTTTGGCCAAACGCTTTTCCCTCACCTTTGAAATTAAATCAAAATAATCTTTATTCAAATAAGTTCTTTCAAGCGCTTTTGAATGATCAAGGATTAATAGATTAATGATGTCACAGGAAAAGAGCGCATCTTCAATATAAATAAACCGATTTCATATTTACCAAAAAGCATTTAATGTAATATGAGAAATAAGAAATTACATCAAAATAAAATAAATAATTGCGTAAAAACTGAATATTGTATTTTAGTGTAAAATTCTTTTTAACAACTTATATTTGTATATTGATGATATATTTAACAAAAATAAATCTATAGTTCAACTTAGTAGACTTTCCACTGCCATGAGATCGGTATATACGTGGGTGAAACCGCAGGATATTAGTAGTATAATATAAATTTTTGTTTGTGTACGATAGCGCAATAAATGAATATAGTATTTTACCACATATTTGATAGTATTTTTATGCTGATAATTAAAACAATGAGTGCTAATTTATTCACTTACTACATAATATCAAAAAGGCATCATTATCATCCTCCTGTCCTTATCCCACTCTAAGTCGGGTCGGCACAACATGTTATAAACATGCTGTCACATGATTTCGCTGCGTTTTTACGACCGGCCGCCTGCCTGACGTCAACTTACCTTAGTCGTATTTTACGACACCTCGGTAAGAAGGAGGGTGATCTATTCTACTAAACCGGATACCACACGGTGGGTAATTTACCTTAGTCGCCTTTTACGACACCTCGGTAAGAAATGAGTGTGGTCTATTCTGCTCAGCCGGATCCCACACGGCGGGTCGATTTACCTTAGTCGCCTTTTACGACACCTCGGTTAGAAATGAGGGGGGTATATATTAAAAAGGCATGACGTTAATATTCAAGTTTTCGCTTCTGCCGGCACACCCGGAGTGCACCCGTTGGTTTTATCATTTTTTATTTATAATCTTATGACTTAAGCCGTAAGCTAACGATGAGACTTCAGCTGGATCATCATAATTTGGAGTGGCGCGATTCCGCGGGATACATGCGAAGAGCTACTTTAACTCGCAAGTTAAGCTTAACGGGAACTTAGCTTAACTTAGCAGATGCGAGTTTTGTAATAAGAATTATAAATATAAATCAACTCGTGATACCCACGACATTCGCACCAACTTAAACGTTTAACTGCCCTCAATAATACAATATGTGGTCTTCAATTTTACCAAAAGAAAAACTAGATTTTTTGTTTTATGTTACCCCGGTGTAACATATAGGCTATAAAAATCCTGTAAATTCTACAGGAATAGGATGATATTGAGAATCGCCATCAATTATCGACCTATCACGCGACAACAGTACATACATACGAAGTCGCGGGTGAAAGCTAGTCACACATAAAAGAGAGATAAGACCTCATCTGCTTTCTCTTTGTTTCTCTTTTTTGTAATATGGCATAGTTTAGGCTCGTTTCCCTAATTTATAATAACATATATAAAAGACAAAAGTAATAATAAAATTATTTTGCTATAATCCGCGATGAAGTAAAATAGAAAATATATATAATGCTAAATGTAGAGTGGACAATCGGTTATCATACCTGATACATGCAGGAGTCGTAAAAAAAACACATGCACAAACCTCCACCACCGCCACCACGATACACAAGCACTATATACGTTCACTATCACAAACTCAACAATCGTTTCGCCCCGCAACCGAAGCATCTTCAGGAGATAGACTCCACGACCAAAATCGCAAAGCGAAGCAATACCCAAAAAGCTTAGTTAGATACTAATCGGTTCAACCCCACCCTTTATTTTATTTTGCCTGCGAACAAGTGTAACAATCTTGAACTAGAAACATTTATCTGATCGTTAATGAGGGTGCCATTGTTATGTTTAATAATCTCAAGGTGTTCCAATAGGCTCAGCTTTAGTCCTTTATTAGAACACGTGTGCAAAACTTCGAAACTATGGTCATTAGGAACTTTATGACCGCTTTCTATCAAATGTTTGGCAAAATGTGAATTTTTTTTTTACGACTCCTGCATGTATCAGGTATGATAACCGATTGTCCACTCTACATTTAGCATTATATATATTTTCTATTTTACTTCATCGCGGATTATAGCAAAATAATTTTATTATTACTTTTGTATTATGGATCTCCGCAAAGTAACGCCTAATTCTATAAATAACATATATCTTTATATAGAATTAGGCGTTACTTTGCGGTGGTCCATAATACAAAAGCAATGAAAATATTACTAAAATATCAAATTGATTGCGGATTATAGCAAAATACTTACCTCATGATCATAAAAGCTCGCATCCAGAGTATAAATAATTTAATACGATTTACTTATCTTCACTATTGTTAAATATTTGACACCATAAATTCAAAGAGAACGAGTGAATTGTAGAGTTTCAGTCAATTGAAGAAAATAGTGATGTGACGTACAATTTTATAATACGAATTAGTCTGAATAAAAATATAGAATCGAATAATCTTTGTTATGCAGCAAAAAGAAAATGACAGTCGAGTTTTAAAACAGTGATGTGCTATATTACAATCCTTTATTTGATATGGTAAAGTCTGTCTGTCTGTTAGGTATTTGTCTTGATAAAATCTTTAAATTAATTGTATTAAAAAAACCCCTGTTCGTTCATGAACAAGTAAAAACTAGTTTTACAAAATGAAAGGTAATTTAATACTTAAGCTTACAAAAGAAAGCCACATTTGGGCAGAGTAAGGTGGACTGACTTTCGCATTTATAATTTTAGTATAGATTTATTCAAATGAATACTAACAGATCACAAAGCCTATACCGACCGACGGATAAATTTACATATACAAACGACATATGCATGAATAGTAAATTTACATATATATACAACAAAGATACGAATAGTAAATGTGGAAAAGTAAGTTTTCTTCTTCGCGAATCAAATCAAAATAATCTTTATTAAAAATTAAGTTAAGCAAATAACAACTTTGCTAAAATTACTTATCAAAATAATTAGATATAGAGATATTTAGTGATAGCATAATTTTTTTTTAATATAATTAAATTTAAAAGTAATAATAAATAATGTAAGTCCACTGTGTGGTATCCGGCTGAGAGAAGAGACCACACTCATTTCTTACTGAGGTGTCGTAAAAGGCGACTGGGCTAAATTGACGTCAGGTAGGCAGCCGGTCGTAAAATAACTAGCCAAAATATGTAACATGTTTAAAGCATGTTGAGTGGGATAAGGGCAAGAGAATGACGATTTAAATTATGTACGGCGTCCTTATTATATGCCGTATTAATAATGTACTTACATTATATACTTGTTGGTTATCCTTAATAAATAAAATAAAGCAAGCTTTTTCAAGCATTTTCGAATCGTCAAAGATCAATAAGATTAATGAAGCTACAACTGATTCGGAATGTTGCTCTTACCGAGAAGAACCAGCAAGAAACACGGCGAACAATCTTTTAAAAATTGACAATTTACATTATTCGCATTATTCGTCTTATATGAATCTAAATGGACTTTAATAACTTTAAACTTTTTAAACATTTTTAACTGACATAATGACTTAAACTTTGTACTAAGATGGAAAGATTGTCGAGTCCAATATTTGTTACATCACTTGTAGGTATAATAAATTAAATTTGAACCGAAATGACTGGAAGATAACGCGATCCCAAATTATTTCTGCCTCGAAAGTTCGCTCGATAATAATCCTCGGGGGAGCAAAGTTTTGTCGCTCGCGACCCGGTTTCGCGTGCCATTAATTTAATATCCGATTTCAGATAGAGTTGACACTTGACTCTTTGAAAGTCAGTGAGTTTCTTTAACCTACTGTAAATTTGTATGGCGCTGGAATAGTGGTCACTAGATGTCGCTGTTACAACGTCATACAAAATAGTTAATGATTTTTTAATAATTAATTATTTATTTATGGTAAAATATCAAATCACCCTCTTGCATTCTACTCTAAGTGGGGTCAGCACAACATGTTGTAACGATGATATGGCTACGTATTTTACGACCGGCTCCCTGATGTCAACTTACCATAGTCGCATTTAGCGACACTTCGGTAAGAAATAGGGTGGTATATTCTACTCAATTGGATACCACACGGCGGGTCGACTTACCTTAGTCGCCTTTTACAACACCCCGTAAGAATTAGGGTGTTCTATTCTACTCAATCGGATACCACACGGCAGGTCAACTTTCCTTAGTCGCCTTTTACAACACCCCGTAAGAAAGAGCGTGGTATATTCTACACAACTGGATACCACACGGCGGGTCAAATTACCTTAGTCACCTTTTACAATACCCCGTAAGAAATGAGGGTGGCCTATTCTATTCAGGCGGGTCAACGTACCGTATTCACCTCTTATGACAACTCGGTAAGAAATAATGGTTGCCTATTATACTCTACCAAATTTCACCAATATTGCTGAAAGGGATTAGCCATATTTCTCATTGTCGCCATTTTACCGATTGGTTATTTATCCAAAACATTCCTGTAACCCGTTAGAGGTCGTCTACATAGTGGGATATGGTATAAAGAAGTACTGAGATTGAATAATATATTAGTAGGCCCAAGGCCTTTAAAATGCTATCCGAATGTAACTCAACGCATTGCTCGTTTATATGTTAATTAATGTTTTACACTGGCGCCGTCCGTCCATTTTTATAGTCAAGGTTTTGTTTGTGTTTTGACCATAGGTACTCGTATTTAGAATAGAAATAAAATAAAATAAAAAACGTTATTCGTCCTTACACAAACACTAAATACAAGGAATCCAAAATAAATAGCAAAGTAAAAGAAAATAAAAATAAAGTAACGTTATAAAAAAATAAAGTATCCGGCTGAGTAGAAAAGACCACTCTCATTTTTTACCGATGTGTCGTAAAGGGCGACTAAGGTAAGTTGACCCACCGTGTGGTATTCGGCTGAGTAGAATAGACCACTCTAATTTCTTACCGAGGTGTTGTAAAAGGCAACTAAGGTAAGTTGACCCACCAGTGGTATTCGACTGAGTTGTATATACCACCCTCATTTCTACCCGATGTGTCATAAAAGGCGACTAAGGTAATTTCTTACCGAGGGGTCATAAAAGGCGATTAAGGTAAGTTGACGTCAAGGAGTCGGAACCAACATGTTTTAAACATGCTACGACATGATTTGGCTAGGTATTTTATGACTGGCCGTGTGCCTGACGTCAATTATTCGTCAATATTCTACTCAGCCGGATATCACACTACGGGTCAACTTACCTTAGTCGACCTTACCTTTTTCCAACACCTCAGTAAAAAATAAGGGTGGTCTATTCTACTCAACCGGATACCACACATAAAGTTTTATATACTATTTTGTACATATTCAATTTATCTGTATATAATCTGTTCCGCAATTGTTAAAAAAAACTTGTATTAATGTGCCAATCCGTTATTTATTTCCAAAAATATTTGTAACCAGTCTCTGGGACCAGTTTGGATAACTCCGACTAACAAAAATAGAATTTGACAACATCATTATATCATATATTTTATTGCCTTGATATTTCGTTATTGCTATTTCAAGTTATAAGAGTAAATTTTAAGTTTTAGTAGTTTTGAGTCTATATTAATATATAAAGCTGAACAGTTTGTTTGTTTTAACGCGCTAGTCTCAGCAACTACTGGACGGATTTGAATAAATTATTTTAGAGTAGATAGTCCATTTATTGAGGAAGGCTATAGGCTATATAACATCACGCTAAGATGAATAGGAGAGGAGCGGCAAAAAAAAAATATTACGAAAACGGCAAAATTTAAGTGCGCTGAGTAAACAGTGATAGTTTTTCAAAAATCATGTATTACAAAATTGTTCCCCTCTAAACGTTCTAAAAAAGTCCGCGACAGCATATGTCTAGCTTTTAAGGTTAACCCACTTTAACCATTTCTTGTGGTTATCAAAAGACTATTACGGTTTGATTCTTTCCACGCAGGCGGAGCCGCTGGCGATTGCTTGTTATAAATGTAACAATTCTATAATGGCATTCTCATTGGCAGTCCAATGAATTATCTGTTTATCACCTAGACAAATAAGTATTTGTCTAGGTGATATCTGCAATTGATAAATATGCAATCTATAAATAATTGTAATTTCCTTGCTTGTCTTTGGTTATTTAGCTTTTCTATATTGAAATTTACATAGACAAAACGCGGATAGATGTTTAATACATAAATATAATTACGCTAAAGTTTCACTTTAAAAATCACCTGCTACTTGTCACACACGACCATTAAAGTCGCGTCTCATATTAACGTCGTATTTTGGAGTTTTACTACCTTTTTGTCCCTCAATAAAACTGTCGCAGGGGCCGGCGATGTGTCAGTTATTTTCGGCCCCAACGCGATACCGAAAAATAGCTCGTTAACTATACTTAAGATGAATCTTGTATTTAACGGCGTTTCTGAACTTTTCTCGGACTTACATTTTCGGATAAATTTATATGTCCTAGTGATGTTCCGGCGGACGAATCATTCTATATAACAACAACAACAACAAGTCATTTATTCATTTCTGCAGGCAATATACAAAATTTATCTTATAGGTAGGTACAGACACCTAAATCTATCTTAAAAAAAACATTAAAATTTAAAAACCACAACTATGCAGAAATGAATTGGCGTTCGACTCAGCATAAAAGCAGTGTGATGCAGCATATGGCCAACATCACGCGGCGCTGGTTTTCAGTCGAAACCTTAGTGACGCTCCGAATAAAACATCTAATTAAATAAACAACGTTGCATGCAACTAAAGTTTAAATAAGATAAAACAAAAAAGAAAGTTAGGAATAAAAAACAGGAAGTGTAGGTAAAGAAAAATTAAATGTAAAAATAAAAATAAAGATATATAAAATAAAATAAAAAATTAAATGTAAAGTGTAATATAAAGTGACTTAAATGAATCTATTATTTTTAAATTTGTAATTTTGAAAATTCGAAAGTTTATCTGCTTTACTGTTTGTCTATTACGTTTTCATGGCTCAGAAACTCGATTTTATCGAGATGTGACCTTATTTTCATATAATAATTAAGCTTAGTTTTGAATCCTGTCAGTCAAATACTAAGAGTGATACGCGACTCAGCAGAGTTAGCAACTCATTCGATGGTCTCGGTATTCGCTTCTACAATAAAATTCCGCAATCCATACCAGACCTATATATACTAGATATACTTATACGTAAAGTATATTACAAAATTGAAGATTATTTGCATAATAAAAATGCTTGGATTTTAAAATCCTTCAGCTTCATACAAGACTGCAGTTTAATAATAAAATTAAAAATGTTTAAAATATTCACCGCCGAATTTCTTGCTGGTTCTTCTCGGTTAGAGCAACATTCCGAACCAGTTGTAACTTCATTAATCATGTTGATCCTTGACGATTTGAAAGTGCTTGTAAGAGCTTATTTGTATAAAGACTATTTTGCTTTGATTTGATTTTGATATAGTAAAAAATACCCTCTTTTACATGACTCAAAGTCTGCCTGCCTATCTTCCTGATTGTCTATCTATTACGCTTTCACTGGTAATCAGCTGAAGGAATATCGAATTATCATCATCATTATCATCATTCTCTTACTCTTATCCCACTCTAAGTGGGGTCGGCACAACATGTCTTCTTCTTTCGTTCTCCTCTATCAGTCATCAACTCTGGTGCCACTCCTTTAACATGCATATCATTTTTCACACAATCCATCCATCTTTTTTCGGCCTCCCTCTAGCCATACATCCATCCACATTCATATTTACAACTCTTTTGATCACATGAAGAAATATCGAATATAATACGAAATTTGAACAAGCAATAAATTATCGTTTTTCCATCGACAATATAATAATTACGACGCAAATGAAGTGAAAAAAGTTATTCATGAATACATTTCATCTATATGATATAAACAAAGGTAGTTCAACCATTTAAACAAAGCAGCCAGGTCGAGGGCTGCGCCGCGCATATATTACCAATCATAATTTTAATCCGACAATATTAATCTGTTTATATTCGATACACGATTAGCGGTGTCGTAAATTGAAGTCGAATAGTCTAGGAGTGGCGTCGTAGAGTTGCTATCGCTGAGGAAAATGTTTAATTCACGATCAGGTTCCTAAAACGGGAGATGTAATCATATATGAGGTTTTATGGGAGATTGATGTTATTCATAACTGTACATTACAATGAATAAAGTAAATTTGTCCAACAAACCGTTGCTGTAAATTTAATGTACTCGTAAAATACATACAAGAAACATAAAAATTGACTTTACATTAGTTTAATTCATGAGCCTTTTTTCGAGATCTGGTAAATATAGATATAAATTTTAATGTATAAAGGTTTCAAGAGAAAAATAAAATGAAAAATTGATGTACGATATAAAAAACAGAGAAGTTTAGTTTCTATTCATAGATGCCTCGTAGCTTGGTTTCTTTAGCAATTTTTGAGAGAGAGAATTTTCTTTTTTTTCAGACAGATAAAAGCCGAAAATGTCAGTTAATCTCTGTTAAAATTAAAAGAATATCGAACTTATCGTTTCTCTTTTTGCAGTCCAACGCTAAAATGTATATTACAGATGAGTCTAAGCCGTCAAACAAGTATTTATATTGTATTTATCTTATCTTGTATTGAAGAAAGAGAAACAGTTATTAATAAGCTTGTTTGCGTCGTCAAAAGTCAACATATTCAAAGAACCAGTTCAAAAAAGTCTTGGATGACATTCTTATAATAATTTTTTCTTTTTACAGTGTCGTTATCAAGACAAAATAATACAGAGTTTTGTTCAAATAAGGTTGTATACTTTTATTTGCATTTTTATTTTTAGTGAGCAGTAAATAGTCATCGTGAATACACTCGATATTGTCGCTTACATTGTTTATGTTATTACTTATACATTGAGCGCAGCGATTCGTTAACTATATGATTATCCGATAGACATCGCCTATTATTTCCTTCGGTTTCAAGTGCATCCTCCTGGAACACTAAGCCTAAGCGAAATTGTAAACGGTACCTTTTCCGGTATACCCATTCTTAAAATGCCGTGAAGGACCCATCCGCAATACTCTCTGTATAAGTGACAATGAAACTACTGTACCTGTCATTTGTACGTATTATATTCCTGTCCGCACGTCTCTCCGGTCATCGTCTTACATTTGTAGGTTTTTTAATTCAATACTATGTTATTGCACGAATAATAGGAGACTAAGGAATACGTCACATCTAGTGATGTATAATAATTAATAATGAATATTTATATTAAGTGCTATAGTTAAGACGCATTGCATCTTTAAATAAGTAAATAGTACTCTTTTGACATAAATATTATCATAATTATCCTTCTTAAAGTTGTCAGAAATGGAAATAGTCAAATGTCATCTCTTTATTTATTTAATACCAAAAACGCGGTAATCACGTGAAGGAGAAGCTTGACAATCGTCTATAAAATAGCCGAGCTTGCCATAGCGAAAGAGTCTTGCTGTAAGATTTAACCAGAATCGTTACCATACTGTTACACTGCTGGATTGTGTCATTGTACGATTATTAAATACCCATGTGTCTAAGTCATGTTACAACATGTCTAGTTAAACACAAAGGGTTAAACAGAGCTAGTGTTTAGTATTGGACCTCGATTCCTCTTTTTTCTTTTACAAATGATAATAATTGAAGCTGCTATAAAATGTCTTGCTGTCAATATCCTTTGAACATCGTGGTAGCACTTCTGCACGTCAGCTCTTAGAGTACATAGGCGTTATTCAAGTGCTGTCGTTTAGCGATCCAGTAAACAATGCTGCATCAGTATTCACCGCAGTGTGGAAAGCGTACATTGTGCTTTATTTAGCTGGATGTGCTGCTTACAGCACAATGGTGTTATGATATTATAACAGCTTTACTGTTGGACTTAAGCCTGAATAGTTAATGGGTTACTTGAGTAGAAGAACAGTCATAGTCGAATAGTCGAGGCCATGTGATGGCGGACACCAATGAATTGCTATAAAAGCATGAGTCATTATCCTGCTTCCTTATCCCACTGTAAGTGGGGTCGGCCTAACATGTTATAAACATGTTGTCACATGATTCTGCTACGTATTTTACGATCTGCCTGACGTCAACTTACCTTAGTCGTTTAACGACACCTCGGTAAGAAAGAGGGTGGTCATTCTACTCAATCTGATACCACACGGTGGGTCAACTTACTCAAGCCTTAGTAGCCTTTAACGACACCTCGGTAAGAAAGAGGGTGGTCATTCTACTCAATCTGATACCACACGGTGGGTCAACTTACTCAAGCCTTAGTAGCCTTTAACGACACCTCGGTAAGAAAGAGGGTGGTCATTCTACTCAATCTGATACCACACGGTGGGTCAACTTACTCAAGCCTTAGTAGCCTTTTACGACACCTCGGTAATAAATGAGGGTGGTCTATTCGTAAAGACGATTCGTAAAAACACATGCAAAATCCTCGTTTTTTACGAATCCTGTATGTATCAGGTATGAAATCGGATTGTCCACTCTACAATTAGCATTATATATATTTTCTATTTTACTTCATCGCGGATTATAGCAAAATAATTTTATTATTACTTTTGTAACGACTTTTTAATAAAAGGTAAAATTAAAAAATTTGAACTATTTATGTATTTGTATGTCAAAGGCAGAATGGAGTATCTAATTTGGAGAGGTAATAGAAACAAGCCAAAATATTACAGTTAGCAAAAATGAATACAAAGTCTAAAGCGTGACTTTTATTACCATACTCGTTTAGTATGCGAGAGTTTGTTACGCAAGTCTTTTTAGAATATATTAAACATTTGTTATTATATTACATATGCCTTATAAGGTTTTGTGAATGTTGAAACAAACATCAAGATGTCCCCACGTACCATCAGGTGATCAGATCGTAATCAAAACCTGTCAAAGACTAGACGTTTTAGCAACGTTATTTACGTAACTTCGTATATTTGCAAACAAATTGCGAAACAAAAATGTATATGGCAGTATAGAGAGCCGTGTGGTATCCGGCTCAGTAGAATATACCACCCCCATTCTTACTGAGGTGTCGTAATAGGCGACTAAGGTAAGTTGACCCGCCGTTTGGTATCCGGTTGAGTAGAATAAACCTTCATTTCTTACCGAGATGTCGTAAAAGACGACTAAGATAAGCTGATCCGCCGTGTGGTATCCGGCCTAGCAGAATAGACCATCCTCATTTCTTACCAAGTGTCGTAAAACGCGACTAAGGTAAGTTGACCATGGTATCCGGCTGAGTAGAATCCAGCAACCTCATTATTTAACCGGTTACTGTGCGAAACGATCGTGGTTCGTTGTTAGTGGTGGTGTTTTGTAATACATGTGGTGACGCATTCTGCACGTATAAGGTATGTGAACGTTGCCTGCTTCATACACTTAGCATTACATAGATTTTCTTAACAAACTAATTAAATTAACATAATAATTCTCTTGTAACTTTCATACTATGGAATTCCACATAGCAACGCCTAGTAAGTAGTAAGTACTCTCCCACTGCTGGGAATAGGCCTCTTCTCTTCGTTTTTGGAGAGAATGATTGGAGCTAAGACCTACCACGCTGCTCCAACGCAGATTGGTAGGTTACACATATCTCTAGAATTCTCTAGAGATATGCAGGTTTCCTCACGATGTTTTCCTTCACCGAAAAGCGTGTGATAAATTGCAATTATCAATTAGACACATAAGTTTTAATAGAAAAACTCATTGGTGCCTGCCCGGGTTTGAACCCATGATCGTCTCTAGAGATTCACACGGTCGCACCGCTAGGCCATCACAGCTTATGCAACGCCTACTTCTATAAATTATGTCTATTAAAATTATGTTTATCATGGTTTATGTTACCATGGCTATTATATTAAGAAAAATATGTCTGAAAACTCATGTTTTTATGGCTGACAGCGGTAGATAAAGATACTGGTCTTGGTGTATCAACATCGGGACGTACACACCAATTAGCATATATAATGGCGTGCTGTGGTTGTTTTTACTGGACCGGTTCACTCGTTAAGTGGTCTTAAGTAGGGGTACCATATCAAAACCCATTATTTGTTGGAGGGTTTTTTATATAACTTAGCTGTGCCTGTTGCTTGGGCCGCGTGGAAATCAGATTATTTAATTAAAGTTTTTAATTTTTACGTACATACGTTTAAATAAAAGTTTTTAGTTAATTAAAGTAGTTAGTTATAATACTAGTTATTGGGAGTTAACCATAAGATATAGAGACACGCGTCCGCGGAATTTTTTGAGTATTTTTGTAGATCTACAATTATTTACTACATTACTTTAGTGTATCTCTGTTGGTTTGCGCGGTGTACACGAGGAAACTGCCGACAGGCGACATAGTTACATGAAACGGTGATGTATCATTAACTTAAACCTTCCAAAAGAATTGCACAACATTTTAGTAAAAACCGTACAAAAATCCGTTCAGTAGATTTTGAGAAAATCGATCACATACAGTTTTTGGGGACTTAGTTTTATAGTACTCGTAAGTATAGAGTGTTGCTGTTTATAATAAAATATAACTTTATTTCAACAAAAAATTCGTACATAAAAAAAATAGCATAGAAGAAAAAGTAAAATAACTTGCGATTTTTTCGTGGAGCCTATGTCCTGATGATGCTTCAGTTGCGAAACGATTGTTGGTTTGCGATAGTGAACGTGTGTAGTGCTTGTGTATTACCTACGGTGGCGGTGGCGGAGGTTTGTGTTGAATTATACATTTATTAGGCATGAAAACGGATAGACTACTCTACATTAAGCATTATAATATATATTTTCTATTAATCGAGAATTATAGAAAAATAATTTCAGCATTACTTTTGTATTATAGATTTTCGCAAAGTGACACCTAATTCTATAAATTCGCATAAAAGATCTTATATCTATAAATTAACAGTATGGGCCGCTTTTTTCAGTGAATTCTTAAGAAATTCTTGAAGTAAGAGACTTGTGTGGTTTTGTGTTTATTGAGTTTTTAAGAATGTTATTTCCCCAGAAAAAAGGACATCACTTTCACATATGATTTCCGAATTGAATATCACTGTCACACAAATAAACATGGATAACAGTTTTTTATTATTGTAAACAGACGTTTACAATAATAGAAAATCAGACGTCAGGCAGGTGGCCGGTCGGTAGTACCAAGCCAAATCATGTGACAAGTTTATAACATCCTGTGCTGACCCCACTTAGAGTGGGATAAAGCTTTTAATGCTATTAATGTATAGGACTTGCACTACTCCTGAAAAAGCGATTGACATCTTCGAATACATAACGTAAAGCTAAATTCAAGCGGCTCTAGACCCTTTCACATGAGATCTTTTCTAGAGTCAAGAATAAGACACGAAAAAGTTAACATATCCACAAATTTCTGTATTAGACCTACATCACATATGTAGAGATAAATAAAATCATCAGAAACGATAAGGAAAATTTGGATAAATAAAACATCACCACTAGAAATAATTATCCGGCAAACTGCGACAATGTTGCCACCCTAGTGTTAAGTAGAATAGCTCTAGTATTCTACTTTAACTACTAAACGGGATTTGAATCTATTTATCAGCCTCTGACTATCCCACTGTTAGGCAAAAAGTCTTCGGACCTTATTGGACCGATTTTAATGAAATTTTCAGACAATCTTTAGAAGTAAGTTGACCCATCATGTACCGAGGTGTCGTAAAAGCAACTAAGGTAACTTGACGTTAGGAAGACAGCCAGTCGAAAAATAACTACCAAACTGGTAACTAAGGGCACAAGCATGATAATACTATATCACTATAATATATTTAACAACACAGAACAAAATTTAAACTTTCAGTTAGTAAGAAAATAGTTTCCAATTTAACTCTATTTTAGTAGTACTTAAAAACTTAAAAGTGAAATACATCTTTTCGATCGTAAACGTCGTATAAACGTGAGCTTAAAGCTGTCCATAAAAGTTTTGTATGCAAAGTGGTACGGCTGATTTTTAATGTCTTCCACAATGACATCACTATTTTTCCCTGACTTAACCCGAAAGAAGTTGGAAATAGATAGCTTCTCCTGCTCAAGGTTTTTTTCTAAGATGTATGGTGGAACACGTGACTGTCGTAAATGGTTCGTTAGCGCAGGTGGCCGCGGGTTTGATTGTCGTTGGGGTCCCAATGTCGGTCGGCCTCTTCGTGGCGCACCCTAGGCAGGCTTTTGGAATACTATTCCTTAGTCCTGGCGAAAGAACTGGCTGAGCCAGGGAACTGGACCGGGTCCTTAGGGTCGCGAGGATGAAAACCTCTATAAAAAATTACCCGTGGCGGCGGAAACGTCCGCAATGCGCCTCGAGCCGTTTCGGTTGTATTCACAAGGTCAGTAGGCTTTTAGCTTTCAACTCAGGAGCTATTGTCTGGAACCAGAAATAACCATAGTATAGCCAATAGCTTATGTTTTTCATTTAACCTAAATAGCCATTAATCTTTTTATAAATTAAAATATGATCTGGTTATAAATAAAGACGTTTATCGGAAGCCACCTAATCTGGTCTTATCAACAATAGATATATACAGTTGGTTTGGTCAATAACCGATATATCTAATTTTTTTTTATAATAGGTACCATGATTTGGGTTTTCAAACAGCGATGCTAACACCAAGAAATTAATAGATTATGTTGAACTCTTAACTAGAACATGGTTTTCTACATTTTTCAACAAAAAACACATATCTGATTTATCGGTATTTTGTTCGCGCTCGTCATTTTGTTGGTTTTTCATGTCTTGGTGTATTTATGTATTTATTTTAATAAATATGGTATATACCAATTATTTATTGAAATATTCCTGGATGCTGTGTGCCGTGTGGAGTCCGGCTGAGTAGAATAGACCACTCGAATTTCTTACCGAGCTGTCATAAAAGACGACTAAGGTAAGATAACCGCCGTGTGGTATCCGGCTGAGTAGAATAGACCACTGTCATTTCTTACCGACCTAACGTAAATGCGACTAAGATACGATGACCGCCGTGTGGTATCCGGCTAAGTAGAGTAGACCACTCTCATTTCTTACCGTCGCCAGGCTTGCGAGCAATATGCCCAAAGAACTCGAGGATCCTCCGTAGACATACGTTCGAAAGCCTCGGTTTTTTGTCTATTTTGAGCTCTTCGAGCACTGACTTGTTAGTCTTATGCGCCGTCCATGGGATGGAAACTAAACTAAACTTAAACTAGTATACTCTTTACAAAATTCATGTGCTCTAAGCACTGAATCGTCACGGTTAAGGATACGGTCACAAAAGGCAACGATTAGCGATGTTTTTATGTGAGCGAAACGATATGGAAATTATTAGTGTGTTCACTTGTATTGTTTGAGTCTATTAGTTTGCAATCCATATTAGACCAGTCTACAGAAAGGTTTAAATTAAGTATAAGAGATGTTCTTATACGTAAAGCATATTACAAAATTGAAGATTATTTGGATGATAAAAAAGCCTGGATTTGAAAATCCTTTCAGCTTCATACAAGACTGCGGTTTAATAATGTAAAATTGAAAATGTTTAAAAGATTGACCGCCGAGTTACTCTCTGGTTCTTCTCGGTAAGAGTAACATTCTGAACCAGTTGTAGCTTCATTAATCATATTGATCCTTGATGATTCAATAAAGATTATTTTGATGTGATTTGATCTGAGTATAGACTAATTTTTTTTATTTATTTTTATTTACAGCAAAAATGTACAAGTTATATCTATCTTAAATAACTTACACGCTAGGACTATACAAATCATGCCCACGTGGAATGGTCCCAAGAATGCTGGCAACGTTTCCGCGCTGAATCGCTAAGCTGATTCTTTGTGCGAAAAAGGAGCCAGCCCTCTTGTCACCTGAGGAAGCAATCAACCGAGGTGTTAAAACGGATAAAAAAATTTTTGCACTTTGACTCCATGGCCCTAGGGTCTCGACTGCAAACGGCACAAATATATAACTCTCGATGAGAGATGCATACTTCCGCCGTTTGCCGGTTTCGGCCATTTCCGCCGCAGCTCCAGATCTTGACGCTGTTAATCATCTTCCTGCCCTTATCCCTCTCTAAGTGGGGTCGGCACAACTTATTATAAACATGTTGTCATATGATATGGTTACGTATTTTACGTCTGGCCGCCTTTCTGACGTCAACTTATCTTAGTCGTATTTTACGACACCTCTGTAAGAAATGAGACGTGACCACTCCACATGCCCACGTGGAATGGTCCCAAGAATGCTGGCAGCGTTTCCGCGCTGAATCGCTAAGCTGATTCTTTGTGCAAAAAAGGAGCCAGCCCTCTTGTTACTTGAAGAGGCAATCAACCGAGGTGTTAAAACGGATAAAAAATTTTTTGCACTTTGAGTGGTCTATTCTACTCAGATGGATACCACACGTGTACTGTATATAAAAATAAGTATAATAAGTATAGTTTGTAAGTAAGTAAGTAGTATATCACACTTCTCAACCCACATACAATACAGAAATGATATGGCGATATTATTTAGATATTATTTATTATTCATAAATTTAGCGAAAAAAAACTAGCAAAACTTCACTATATTTTAATAAATATCTTATGCACTTTTAGCATTACATAGATTTTCTTAAAATAAAGCAAAATAATTGATTATATTTATTAAAAGCATTTTTTATCTTGCAATGTATGCATGTGAAGATGGAATCTTGCAAGTTAAATTTGACCCACTTCCCGGTGTCCGATTGACTTGAAATTTTACATACTGCTCCAATCCCGATGACAATGCATGTTTATGATAAGGATGACCTGATGCTGCTGCCGGGATTATTGACTCCTTTAAAGAGAAAGCTTTTTTAAAGGCCTTTTAAACGACTTGTTTGTTTAAACAGCTTACATATTGCAAGCTGCGTCGCTTAATAATATAGCCTCACCCTAACCGTATTTGTCCTATATTCACGCTATCGTCACGGCCTTGGTTGAACGAAAAACACGATAAAAACACAAGTGATGGCATTTAATGTTTATTTGAATTGAAGCGTTTGTATTTTACTATTTATATCTAAACAGACATTTTATTAATACAAAGTACATAGATATGTACTTTGTATTAATAAATTTGAATAGATATTCAAATTCAAATAATTTATAGAATTAGGCGTTACTTTGCGGAGATCCATAATACAAAAGTAATAATAAAATTATTTTGCTATAATCCGCGATGAAGTAAAATAGAAAATATATATAATGCTAAATGTAGAGTGGACAATCGGTTATCATACCTGATACATGCAGGAGTCGTAAAAAAACACATGCACAAACCTCCACCAGTCTATCTCCTGAAGATGCTTCGGTTGCGGGGCGAAACGATTGTTGAGTTTGTGATAGTGAACGTATATAGTGCTTGTGTATCGTGGTGGCGGTGGTGGAGGTTTGTGCATGTGTTTTTTTACGACTCCTGCATGTATCAGGTATGATAACCGATTGTCCACTCTACATTTAGCATTATATATATTTTCTATTTTACTTCATCGCGGATTATAGCAAAATAATTTTATTATTACTTTTATTCAAATTCAATTGAAGTTCAAAATATTCTTTATTGAAATAAACTTGGAAAAACGAGTCCTTTTGAATAGTCAACTCTATGCTGGTTCGGAAAGCTGTTCCTACCGAGAAGAGCCAGCAAGAAACTCGACGGTTGCTGTTTTAAAAATATAATTCTTAGTACTAGTTACATTTAGTTATCACTGTCTTGTAGAGAGACGAAGAATAGCTATTTCCAAGCATTCTTTTCATCTAAGTAATCCTGAATAGTATAAGTAGGATTTCTGTATTAGCCTTTTTATAAACTGCTGTAAAGGCAAAGCTAAAATTGATCGGAATTTTATTATAGAATCTAATAACCAAACCCACAAACGACTTACGTACTTTTACAGCTTTTGTATTTATTCAAATTCAAACGCCGTGTGGTATCCGGCTGAATAGAATAGTACCACCCTCATTTTTTACCGAGGTGTCGTAAAAGGCGACAAAGGTAAGTCGACCCGCCGTGTGGTATCCGGCTGAGTAGAATAGACCAACCTCATTTCTTACCGAGGTGTTGTAAAAGGCGACTAAGGTAAGTTGACCCACCGTGTGGTATCCGGTTGAGTAAAATAGACCACCCTCTCCTTACCGAGGTGTCGTAAAATACGACTTAGGTAAGTTGACGTCAGGCAGGCGGCCGGTCGTAAAAACGCAGCCAAATCATGTGACAGCATGTTTATAACATGTTGTGCCGACCCCACTTAGAGTGGGATAAGGGCCGGAAGATGATGTATTTATTCAAATTCAAATAATTCTTTATTCAAATTGACTTTTACAAGCACTTTAGAATCGTCAAATTACAATGAAGCTACGACTGGTTCGGAAAGGTGCTCTTACCGAGAAGAAACAGCAAGAAACTCGGCGGTCACTCATTTCAAAATTAAGAATTACAATAATGTCTTAATTAATTAAAAACAATTAAAATAATACAATATAATCTAATGTGTATTTAATAAATAATCGCGTTTATTTCGATAAGGATACGTGCTATTATTGCGTAACGTGTTTTGATAATAACAATACCGTAAAGTAAACAAGGCGTATTGTATGGGATATCAAGGCCGGATAATTTACATAGTGATTCTGAGCACAATTAGGCGGTGGGCGCAGCACGCCAGCTTGTAATATAGCTGTAATTATTATATTGTTCGTATTAATTTTATGTTTGCGCGGAGATAATTACGTTGATTGAGAAACGTCTGAATTTAATTGAGTGTATTTATAGCACCGGAATTACAATAAATTAGTTTTTAAAATATTTATTAACCGGTTTGCAAAATATGTTGTGAGAATATTTTGTTGTTATTCTAGAGCTATATAATCTGGGGATAAAATGGCTCTAGTCAAAAAAAAGATCTTTTAACTTTGATTAACCTGTCATCATTGCTTAGCCGTGTGGTATCCGGCTGAGTAGAATAGACCACTGTCATCTCTCACCGAGGTGCCGTAAGAGGCGACTAAGGTAAGTCGACCCGCTGTGTAGTATCCGGCTGAGTAGCATAGACCAACGTTATCTCTTAGGGAGGTGTCGTAAAAGGCGACTAAGGTAAGTTGACGTAACGCAGGCGGCCGCTCGTAAAAACGCAGCCAAATCATGTGATAGCATGGTTATAACATGTTATGTATTCCACATTAATATTACTACTAGCTGTTACCTGCAACTTCGTTCGAGTTAATTCGCAAATCATCCTATTCCTGAACAATTAACAAGATTACTATATGTTAATCCGTTGAATATGGAATGCCAATATTCATAGTAATCGGTTTAGCGGATTCGCTTTGAAAGAGTAACAAACATACATCTACACTTTCGCATATAATAAGGGTGGATTTAGTAGTATGGGATATTAATTCTATATCAATTTCTTGTCGATACTTATTTTAAACTCCAATAATGGTAAAACTAAAATGTATTTGAGAATTTTAGTGTAGCATCGTATACAAAAACTCTCAAACCATTTACGGACTGTTGTAGCATATACGATAAATATAATATATGGGACACTTACACACACGGTCGTCCGTCCAAAAATTAATTAACTTAATACTTGTGTCATGATACAGACAACTGGTGAATATATACTTATATCTTTTTAAAAAATACATACTTAAATAGTAATATACACCTTGACTCGAAAACAAAAAAAATCATTTTATAGAAAATGTTGGCCCTCAGCGGGAATCGAAACCGCGACCCGCGGAGCTGAGGGCAGGGTCACCCACTGCGTCAACGGGCTAGTCGATATATTCAAATTCAAATTATTCTTTATTTAAATAAACTTGGTATTTAAATAAGCTGTGGTAGCCCAGCGGTAATACCGTGCTCCTCTTTTGAGGAGGTCTAGGGTTCAAACCCGGGCAGACACCAATGAGTTTTCTAATAAAACTTATGTGTCTAATTGATAATTGCAATTTATCACACGCTTTTCGGTGAAGGAAAACATCGTGAAACCTGCATATCTAGAGAATTCTGGGGATATGTGTAACCTACCAATCCGCACTGGAGCAGCGTGGTAGGTCTTAGCTCCAATCCTTCTCTCCAAAAAAAAAAAACGGAGAGAAGAGGCCTATGCCCAGCAGTGGGATAGTAACAGACCGTTACTTACTTACTTACTTAAATAAACTTGTAAACAAGTGCTTTTGAATCGTCAACTCTACTGCTGGTTCGGAAAGCTGTTCCTACCGAGAAGTGCCAGCAAGAAACTCGGCGGTTGCTCTTTTGAAAATATAATTCTTATTACTAGTTACATTAGTTATTACTGTCTTGTACAGGGTCGAAGAGTAGCTACATCCACGCATTTTTATCATCCAAGTATTTCTCAATAGTATAGTAGGCTTTCTGTATTAGCCTTTTATTAATAGTGTTTTTAAACTGTAATGGCAAAGCTAAAATTGATTGAGGAATTTTATTATTTTAGTTTTATATTAGTTTTGGTTGAGCCAATGAGCTACTTAGGTGGCCCAGCGCGAAGCGACTGGTGAGTGCCACGAGTGCGGCGCCGACTTTGACACGGCGCTGCACACGCTCGCAGACTGTCCAGCTTGGACGGTTCAGCGGGCGGAACTCGTGGCACAGGTGGGGCACGATCTCTCCCTGCCCACTGTGGTTCGCGCCATGGTGGACAGGGAGCGATCGTGGGCAGCGATGGCCTCCTTCTGCGAGGACGTTATCTCGCGGAAGGAGGCGGCGGGGCGGATCCGGGAAGTCGAGTCCTTGGATCCAATCCGCCGCAGGCGAGCGGGGCGCAGGCGACTCCCCGAAGTCCGTCGCATGCCGCCCTAACGGGGACCTCCGAGCGATCCGAATGGGGTTTATCGGACGCTCGCTGGAGTTAGGTCCCCGAGGCGTTCGATGCATCTGGTGCTCCCGATGCATCGTCCAGCGGAGGGAGGGGCCACTTTTAGAGAGGCCCCGAGAGGCCCGAAAAAAAAATGAGCTACTTGCGATATATACGAGTACGTTTCCACGTCATATCATATTATATGAATAACACGTCATATTATACCCATCCTTTATCGCCGAGTCCACGTCGCTTTCTTAGCTCGTTCGGGTCGTTAGAAAGTAAAACGTGATATGTCATGGTGTGCGTGTTTCAGTACACGTGCAAGGCATTATGGCGTACGTGGTGCGGCTGTGTGCGTGCTGCAACTCAGCTGGCTGTCTTAGTGTGCCGCAGCCTCGAATGCGCGGTCGATGACACTGTCAAAGATTATTCAAGATACGAATGATTGCAAGATAAAAATGTTTTTTATTGAATTTAATTTTATTCTAAGACTGAGAGAATTTATTATTGAAAAAAAATAACAATTTTGAAATCTAAATTATATATTGGTATTCTATCGGGTTAGCCCGACTTGTATCTAACCCATTCGGGGCTATTATTCATACTCGTAAGCTCTACCAAAACACTGCTATGGCATGCATATTTCTTTAAAGGAAAACTCTAGTCATGGTGGTCATCATTCTCCTGCCCTAATCCCACTCTCAGTGGGACAATTTTGTAGGCACAACATGTTATAAACATGTTGTCAAATTATGTGACAACATGTTATAAACATGTTGTCACATAATTTGGCCACGTATTTTACGACCGGCCACCTGCCTGATTTCAACTTACCTTAGTCGCCTTTTGCGATACCTTGGTAAGAAATAGGGTGGTCTATTCTACTCAACCGATACCACACGGTGGGTCAACGTACCTTAGTCGCCTTTTACGATACCTCGGTAAGAAATGAGAGTACTTTTCTATTTAGTCGGATACCACACGGCGTGTGGTTATGAAGAGATTTTATAATTATGTTTTGAAATAATTTGATTATTCAAGTATATAGATATAGAGTTAATTTGTAAAGATATTTGCGTACTCTAAAAGATTTACTAAGATATGTACATTTGCTTAATTGTATTTAAGTAGTATGGATTTTGCTCCATATCTTACTTTCATAAGATATGGTTTTTTACCGAAAATTATATATTGAAAGTTTACTTTTGTTCTCGGCCACACCTTTTTCTAAGATGTAGGCAGTTTAATCGTTAAATAGGTTACGTGAAGCCGGTCTGCGCGAATAATCTTTGTCCCCTAGCAACAGTGTAGTTCGGTAGTCGAGCGCAGTTGTTGCGCAAGTGGGTTCGATTCCAGTCAAGGCTCGATCAAACAAACAACTCATTGTGTTTTCAATGCGCGATAACGACACGATATCGGTTGTATAATTTGAAAGTGATTACAGATGCTTTAATAACGCAATTTATTGTTTCTATTAAGCTGCAACGATACGACTCAATGTAGTGATATTGATTATATTTCGTTTGACTTATAAAAACTACCACGGGAGGATAAAATAAACGTTCTTACTTTCTTTCTATGACCACCGTTTGAAGTGGTGATATAAGTGGTAAATTTAATATAAAATGCATTATCTGGGTAACGGGTACTAACCCGTACATAAAATATTTATTTATTTTTTTATTTATTTAATTTAATTCAAGTAACAAAGACACAGCACATACAAACAACAAATGTATAATATATATATATATATAACATAGAGGTAAAATATATATGTAACTTTAAAACCTTAAAGTTGTTTATTACTAACCAGTAATAAACAAAATACTTAAAACTAGTGTTAGTAACTTATTCCGTTATGAACTATATCGATGTGAATCCTACAGCAGCGTAAATATGCGTTGTTTTGTAGAAATTTACGTGGCCCAAAACTATATCGAAGCACTATATTAGCATCCTTTTAAAAATAATTTGAAAATATATAGCATTCATCAGATTAAACCCTTTAAAATAAACAAGTCGTTGAAACTGAACAAAAGCATATAATATGATACTTCGTAAGCAACAACTTAAATAATAAAATACTCTCAATTCTGATCAATTGTTTTTGCTCATCTCGAAAGAAAACCTTATGCTACGAGTATGTTTTAACCTGATAAGTTTAAATTGTACCAAACATACATTACTGCGTAAATGCGTTAAAGACAGGAAAACAACTAATCAACGGACTTATTATTTTGAATCTACATGAATTAGCACTTTTGATTAAAATTATGATAATAAGCAGATTTGTTTACCAATATTCTGGAGGAAATAAAAAATATATTTCTATTCAACAGTAAAATTGTCCTTTCTGGTACTCTACGTTCAAGAAATCAGAGTTTGGACCGACCATATTTAATTTTCGGGTTACACATAATATACTCTCGAAATATAAATATGTAAGACTTACCAAAAGGTTTTTCCACGACTAATCGCGTGATAAATTGTTCAGTAAATTATTTTTTTTTGTTTCCTGAATGAAATTCTAACCTTCAAGAAGATCATGTAACCAATTAAACTTTGTGGCATTAAGATTTTCAAAAAAGGACAACTTTAAAGAAAATTTACATTCAAAATCGTGTCGTGGTCGTGCCGTGTAAACAAGGTATTGTTGTTTACGAGGCTAAGCCTGATAGTATTAGAGATAACCTTACAATAAATTGTATATTGTATAAATGTTTTATATCGTAACGGTACATTAACTTTAAAGGTATTAAGGGAATTTATTATATTGAATTTGGTAATAGATAGGTTTTCTATAATATCCAATGTAGGGTTGCCAGTTATCTGGATACAGCGGGATTTATTATTGGTTCTATGTTCAAGAGAATAAAGCTGTGACAGCCAAAGCTGAAACAATGTGACTCTCGACAGAGGGTCACTAGTTCGAAAACCAGCCAGGGGAAATTCATTTTCACTTATATTTAAGGGTGAAGGAAATAGAAGTACCTCAATAATTTACCTATCCCATTAGAGCACCGTGGAAGGTTTTCAGCTCCTACTCTTTTTGGCAAAAGGAGAGAGGAGTTGGAGGTGGTGGAAAGAGAAGGCCCACCAGTGGGATACTAATGAGAACCACTAAATGTAATATATGTTCAAGACTAAAATATTAAGTCTTGAACATATATTACTAATACTAAATTACTTAATTGAGTTTTACTCTATTCAATTGTAATAGCGCAATCGGGGGGCCATGAGACGAGGCCTCTTTATTCAAGCAAATTTAAGGCCTGTTGAATTTGGGTGACATTTGCCTGGAGTAGGTTTTTTTTATGTCACCTCCCGTCGGGGACGAGCGGCTGGTATGTCGGACTCTCACCGACTAAAAACCTGACAGTGCTCCACCACGCTGCTGGTTGCGGGGACAGGGTACCGTTGGACACATTGCCCCCATCCCCGCCAGCAGCAACTCTGATCCCCAGAGTGCGCAACCTCTGGGTCGGGGCCTCTCTAAAAGTGGCCCCTCCCTCCGCTAGACGATGCATCAGGAGCACTAGATGCCTCGTGAAACCTGGTGTAGGTGCCCTAAGTTAGGTCAAGGTAGATGTCACATTATCCCATCCTTTATACTTTGAAAAATGTAGGGGCACAATTTTGAAAATTTTGTAGAATTAATTTTAAAGTTTACCTAATAGATAGCCGAGTAATGTTATCATCGTGATCCTATTACCCCCTCCCCCTAGGGCCCTAGTATATTTCCCGGGCAGGCACTATTGAAATTTTATAAAATAGAATGGGCCTTATTGATTTTTAAAAATTTGCCTGGTATCGTGAATAAACCTGCATATCTCTGAACAATCCTAGATAATGTCAATAGATGTGTCAATCTGGAGCAGCGTGATATCTGCCTATGTCTTTTCCCAACAGTGGGATTGCGACAGGCTTCTAGTGCGACAAACCCTCATTAGGATCCCGATAGCGATCGGCTAAGTGTCACATCGTTTAGATATTAGCATATTATTTCAAAACAACTCGATGTTAATCGTTGACCACACCAAAGAAGGTCCCAGATCTTATACCCGACGCATGCATATTGCCTGTTCATGCATGCACGGCGCGCCACGTGTACCATTAGCATAGCATACGTTGGCAATATATAATGAATTGCACGCTGCACATACGGACAGATGTCATCAATATATATTCGTATTATATAACAAAGTCCCACCATGTCTATCTTATAATCTAAACTAATATTATAAAAAGGAAAAATTTATATTTATGTTTGTAATGTTTTCACACAAAAACTACTGGACCGATTTCAAAAATTCTTTCACCATTGGAAAGACATATACTGAGCAACATAGGCTATATTATATTCTCAAAAAATAGGGATCCGTTATATTAAAATGTAATAAAGTGTAAAAAAATATACATTACGCAGGTGAAACCGCGGGATATTACTAGTTGCTTATATCGATATTCCAGAAAAACCTTGACGTAATAACTAAAGCCGTAAGTAAGACGTAAAAGGCGTCTAAGGTAAGTTGACTCGCCTTGTGGTATTAAGTTAAGTAGAATAGACCACCCTCTTTCTTACCGAGTTGTCGTAAAAGACGACTAAGATAAGTTGACCTGCCATGTGGTAGAGTAGACTAGCCCTACCTCTTTCTTACCGAGGTGTCGCAAAAGGCGACTAAGGTAAGTTGACCCGCCCTGTGGTATCTGGATGAATAGAATAGACCACCATCATTCTTACAGAGGTTTCGTAAAATCCGACTAAGGTAAGTTGACCGGCCGGCCTGGCTGGTCGTAAAATACCTCGCCGAATCATATGACCACATGTTAATAACATGTTGTGCCAACCCCACTTAGAGTGGGATAAGGTCAGGGATGATGATGACTAGGCTACAGTCAATCGGAAACCGAGGTCAGATATTATCCACAGAACAAATAAGATCAATTAAGTTTCTCCAATCAACAGCTTATATCCCATGTATTATTCATAGTTTACAAAATCCTAACACGCAGCGCGTCCATTTATATGCAAAGCAGCTAGTATTTTAATTGGATTGTTAGTATGTTGGTGTTACCTAGATGTACAATTAACATTAAATCAAATCAAAATACTCTTTATTCAAATAAGCTCTTCAAGCACTGAATCGTCAAGGATCAATATGATTAATGAAGCTACAACTGTCTCGGAATGTTGCTTACCGAGAAGAACCAGAAAGAAACTCGGCGGTCAATCTTTCAAACATTATCAATTTTACATTAATAAACCGCAGTCCTGTATGAAGCTGAAAGGATTTTTAAATCCAGGCATTTTTATCATCCAAATTATCTTCAATTTTGTAATAAATATGTTTTATATATATTTCTTATACTTAATTTAAACCTTCCAATAGACTGGTCTGTAGTATGGATTGCGGAATTTTATTGTAGAAGCGAATACAGAGACCATCGAATAAGTTGCTAACTCTAATAATAATCTAATAAATAATGTACATAATAAAGTAATAAAAACAACGAAACATCCATCCATGCGAATTATATATGCGAAAATCTCTTAAAATATTAACAAGAACTAGAACTGAACTAGAAGTGCAGCTTGGAAGTCAGTGTATCACAATATTTTTCCCGAATTGAAATTTGGAACATAAAAGTAGTTTACGTGCATTATTTATAAGAGATTTTTGGATTATTATTTATAGCTTATTTAAAAATCATGTATTACAAAATTGGCCCTCTTTAAAAGTTGAAAATAGAAGTCCGTAACAGCATATGTCTAGCTTTTAAGGTTAACCCACTTTAATCATTTTTATTGTTATCAAAATAGTATATTACGGTTTTAATATTTCCACGCAGGCGAAGCCGCTGGCGATTGCTAGTAGAATATAGGTACGTAATTCGTTTGTGAGCTTTGGTGTAAGATTCTATAATAAAATTCAGATATCAATCAATTTATTTGATATCAAACCTTACACAAGCAAGGAACCTCTACCCACTAACATAGTAGATGTTCGCAACTTTTAAGGAAAAATAAATTTATCATTACGTTTGTATATTTTGAAAATAAAAACAAGTATTTTCAGATAGTATTCTTGTACGCTACACTTCCGCGTGGCGACGCATTTATACGCGCGCTAATGAAAGTGGGTCGTCGCGATCAGAGTTTGATTCCGAGCCAATTCTCTGATTGTATGGCTTATTTCGATTCACTTATAGAATAATATTTGAAATCTATTATTTATCTATGAGTACATACAAATATAAAGAATTACAAAACGATAGGGAATGTATAGCAACGGTGACACCGTGCGACTCTTTCGAGGAGGTCACGGTTTCAAACACGGGTAGACACAAATTAGTTTTTCTGTTAAAACTTATGTGTCTAATTATTGCACTATATCACACGACTTTTGATGAAGGAAAACATCGTGACGAAACCTGCATATCTCTAGAGAATTCTGGAGATATGTGTAACCTACCAATCCATATTAGAGCAGCGTGGTAGGTCTTAGCTCCAAATCTTCTCTCCAAAAACGGAGAGAAGAGGCAGTGGGATAGTAACAGGCCGCTACTTACTTACTAGGTAATATATATCAAAAGTAGGATCTGACATAAGCTAAAGGCTCCTGCTTTGCGCAATGCAAAAGTGCGTAAGTCATTTTTGGGTTTAGGTATAAGATTCTATAATATTTCGCAATCAATTTTAACTTTGCTATTACAGCAGTTTAAAAACACTTTTAAAAAGAGGCTGATACAGATAGCCTACTATACTGTTCACGGCGAATCCGCTGAACCAATATCTATGAAATTTGGCACAATTATTCCATATACACCGGGGTAACATATAGGCTACAGAAATCCTGTTAATTCTACTTGAAAAGCGCCATCTATTATCATCATCTATCGCGCGACAACAGTCCACGCGAACAAAGTTGCGGGTAAAAGCTAGTACTTTATAAACTAAAAACAAAACAAAACTTATCACACTCGCAACGATGACTGAATCTTGAGTCTCAAGAGATATTAAGGATGTGTTAAAATAATAAAAATCACCTCTTACAATGATTAATTGAGGTAATTTATAGAATTAGGCGTTACTTTGCGGAGATCCATAATACAAAAGTAATAATAAAATTATTTTGCTATAATCCGCGAAGAAGTAAAATAGAAAATATATATAATGCTAAATGTAAGTGGACAATCGGTTATCATACCTGATACATGCAGGATTCGTAAAAACACATGCACAAACCTCCACCACCGCCACCACAATACACAAGCACTATATACGTTCACTATCACAAACTCAACAATCGTTTCGCCCCGCAACCGAAGCATCGTCAGGAGATAGACTCCACGACCAAAATCGCAAAATCGCAATCGCTTTGTATGAATTTTAAATAGACATTCTACATAGGTAAAGTACGCCGTGTGGTATCCGGCTGAATAGAATAGTGCCACCCTCATTTCTTACCGAGGTGTCGTAAAAGGCGACTAAGGTAAGTCGACCCGCCGCGTGGTATCCGGCTGAGTAGAATAGATCAACCTCATTTCTTACCGAGGTGTCGTAAAAGGCAACTAAGGTAAGTTGACCCACCGTGTGGTATCCGGTTTAGTATAATAGACCACCCTCTTTCTTACCGAGGTGTCGTAAAATACGACAGAGGTAAGTTGATGTCAGGCAGGCGGCCGGTCATAAAAACGCAGCCAAAACATGTGACAGCATGTTTATAACATGTTGTGCCGACCCCACTTAGAGTGGGATAAGGGCAGGAAGATGATGATTCTACATAGGTAAAGTAAGATATTCGCCTGTTTGCGCAGGAGGCAATGCTCCTCCCTACCCCCCTCCTCTCTGCCTTAAGTCCCGAAGGTAATGGATTGATTGCCACCGACGACCAACATTTTCTAATAAAAAAACACAATTTGTTGGTTCTTGGAGTTTTGGTATAAGCCGTGTGGTATCCGGCTGGATAGAATAGGTCAACCTCATTTGTTACCGAGGTGTCGTAAACGGCAACTGAGGTAAGTTGACTTACCGTATCGTAGCCGGTTGAGTAGAATAGAACAGCCTCTTTCTTACCGAGGTGTCGTAATATTATAAACATTTTGTCACATGATTTGGCTACTTATTTAACGACCGGCCGTCTGTCTGACGTCAACCTTAGTCGCCCTTTAAGACACCTCAGTTAGAAATGAGGGTGGTCTATTCTACTCAGCCGTATACCACACGGCTGGAATCCTTTTAATATATCCTATAAATATTATAAATGCGTAAGTTTGTGAGTATTGGTTATTTGTTACTTATGTTGTATGTTTAACATATAGGCTAAAGAAATCCTGTTAATTCTACAAGAACAGGATAACATTTTTGACTGGCCCGTTGGCGCAGTGGGTAGTGATCCTGCCTTCAGCTATGCGGGTCGCGGGTTCGATTCCCGCCGAGGGCCAACATTTTCTATAAAAAGAATTTGTCGGCCTTTGAGCCTGGGTGTATATTTGTATTTAAGTATGTATTTAAAAAATATATAAGTATATATTCACCAGTTGTCTGTCACCCATAACACAAGTATTAAGTTACTTACTTTGGGGACGGACGACCGTGTGTGTAAGTGTCCCATATATTTATTTATTTATTTATTTAACATTTAAAAGCGTCATCTATTATCAACCTATCACGCGACATTAGTCCGAAGACTAAGAAGAAGTAGACGAACGTAGTTGCGGGTAAAAGTTAGTTCACTATAAATGTAGATGTAGGTAAGTGGAACATCTGCGGTTTCTACTCTATGCGATGTTATATTAAGGCATAAATCTAACTAAACAGATTTAAGAGGCGCTGTGTATTACTGTAATATTTACCTTTCAATTGTCTTTCGTGCATATTAAATAGTCGTCATGGAAGTGTCTTGGGGCCTAACAAAATGTCCAACGATCAATAGTCTTTTTTCAGGTTGGATTTTAAACATGAATGAGAAAAATCATGACTAACTCACATGTTCCTCTCCATCTAAGTTTGCACTCGAAATAGGAGAAGAGAATAATTATTATGGTATCATCACTCTCCTACCCTTAAGTAGCGGCCTGTTACTATCCCACTGCTGAGAATAGGCCTCTTCTCTCCGTTTTGGAGTGAAGGATTGGAGCTAAGACCTATCACGCTGCTCCAATGCGGATTAGTAAGTTACACATATCCCCAGAATTCTCTAGAGATATGCAGGTTTCCTCACGATGTTTTTCTTCACCGAAAAGCGTGTGATAAATTGCAATTGTGAATTAGACACAAGTTTTAACAGAAAAACTCATTGGTGTTTGCCCGGGTTTAAACCCGTGACCTTCTCGATAGAGTCGCACGGTGTTACCGCTAGGCTACCACAGCTCCTGCCCTTATCCTACTATAAGTAGAGTTTGCATAACAGGTTTTAAACACGTTGTTCCGAGATTTGGCTAGTTTTCCGACCGGCCGCCTGCCTAACGTGAACTGACCTACCCCCGCCAACGATAAAAGGTCTTCCCATTTCCGAAGTACAGGTCGGGTGGCGGTGGACGTATCCAATAGCGGAAGCCGTCACCCCTGACATGTAGAGAGTTTGGCCACAGGATCGGCGTTTCTCGCCAGTGGAGCAAAAGATCACAACAGAGATCCACTTAAAATATAAAAAAGGCCTTTGTCGTATTTTACGACCCCTCGGTAAGAAAGAGGGACTCTTCTACTCAACCGGATACCACATGATGGGTCACTTTACCTTAGTCGCCTTTTACAACACCTCGGTAAGAAATTAGGGTCGTTTATTCTCAGCCGAATACTACACGGCATTAATATACTGAGTTAACATATAGGATAGAAAAAACGGATTTTCTTTCGATAATATAAAAACAATAAGGTGCTTAATTGACATTTTAACATCTAAGTTGAAAACGGAGTCGCGGGTACCATAATCTGTTATTCAAATTTAATAATACAGTCCAACACTATAACGGGCACTCTTCCGATCGTAAAAATAAACTTGTCAAAAAATATGGAAAAATTATGCGGCCATTTTGAATGTGTGATTATGAAAAATGCTTAAGATTCTGGCGTCGACAATATTATAAATAATTTATACGATCGTTAAAATATTATACAGGGTGGTCCCGATACATTCAATGAATCCAATGATAATTATCACTTGAACGTATATGATAATTTTGGCATAATTTAATATTTTTTAATATCGTTTTCAAAAAAAAAGTATTTTGGAACAAAATAAATATAATTTCATTGAGCTTTTTTTAGTAATAGTTGATTAATCAAAAAACAGGAGATAACAGTAACATTATAGATTTGTCTCCTTCGCACTTGTTGTCACACACTTCAGTATCTCGGTTAAGGGTATGCATTACATACGAAATGAAATGGAATGATGTACGGTCATTCACCCTTCTATATCATGAAATCTATTCCTATGGCTATATAACTTCACTATTACTACTCTAAATTAGGAGATTTTTTTAATGTAGGCTGCTAAGGTATGTTAATAATATAGTTACCAGGAATTAAAATAAATGTCAGTACCACCCTGTATATTCATTTACCTGGTCATATTCATAAATTGAAGTATATCTCTTCACAATTGCCTTTGTTTCTGTTTTAATCCCAAATACATATATTTCAATATATATAATAATAGAAGCTGTGATGGCCTAGCGGTGCGACCGTCTGAATCTCTAGAGACGATCATGGGTTCAAACCCGGGCAGACACCAATGAGTTTTTCTATTAGAACTTATGTGTCTAATTGATAATTGCAATTTATCACACGCTATTCGGTGACGGAAAACATCGTGAGGAAACCTGCATATCTCTAGAAAATTGTAGGGATATGTGTAACCTACCAATCCGCATTGGAGCAGCGTGGTAGGTCTTAGCTCCAACCCTTCTTTCCAAAAATGGAGAGAGGAGGCCTATGCCCAGCAGTGGGATAGTAACAGGCCGTTACTTACTTACATATATTTAAACAATTAGTAACTATAGCGTCAACTTAATAGTTTCATAACAAATCAAAATAATCTTTATTTAAATAAGCTCTTTCAAGCACTGTTTAATCGTCAATTCACAGCTTACGAAATGTTAACTTATATTTTATATTAAACTTATACTTATATTTGACTATTTCCGATTACGGCACAGAGATAATTAAGTAAATATCATGTAAACACATTTTTTGTTATCATTTCACTGTTAGAACAGGTTATTCAAGTTAAGCTTTAAATACCAAAAGGTAACAAAAAGTCACGTTACATAAAAATATTTTTAAGTTGTCACCCCTTAAAAGGTTTCTAGAACTAATAAGGAATTCTCAGTAATTTTCCATAGTTTCCAACACCAAAACAATTCAATGGGTGCACAATGGCGGCCCTGAGGTATCACTAACAAACAATAACATCGAACAAGGCCGACCAATAATAAGTAGAAACTCGACCCAACGAGTGTTTGCCCTATGATTGTTAGGATGCCCACAAACTGAGCAACCAATATGAACAAACTGACTATCTGACACGACTTTACCATTTGTTAAAATTTGCGGTCAAATTCTGTACACATTTTTTTTAATTACTTGCACATTTCGTTGAAAAAAATGTGTTTTATTCGGTAATAATGATGTATTTTAGTTCAACTTAGCCTATATACTAGACTGACAGTAAAAAAGTCATGTTTCATTCGCGAAAAGCCTTAGTGCAAATAATTTCCATTCTCTAAGAAGGAATTGTGGCTATTTGCTATTGAATTGTCATGAAATATTCTTTATATAAGTATTCTTTATTAAAATAAACTCGCGAACAAGTGCTTTCGAATCGTCAACGCTATCTACTTCTACTTCGAGAAGATCTGACAAAAAACTCAAGAAAGGCAAAAAAGGGGCAACATTTAAGCTTTTTTTTGTCAACCTCACTCTAATAAACTGCCAAAATTGAATGTGGAATTTAAGTATGGAATCGTTTAACGAAAAACATAAACGATTTATGTATTTTTGTAAAGCACAAAGCACGAGCAGTATACCGCTTATTTTTTAAATACTGTATATTGTTATGTATAAAAATTTGTAGGTATACTTTTTTTTAATGCTATGCTTTTGCTTGAAAATGAAGAATTGAAAAAAATATTAGAAACCTTAAGGTTGCTACCATATATAGGTCAATACCAGAGCTGCTTGGCTTCTTCGTCTGTAAGAGCCCTTAAGAATTATATCAGTGTATAATATAATAGTGATGGATGGTATGCAATAACATGTATATAATCATGAAATCTCGCTTATTTGTTAGGCAAATCGCAAGGTCCCTTAGTAATAACAATATTTGACGAAATAAATGAATATTAAATTAACATTGTGCTATCTGGCTGAGTAGAATAGACCACGCTCATTTCTTACAGACGTGTCGTAAAGGCGACTAAGGTAAGTCAATCCGTTCTGTACTATCCAGCCGAGTAGAATAGACCATCCTCATTGCTTACCCAGGTATCGTAAAAGGCGGCTAAGGTAAGTTGAAGTCAGGCAGGCGGCCGGTCAAATACTTAGTCAAAACATGTAACAACATGTTGTGCCGACTCCATTTAGAGTAGGATAAGGGCAGGAAAATTATGATGGGGAGGCAAAATAAATGTTCGGGGTTGAACCAATTAGTATATTTCTATCTCCTGATCATGCTTCAGTTACGGGGCGAAACGATTGTTGAGTTTGTGATAGTGAACGTATGTAGTGGAAGTTAGTGCATGTGTTTTAACGAGTCCTACATGTATCAGGCATGAAAACGGATAGGCCATTTTATATTCAGCATTAAATATATTTTCTATTTACTTTGTTGCGGAATATAGCAAAATAATGTTATTATTACTTTCATGCCTGTTATCGTATGGATAAAGTGAAATTTTGAATTTGAATAACGTGTTAAATGTTTATTACATTCAACAAGGTACAATTACTATCAAATTACTAGCTCACATTAATGCAACCACTAACCGCAAGCCGCGCCCATCAAAAACACATGATATAAACGAGTAAATCATGAGCCGTACATTTGTGTAGCACTATAAGTAATTACTGGACGCATGGGGTTCTAATGGGGCTTTATGGTGAAATTAGCACTTGGGAGTATATGACACATTGCCATGGCTTAATTGATGACAGGTGAAAAGGCTACCACCGTGTGCTAGTTCTCAAAGGTGAACCCTAATTCAAAATATTCTTTATTCAAATAAACTTGTAAACAAGTGCTTTTGAATCGTCAATTCTACTGCTGGTTCGGAAAGCTGTTACTACCGAGAAGAGCCAGCAAGAAACTCAACGGTTGCTCTTTTTAAAATATAATTCTTATTACTAGTTACTTATTTAGTCAGTAATGTCTTGTACAGGATCGAAAAGTAGCTATATCCACATATTCTTATCATCAGTAATCCTCAATAGTATAGTAGGTTTTCTCTTACAAGAGTTATAGGCAAAAGTAATAGTAATATTTTGCTATAAATCGCGAATTAATGAATCTATACTAATATACTAAGCTGAAGAGTTTGTTTCTTTGATTGTTTCAACGCCCTTATCTCAACAACTAGGCCGATTTGAAATTTTATTTGATTTTAAGACAGTCTATTTATCGAGGAATGCTATAGACTATACAACATCACGTTAAGATGAATAGAAGAGGAACAGCAATAAAAAATAGTACGAAAACGGCATAATAACGGCATAGCCTATAGGCTTTCTGAATAAATGGACTATACTACACTGAAAGAATTTCTTAAATCGGTCCAGTAGTTCCTGAGATTAGCTCGTTCAATCAAACAAACTCTTCAGCTTTATATATTAGTATAGATAAATAGATTATAGCAAAATAATGCTATAAGTATTTTTCTAAATAAAATATATTAAACTGTAAAATATTTTGCTTCAATCTTCATTGAAGTATTGTATAATGCCATCCACAGAAACCTATTCCTATATCAGCTTCCGAAGTGAACCAAAAGAGATATTTATTGAACTATAAATTCGAGATATGGCCTCGGTAGCGCCTTAACTAATTTTAAATGCAGTTATATATAGTTAACTGTTGTATTATTTAGTGTAGGAGCTAAGATAACCGTAAGCTGTGATAGCCCAGCAGTATAACACCGTGCGACTCTTTCGAGGAGGTCACAGGTTCAAACCCAGAGCACGCACCAATGAGTTTATTAAAACTTATGTATCTAATTGATAATTGCTATTTATCATACGCTTTTCGGTGAAGGAAAACATCGTGAGGAAACCTGCATATCTCTAGAGAATTCTGGGGATATGTGTAACCTAACAATCCGCGTTGGAGCAGCGTGGTAGGTCTTAGCTCCGATGCTTCTCTCCAAAAACTGAGAGAAGAGGCCTATGCCCAGCAGTGGGATAGTAACAGGCCGTTACTTTTATTTATTTTTTGATAATCCAGCGGAGACACCGTGCGCTTCTTTTGAAAGGATCACGGGTTCACTCTGAACAATGTATTGCACACTTTGCGATTTTGTCGTGGAGCCTATCTCCTGACGATGCTTCGGTTACGGGGTGAAACAATTGTTGAGATTGTGGTGGTGAGTGTGTGCTTATATGTGTGTGAATCCTGCTGTGAAAAATATACGACCCTCATTTCTTACTGAGGTGTCGTAAATAGTGATTAAGGTAAGTTGATCCACCATGTGGTATTCGGTTGAGTAAAATTGACAACCCTCTTTCTTACTGAGGTGTCTTAAAATATGACTTAGGTAAGTTGACGCCAGGCAGGAGGCCGATCGTAAAAACCTAGCCAAATCATTTGACAACATATTTATAACATGTTTTATCGACCCCACTTAGAGTGGGATACGGGTAGTAGGAAAAAAGTTGTAATCTACCAATTCGTCATCATCATCATCTTCCTGCCCTTATCCCACTCTAAGTGGGGTCGGCACAACATGCTATAAACATGTTGTAATATGATTTGGCTACGTATTTTACGACCGGCCGCCTGCCTTACATTAGTCGCCTTTATCGTAATACATGAGGGTGGTCTATTCTACTCAGCCGGATACCACACGGCGGGTGTACTTACCTTAGCCGCTTTTTACGACACCTCAGTAAGAAAAGAGGGTGGTACTATTCTATTCAGCCGGATACCACACGGCAATCTACCAATCCGTATCGATACGGAAAAGCAATACGCCATCCATACGGAGAGAGAACCGAAAAACTGAAATAATTGATTTATGTTAGTCCTTGTAAAAACTCTCCATACATGCAAATAATTTGCCTAAATAATATTAAAGACCTAACCCTATTAATATTTACGGCCCTCCGCGGCCCTATACTACGCTGCAAGTGATTCAGTGCTCCCTGGGGCCTCTCGCTGACCTCTAACGTTTTTTATCCAAAGGGCCTCGCTTTACGCACTCTTAAATATGACTGCGAGTTGTTTTTAAGGAAATACTAACATAAAACGATTCATATAATAATTGGCGATATATTTTGATGGGCCGTTGATAGAAGTTGTTGTGTTTTAAGAAAAAAATCCTATTAATATTAAAAATGCGAAAGGCTGTGTATGGATGGATGTATGTTTGTTACTCTATCACGGCAAATCCGCTGAACCAATATAGATGAAATTTGGCACAACTATTCCTTATACACCTGGGTAACATATACGTTATAGAAATCCTGTTAATTCTACAGGATAGGAAAGTTGAGGATAACACCTAGTTTTAAAAATTTAAAATTAGTTAATCTTGTATATATATGTTTTTTAATCTCGGAAACGGCTCCAACGATTTTCATGTAGGGGTTTAGTTTCAATAAAAAAAATATTGTTTTATCCCTGTTTTCGGTAGAAAAAATCCTAAAATGTAGAATAAGAACGTAAATGAAATTTTATTTGTCATTTGATAGCTCAATGGTGAACGGGCGGACTAGAGAAATGAAAATATCTGGGATAAAGCCCCTGTTATTACGAATTTTTGTTGCTTATTTTTATTTTTATAATTTAAAAAAAATTACCGAGCGATTATCACTAATCTAATAATTCAACAGTTAACTAATCACTAATTCATAATAATACATCGAAGATTAATTAAGATTACATATATATACAAAAATTATGCCCTATGGTATCCGGTTGAGTAGAATAGACCTCCCTCTTTATTACTGGGGTGTCATAAAATACGACTAAGGTAGATATCAGTCAGGCGTCCGTTCGTAAAATACCTAGTCAAATCATGTGACAACGTATTTATAATATGTTGATCGACCCCACTTAGAGTGGAATAAGGGCAGGAGGATAATGATATATACACAAATTGAGTCATTCCCACACATGCACACAACTATACACGCACACAGACACATATACACACACCTTTTTTAATATGAATTTTATCTTATTGTTAACTGGTATATTATAAGCTACTATTCATTTCGCCCGTCGTGTTGTTTACGCGCACTTAACCTCGCGCCTATATATAACACGATGTACTTAATATTTTAATCCACTCAAGGACTTTTCAGTTAGCACGTAAGCTTTAGGAACTCCAAGCACTTGTGTAAATTTAATCACGGCCTTAAATAGCTTTTAAGCGTCCACGCCGAGAGATCTTAAGCGGGTTGTCCAGTGTCTGAGTAGATATAAAAACATATTTGATTTCAATTATTTTACTTAAGATGCTTTTCCAGAACAGTTTTCCAAAGAACTCGCTGATACTTTGACTCTCGAGTGGTATTCGTCTGAGTAGAATAAACTCCTTTTTCTTATCGAGGTGTCGTAAAAGGCGACTAAGGTAAGTTGACCCGCCGTGTGGTATCTGGCTGAGTAGAATAGACCATCCTCTTTTTTACCGATCTGTAAAAGGCGACTAAGGTAAGTTAACCTACCTTGTGGTATCCGGCTGAGTAGAATATACCACCCTCATTTCGCACCGAAATGAGCTTCAATTTTACCAAACTTCATCAATATCGCTGCAGCGGCTTAGTTCTGAAACCGTAATAGACACACAGACTTTCAAATTTTAGTATGGATAATCGTATCTAAACATATTCATCATATCTATAAAAAAAAGTAGCGGCCTGTTACTATCCCACTGCTGGGAATAGGCCTCCTCTCACCATTTTTGGAGAGAAAGATTGAAGCTAAGGCCTACCATGCCGCTCCAATGCGGATTGGCAGCTTACACATATCTCCAGAATTATCTAGAGATATGCAGGTTACCTCACGATGTTTTCCTTCACCGAAAAGCGTGTGATAAATTGCAATTATTAATTAGACACCTAAGTTTTAACAGAAAAACTCATTGGTGTCTGCCCGGCGTTGATCCCGTGACCTCCTAGAAAGAGTCGTACGGTGGTACCGCTGGGCTATTTTTATTTTATTTATTTTTCTTTTTACACATATATTTAGAAAAGAGAAAGAAAAAAAATTAAAAAAACACATGTATAAAGGCGGACTTATCCCTAAAAGAGATCTCTTCCAGTCAACCTTTGAGTAATAGAAGGAAAAGGACACAGCTATCACAGCTACAGCTGGGTTAGCTTTTCTATACAAATCAGGAATTCTTTGCTTTAAATTGATCTGATTAGCCTTGGCCATTGGTACTCTACGACCAGCAAAGCCGAGTCTTGGTTTGCGCGCTTCGTCTTCAAAGCTTTATATAGCTTCGCTTTCTATGAACGGTATCCTGACAGAAATTTTCCCTCCTCGGAAAATCTGTTCCGTATCGTTTAATTAGAAAAATATGCAAAACGAGCACTCGCTGTTGCCTTAGATTTAATCTCGGACAAATAAAAAATACAGCTGAGAGTTTATACTGCTGCGAACGTGACTCTGTTCATGGGGTGATAAAATTCGAGCTGTCACGTTTTTCTAAGGTTTCTTGTTAGCCCTGAAAACACGAAGGGAAAGTGGTAACTGTAAAGGCGATATAAAAAATGATCAAAGTTACTGTTGCGTGCTTTTACTATAATTTATAGAATTAGGCGTTACTTTGCTGAGATACATAAGCAATAATGAAATCATTTTGCTATAGGCGGCGATAAAGTAATTAGGAAATATTTGTTAATGGGAATATTAATGCTAAATGTAGAGTAGACTCCGCCGTGTTTTCTATTCTATTAGAATAGAATAGAATACTACACAGAATAGAGCACCATCGTTTTCTACAGAGGTGTCGTAAAAAGCGACTAAGATAAGTCGACCCGCCGTATGGTATCCGGCTGAGTAAAATATACCACCCTCATTTCTTACCGAGGTGTCGTAAAAGGCGACTAAGGTAAATTGACCCGCCGTGTGGTATCCGGCTAAGTAGAATAGACCACCCATAATACTAACCGAGATGTCTTATAAGACGAGTAAGGTAGATTTACCCATCGCGAGGTATCCGGCTGAGCAGAATAGACCACCCTCATTTCTTACCGAGGTGTCGTAAAAGGCGACTAAGGTAATTTGGTAAGTAAGACATTTAATATGTAGCCATCACGTGACAACATAACATGTTTATAATGTATTAGTAATATCCCGCGGTTTCACCCGCGTAATTTTTATTTTTTTTACACCTTATTACATTTTTATAATGGATCCCTATTTTTTTTGAAAATGTACATAGCCCATAGTGCTCAGTAAAGATGCAGCTTTCCAATGGTTAAAGAATTTTTGAAATGGGTCCAGTAGTTTTTGTGTGAAAACATTACAAACATACATACAAATTTTTCCTCTATAATATTAATATAGATAGATTGTGCCGACCCTACTTAGAGTGGGATAAACGCATGAGAAAATATTAATAAAATGCTCTTATACAAAAAAAAAACATGTTTTTCGTTGATTCATAAATAGGATGTTTTTAAGATTTTCTAATTTACATTCATATTTTCTCACAATTCTGACGTAGTCGGGCCGCGTCGATCGCGTCCTAGATTTTTTCTAATAATAAACAAAGTACCCGGTAGGCTGGTTTACATCTTTCCCAACTGCATAAATATCTCGCCACCAAGCCCCGTGTATATCAAAATTATTTATAAAAAAAATTCTAGGTCAGGAATTCTTAGATTCATTGCCGAATATTACTATTTATTGTTACTGTGGTAATCAATAGAGAACGCTGGCAAAGATTAATGAACATTTCGCAGATAGGACAATACTTGTTATCTTAAAAGAGTACAAGATATATTATACTTAAACACGAATACAAGATTAATGTATAGAAACCGGCTATACTCACGTGTTATTTTATCGGATGAGCCCGACTAGTTTCAAGCGGGAACTGTTCCCGCCGCAATAACGCCGCGTAAAGAGCTCATGAATAAGAGCCCCGTATGGGCTTGAAACTAGTCGGGCTCATCCGATAAAATAACACGTGAGTATAGCCGGTTTCTGTACATTAATTATGAATTCCACTCACGATAGTTTAAATTCACGAATACAAGAGATATGATATAATTATTTTGCTATAATCCCCGTTTCTTAAGAGAATCTATGTAATGTTAAATGTAGGAAGAAAAACTGTTCTCATACCTATACATGCAGGATTAGTTACCGCATGTATCACAAGCCAGTAAATAGCTACAAGCACATACGTCGCGAAAACGTAACAGGCAGACAGATAGATATACAGACGGACTCAAATTGATAATATCAGTATGGGTGGCATCAATCATGAAGTGAAATAGGTTTCTACAGTAGGCAATCAGAAAGATATCATCATTCTGCTGACCTTATCCCACTCTGAGTGGGGTCTGCACAACTTGCTATAAACATGTTGTCATTTGACTACGTATTTTACGACGTCAACTTACCTTAGTCGCCTTTTGCGACACCTTGGTAAGAAAGAGGGTGGTTTATTCTACTCAGACGGATACCACGCGGCGTGTCAACTTACCTTAGTCGTTTTTTAAAATACTTTGGTAAGAATTGAGGGTGGTGTATTCTCCTCAGCCAGATACCACACGTTGGGTCAACTTACCTTAGCCGTTTTTTAAAATACTTTGGTTAGAATTGAGGATGGTGTATTCTACTCAGTCAGATACCACAGGGCGGGTTAACTTACCTTAGCCATTTTTTTTAAATACTTTGGTAAGAATTGAGGGTGGTGTATTCTACTCTGCTGGATACCACACGGCAAATTTTTCAGTGGTACACGTTACAGGTTTCTACAAACTCGAACGACCAAACTGTTTGTAGTAAATGTTGTCTCTCAACGGAATCGAATCCGCGACACCCGGTGCTGAAGGTAAAGTCATTACCTTCAGCACCAGGTTGTTACCTGCGCGTACAGGCCAGTTTTTTTTTATTATCCAATCTAACCTATAATATTATCCAATATAATGAGACATGATATAAACATACACACACCTTTCGAAAACCACGCAGGGTTTTTATCAAGGTGTGGAATTCGCATTATTTTTCTATATATCTAGCACTCAGGGTTGTGTAAAAACTTTATTATTTATTTATTTATTTATTTATTTATATATATACATATATGCTACATTTGCAAGGATGGCATTGCGATAGTATAAAACGGTGTGCATATGCCATCCTTACAGTCTAAATTATTAAAAGAACATTAGATATTAATTTTAAAAAATTATATAATATATATTTAAAATAATTAAAAGAAAATACTACTACTATGTACTACTATTAAATAAATATTATAAAATGATAGTGCGCGAGGTGGGTGATTGAGTGTGACTATTGTGTGGAATTGTATGTGTTGATTTGTGGAATTATATGGGTTGATAAGGTAGGTTTCAGGTATTAAGCATTAAATCTTCTGTTTTATGATAGTTGAGTTGCTGTAACCAAGATATAATTTTATCTTTGGCTGCACCTTTTGTTAGGGGATAGATGTTCAAATGTTTGTTTATCTTATTATATACAAAGGATGCTAAAAATGGATGTTGATGTTCAAAGAAGGATGTTTGATGTCTTATAGATGGAAAAACAATAATTCTACTATTGTTAATTTGAAGAGAATTAAATTCAGTTGATGTGTGTGCCCTAAGTGTAATGGTTAAATAGAATAATTGACGCACAGTTAGTACTTTGGTAGTAGAGAATAGTATAGCAGTTGGAAAACGGTAGTGTTTACGGTACATAACTACTAGATTGACTCGTCTACGTGCATAATCTTTGTCCTGAGTTGCTCGTAGTCCAGACCACACGTACAAGTAGGTCGGCCAATCATCCACCCACGCTTATATATTATCAGCATCACTGCGGCCTACTTGGAAGAGCACTCAGGAAGACCAATTTTTATAGCTGCGACCATTCAAATCGTCTCAAACCGACTAAATGTGCCTAATGACATGTTTTACGGCAGCGCTTAATCTATGATTTTATTTGACAGCAAAAATTGCGAAGAAATTAGGGTGAACGCGAATTTGCAACCGCCTGGGAATTTGTTTTGCGGCGACTGGATTAGTTTTATTGTTGTTTTTTATTTATAGTCTATTTGTCTGCCAAGGACAAGTAGTTAACATTCTAATTTTGATTTTATATACGCTCTAGCTGTGCTTGCGGTCAACTTACCTTAGTCGCCTTTTAATAAATAAATAAATCAAGTTATATTGACTACATAGAAAAATTAAAAGAATATAAAAATAAAATAAACAACGTGGTGGTATTTTTTACGACAATTCGTTAAAAAATGAGTGTGGTTTTTTCTACTCATTCAGATACCACACGATGCGTTAACTTACCTTAGTCGCTTTTTACAACACGTGGATAAGAAATGAGGGTGGTTTATACTCAGCCGGATACCTCACGGCGGGTCAACTTACCGTAGTCAACTTTTTCGACACTTCGTTAAAAATAAGGGTGGTTTTTTCTACTCATTCAGATACCACACGATGCGTTAACTTACCTTAGTCGCCTTTTACAACAAGACGTTAAGAAATGAGGGTGGTTTATACTTAGCCGGATACCTCACGGCGGGTCCACTTACCGTAGCCGCCGTTTACGACACTTCGTTAAAAATGAGGGTGGTCTATTCTACTAATTCGGATACCATAAGATGCGTTAACTTACCTTAGTCGCCTTTTACAACACGACTTTAAGAAATGAGGGTGGTTTATACTCAGCCGGATACCTCACGGCGGGTCAACTTACCGTAGTTGCCTTTTGCGACACTTCATTAAAAATGAGGGTGGTCTATTCTATTCAGTCGCATATAACACGTCAGATTGATCAAAAAGACTGAAAATTTAAAGTCGGGAAATTAATTACAATAAACGCGGCAACATATGGAATGAATTAATCCCGATTTTCTTATGGGAACTGGATAAAAATACATATTATATAATTGATAAGATGCAGTTCCAACTAGTAAATATATACCTGTAAGTAACGGCCTGTTACTATCCCACTGCTGGGCATAGGCCTCCTCTCTCCATTTTTGGAGAGAAGGGTTGGAGCTAAGACCTACCACGCTGCTCCAATGCGGATTGGTAGGTTACACATATCCCCGGAATTCTCTAGAGATATGCAGGTTTCCTCACGATATTTTCCTTCACCGAAAAGCGTGTGATAAATTGCAATTATCAATTAGACACATAAGTTTTAATAGAAAAACTCATTGGTGTCTGCCCGGGTTTGAACCCATGATCGTCTCTAGAGATTCACACGGTCACACCGCTAGGCCATCACAGCATATCACAATCTCAATCACAATATATACCTGAGAACTAGTTAAATCCTTTTGTATATTTTAAAATTTATTACGCTATTTTATCCAATTTTTTGTTGTAGAATAGTAGAAGAATAGAAAATGCTCGCGGAATTTCTAATTTTATTTTCTTCGAATACAATTCAAATATTGCAGCGGACAGAGTGTCCGACGTAATTATTTATGCTGATTGACATAAATATTTTCTCATTGCACGCGAAGCATACGAAAATATACACGTACCTGATTTATCTTTGCTAATTTTTAATATTTTAATGAGTTAATCTTGTATTATTTTCTGAATTTCTGAAATGGCTCCAACGATTTTCATGAAATTCAGCATGTGAGTTTTTTTAAATCGATATAAGGTTTCATTTAATAATAAAATTCAAAAATTCAAAATTCAAAATATTCTTTATTCAAATAAACTTGTAAACAAGTGCTTTTGAATCGTCAACTCTACTGCTGGTTCGGAAAGTTGTTCCTACCGAGAAGAGCAAGCAAGAAACTCAGCGGTTGCTCTTTTAAAAATATAATTCTTAATATTATTTACATTAAGTCGTTACTGTCTTGTACAGGTTCAAAGAGAGTTATATCCACACATTCTTATCTTCGAAATAATCTTCAAGAGTACAGTAGGCTTTCTGTATCAGCCTCTTTTTAACAGTGTTTTTAAACTGCTGTAATGGCAGTGCTGAAATTGATTGCGGAATTTTATTATAGAATCTTATACCAAAACCCACAAACGAGTTACGCACTTTTGCAAGGCGCAAAGCAGGAACCGCAAGCTCATGTCGGTTCCTGCTTTGTCTATTGTTTACATCACCTATCGTTTTATAATTCTTTATATTTTTATGTACATAAATTAAATTGCTTAAAATATATAATATAATAAGTATATAATAAGTCCAATACGTCACGGGTTCATGCTAGCAATGTGTGTTTTATAAAACCTCATGTGTCTAATTTATATTACATTGTTAGTGCATAACATAATTATAAAAAGATTGGCGATGTATATAACAGACCAAGTAGGAACTGACTTAAGTTTGCGACTCCTGATTTGCGCCTTGCAAATTACGTAAAGTCGTTTGTGGGTTCGTGTATAAGATTCTATAATAATATTACGCGATTAATTTTAGCTTCCCCCTTAATTAGTTAATCCTTCAGGTATATTTTGGAAAAAATATCTAACATAACTTCCCAATGCTCTTCATCTTTCTGTTTTCTGGTCTGAAGTTCTAGTGTAAGGATAAATAAATTCGGTAAATATATATATTTTTCGCCCATCGGTCCTACGTAGCACGTAGGACCGATGGGCGTTGGGGTCCTAAGGTGCTGGAATGGCGACCTCGCACTGGAAAGCGCAGCGTTGGTAGACCCCCAACGAGGTGGACTGACGACCTCAAAAAGGTCGCGGGGAGCCGCTGGATCCAAGCGGCACAAAATCGTAGATTGTGGCGATCCCTTAAGGAGACCTATGTTCAGCAGTGGACGTCCACCGGTTGAGAAAGAAGAAGAAGAAGATATATTTTTCTGAATCGCAATTTTGCATACAGAAGTACTTATTATGAGTTAATTATAAGAGATGTTTGAATAGCTTTCACCGTTTACTTAGCGCAAGGAAAGCTTGAAATTTCGCCGTTTCCGATATATTTTTATTGCTGCTCCTCTCCAATTTATCTTAGCGTGATGTTATTTGATGTTTGATAGCCTATAGCTTTCCTCAATAAATGGACTATTTTGCACTCGAAGAATTTTTCAGTAGTTCATGAGATTCGCGATCAAACAAACAAACAAACTCTTTAGCTTTATATATAAGTGTATTAAGTAGAGATCGCTTTAGTTTTCCTCAAGCGAAGACGAGGAATTGTGAGATCGTATATTTTCTTTTCATTGTCCCCTCATTATCGTAAAGCTATTTTTGCGCTCAATGCTACGAGGAACGTAAAATGTTAAAAATTGGCGGTTAATAATTAGGTGAATTGCACAGTGCTATTTTACAATTGTTTGTTTGTATAATTTCTTTATTGTACAAAAGATTTAAAAAAATAACATACATGACACGAAAATATATACAAAATAAAAATTGTACAAAGGCGGACTTATCCCAATAAGGGATCTCTTCCAGCCAACCTTTGAGCTCTGAAAGGACATAATAACAATGCGATAGGCGGGGAATGCCACGATAGGACAACAAAAAATAATGATAAAAAAAAAAAATATTACTTAAGACATATACTAATAGTATTTTATAACTCCAGCTTTAAAAGAGTTAAGTGAAGGTGATTTCCTAACAGAAATGGGCAGAGCATTCCATAAAATTACACCGTTTTACTCTAAATGATCTGAATGATTGTAGACAAATAATAATGATATTTCTTTTCAGGTACTGATTCCAGTAATTTACTTTCTCAGGCCAGACAATAAATGCCATGAACATACTGGTATCACTTAAATTATAGTATAGTATAGTAAGTATAATTTTTTTGTTACTCGACGTTCAAGCGTCGGTTTTAATAAATATCTCATCCCATTAGCTACAGGAAAAAAAGTATTCAGCTACCCAAAATCGGCGCTCTTTCTATATTATGACTCGTGTTTCTGTTTTTGCTTCTTCGTTGCTTCCTTCTTTGATGAGTGTTCGTCTGTTGTGTGTTTTGTGTGTCAGTTGTGTTAGATGATTGTGACATGATTAGTGATTGTGAAGTAGTTGGGTTTTGGTGTGTATTTTGCATGTTTTGTGTATGTGATGGACGTTGAGTGTGATTTTCGTGTTTTTCTGGTGGGCTATTTACGAAATGGTATCACCTAACACTTTGCTTAGTATGGTCAGTTTGTGTATAGCTGCTTGTTTTTGCAGGATAGTAATATTAATGCCTGTATCAAGCCAATCTTCATATTTTAAAATATTTTTAGCTACTACTCCAGTAGCACCAATTACTATTGGAATAATAGTTGTTTGCTTCTTCCATAAACGACTAATTTCAGGTTTTAATAAATGATCATCATCCTCCTGCTCTTATCCCACTCTAAGTGGGGTCGGCACAAAAAGTTATAAAACATGCTGTCACATGATTTGGCTGCGTTTTTACGAACGGCCGCCTGCCTGACGTTAACTTACCTTAGTCGTACATTATGACACCTCGGTAAGAAAGAGGGTGGTCTATTTTACTAAACCGGATACCTCACGGTGAGTCAACTTACCTTAGTCGCCTTTTACGACACCTCGGTAAGAAATGAGATTGGTCAATTCTACTTAGCCAGGTACCACACGGCGTGTCGACTTACCTTTGTCGCCTTTTACGACACCTCAGTATGGAATGAGGGTGGTACTATTCTATTCAGCCGGATACCACACGGCGTAGGTTTTAATAAATGCTATTTACTTAATTTTTCTACTTCTTTTGTTCCTATGTTGTAGTCTGATGGTACTGTATCTATTAAGAATGTTTTATTGTTAATTTCATCTACATATATTAAATCTGGTCTATTGTATGTTACGGTCACGTCAGTCTGTATGGGTATTTCTCACATGATTTAAGCTTGTTCAGTAAGTATAATATATCATAGTATAGTATATAATTATAGTATAGTAAGTAATCCCAATAGTGGGATAGTAACAGACCGTTAAAAATAAGATCGTAACACTCAAACGAAGGCTGATATCAAAAGTCTACTATAATGCTGAGGATTACTTAGATGATAAGATAGCGTGGACACAGCCTCTCTCTTCGATGACCTACAGGATAATAATGTTAAAATGTAATTATAAAAATTATATTTTGAAGATTTCAAATCAGCAGTAGAGTTGACGATTCGAAAGCACTTGTTTTGATTTTGTCGTGAAGTCTATTTCCTGATAATGCTTCGGTTGCGGGGTGAAACGATTGTTGAGTTTGTGATGGTGAACGTATGTAGTGCTTGTGTATTGTGGTGGTAGTGGAGGTTTGTGCATGTGTTTTTACGAATCCTGCACGTATCAGGTATGAAAACGAATTGTCCACTCTACATTTAGCGTTATATATATTTTCTATTTATAGAAAAATAATTTTGTTATTACTTTTGCACTTGTTTACAAGTTTACTTGAATGAATAAAGAATATTTTAAATTTGAATTTACTTTACCTTTGATATAAGCGAACGAATATAATTCTAAATCGTAATTTAATTGCCAAGCACAAATTTCACACACCTAATAGACACAAATGCATAATTAATATATATAACTGTAATAATATCGACCATAAACCGGTTCCTAAATGGAAAAGATCATATTCGCACGGCCAAGAAACAAACAGGAAGTTGGGTGATTCACATAAAAAAGCGGATATTACGTTTCCACAACAAGATATGGGTTTGGTTATTAATTTCTTTAACTTTTATGTCGTTATGATTTACGGCGGGGTGTTGAAATTCGTTCAGCAACACTTTCTTGTGATTTTTATGGCGGTTTTTATTTAGAACGGGTGCAGTTCAAAAGACTGATGGTTACCTGATTTTGATTAGTTTACGATGTCCAAAAACACGTTTTATAATTAGGGACTTTGGTAGAAGATACTAGGGATACATAATGTTTAAAAGATTCACCGCCAAGTTTCTCTCTGGTTCTCATCGTTAAGAGCTACATTTCGAACCAGTTGAAGCTTCATTAATCATTAATCCTTGACGATTCAAAAGTGCTTGAAAGAGCTTATTTGAATACGATTATTTTCATTTGATTTGATAAAAAGATTAATCCCGTATCGAATTTTGCGATGTAGGTATCATCATTGTCCTGCCCTTATCCTACTCTAAGTGAGGTCGGCGCAACATGTTATAAACATGTTATCACATGATTCGGCAAGCTATTTCAAAACCGGGCGCCTACCTGACGTCAACTAAACTTAATCGTCATTTGTGATATCACGGTGAGAGAGGGGGTGGTCTATTCTACTCAGCCGGATCCCACACGGCGAGTTAACTTACCATAGTCGTCTTTTACGACACCTCGGTAAGAAATGAGGGTGGTCCATTCTACTCAGCCGGGAACCACGCTCCACCACCGCTCCACCACGCGGTTCAAACTCAAAACTCAAAATATTTTTCATTCAAGTGGACTGTTTTCAGCACTTTTGAATCATCATATGTTTTTAGAGTAGCCATCAGTAATTCGGAAGTTTGCTCCTACCGAGAAGAACCAGCAAGAAACTCGGCGGATAATCTTTTCAACAAAAAATAATTACAATTTCATTGATTTCGTTACAAGTTAATCGTTGCAGTTCGGTGCTTAGTTGACTGCAGTTAAGATATGCTACTATCACTCAAATAATCCTCGATTGTATAGTATGCTTTATGTAACAGCATCGTTTTAAAATAATTTCTAAACTTGTATAAGCGCAAGTCTAAATAATTTTGGGCGCTTCAGCGAGCCGAGCTCGTGGCAATAGTGGAGCACGATCTTTACTTGCCCACCGTGGTTCGTGCCATGGTGGACAGGGATAGGTCGTGCCTCCGTCTGCGAGGATGTCATCTCGTGGAAGGAGGTGGCGGGTTGGGTCCGGGAAGTCGAGTCCTTGGATCCGATCCGACGCAGGCGAGCGGGGCGCAGACGACTTGCCGAAGCCCGTCGTATGCCGCCTTAACGGGGACCTCAGACGTTCCGAATGGGGTTTATCGGACGCCCATCTGAAAGGGTCTCCGAGGCAGTCGATGCATCTGGTGCTCCCGATGCATCGATTAGCGGAGGGAGGGGCCACTTTAAGAGAAGCCCCGACCCAGAGGTAGCGCATTCTGGGCTTCAAAGTTGCTGCTGGCGGGGATGGGGGCAATGTGTACAACAGTACCCTGTCCCCGCCACAAGCAGCGTAGTTGAGCACTGTCAGGTCTCCAGTCGCTGAGAGTCCGACATACTCGCCGCTCGTCCTCGTCGGGTAGTTACGACCAATAATGGGTTGACATAAATAAGTCTAGATAATGTTATATGTTCTAGTAGGTCAAACCCTACCATTTATTTAACCTGCATGTACTTTTCTATCAAGTATTTTATCCATGCTCGTATCTAATACCCACGTGTACGGTGTGATGCGTCCCATTCATCTAATATTCCATCCAGACTCCAAACATAAATTCCACCCGCGCCGGAAGCGGTCGGCCACTAATTATTTCAGATTTCATTCGGCCACGAATATTTTTAATTACACTTCCCTTTTACGAAATCGCAGCAATAAATAACGCGCTCTGTTATTTATTTTATTTTGATCTGCCTTAATGGATGCTGCGAGTCCGATATATTTAACGTCAGGACATATTTACGTTTTAACATGGTCTATTATTTATTAAAGGGACAATAAGGTACACACTATAATAAGGTTATAATAAAATTATTGTGCTATAATCCACGATAAAGTATAATAAAAAAGATGCTAAATATAGGCCAGGCTATCCGTTTTCATACCTAATACATGCAGGATTCGTTTAAACATATGCACAAACTTCCACCACCGCCATCACAATACACAAGCACTACACACGTTCACTACCACAATTTTGGCTTTGCGATTTTGTCGTGGAGTCTATCACTTGTAATACTCACTAATAATATTAGTAAGGATAGATGCAAAATAACTTGGCCAGTTCTGTCACATCATCCATTTGTCTCACTTATTTTTCCCATTTAAGTGATAATTCGATACAAACTAGAAGAAATATACATGTAATTACACAGACCATAAATCTGTGCGCCCCTCCCTGGGTGCTGATTAAAAAATATTATAAGGCTGCCCGCAACGTACAAGACAGTTATAAGTCGCAATTCCATTATATAATTTTTGTACTGAATAAAGAAACAGGTATTTTACAATATATCGTATTCAAATAGACGTTTTAGTTCTTTTAAAATTTTCCGTGCAAAAAATTACATCCTAATAAAAATTATCTACAACAAACAAAATGCTTATTATTTAAAATTTGATACAACAAGGTCAACTAATAGTACATGGTCAATTAATAGTGCACTTACTTTATATCTCTTAACTAATGTCGACAGCGACTTTGAGCGCCGGCGACTCATTGGCGACAGGACAATTGGATTTTTGGGACTTTTGTGGACTTAGTTTAATAAAATGTTACCATTCTCCTGCCCTTAACACACTCTAAATTGGGTTGGCACAACATGTTTTAACTATGCTGTGATGTGATTTGGCTATGTATTTTACCAGCCGCCTGATTGATGTCAACTTACTTTATTCGCCTTTTATGACACCTTTTATGACGGGGACGAGTGGCGGGTATGTCGGACTCGCACCGACTAAAAACCTGACAGTGCTCCACCACGCTGCTGGTGGCGGGGACAGGGTACCGTTGTACACATTGCCCCCATCCCTGCCAGCAGAGGCTCTGTATCTCGGAGAGTGCCACGTTCGGGTTGGGGTCTTACTAACAGTTGTAACCCCTCCCTCCGCTAATCGATGCATCGGGAGCACCAGATGCATCGACCGCCTTGGGGACCTAACTCCAGCGAGCGTCCCATGAAAGCGGATGAGAGGCTGGGTTTTTACGACCGGCCGCCTACCTGACTTACCTCAGTCATATTTTTAGACACTTCAGTAAGAAAGAGGGTGATTCTACTCAGCCGGATACCACAAGGCAGGTCAACTTACCTTGGTCGCTTCTTACGATACCTTGGTAAAAAATAAGGTTGGTCTATTCTACTCAGCCGGATAATATGTATAGGTTGACAAATCGATAGTGCTCAGTTAGCCTTAGCGAGCAATAGGTGTGTCCGTATTACGTACGCTGGCACTTCTCAACTCGGTAACAAATTATAAAACGAAATACGTAGATTAAATTTATAAATCATCATAATGTATGTTTACACAATGTGTAGAATATTTGTTAAACTTCAAAAGGGTCTAACTCTTTGAAGATTCACAAATACGAATTGAAAAACAGAGATTTATATCGGCTATAAATTTTATTTTAGAAATTTCAATTTAAATTGATATTACGAATTACAAAAAATTCATGTTGGCATATAGCTAACATATAGTTATCATAGATGAAAATTTAAATCGTTAATTTACAATTTACAAATACAAAAGAAACCCGCGTTTAAATCAGTGTAGCAAAAGTTTTCCTTCGTAGACCCCGACCCCGCTGGAATTCTAGGAGAAAAAGTAACCTATATGTTACTCCACAATCTCCTCAATCTTCCATTGAATGTCCCATGATAATCGGTTCAAGCGTTCCAAAGAATGTAGGTACTATTAAATGTAATTAAATAAATAAATAAAAAAACCTAAACCTTCTCCAAGAATTGCACAATTGTCTTTTAGTAGATTTAGTAGATTTTGAGAAAATTGTCACATACATACAGACAGCTTTTGGAGAGTTTGTTTTATAATATGTATAGATTATCTTTAGCCATTGTATTAATCACAAAGTAATTATTATTATTATTTTTTTGCTCTTATCCTTCCTGTTTATATATCGTGGTAGGCGTAACTGTAAGCTTTAAGCTCAATATCACGACTCTGTAATATGCTTTGTAGATTGCAGCATGATATTAAGCTTTAGATTGTAGTTAATTATTATGTATATTAATGTTATGATCCTAACCTATTGCTAAACAAGGACTTCTATCATTGTAGAGAAGACGCGGAGCTTAAACCCACCACACCTCTTCAATGAGCAGGTTAAACCAAATTTAGAAAGTCTCACAATGATAATGCTAATAGCCTACTATACTATTCAGAATTACTGATAAGAATGCGTGGACATAGCTACTCTTTGACCCTGTACAAGACAGAAATAACAAAATGTAACTAGTAATAAAAATTATATTTTTAAAACAGCAACCGCCGTGTTTCTTTTTGGCTCTACTCGGAAGGAACAGCTTTTCAAACGAGCAGCAAAGTTGACGAATCAAAAGCACTTGTTTACAAGTTAACTTGAATAAAGAATAATTTGAATTAAGGTTCACCTTTGAGAACTAGCACACGGTGGTAGCCTTTTCACCTGTCATCAATTAAGCCATGGCAATGTGTCATATACTCCCAAGTGCTAATTTCACCATAAAGCCCCATTAGAACCCCATGCGTCCAGTAATTACTTATAGTGCTACACAAATGTACGGCTCATGATTTACTCGTTTATATCATGTGTTTTTGATGGGTGCGGCTTGCGGTTAGTGGTTGCATTAATGTGAGCTAGTAATTTGATGTTGAATGAAATAAACAGTTAACCCGGTAAAATATGGAATTAAGCGTTACTTTGCGGAGATCTTTAATACAAAATTAATAATAAAACTATTTTGTTTTATTTGTTTTCCTTATTTTGTTTTTAATGTTATAAGGAAAACTAACTAACTAAGTAACTAAATATAATATACACACGTAATAAAATTTTTACATTATATTTTTGAAAGAAAATATGAAGTTAAAATTCTATGAGCGGAGGTTGCAGAAGTACAAAACAAGTCTAAATCTATACTCTTACATAATTTATTAAACGCAATAGGTGCTAACAGTAGAATTAACAGGATTTCTATAGCCTATATGTTACCCCGATGTACAAGAAATAATTGTGCTTAATTTCATCGATATTGGTTTAGTGGATTCGCCGTGAAAGAGTAACAAATGTACATCACACTCAGAAACTTTCGCATTATAATATTAGTAGGATTTACCAGTTGTCTGTTACTTATAGCACATATAAGTTACTTTAGCCACGTGTGTAAGTCTCCCATATAAAAATGATTTAATACATTTTTTATATCTATCATAAATTACTTATACGCTAGGATTATACAAAGCATGCCCACGTGGAATGGTCCCAAGAATGCTGGCAGCGTTTCCGCGCTGAATCGCTAAGCTAATTCTGTGTGCGAAAAAGGAGCCAGCCCTCTTGTCACCTGTAGAGGGAATTAACCGTGGTGTTAAAACGGATACAAATTTTTTGGCACTTTGTCTCCATGGCCTTATGCATTGGGTTATAGATACAGGATAGTAATATACCAGTGTCGCATCAAGAAACTGGAAAATATGCGTAAGAATGTTCCGGTATAGCTTGTAGTACATAAACGATGTTATCTTAACGTTTAAGTTAACTCAAGCGGAGTCCTGGCCAGAAGTTGTTACGTAGTTACTCGGCAAGAACTCCGGGAAATAGTTATTACAGCGACACACTCTCTAATGGATTTGCGATGTTGTATCAAAGGGCTTTTTGTCTTCAAGGGTCTAACACGTTATAGGCCTAGGCGGACGCGTCAGCGGGAGCGATTTCAGTTTCGTCAAAAAAAAAATATCTTCAGACAATATCAATAATCAATAATCAATTATAAAAAAATTATGCGATGTCTATTATAACAAACAACGATATTTCTCCTTTACACTTATTCAATAAATAAAAAACAATTTTTCCGAAGTGAACCCATTTACTCTTTCTCAATAACTCAATGACACATAATGACGGCTCAATGTTTTTCATATTAATGACCAACTCTATTAAGGAGGTTGTATTAGAAACATGTTGTAACAATATAATAGACAAAGTAAAAACCGATCTAAGCTTGCAGCTCTTGCTTTGCAAAAGTACGTAGGTAAATCGTTTGTGGGTTTGTGTATCAAACTCTATAATAAAACTTTGTTAAAAAGAAGCTAATATACAAAGATTACTATACTGTTGAGGATTATTAAGATGATAAGAATGCGTCCTCTGCCCTGTACAAGATAGTAATGACTAAATATAACTTCTTCTTCTTCTTCTTCTTCTTCAACCGATGGACGTCCACTGCTAGACATAGGTCTCCTCATGGGATCTCCAGAACACACGATTTTGTGCCGCTTGTATCCAGCGGCTCCCCGCGACCCTTTTGAGGTCGTCTGTCCATCTAGCAGGGGGTCTTCCGACACTGCACTTTCCGGTGCGGGGTCGCCATTCCAACACTTTGAGACCCCAACGTCCATCGGTTCTCCGCACTATGTGCCCCGCCCATCGCCACTTCAGCTTCGCGACCCGCTGAGCTATGTCGGTGACTCTGGTTCTTCTACGGATCTCCTCATTTCTGATTTGATCACGTAGAGAAACTCCGAGCATAGCTCGCTCCATCGCCCGCTGAGCGACTCTGAGCTTTCTTATGAGGCCCATAGTCAGCGACCAAGATTCAGAGCTGGCTCTGAATCTGAAATATAACTAGTTATAAGAAATATATTTTGAAAAAAAACCACTACCGACTTTCTTGACTCTTCTCGGTAGGAACAGCATACTATATTTTAGTCCAGTAATGTTTCATTTGTAACAAATTTCGTTAGTACTAGTAAAAATACAAAAAACCCGCTATCGCTTATGCAAAGTGACTGCAGTGTAGAGCCGAAGAGTTTTTGTACCATTTAACAATGTTCAATGATGTTAAACTCGTTTGTTTCGGCTCACTGCTCACGTTATTTAGTCCACGGGTATTGTTACAGACAGACATTCGAAATTTATTATTCATTAACATAATTACCTACAAAACTTGTTTAAAGTCAACATTTACTAAATTAAAATGAAATTGTTATCCCCCTGTCCTTATCCCACTCTAAGTGGGGTCGGGACAATATATTTTGAACATGTTTTGGCTAGTTATTTAAGAACCGACCGCTTGCGTGCCCTTAACTTAACTTAGTCTTCTTTTACGACATCTCGGTAAGAAATTAGTGTGGTTTATTCTACTCACCCGCATAGCATATGGCGGGGCAACTTACCTAGTCGCCCATTACATCACCTCAGCATTGAGGGTGGTCTATTCTACTCAGCCGGATATCACAAGGCGGTTCACTTACCTTAGTTGTCTATATTTATTATTATTCTATGGGCCTCATAAGAAAGCTCAGAGTCGCTCAGCGGGCGATGGAGCGAGCTATGCTCGGAGTTTCTCTACGTGATCAAATCAGAAATGAGGAGATCCGTAGAAGAACCAGAGTCACCGACATAGATCAGCGGGTCGCGAAGCTGAAGTGGCGATGGGCGGGGCACATAGTGCGGAGAACCGATGGACGTTGGGGTCTCAAAGTGTTGGAATGGCGACCCCGCACCGGAAAGCGCAGTGTTGGAAGACCCCCTACTAGATGGACAGACGACCTCAAAAGGGTCGCGGGGAGCCGCTGGATACAAGCGGCACAAAATCGTGTGTTCTGGAGATCCCATGAAGAGGCCTATGTCCAGCAGTGGACGTCCATCGGTTGAAGAAGAAGAAGATTATTATTCTCTCATTCTGGTCTTCTATTATTCTCTTTAAATGAATCAAAAGCAAAAAACGTTATAGAAATATCAAATCAAATCAATTCAAAATAATCTTTATTCAAATAAGCTCTTTCAAGCACTTTTGAATCGTCAAGGATCAATATGATTAATGATGCTAGAACTGGTTCGGAATGTTGCTCTTACCGAGAAAAACAAGAAAAAAACTCGGCGGTCTATTTTTTAAACATTTCAATTTTACATTATTAAACTGCAGTCTCAGATTTTCAAATCCAGGCTTTTTTATCATCCAAATACTGTCCAATTTAGTAATATGCTTTACGTATAAGCATATCTCTTATACTTAATTTAAACCTTTCTGTAGACTGGTCTAGTATGGATAGCAGAATACCGAGACCATCGAATGAGTTGCTAGCTCTGCTGAGTCGCGACACAGGTATCACAAGCTTTTTGTGACCTCTCGTATGTCTTACTTACTTCCTGTATCCAAGATGTTAGTCTGCTTTCTGGGTCTACCTCTGGGTCTGTTCTGTCGTGGAATTCACTTGGAAAGGGTTTTTACTGCTCTAGCATTGCCCATGCGATCCAGGTAGCCTTTGTGACTTGCAAAACCTGACAATCATTTGCTTATGAATCAGCTGGTCCAATTCGTGAATCATTCTTCGACGATACATGCCGTTGTATTCACGCAATGGTTCGAAAATTTTAATTGTAAGATGTCCCTTTCAGAAACTAGCTTAAGTTCCTCTTTTTGCATCAGCGTTCAGGTTTCGCAGGCGTAGTTTACTATATGAGAATTATTGATCTGTAGATAGTGAGCTTGGTATTGGCTTATGTCTATGATCGTATGTCTGTAATATCAAATATTTCTAGTTCCCTCAAACTAATCAGCGATCAAGCACTGTTATCACTGTTGATAAACGCGGGTCATCGACCCGACCCAGATCGTGCGCGGCGCAGTTGCCATGCAATCTAAAACAGACAGGACATGCATTCGGCCACATGTAAACTCACTAGTAGGGTTAGGGTTGCCACTATCTATCACTAGCTAGTTTATAAATAAATAAAAATGAGACATTTGCACAAACCTCCACCACCGCCACAACAATACAAAAGCACTACACATGTTCGCTATCACAAACTCAACAATCGTTTCGCCCCATAACCGAAGCATCATCAGGACACTACACGACAAAATCGCAAAAAAGCTTTGCGTGTTTTTGCGAATCTACATGTATCAGGTATGAAAACGGATTGTCCACTCTACTCATTATATACATTTTCTATTGTACTTCATTGGGGATTATAGCAAAATAATTTTATTATTACTTTTGTATTATGGATCTCCGCAAAGTAACGCCTAATTCTATAAATTATTTGTTCAAAATAATTAATTGAATAATTAATTAATTGAAACGTGTTCGCTGGACCCTTTTCCTAAGTTTTATGACCGGCCCTGTTTTATAGGTATACTTTTTTTTCTTTCTTTCTTTTTATTGGGATAACAAACAATTACACACTAGGATTACATATTTAAACTTAAATGAAATATTTATAATTATGTTGGTGTGTAACCCGCACCGTTACCCACGTATTAATTATTGTGTTAGAGAGTGTTTTCTTAGATAATGAGGTTATTATGTTTATAAGAGTTATGTTTTAACTAATTTACCTCATATTTTAAAGATAGCCTTTGGTTCCATGGTTCCATATTGTTTACTATGTCATTAAAATATCTCATTCAGCATTCAGCAGGTCTGTAACCAAGGCAAACTTTAACCATATTTTATCATATACATTTCTATTTGAAGATTCAAACTTCAATACTTGGAAATGTAAACAGTTTTCACAAAAATAGCACCAACCAAACCGCTACGTTGAATATTAAAGATAAACAACTAGTGGACTTAGAGTGATGACAGTAATAGAAGTAAATTTAATAGACCAACATTATAAAATCCATAAATTATTATACATGCGAAAGTTTTTCTGTTATTCGTTCATACCGCGTATATAAAGTAGGAAAATGAAATAATAAATTAACAAACAAGCAACACTTATGTTGTTGTTTTGCTTCTAGCACTAAAAATTAGCCCCCAAATAACAGATTATAGCAAAATGACGTATATAATAAATAAATAAATATATGGGCCACACACGGTTTTCTGTCCCCAAAGTAAGTAACTTAATACTTGTGTTATTGGTGAGAGACAACTGGTGAATTTAAACATATATAATTTTTAAATACATGCTTAAATACATATATACACCCAGGGTCGAAGAACCAACAAATTATTTATAGAAAATGTTGGCCCTCGGCGGGAATCGAACCCGCGGCCCGCGGATCTGAAGACAGGATCACTACACACACTAAATCGATAATTCGATAATTCGATCGATCTACATTTCCTCGTTAAACCGCTAAGTTGATACTTTTTGCAAAAGAAGCCCTCTTTATCACATGTAAAGGCAATTAACTGAGGCTCCCGATGCATCGATTAGCGGAGGGAGAGGCTACTTTTAGAGAGGCCCCGACCCAGAGGTGGCGCGCTCTGGGGTTCAGAGTTGCTGCTGGCGGGGATGGGGGTAATGTGTACAACGGTACCTTGTCCCCGCCACCAGCAGCGTGGTGGGGCACTGTCAGGTTTTTAGTCGGTGAGAGTCCGACATACCCGCCGCTCGTCCTCGTCGAGCGGTGACGACCCATAATGGGTTTTCCTGACATAAAAAAAAATAACTGAGTCGTTAAAACTGTTTGCCATTTCTGTGTACACGTGTTTGGAGGCACAATCAATGGTGATGGTTGAACTATTTGTATATAATACTGCTTGGGTGATGCGCTGCTTTGCGATTTTGCCGTGGAGCCTATTTCTATGATGCTTTGTTACGTGGCAAACAATCGTTGAGATTGTAGTAGTAATTGTGTGTAGTGCTTGTGTTGATAGGCGTGGTGTTCTGTGATAATGTATATATTTGCAAAAGGTTAGTCGTGTGATATCCGGCTGAATAAAATAGACCACCCTCATTTCTTACCAAGATGTCGTAAAAGGCGACTAAAGTAAGTCGACCCGCCATGTGGTATTCGACTGAGTAGAATATACCACCCCCATTCTTACCGAGGTGTCGTAAAATACGACTAAGGTAAGTTGACGTCAGGCAGGCGGCCGGTCGTAAAAACCCAGCCAAATTATGTGACAGCATGTTTATAAAATGTTGTGCCGACACCACTTAAAGTGGGATAAGGGCAGGAGGATATTTGAATAAAAAATACATGATTTAGAAGGGTGAATGACCATACTACATTCCATACCATTTCGTATGTATTGCATAACCTTGATCGAGACTAAAGTGCGAAGGAGACAAACCTCTAATGTTATTTTTTCTTCTGTTTTTAGAATAAACGCGCCAGTCATGGTAAGTCAATCATTTTTTAGTAGCTAGATCTCATTTCAATTACATTTATTTTGTTCGAAAAGAACAAAAAGAAATGTTTTACATTTTCTTTAAACGATTTTTAAGATTGAATTGAATATGCATAAGGTATGTGAACGGTTTCTGCTTTCTACATTTAGTATGGCATATATTTTCTGTACAAACGTAGATTATAGCGAAATTCAATGATAACATCTGTACTTCTACGTCAGTTATCACTCCGAGCCGCAATCGTTGTTTTGACATAACACTATTTCTGTACAGCCGTCTGTCCATCACGCCGATGTGAACCGACGTTCGCACTTCGTCCGTATCATTTGATGTTATATTCCGGCACAGTTTCGATGTATGACGTAAATACTTTCTTTTTATTTCAGTGATAGTATGCAAGAAGAATCTCAATGCAAGAAGAGATGATCATGGGTTCAAACCCGGGCAGACACCAATGAGTTTTTCTATTAAAACTTATGTGTCTAATTGATAATTGCAATTTATCACACGCTTTTCGGTGAAGGAAAACATCGTGAGGAAACCTGCATATCTCTAGAGAATCCTAGGGATATGTGTAACCTACCAATCCGCATTGGAGCAGCGTGGTAGATCTTAGCTCCAACGCTTCTCTCCAAAAATGGAGAGAGGAGGCCTATGCCCAGCAGTGGGATAGTAACAGGCCGTTACTTACTTTACTTTATGCAAGAAGAATCTCATGATATACATGAAAAAAAATTGTATTTTTTTTTAAGTAAAGACAATATTCTTTTATTATAATAATTAGTAGAAGTATAAGAAGAAAATATAAATAAATATATGGGACACACACACGGTTGTCCGTCCCCAATGTAAGTATTTTAGTACATGTGTTATGGGTGAGAGACAACTGGTGAATATATACATACATAATTTTTAAATACATACTTAAATACAAATATACACCCAGGCTCGAAGAACCAACAAATTCTTTTTATAGAAAATGTTGGCCCTCGGCGAGAATCGAACCCGCGACCCGTGGACCTGATGGCAGGATCACTGACAAGATCACCCACTGCTGGGAGAAATAGAATTAGTAAATAAAAGGTTATTCTTCGATAATTGATTTGAAACCTTTTCACAGAGCTTTACTGTCAAAGATTTACGAGTAGAATCTACTTAGTCAATCGCAGAATCATGTATAGCAACAGAAATACAGTGCGATTTTAAAGATTTTCAGTATACAAAATCTATATTTAATATTTAAATCAGTTAATCTTGTATGTATATATATATAAATATATTTTCTGAATCTCGGAAACGGCTAAAACGATTTTCCTGAAATTCAGCATGTCGGGGGTTTTGGGAGAGAAAAATCGATATAGCTAGGTTTTATTTACAAAAAAAACCGTTTTATTCCTGTTTTTAGGCTTAAAAAAATACTAAAATTTTCATTAAATATATAAAACATTATTTTTGCAGTAAATTGTCAAGCCAAGAAAATACCTAGGATCGAGCCCCTACTATTATTTTCTTCTTTTTCGAAATTTCTTTTTTTTTTATTTACAGCAAAAATGTACTAGTTATATCTATCTTAAATTACTGACACGCTGGGACTATACAAATCATGCCCACGTGGAATGGTTCTAAGAACGCTGGCAGCGTTTCCGCGCTGAATCGCTAAGCTGATTCTTTGTGCGAAAAAGGAGCCAGCTCTCTTGTCGCCTGAAGAGGCAATCAACCGAGGTGTAACAACGGATTTTTTTTTTATTTTGTAAAAAATTACCGAGCAGGGATCGGTCAACCCATTACTTTTCTTTAATCGCTGATTATATAATTAATTTTGCAAATTAAGTTCAACTGTAACTGGCATCGTAAAGAACAGCGTGGCCAAGAGCAAATACAACTTTCATATATCTACAACACACGTATTGTCGGTCGGTATAATTAAGTTTCGTGGCGCCACCGTAGACGCCATCTCGCTTTCTAATATTGACTATTATATGTACAGACGCGTGCAAAAACCTTAAATATAATAACCATTATTTATTATTATATTATATAAGTTGACTCGCCGTGTGGTATCCGGCTGAATTCAGACCACCCCCATTTCTTAACGAGGTGTCATAACAGACGACTAAGGTACGTTGATCCGCCGTGTGTTATCCGGTTGTGTAGCATAGACCGGCCTTATTTTTTACCGAGATGTCGTAAAAGGCGACTAAAGTAAGTTGACACGCCGTGTGGTATCCAGCTAAGTAGAATAGACCACCCTCATTTCTTACCGACCTACCTGGATCCAGTAGCTTCCAGTAAAATTCTTGAGATTCGTGCTCCTGGTATATTCTACCAACCTTCGGTTTTCAAATCTGACCAACTCTTTAGGACCTCAAAGTTTGTCGTCAATATACAAAAATAATACGTGAATATCTAATTTTGATATTTAAATGAGTTAATCTTGTATATGAATCTGGATTTCAAAAAGTTTTATTTAAAAAATGTCGTCTTATCCCCGTTATCGAGGGCTAAAAACTAGCTAAAATAGAAAAAGAATCCGAAGCTTAATTTTGCTGTCATTTGTAGTTTATAATAGCTCAATGTAACGGGTGGACTAGAGAACCCAGTATAAAGTCCCACATGTCACAAGCCCTTTCTTACTTTTTATTTTTTTAATTGCATTTTTTATATCCTTTCTAATACAAAAGTAATAATAAAAATTATTTTGCTATAATCCGCGATTAAGTAAAATAGAAAATATATATAATGCTAAATGTAGAGTGGACAATCGGTTATCATACCTGATACATGCAGGATTCGTAAAAAAAAACACATGCACAAACCTTCACCACCGCCACCACAATACACAAGCACTATATACATTATCTACACACTATATACACTATCACAAACTCAACAATCGTTTCGCCCCGCAACCGAAGCATCATCAGGAGATAGATTCCACGACCAAAATCGCAAAGCGACTATTATAGATGCGAAAGCCTGCTTGCCTGCCTTTCTGCCTGTCGGTCTGTCTGTTACGTTTTCAAAGCCAATCTGATTTCTAACGTCGGTTGGTTGTGGCCGTACCATCAGCCCTCCACTACACGTCGCCCTAAGCCATGGTCCGGCCTCACAGGAGGCACCCTTAGGGCGATGTTTCCCATAGCTAGTAGAGCTTCTGCGCTCTACTCTCCGCATTTCGCAACCTCGGCGATGCTGTAAAAGCCGTTTGGTCTAACAGCATACAGACAATTCGAAAAAAACATAGTCTTTTAATAAAATTACCCAGCGAGGCTTTGTCACCTAGGTACTGTTTGTTATCTTATCTGTTGTGTTAGAGACTGTACAGCATATTGTAGGACACGCGGCCCCGCCTAGCAACGTTCGCCTCCGGGGAACATGTACCATCAGCGTACCACTTTGACGGTGTGCTGTGACAAAACAATTATGGCCATCAATTTTTATTGTGAAATAAATTTTATGTTATGTTGGACACGGTTAATTATGGCTGACTTGGACATTGAAGTTTCGTAACCATTTAACTAAAGACTTTTAATAATTTATTGAAGTAGTTTTATTTTAATAATATATAGCCGTGTGGTATCCGGCTGAATAGAATACGACCCTCATTTCTTACCAAGGTGTCGTAAAAGGCGACTAAGGTATGTTGACCCACCGTGTGGTCTCCGGTTGAGTAAAATAGTCTAACATAATTCTTACCATTGGTAGTTGTAGTTGGTTGTAGTTGCGAAATGCAGAGAGTAAACCACCACCACACTACACTACACCACACTACAGTACACTAGTACTGCACAAATTCACTATCGCAATATCAAATCTCCACGAATTATTCACTAACTTTAAAACTATAATCATAATGTATACTTCTATCTTCTATTTTCACAGTTTATTTTTAGCAAACCAATTTTTGTGCATAAGAATATGCAAAATTATAAAAAAAATTGTCGATGTAGATAATAAATAATTTGGGAACCGACATAAGCTTGCGACTCCTGCTTTGCGCCTTGCAAAAGTACGTAAGTCAGTATAGTAAATAATTTGGGTATAAGATTCTATAATAAAACGCAATGAATTTTAGTTTTGACATTACAGCAGTTTAAAAACTCTGTTTAAAAAGTCTAATACAGAAATACTACGATACTATTGAAGATTACTTAGAAGATAAGAATATGTGGATATAGCTACTCTTCGACCTTGTACAAGACAGTAATAACTAAATGTAACTAGTGTTAATAATTATATTTTGAAAAGAGCAACGGCCGAGTTTCTGCTGGCTCTTCTCGGTAGCAATAACTTTCCGAACCAGCAGTAGAGTTGACGATTCAAAAGCACTTTTTTCAAGTTTACTTATAGTATATTTGAATTTAAAATGATAAACCATAGTTACAAAACCACGAAATATTAGCGATAAATTGAAATGTCAGTTATTTATTAACTATTGTCACATAACGTCGGTTAATTTAGAATTATTTTCTATGTATATTTATGGCGTGTCTGTGATACAACACGTCGCCCGCGGCCCTACCTTTTATGGCTCATTAGATTTTACGACTTTTATAAACATCAAATATGATTTATTGTAAACAGCGTTACGACATGGTCATTTTTTCTCGTTGGCTTTATATTATGTTGGAATTTGATCCTCAGATAATAAAAAAATAAGAAAGAGAGGAAATAAAAAAAATTAAGCATACAAAAGTTATGATAAAATTATTTTGCGATTATCCTCGTTTGTTACGAAAATGTAATGCTAAATATAAAAAGCCAAACCGTTCTCATATCCTATACATGCAGGATTCCTTACTCGTATCTGAAAAACCCCCAACAATAGCACACTACACAAGCACAGGTACACACATTTGCACATCTCTACAATTGTTTCGCCCCGTAACCGAAGCATCGTTAGAATCTAGGCTCCACAACAATAACGCAAAGAGATTGAGATTGAGAAAGGTTTTGCTTCCAACATTTATCATTACAAAAGTAATAATAAAATTATTTTGCTATAATTTATTTAATAAATTATTTATCATTACATAAAGTCTCTTAGCAAACGCGGATTATAGCAAAATAATAATATTATAGGTAACTCTTGTACTATGGAATTCTGCAAAGTAGGTGTTACTTTGCAGAATTCCATATTTTATTTCATATTTATTTGTTACAATATTTCTATAAATTATTTTAATTTATTATTATTATTTAATTAATTTTCTGTAATGAACTATCTGGCTCTTGTCGGTGGGCTTCTAACCAGCAGCAGAGTTAAAACCAACTTTTTAAAAAGTTTATTTGAATATTTTAAATTTAAACAAGTTTTTGATACGAAGTTACAATAAAAGAAATATTTGTTCATTCGTATATTACAATCTTCAAGTCGTAATAGAGCCCATGTAAGGGAGTTATTTAACATTTATTTGAGAAATTGAGTAGATATGGAAAGTTAGTGACGCAACTTCCGCTTTTGAAAAATCCTTAGGGAAACAAAACAAAATGGCCGCTGATATTACAACACTAAGTTATATTTTTCATATTGAGGTAGGTTCGAGATACGGGTCGATGACTCTACGCACACTGTTGCATGTAAAAAACTGACATTTACAATCTTTATTAGCAGCTCCGCAAATTACACAAAAACTTTATTGATATAGTAATAAGGTAGGTTTTTGAATAATATTTACTGTCGCGACAGCATTCAATGTTGTTATTTATCGAATGCAATGTGCGTTAGTGTGCATTGTTCTATAATAATAGGGTTGTGCGAGCTTGCGAAAACGTCGAAATTTCACGTAAATGCATTAGGTGTGGTATTATGCAATTATACCTCTGCGTCGGAAATAGGTATTTTCTATTGTGTGTTTACGTGTCTATACTTTAATTCATTGTTGCTGTAGTGTTGTACTTCATAATTAATTTAGTTCGTGTATAAATAACATAATGTTACTTAATATTCTAACCTATTCAAATTCAAATTCAAAATATTCTTTATTCAAATAAACTTGTAAACAAGTGCTTTTGAATCGTCAACTCTACCGCTGGTTCGGAAAGCTGTTCCTACCGAGAAGAGCCAGCAAGAAACTCGGCGGTTGCTCTTTTAAACATATGATTCTTAATACTATTTACATTCAGACGTTACTGTCTTGTACAGGTTCAAAGAGAGCTATATCCACACATTCTTATCTTCTAAATAATCTTCAATAGTATAGTAGGCTTTCTGTATCAGCCTATTTTTAACAGTGTTTTTAAACTATATTACGAAAGTAGGCTTGCTTTTTTATATTTGATCTATATTAGGAACAATATTCTATCACGCCGTGTGGTATCCGGCTGAATAGAATAGTACCACCCTCTTTTCTTACCGAGGTGTCGTAAAAGGCGACTAAGGTAAGTCGACCCGCCGTTTGGTATCCGGCTGAGTAGAATAGACCAACCTCATTTCTTACCGAGGTGTCGTAAAAGGCGACTAAGGTAAGTTGACCCACCGTGTGGTATCCGGTTTAGTAGAATAGACCACCCTCATTCTTATCGAGGTGTCGTAAAATACGACAGAGGTAAGTTGACGTCAGGCAGGCGGCCGGTCGTAAAAACGCAGCCAAATCATGTAACAGCGTGTTTATAACATGTTGTGCCGACCCCACTTAGAGTGGGATAAGGGCAGGAGGATGATGATTAGGAACAATATTCTATCATCTTCAACAGAAACTAGTTTGACTGCCATTTATTGTGACCCCTTAGAGTAGGCCACGATATTTGTTAGAGACGTTCACAGATGAAAAGTGACAAAGTTGAAAGATTTAAGTGAATGTAAAAATTAAAAGTTATTTACAAAAAAAGTAAGGAAAGATTAGTACTTATATATCTCAAAAAATCGTTTTGACCTTTAAGTTAATTAAATTTTTTTCAATATCGACTAGCTTCGACTTGACTTTGTAAAATATAAGAAACGTTACGAATACATAAATATTCTCTTAAAATTGTGTAGTGTAGAAGTGCTGAGTTTAGGTTTAAGCTGGGAATGAGACAGGCATGTATTGGGAATAACTAATAGACATAGATGTTAATTTACTGGAGTACTGTTGCGCTCCGAACACTTAACGTTGGTAGACTCTACTGGATTGAAAGCCAACTCAAGAAGGTTGCAATGAGCATATATACCTATGAGATATTAATTTAATTTTATTGTATTTTTTCTTTAATTTTATTAATTGTTATTATAATTATTTAATTTTTCCACATCTACACGTCAGAATATATAAAACAAGTTGTATTTTAATTTTATTTATTTAGTTTTTAAATCAAATTCAATATCCATACTTAGTTGTTAGTAACTATGCTAGTTATAATAAATACATGAATTTCACTAAACTAAAGTTAATTAAAAACACTATGTACCATTGCTAGTGCACCATTCCAGTGATTCTGAGTGAGTGAGTGACGAGAATAAATGGCACAATATCGATCATAGAAAGACTGAACGAATAATATCCAATAGTAGGCAATTAGTTGAAATAAAAGATATCTAGAGACCAAAATAGTGTCACTTCTACGTGTCGATGATCAAAATCATTAGGTTCGGCTGGCCCGTTGGAGCAGTGGGTACTGACCCTGCCTTCAGCGCGGGTCGCGGGTTCGATTCCCGCCGAGGGCCATAATTTTCTATAAATGAATCTGTTGGTATTTGAGCCTGGGTGTATATTTGTATTTAAGTATGTATTTAAAAAAATAAGTATATATTCACCAGTTGTCTGTCACCCATAACACAAGTATTAAGTTACTTACTTTGGGGACGGACTACCGTGTGAGTAAGTGTCCCATATATTTATTTATCATTATCGACTCGTCGACATCGACACAATACGATACTACAACCCTATCTAACACCGGGGCACTGCACTCACGAACACATGCGCAACTCTCGCATAGCAACCAAAGTGAAGGCAGAAAGATCTACTGTAAGGGCTCCTCACCACCACACTTGCGTTCTAATTTTCAACACCAATCAAATACAAACTTCAACATCCATTGCTGTTTTAGTTTATATAAAAATTGCTTGTTAGTAGTAAAAGCGTCAATGTATGTTTAAATGAAAAATGTGTTTTGTTGGTTGTATATAGTTTACATTATAGGTACCGGTTCATAGAAATGAATTCTAGGTTATTTAGCTGTAGAAGTTCTTAGCACGTAAAAAGTAGTTGGCAAATGTTATATTTTAAACGCTGGATGCGTTCGCAGTAGGACGGGAGTAGGTTTTCTAAAACGGTCTAGAAATTGTTAATGTGACTCGCAGTATAGCTAGTTTAGCTCTTATTTTGGTTGTAATGGCTTTAAGGTTATATTATACTAGCTCTTACTCGCAACTTTGTTCGCGTGGACTGTTGTCGTAATAGGTTGATAATAGATGGCGCTTTTCAATGTCATCCTATTCCTGTAGAATTAACAGAATGTCTATAGCTTATATGCTATTCCGGTGTATAAGGAATAATTGTGACAAATTTCATAGGTACAGCGGATTCGCCGTGAAAGAGTAACAAACATACATCCATATTCACAAACTTTCGCATTTATAATGTTAGTAGGATATTAGTAAGAAAAAAGTAGGAAAGTAGCGGCCTATTACTCTTCCACTGCTGGGAATAGGCCTCTTTTCTCCGTTTTTGGAGAGAAGGATTGGAGCTAAGACCTACCATGCTGCTCCAACGCGGACGACACTTCGACACTTCGGTAAGAAATGAGGGTGGTTTACTCTACTCAGCCGAATATCGCACGGCGAGTCAGCTTGCCTTAGTCACCTTTTACAACACTTCGGTAAGAAATGAATTTGATCTATTCTACTCTGCCGGATACCACACGGTGGATCAATTTACCTTAGTCGCCTTTTACGACACGTTGGTGAGAAATGAATTTGGTCTATTCTACTCTACCGGATATCACACGGTGGGTCAACTTACCTTAGTCACCTTTTACGACACTTCGGTAAGAAATGAATTTGATCTATTCTACTCTGCCGGATACCACACGGTGGGTCAATTTACCTTAGTCGCCTTTTACGACAATTCGGTATGAAATGAATTTGGTCTATTCTACTCTGCCGGATACCACACGGTGGATCAATTTACCTTAATCGCCTTTTACGACACGTTGGTAAGAAATTAATTTGGTCTATTCTACTCTGCCGGATACCACGCGATGAATCAATTTACCTTAGTCGCCTTTACGACACGTCGGTAAGAAATGAATTTGGTCTATTCTACTCTGCCGGATACCACACGGTGGATCAATTTACCTTAGTCGCATCTTACGACACTTCGGTGAGAAATGAATTTGGTCTATTCTACTCTTTCGGATACCACACGGTGGGTCAACTTACCTTAGTCGCATCTTACGACACTTCGGTAAGAAATGAATTTGGTCTATTCTATTAAGCCGGATACAACACGACGGCTCAATTACCTTAGTCGCCTTTTACTACACCTGGGTAAGACATGAGGGTGGTCTATTTCATTCAGCCGAATAACATATCTATACAATATTTAATTTAATTCAAGTAATAGTTAAATAACGTATTACAAAATATGAAATAATAAAAAAAAAATTGTTACGGTCTCGGAAACTCGTGCTGACCGCGTTTTTAGAAATGGCCGCAATTATACGCGTGTTCGTACATGTTACATAACTCATCATTACCGATTTAGACATACACGGGATCGTGATGCGAATTGATGCTGGTTTTTTTAATTTACTTAGAAATGGGTAGATAGTTTTGGATTTACGTTTCAAATAATTTATAGAATCAGGCGTTACTTTGCGATGATCTATAATACAAAAGTAATAATAAAATTATTTTGCTATAATCCGTGATGAAAAAGCTGTGATGGCCTAGCGGTGCGACCGTGTGAATCTCTAGAGACGATCATGGGTTCAAACCCGGGCAGACACCAATGAGTTTTTCTATTAAAACTTATGTGTCTAATTGATAATTGCAATTTATCACACGCTTTTCGGTGAAGGAAAACATCGTGAGGAAATCTGCATATCTCTAGAGAATTCTGGAGATATGTGTAACCTACCAATCCGCATTGGAGCAGCGTGGTAGGTCTTAGCTCCAATCCTTCTCTCCAATAACGGAGAGAAGAGGCCTATGCCCAGCAGTGGGATAGTAACAGGCCGCTACTTACTTACTTACTTACTTTACTGCTAGCCGTGTGGTATTCGGCTAAGTAGAATAGTACCACCCTCATTTCTTACTGAGGTGTCGTAAAAGGCAACTAAGGTAAGTCGACCCGCCGTGTGGTGTCCGGCTGAGTAGTATAGACCACCCTCATTTCTTACCGAGGTGTCGTAAAAGGCGACTAAGGTAAGTTGACCCACCGTGTGGTATCCGGTTTAGTTGAATAGACCACCCTACTTCTTACTGTGGTGTCGCAAAAACGACTTAGGTAAGTTGACGTCAGGCAGGCGGCCGGTCGTAAAAACGCAGCCAAATCTTGTTACAGCATGATTATAACATTATAACATGTTATGCCGACCTCTGCCCTTATCCCACTCTTAGAGTGGGATAAGGGCAGCAGGATATATATTTTAACTTATAGTACTGCGTGACTGAGTGTATTTTTTGAAGATTAAAAAAAATTGCAATGTTTGAAAATGGGATGGTTATATCTGGACTTGATACGGGGTATTTTCACTTCTTTAGTCCGCCCGTTTCCAATTGAGATATTACAACTTTACAAATGACAGCAAAGTTAAGCTTCACATTCTATTTCTATTATAGCAGTTTTTTTAATGCCCGAAAACAGGAATTAAACGACAATTTTTAATAAAACTTAGCTCGATCGATTTATTCAAATTCAAATTCAAAATATTCTTTATTCAAATAGACTTGTAAACAATTGCTTTTGAATCGTCAACTCTACTGCTGCTTGGGAAAGCTGTTCCTACCGAGAAGAGCCAGCAAAAAACTCGGCGGTTGCTCTTTTCAAAATAATACTTAAAACTAGTTGCATTAAGTCATTACTATCTTGTAAAGGGAAGAGTAGCTACATCCACGAATTCTTATCATTTACTAGCTGTTCCAGCGCATCACAAAATTATTATATGAGAGATAGAGACATAGTATCGCGGACTTTTTTGCAGTATTTTTGTAGATCTACAATTCTCTCGTACATTACTTTAGTGTATGGTGTTGTTTTATGTGGCTGTTATGTTATGGTAATGCCGTTTATGTTAGTTTATTTCTTTCTGGTTCTTCTCGGTAAAGCAACATTCCGAACCAGTTGTAGCTTCATTAATCATATTGATCCTTGACGATTCAAGTGCTTGAACGAGCTTATTTGAATAAAGACTATTTTGATTAATTGATTGATAATAAGTGACATAAATAAAACTTACAACCATATTGTCTCATATTTAATGCGAAATATATTTTACAGTTATTATCACTAAGTAACCTGTTTTTACAACTCACATCAATCCTTTATTTAAAAAAAAACTTATATCAATTATCTATTTCCCCTAAATATATTTGTTTATCACTAGATGCTGACAGCACAATGGGTTCAGAACGATGGAAGTTGACATCGTTTACTGAACCATTGTGTCCAGGTAGCTTGTACAGCACTCTGCGCGAGGTTGTGTCCCAGATGTACAGGAAGCGGTCTGACGAATCAGCAGCTACCTGTAATATACATTTTTATAGTGAAGTTCTTGCACGTTAATAGGAAATTAAAAAATGGGAATATCCGGTAAAAACAGTACATCTGGCAATCGTTCCATGTCACGTTTACCCTATAACAAAGTTGCTATTTTAATAAGTTGTTTATTTCTAAGTTATAAATATAAAATCACTATAATATTGCGGCTGGTCATGGTATTCGCTTCACGTTTTCCACATAAGTATTATCGATAGCGAGTAATGTTACCGGAATATACAAGTTAAATGCCTATATAATAAGAACTAAAATCCCTTGGAGTTTTTGAAGTAAACAAAACAGTAAATTAATCGAAACAAAAGATAAAGAATGTTAAGTAAAAAAATACTTATGACTCAAAAGTGATTTTTTTTATTGCTTTATGTATTCTTTTGTCACGTAGTTTTTTCAATTAAATACGACGTATCTTTTTTACAGTTTTATTCGCCAAATAGTTAACTCCATCAGCCTTATCAGAAAGTCTCAGATTCAAACCTCGGGTAATCAATAATAAGTTCTTTATAAAAGGTTATATGCGTTATTTATACGTAACTTCTATAAGCCATTTTCAGAGCTACAGAAAATCTGTATATCTCTCGAAAATTCCATCCATATCCATAATATGTTTGTAGTGGAATAGACCACCCTCATTTCTTGCCGAGGTGAGCGTAAAAGGCGAGTAAGGTAAGTTGGCCCGCCGTATGGTATCCGGCTAAGTAAAATAGACCACCTTTCTTAAAGAGGTGTCAAGAAGTGTTGTGAGACAGCCAGTGTTACATATGGTCAGATATGGCAAATGTAATTATTAATATGTTTTTTCGTGTTTTAAGTGAAACTGATATTGGTATTTTGTTACACTGGTGAGAAACGTCGATCCTGTTGCTAAACTCGCTACAGGTCAGGGGTGACGGCTTCCGCTATTGGATACGTCCACCGCCGCCCCGCCTGTACATCGGGAATGGGAAAACCATTTATCTTGATCATGCCCTATTATTTTTGAGAAGTTTTAACCTATTTCTTAATCTATTTCTCTGCTCATCAGCTTGAAAAGCTTATTAGTCTCTGGATCCAACAAGCTAAAGACACATGGCGTGGCAATCTTTTAAAGAGAGCTCCGTCACAGTTAACTTCCATCGGCTAAAAGAAAGACAAAGCAACGCACGTTCATCATAGTTTCCTAGTACCTAGTTGGCGGCAAACACCGATAATTTTAGCAGTAAAACTGTAAACGTTCGTGATCAGAAACACAACATTTAACTGACCTTCCTCTATTTAGGCGTGCCTATTGTGCTGCAGCTCCCGACCTATATTACTAATGTTGAATAATAACTTAAATGTAATGACTCATTTATAGAGGCATATAATTTGGGTTGTTCGTATAACTATTCTTTTATTTAGCCGTGTGGTAGCTGTTTTCGATATTCGCGTATTTACCCCATAACAATATTCCATAAGACATAGATAATGACGCAAAGTTGAAGCTGATCTGTTTTTCTTGTTCTTAAGTGCATTTTACACGTACTTTTAATTACCAGATTATCTCGAATAAAATTTATAATTTACGTACCTTTAATTACAGAAATTTAGAAACAAAGAACAGAAAGAATAAAAACAAAGAAATAAAAACACATTCACATACTCTCTCAAACTCATATACTCACAAACCCACACACATACACACACACACGCAACACATACCCACTACTAAATAAGTTAAATGTGTAAATAAATAGTGTATAGATAATATGATGGAAGAGCGAAGTCTTCTGGCACATGCATATTCATGTTTAAAAGAAGGCTCCAATCTTACTTCAGCAATTGTAACTCTTGTTGATGAGATAAAAGATTTTTTTTAATTACTAGCCTATCTCTACAAAATCAATAAAAAGCATTGCTCAAGAAAACAATCCAAACACACGTGTTCTCTATGCTAATATGACAATACAGCAATTGGCAATTCAACTGGCAACGTGGCAGCATCCCATGAAATATGGCCCTGAATACATTGTTCTCGCATCACAAGTACGATGCCATAAACATGGCATCAGGCATGTATAATTCAGGCACCTCAGTTTGAGAGCAGTTCAGTTTTAGAGCTAAGACCTACCACGTTGCTTCAATCGGATTGGTAGGTTACACATACCCTCCAAATTCTTTATTGATATTCAGGTTTCCTCACGATGTTTTCCTTGACCAAAAAGAGTGTGATAAGTTGCAATTATCAATTAGACAATCAATTTTATAGAAAAACTCATTGGTGTCTGCCCGGGGTTTGAACTCGTGACTCTCATCGAAAGAGTGGCACGGTCTCATCGCTGGGCTATCACAACTTCGTGATATACCTCTTCTGATAATAGAATTATCTAGAGGTATGCAGGTTTCCCCAGGATGTTTTCTTGCTGATTGGATTCCTTTACCGAAAGTTTATTGCACACTTTTCGGTGAAGATAAGGTCCGCGACAAGCTCGCAAAGCTTGCTGCCCTTTCTCAAAGTAACATTTCTAAGAATTGTCTACGGACCTCTTCATTTCATGATCACTGCGAAAAATTCAGTTTAAGACTAAATTTTAGAAGCTACATTGTATAAAAATTCAAATAACTTCTTTCCTTTTGTTTCCATTGATTGTGTACTAGGTAAATCACGATCTGCGAACCACATAAAAAGTACCCATGTCAACCCTAACTCGTAATGCTTGAGAGTAATCTATCACGGTGTCTCGCGCCCCTCCATGTTTGCACCTACACCCCCTTTATTTGGTGATAGGGAGCTCATCAATAACATTACTCCTGAGAGCTTGCCGTCTGAAAGGGAAAGCGATGCGATAGATGTATAAATCTATAGATATATAAATATAGCGCATAAATGATACTTGTGATCCTTATCAAGGTTTGACGTAGAATTTTATTTATATACCGTATTTTTACCGTAAGATTAAAAATATAGTGAATCCCAGCTCACACATCATATAATTATAACAAAAACTTTAGGTAAGGACAAATTTTACTGAATTATTGTATAAAGGTGTCGATATAGATGTATCTTATAATTTACTAGCAATTGCCAGCGGCTCCGCCCGCGTGGAAAGATTAAAATCGTAATATAGTCTTTTGATAACCATAAAAATGGTTAGAGTGGGTTTCCCTTAAAAGCTAGACATATGCTGTCGCGGACTTTTATTTAGAACTTTTAGAGGGGAACAATTTTGTAATACATGATTATTATTAGTATAGATATCTGCATTTTTAAATATTTCTCGCTTTCAATAGAACTGCATCTTAAATAACATGTAGTAGGGCGAAAGTTTGAGAGTAGACATAAAGATCACATTAAACTCCGATACTAGAAGATAGATTATGTGGTGGGAAGGGGATCTGATGGTGTATGTGCCCATGTAATCTTAAGACTAGACTAGACTAGATTACATAGAGACTAGAAATTATTTACACTGACTTTTTTACTTGGGAGTTGCGAACAGGAATGGATGAAAGTTATATTTAAAAAAAACACTTGAAGTATGGACATATTACAATTCTCTGCAACAATAATTTTGTTACAACATGTTTTTAATACGACCTCATTCATAGAGTTGGCGATTAATATGAAAAAGCATAGTGGCTGTCATATTTTTATGTGTCATTCATTGAGTTGTAGCGAAAGAGTAAATAAGTTGACTTCGGGAAAACTGCTTTTTATTTATTGAATAAGAATAAAGGAGAAATATCATCGTTTTTTATAATTTTAATTCAAATTTAATATTCAAAATATACTTTGTTCAAATAAACTTGTAAACAAGTCCTTTCGAATTTTCAACTCTACCGCTGGTTCGGAAAGCTGTTCCTACCGAGAAGAGCCAGCAAGAAACACGGCGGCTGCACTTTTAAAAATATAGTTCTTCATACTAGATACATTTAGTTATTACTGTCTTGTACAGGGTCTAAGAGTAGTTATGTCCACGCATTCTTATCATCTAAGTAATCAACATTTTAGTAAGTAGGCTTTCTGTATAAGTTTTTTTTAACAGTGTTTTTAAACTGCTGTAATGGCAAAGCTAAATTTGATTGCGGAATTTTATTATAGAATCTTATACCCAAATCTACAAAATCTTAAGAACTTTTGCAGGGCGCAAAGCAAGAGCCGCTAGCTTATATCGCTTCCTACTTTGTCTATTATAAACATCGCCAATCTTTTTTAATTATGTATATTCTTATAAACATCCTCCTGCCCTTATCCCACTCTAAGTAGGGTCGGCACAACGTATTTACTGACTGGACACCTGCCTGACGTCAACTTACCTTAGTCGCATTTCACGAAATCTCAGTAAGAAAGAGGGTAAGTCTATTCTACTCAACCGAATACCACACGGCGGGTGAACTTAGCTTAGTCGCCTTTGCTACACCTCGGTAAGAAATTAGGGTGCTCTATTCTACTCAGCCGGATACCACAACGCTATAGTATTAAATTCCTATTTATAGATTTGCGTTATAGATATATTTTTTTTAAATATCCAGTTGTAACCAGCTAGTTGCAGTTCGAAGCGGCTCGATCCGGATTTAGCCGGCGCACGCGCACTGTAACGAGCTAAAGTTCCTTGCACCCGTTTTTATTTGCAAATGGCGTCTCATCTATACACATTGTAGAGCCAAGTTTTAATATTCAATCGTTTCTAGTACAAGTTCCATTATGTATGAGCGTGGATAGACGCTTAGGCAGGACAAAAGTACTTTCACTGATACACTGAATATATCAATAGATACTGAATAAATATTAAATTGTAATAACACGGCCGATGTTTGTTTAAAGTAAAGTAAAGTAGCGGCCTATTATTCTCCCACTGCTGGGAATAGGCCTCTTCTTTCCGTTTTTGGAGAGAAGGATTGGAGCTAAGACCTACCACGCTGCTCCAATGTGGATTGGTAGGTTACACATGTCCCCAGAGTTCTTTAGAGATATGCAGGTTTCCTTACGATGTTTTCCTTCATCAGCGTGGGATAAATTGCAATTAGCAATTAGACACATAAGTTTTAACAGAAAAACTTATTGGTGTTTGCCCGGTAAAAGCTAGTAATATATAATTAGAGAAAATATAGCTAATGCCAAATATAGAGTAAACTATCCGTTTTCATACCTTATAATAGCAGGATTCGTAAAACGCTCTGCAAACTATTAGTTATACGTCTTTCAAAGATAATAATAGAATTATATTTCTGTAATCCGCGTTTTAAGAAACCTATGTAATGCCTAATGCATTTATTTACTGCACTTTCAGCTTCTTAACTCGTCAAAGTCGATCGTTGACATCAGTTCTAAGCACAATGCTTACTTGTCTTATAAATGCAGGATTTGTACCACACTACTGGCACTGCATACATACAATGCTACTATTTCAACAATATTAGTTACCGAAGCATCTTCAGGAGATAGACTCTATGACAAAATTGCTGCGTTGGTAATTTAATATGTCTAAGATTGAATTGAATTTGTGAGTATCCTGTCTATTCCATCAACAAACTGGCCCGTTGGCGCAGTGGGAAGTAATCCTGCCTTCAGCTCTACGGGTCGCGGGTGTGATTCCCGCCGAGGCCCAACATTTTCTTTAAATCAACTTGTTAGTCTTCGGGCCTGGGAGTATATTTGTATTTAAGTATGTATTTAAAAAATATAAAAGTATATATTCACCAGTTGTCTGTCTACCATAACACAAATATTAAGGGACGGATGACGTGTGAGTGATTTTTTTGTTACAAATATGCCCGTTTTCCATCGTAATAGGAAAAACCGAGGTGCTTATTTGACAGTATTTTTACGTCAAAATTAACGTGAAATAAGTCGCAAAACAAATCAAATTTGAAGAAACTCTTGCATAAAACATAGTCTGATGGATATAAAAAAATCTATGAAAATGCTAATGTAATTCAGCAATGAGGAAAACGAAAACAAACATCAAAAACATGAGAGCGGGTAAAATTTCTGTATTCCTCGAAGCACCTTAGCGATACCTCGGCTTCGGGGAACAAGTTTTTTCGATCGGAAAAATTAAATTGCCTATTTGAAAGTCAATACTTTGGTACTGAATTGTAATTGGGTTGTTTATGTTTCTCCATTGATACTGGCGACGATACAATTCTACTAATATTATAGATTATAGAGTATGTTTGTTACTCTTTCACGGCGAATCCACTGTACCAATATCGATGAAATTTGGCACAATTATTCCTTATAATCCGGGTTAAGATATAGGCTATAGAAATCCTGTTAATTCCACAAGAATAGGATGACATTGAAAAACGCCATCTCTTATCTATCATGTTACAAGACGCAAATGAAGTTGCGGGTAAAAGTTGTTATATATGCTTCAACGTATATTTTAAGCACTCATCATCATCTTCCTGCCCTTATCCCACTCTAAGTGGGGTCGGCACAACATGTTATAAACATGCTGTCACATGATTTGGCTGCGTTTTTTACGACCGGCCGCCTGCCTGACGTCAACTTACCTCTGTCGTTCTTACGACACCTTGATAAGAAAGAGGGTGGTCTATTCTACTTAACCGGATACCACACGGTGGGTCAACTTACCTTAGTCGCCTTTTACGACACCTCGGTAAGAAATGAGGTTGGTCTATTCTACTCAGCCGGATAGCACACGGTGGGTCAACTTACCTTAGTCGCCTTTTACGACACCTCGGTAAGAAATGAGGGTGGTACTATTCTATTCAGCCGGATACCACACGGCGGTGTATATTTTAAGCACTCATCCTCCTGTTATTATCCCACTCTAAGTGGGGTAGCTGGGGGCCCAATATATTATAAAAATGTTGTCACATGATTTGGCTACCTATGTACGACCGCCAACATGCCTGACGTCAACTTAGCTTGTTCGTATTTTACGCAACCTCAGAAGGAAATAAGGGTGGTGTATTCTACTCTGCCGGATAAAATACCTCTTATATCTTATATCTTAATAGTGCAATAAAGAATAATAAAAAATCCTATGTTGTATTAATCGGTATATTAGATGTGTTTTTATTTTGCAGTACTACTTATGAATTGCGGCGTTCCGTCACATTATACTAGGAATTTGAATTTGAATTCCAACTCAGATTTAAATTCATTCAATTTGAATTTTATAAGATTGAATTCAAATTTACTGCTGATTCGGAGATTGATCCTACCGAGAAGAGCAAAACAGAAAGTGAGCGTTTTTTTTTTGTCAAAACATCATTCTTATATATTACTAGCAATCGCCAGCGGCTCTACCCGCGTGGAAAGGTTGAAACCGTAATATAGTATTTTGAACCCCATAATAATGGTTAAAGTGAGTTAACCTTAAAGGCTAGACATATGCTGTCGCGGACTCTTATTTAGAACTTTTAGAAAAACAAACAAACAAACTCTTTCCAAATTATTATAATATCAAAAAATAACCTGCATTTATATTACTGACACGAGTAGTTTTAAATATCATGCGTATTACAAATATAATAAACGTAATGAATTCTTCCGGTTGTCGCGTTCTATCATATTTCCCGCGTAAACATGGCCGCTAAGATGGCGGCCACGTGGCGGAAAAAATAACCCCACGTGTGTATTAAATTAGATGATCTATAATTATTGTTGTGAACGAAATACATTATTTTATTTGTGCCAAAAACGCGCCACTTTAGAGTACCGCGACGGAATTACTAACACTTTTGCTTTCTTTTTATGTCCGTCACTTAATCCTTCTTTCACCCAAAGTTCCCAAGAGTCAAAGCTGATCTTACAATCTATGTAGATTATAGATGTAGATTAGAGAACCAGGTCATTATTTCGCATCGTGTGAATAAGATTATTTAAAAATGAAAGCGGATTTATTAGCTATACACAGTATATGAAAACCGTCGTCAGCGAACAAAATAATTCGACCGGTTATTCGGTGAATAGTGGATTAATAATTATCGTTGCAATATTTAATAAAGTACTGTTAACAGATATTGCAAATGATTTGAAAAGAAATTTGGTACCGAATCATGGAGGATCTTTGCAACTTTGTGTAGACATTTATTTAGGCTTTGTATAAAAACTGGGCAGTTTTTTTTTTGGTAGTTTTAGCTCGTTAAGCAGTAGGTTCTTGCTGAAAGCTAGCTAAATCCCCATATCCCACTCTAATTGGGGCCGGCACAACATATTTTAAGCATGTTGTGACATGTTAATGCTAGTTATTTTAAGACCGCCTGCTTGTTGTCGTCAATGACTTCCGCTTTGTAGTTTATAGCAACACAGTCATGAAACAAGAGTACAGCGCGGTTTTTGATTAAAATGGTGACAATATTGTGCCGTTGTTGTTTCCGGTGGAGTCCGGTGGAATGATAAAACGTTTCAGCGACATTCAGTCTTTGTTAGTTATTGAAGAGAATTGTATCTCAGAATTGTGGTATTCCATTATATCGTGTTATAGTTGAAAGTGTGCGCTAACACTTGACATAAACTTTAGTCGGCTTTTAGGACACATTACTAAGAAATAATGTGATATATCTTCTAAGCCGGATACCACACGGCGGATCAATTTACCTCATTAGCCTTTTATGACACCTCGGTAAGAAATAGGGGTAGTCTTTTCTCAGTCGGATACCACACGGCAGGTAAAATTAACTATCTACTTCTGGGTCAAGTTAAATGTCGAACTATTCAGCGAGCTTCTTAAGTGACATACGGATTAACTTTAAGAGTCCAAGTCATAAAAGACTAGCTGTGCCTGGCTTCGTCCGCTTTGACAATAGTATGTCTAAAAGATTTTCCTATTTTAATTCACAAATTAATCTAAACCTTCCGAAAGAATCGTAGTACCTTTTAGAAAAAATGATACTAAAATCGGATAAGTATATTTTAATAAAACCGATCACATACATACAGACAGCTTTATAATAAGTAGACTTTGTTTTATAATAAGTAGGTAGTATCTGGGTGACCGTCAATTTACCGGTAATTTTTTAAATATATAATAAAATATGCAATTTAAAAAAAATAAAAGAAGAAAAAAGCGCCGGTGATAAGTGGGACTTGAACCCGGGTATTGAACTTTTTGTTCCGCCCGTTAATCATTAGGCTATCACAGCATTACATTTGCCAGCTAAAAATAACATTTCATTTCTACAGTTTAGCATTTTTTCAATGCCCGAAAACAGGTATAACACGTCATTTATTTAACTGAAACCTAGCTAGATCTATATCCCAACATGCTGTATTTCATGAACATTGTTGGAGCCGTTTCCAAGATTCGGAAAATATATATATATACAAGATTAACCCCTTTAAATATTAAAGATAGATTAAGAAAATAAACAGTTGCCTGTAAAGTCGGTTTTACGGGCAAAGATTTTACGTGACAAGGTCTTTTTAAATGTGATGGATTGGAGTGGGAGAGAGACGCAAGGCATTCGCCAGTCCGGCAAGCCTCTCTTTCGTTCGGTGACTAATCGTAACAGACGTGAGCGGGCGTTACACTTTTTCATGAGTGACTCCAAGCCGCAACATAATTTAAGACGTTGTCACGTCAAAAACTGTTCGTATACTGAACCATTCCGTTTTCGCATATCTAATCATAACTTTTTTAGTTTGTTCCATCACAAACATATTCTTTTGATCGTCGGTTAGCGCGATGCCAAAATGCTTGAATTATTTATGTTCCACTTTGTTATTACATTACGGTTTGTTGTTGCCAATAATCGCATGTATTGTGTGATGCAATATACACGACAGTTTTATCAGAGGGCGATAGGGTAAGGTAAACACTCAAAATTACATGTACTTAGACATGTCTGATGCAAAGCTTTTGAATCTGAAGAGTCTATCTACTCAAGTGGTTTGGTAATTTTATAAAAGTATGAAGAAAAATTTAATCGCCGTCTCACTAAAATAATATGTCAGGTCACGGAATAGGCTATTACTATAATAGCCTATTACCAAATAATAGGGTATGATACCCTAATATGAGAAAGCTATTATATCACATAATAGTATTATTCAAATATCATCCTAATATAACACCTCTAGTAATTTAGTTTGACGTATATGTTTTAAATTGGAAACGGTATGAAAGTGTATCACTTTGATACACTTTTCTTGTATCACTCCGGGCTAACCCACTTAGGAAATTGTGCTCCTCAAAGAGTTAATGAACACACCTACACTGAGCCGCTTGGAGAAATGAAACTACAATCGCAAGAATACGAATCTCGACTTTATTTGCCCCTCACAGCCCTACCTATGCCTGAGACAAAGAATCTCCTTAGCGAGATGTCAATTTAATTTTACTATGTACAGCGCCATCTATTGGTCAGTATTATAGTGAACAAGATACTAAAAGTACTGTTTAGCGTTTAACAGTTAACCTTTAAACCAAATAATATCGCAATACATTGCGATTTTATGTTCGAACCCTTTAATGTTTCTGTAAGTAAGTAATTAGGTAGCGGCCTGTTACTATCCCACTGCTGAGAATAGGCCTCTTCTCTCCGCTGTTGGAGAGAAGGATTGGAGCTAAGACCTACCACGCTGCTTCAGTGCGGATTGGTAGGTTACACAAATCTCCAGAATTCTCTAGAGATATGCAGGTTTCCTCACGATGTTTTCCTTCACCGAAAAGCGTGTGATAAATTGCAATTATCAATTAGACACATAAGTTTTAACAGAAAAACTCATTGGTGTCTGCCCGGGTTCGAACCCGTGACGTCCTCGAAAGAGTACGCACGGTGTTACCGATGGGCTACTACAGCATTATGCTTCTGTAGCAAGGTGAAACTAAGGTTGAGATTGTTTTAGTGAACGTGTGTAGTATTTGTAGTGTTGATAGTTTTAGATTTTCGTTCGTAAATAACCTCCATCACCACTAGCACTAGCACTGCACATATACACTATTACAATCTCAATAACTGTTGCGCCCTGTAACCGAAGCACCATTAGAAGCTAGACTCCACGACTAAATCATAAAGCATTGTTATTGTAGTATAGAATTCCGCAAAAAACGAATTCTATAAATGATTTCAAACACTTCCTCAAAGACAAATGAATTGCGTAAAAGAAATCAAAACTTTTGCGTAAATAACGTTTTTTTCGCGTTCGCTCTTACATTGCCAAGGTTATTTATATTGGAGTCTGTTCAAATTATTTGACAGTAACAGGTAGGAAAGAATACGTTCCCAACTGGCACATAAGGTCACCAGATCAAAATACCACCCGAATTTATAGCTGGACCGAAATATAAAAGTAATTCTAAATTTATGACATCGCGACTTCGGAGGGGATTTTGCGAAAAATTACTTCGCGTTTAAAATGTGAAAATGTTTAATATCAAACCATTAATAATATTGGGAAGATTAATTTGAGAACGTTGCAAAACGTTATTTGCGCTAGAGTTCAGGAGCTTACATAAATTTAGGAGTAATTTACACTAGCGATCAACTAGAGATACTCCATAATTAATGTATAGAAATCGGCTATACTCACGTCTTATTTTATCGGATGAGCCCGACTCATCGACCGGCCACCGCGTAAAGAGCTCATAATTAAGAGCCCCGTATGGGCTTGAAACAAGTCGGGCTCATCCGATAAAATAAGACGTTAGTATAGCCGGTTTCTATACATTAATTATGAATATCACTCACGATAGTTTCATTTCAAAAACAGATACTCTAATTTATAAGCGTTACTTAATCATAAAACTATTTTGCTATAATCCACGATAAAGAAAAATTGAAAATATATGTAATACTAAATGTAGAGTGGACTATCCGATCTCATACCCGATACTTGTATGATTGGAAAAAAACGTTCACCAACCTACACCACCGTAATACACGAGCACTACACACGTTCATTATTACAAACTCAACAATCGTTCGGCCCGCAAAGAGACGACTCCACGACGATGAAGCTTTGCGAATACATGAATACAGACGTCATACAAAATCGCACAGCTTTTGTTGTGAAGTCTATCTCCTGATGATGCTTCAGTTGCGGGGCGAAACGATTGTTGAGTTTATGATAGTGAACGTGTGTAGTGCTTGTGTATTGTGGTTGCGGTGGTTGAGGTTTGTGCATGTGTTTTTACGAATCATCCTTATATCATGTATGAAAACGGATAGTCCACTCTACTTTTAGCAATATATATATATCATCTTGTCCTTATCCCACTCTAAGTGGGGTCGGCACAACATGTTTTTCTCTTCCATTCTGTCCTATCTTTCGTCAGCTCTGGCGCCACTCCTTTTATATGCATATCATACTTCACACAACCCAACCATCTCTTTTTAAGCCTCCCTCTAGGCACATATCCATCCACATTCAAATTTAACACACGTTTGGTCACATGATTTTCATCCCTCCTCATTACATGTCCATACCATCTCAATCTTGCACTTCTCGACTTTTCTATAATGGGCGCAACTTTCAGACTTCCCCTAATATTACTTTAGCAATATATATACTTTCTATTTACTTAATCGCCGATTATTGCAAAATAATATAATGAATACTTTTGTAAACTCCATTTAGATGAAGCAAAATTATTCCCAAAGTCTATAGCTATTCATCGGGTCATAACCTCGTGAAGTAATAATTAGGTGCACGTGTTTGCCTCTACTTAAGGAACAGCAGCAAAGAGTCAGCGATGGACAGCGCTGTGTGGTTCCTGTATTAGATTCCAGTCATCGCTGCAAGCCGCTGGGTAGTTGAAAAATGCACCTTGGCTATTTGCCAGAGTACTGTTTCGCCTCCATCGGTGCGCGCAGCTTTCACAACAGCTATTTTTATCCCCGAACTCAACACTGGCGATTTATGGGCCGCTAATGGTATATTAATTTGCTATCCGCGTTCTTGAATTAACTTGTTTTTTTGTGTTTCCAACCATGGAAAACTCCGGAATCTGGTCAAGGGATACGCTGTTGCCGAGGTTATTGGACTATTTTCGGTATTAAGTTCTTGTTTTGAGACGTAACGGCGGCAATGGATGAGCTTTTTTCCATCACTTCCTCTAGGTTCGGATTTTTGCCACGAATATGATCTGGTCTTGTCTGTGTTATATCTAAATTCTGAAATCCAGCAAATAGGCAGAATCTAGTTTTTTCTACATATTTTCTTCTCTAATATAAAGGGGTTTCAACCTGGTTTCCATCTGTTTTTATATTCTACGTAATTTAGATATAATGTACCACTTAGTGTTGTAAAAGTGTTTAAAAATTCCATAAAGCCAGTCACGTCATATGGAAATGTAGAATTCGCGCGCTTTCAAAAGCCAGATCTCTGACTTTTTCTGGATTGTTGTGTTACAAAGGTAAAAAGTTTACTGTCTTAGAACCTCTGTATACCTAATAAAGGTAAAGACGTGGTTCTAAATGTTTGAAAGATGATTAACTTTGAATTTATTCCATTTCGGACCTTGCAGTTTTAGAGGGTTTTATGCTATATGCTTAAAGTCAAGAAGAAGGGTAGAATTAAGATTTCTACTATACATTTCTGTTCTAAATAATTGTGGGAACTTGTGTATAGACAATAACTCAAACGACTTAGTTTGGTTATAAGCTTCTCTCTCTCTCTCCAATAGCCGACCACTGTTGGACATAGGTCTCTGCCATGGATTTCCACGCCACACGATTCTGTGCCGCCTGGATCCAGCAGCTCCCCGCGACCTTTTTGAGGTCGTCTGTCCATCTGGTGGGGGGTCTGCCTACACTGCGTTTTCCGGTGCGGGGTCGCCACTCTAGCACCTTGAGACCCCAACGTCCATCGGCTCTTCAAACTATGTACCCCGCCCATAGCCACTTCAGCTTCGCGACCCGTTGAGCTATGTCCGTTTGGTCCTTCTACGGATCTCCTCATTTCTGATATGATCACGTAGAGATACTCTGAGCATAGCTCGCTCCATCGTCCGCTGAGTGACTCTGAGCTTTCTTATGAGGCCCATAGTCAGCGACCGAGGTAGCGAGTCAGGTTATAAACTTAGTATTTTGTAAACTATTCTTGTAGCATTAAAATCAGCCGTCGTCATTTTGTGTCCGTTCTTGGCCGTAAGCTTTCTCCATGTTTCTCCAGGCAATATTGTGCCTCAGCACCCAGTTTTGTGTGGCCTTTTATATCATCTACCCATTACTTGAGAGGACCGTCACGAGATTCGCTGTTATTCGTGGTCTCCATTTCAGAAGAATAATCTTCTGTACGTATGAGAAATTCCAAATAAATTACGATAAGTTAAGAGACTCTTTGTCAACATCTTCCGACATGCGTTGACGTCACAGCTGCGTGCATGACGTAAGTTATCCAAGTGCATTATGAGTTTTGGAGTGCGGCCAACGCGTGTCTCTCAGTACAATTGACACTTGGATTCTACTAATTATACGGTTAGTATACAGTTATTTATCTCAGCTGTGTGGTGTCCGGCTCAGTAGAATACACCACCCTCATTTCTTATCAAAGTGTCGTAAAATGTGACTAAGGTAAGTCGACCGGCCGTGTAGTATCCGGCTGAGTAGGAAAGGCCATCCTCTTTCTTGCCGAGTTGTCGTAAATGTGATTAATTTAAGTTGACGTCAGGCAGGTGGCTGGTCGTAAAATACGTAACCCAATCATGTGACAACATGTTTATAACATGTTGTGCCGACCACACAGAGTGGGATTACAGTGACACAGGAGAATGATATAGTTATTTATATCTTTTTTAATTATTTTTTTTTGTCTTCTCAAAGAACATCCTTGTTTCTTTGTTCACAGCAAAACAAAATATGTTTGTAACAATTACCGCTATTTTTTATTTTTGGTTCTCGCGCGTTTTCTAGACGCTATTTTGGCAAAATTGAGCTCCAAGCTCAGATCTGTAAACGTTCTCAGAAAAATTCATATAGTGCCCTTACATACTGATAATATAAACGCAAAAGTTTGCCTATCTGTGTGACTGTCAAGTTTTTTCGGCTGTAGTAATATTAGTGAAATTTGGTACAATTGAAGACATATAACTAATGTGCTAGCATATAAATAACCATTTCTCCTTTGGACTGGAAAAACAAGGTACTTAATTGAGAGTATTTAAACACTGAATTTGAACCGAACTGAAGGTTCGTTGCGAAGCGAAAGTTCAACTAGAAATTTAAAAAATACGAAGAACCGTCTGTATCGTTTTAGCGGACAATCTTCGGGCAATATTTATTAAATCAATGTAGAAATAGGCGTTTACTTCAGGACTTCCATAGTACGGAAGTTATGATTTTGCTATAATCCGCGTTTGTTAAGTGAATCAGTGTAATGTAGCATGCACAAAAGGTTCACATGACTTATACATGCAGAATTAGTTACTACACGTATCACAAAACGCCGCTACGGACAGCACAGCACACAAGCACTACACACTCACTATGCCAGTCTCTACAATCGCTCGCCCCGATATCGAAGGATTAGGAGATCTAATCTAAATGGCACTATTATACATATAAAAAAATTCAATCATAACTTCTGTATTAAATTTATCTTTTGGGGTTTTGTAATTTAGTATTTTAATGACCTATATGAGATAAAAATTCTTCCGGTCCAGATTTGAGACAGTTTTTTTCTTAGGATAGCTTTAAAACGCACGTTTCGCTCGTCACTAGTGTGAATGGACGTTACAGAAAAATGCGAGAGACCCCATCTGTCAGGCTGTCAATCCGTCATATCTGTCAGGGAACACTTATTGTACCGGGTTATGCCAATCTTGGGGATTACTTGTATCAAGGGTTCAGAAAATTGCTATTTCATGTTAGAGTTGTAATATTTCCCGAAAGCTTTGCTATTGTGTTATTGGGAATGTTTCCTTTTGATGTACGAACAAAAGCCCTTATATTTTTTATGTAAGTAATAACTTAATATATTGCTATAATCCGCGATTAAAGTGAATAAAATAATTATCATTCTCCTGCCATTATCCCACTCTAAGTAGGGGTGGTACAACATGTTATAAACATGTTTTGCTAGGTATTTTACGATCGGCCGCCCGTGTGGCGTCAACTTACTTTAGTCGCCCTTTACGATACCTCGGTAATAAAGAGGGTGTTAAAATACGACAAAGGTAAGTTGACCCACTGTGCGGTATCCGGTTGAGTAGAATAGACCATCCTCTTTCTTACCAAGGTGTCGTAACATACAACTAAGGTAAGTTATCATCAGGCGGTCGGTCGTAAAATACGTAGCCAAATCATGAGACATGTTTATAACATGTTGTGCCGACCCCAATTAAAGTTGGATAAGGGCAGGAGGTAAAGAAGAGGGTGGTCTATTTTACTCCGCCGGATACCACACGGTGGATCGGCTTACTTTAGTCGCCTTTTGCAGTACCTCGATATGAAATGATGGTGGTCCATTCTATTTAAACGGATACCACACGGTGGGTCAACTTACCTTAGTCGCCTTTTACGACATCTCGGTAAGAAATAGGGTGTTGCTCCAATGCGGATTGGTACGTTACACATATCTTTACAATTCTTTATAAATATGCAGGTTACCTGACGTTGTTTTCCTTCAACGAAAAGCGTGTGATAAATTGCAATTATCAATTAGATACAAGTTTTAACAGAAAAACTCATTGGTGACTGCCTGGGGTTTGAATCGGTGACCCTTCGAAAGAGTGACTCTCACTGCTGGACTATTAAAGCTTTAGTATTGTCTAATATTAATAAAATTTTCTCGTTTATTATCTATGGTGCAGTAAAATGAGTTTTTATACACCGTAAAAGTATCTTTTCAAAACAAAAATAATCAAGAGGAGGTAAACAGAAAACTTTTCCTTTATAAGTAGGGAAGCAATATTACTTGTTTTTTTCCTCAAAAAAAGTTACCTCAAACTTAAGTAGGGTAGAGCGACTTTGGGGGGGTGATTTATCACAAGGAAACAGGCCTGTTTTTCTTTTTGTGATATACCTTTTCTGATAATAGTTAAAGTCATATATTTAGCAAATGCATGTATTGGTGAACTGAAATTTATTATTATTATGCAGTACTTCCATATGCTGTATTGTATCCGACTGAAATAGACCACCCTCATTCTTACCGAGGTGTCGTTAAAGGTAACTAAGGTATGTTGATCCACCGTGTGGTATCCGGCTGAGTAGAATAGACCACTCACTTTCTTACCGAAGTGTCGTTAAAGGCGACTAAGGTTAGTTGACCCATCGTGACGTATCCGGATAACTAGAATAGACCACCCTCATTTCTTATCGAGGCGTCGTAAAAGACAACTAAGGTAAGTTGAGCTATCGTGTGATATCCAGCTGAGTAGAATAGACCACCCTAATTTCTTATTGAGGAGTCGTAAAAGACAACTAAGGTAAGTTGAGCTATCGTGTGGTATCCAGCTGAGTAGAATAGACAACCCTCATTTCCTACCGAGGTGTCGTAAAAGTCGACTAAGGGAAATTGACCGACTGTGTTGTATCCGGTTGAGTAGAATAGACCACTATCATGTTTTACCGAGGTGTCGTAAAAGACTGTCGTAAGGTTTTTGTGATTAGCGGGAACAAACGCAGAGAGATTTGACATCTCAACGATTTTATTATATGTAATAGAATAGATTTGAATTTCAATAACATCAAAATATACTGTATATTTTCACTAACAAAATTAGAACAAGTTCATTTCCATATCAAAGTCGCGTCTGTCATAAATAAGTAAAAAACGTGATCAGAAATTAATTTTATATCAAGACACCGTGACATCGCAGACTGATGGGGGATTTGGCGAATGATCTTCACAACGAGAGGCGGTCGCTTATTGGATGGAAATAATTCCGTTATGATATTAATATAACAGAAAGTCGGGTACAGTGGATGCTGGAAACGGAAACGATAGGATTATAACCTCAAAATTCACATTTCGCTAAATATTTGTTGAGAAGCGGTCATAAAGTTCCTTATGACGATTGTTTCGAAATTCTGCACACCTGTGACAAAAGCCTCCGACTTAACATTTTAGAACAACTTGAAACCAAATATAACAATGACACCCTTATTAATGATCAGATAAATATTGCATTTCAATGTGTATTTCAAGCTTGTTACTCGTGTTCGGAGGTAAAATATTGGTGGGGGTTGAACCAATTACTATATAACTATGCTTGTGGTGATACGTCGTTTTTCGATGACGTCGTGGTTTCTGTCTCCTGATGATCATTTGGTTGTGGAGCGAAACGATTGTTGAGTTTGTGATAGTGAACTCGTGTAGTAGAAGTGCTTGTGTATTGTGGTGGCGGTGGTGGACGTTTATGCGTGTTTTTACTAATTCTCCATGTATCGAGTATGAAAACGAATAAGTCCACTCTATATTTAACATTATATATATTTTCTATTCACTTTATCACGGATTATAGCAAAATAATATTTTCGTATCATGAAACCAAGCAAAGTAACGCTTTATTTTATATTATTAAATTTCAAAAAAATAGTATGTAAATTCATTGGTAAATTTTCACCATGCGTTACTTGTAATTTACCTATTTTTTTTGTTTACCTTGAAAATAAAAAAAATAAAAAAAACAGTATCATTTTTAGAATTCATCACTACACGGTATACCAATAATTCGTCATCCAAATTATTTTTTTGAATAAACAGACTACCATTTTCTGCCCAGAGAGGAAATAGGACGGGTACGTCAGAACGATTTTCACTTAGGGCCGCACACACTGCAGCGGCTTGCACCGCATATAGCTGTGCGGTTTTGGTTTAGGTTAATTTTTGCGGGTATTTCTTTATTCTTTACATTTTATATCCTACTAGTAGACTTACAGGATAATCAGCCAAAATCAGTGAAAATGTTTTTCTTTAGAATTGCTTCGATCACAGATTAGTGTCTGTTTTGTTGGATTTTTTTATTTATTTCTGTATTTTAAATACGTATTGTAATAAAAGAGAGACATAAAGTAAAATAGCATATCCCTAAAAGGGATCTCTTCCAGTCAACCTTTCAGTAACAGAAGGAAAGGACAAGAAGTGAAATGCGGTTAATATAGAAAGAAAGAAAAGCAAAATAAGGAAAAACTATATACATAGATTAATATTTGCACACTTTACATGAAAGAACGGCTTTAGTTAGTTTAGTTTTGTTCACGAAAGAAAAACAAGAATTTATTAATCTTATATCTCATCCTGATTTTTTAACTGATTTTAAAATTCAATTTGATTGGCTCAGTTGGCAGTGACCAAGCTTTCAGCTCCGGGGGTTGCTGTTTCAAAATTTTCTATAAGCAATTTGTTCTTCAAACCTGAGTATATATTTTTAATTACTATGTATTTTAAATTTTATGTGTATATATTTACCAGTTGTTTCTCACCTATAACACAAGTATTAAGTTACTTTGAGGACGGACAACCGTGTGTGTAAGTGTTCCATATAATTATATGGAACACTTACACAGCAGCATACCTCCACACTAATATTATAAATATGAAATCTGACTGTCTATCTGTTACGCTATTACGGCTAATATGTTCGAGAAATATTATTAGAAAATCGAGAAATATATATATATTTAGAAATATTATTATAATTTGGAATAAATAAATAATATTTATTATTTATTTATTCTAAATTATAATAATATCTCTCGAACATATTAGCCGTAATAGCGTAACAGATAGACAGTCAGATTTCATATTTATAATATTAGTGTGCAGGTATATCTGCTAGCAATATAATATAAATAACCAGCAATCTTAACATCATTACGCAGTCTAACATAACCTTGAATCGCTAACGTTGTGTAAAACTCGTAAACCAATATATTTAGCAACGCGTGATCGATTCGCTGTTGATAGGCTATTTCTCCTTTATTTCCATAAATTTATGTAACTTCTATAAATAATATAAAGTTTTGATACCAGCTAAAACTAATGAGTTAGTCTGCCGTAAAAACCCGCTGAAGTATTTAACGCTTATTTATGCACCCTGATTTATGTATATTATACTCAACAGAAATGTACGTTCTTTTTTAATTCATCATCCTCCTACCCTTATCCCACTCTAAGTAGGGTCGGCAAAACTTGGCATGACTTGAATACGTATTTTACGACCGGCCGCCTGCCTGACGTCTTAACTTAGTCGTATTTTACGACACCTCGGTGGTAAGAAAGAGGATTGTCTATTGTACTTAACCGGATATCACACGGTGGGTCAACTTATCTTAGTCGCTTTTTACGACATCTCAGTAAGAAGTGAGAGTGGTCTATCACTTTCTACATATGATATCTACTCAGCCGGGATACCACACGACGTTCTTTTTTTAATTGTGATACTTATTTTCTTTGAGACATATTTATATAATTAATTGCAATTTTGACATACTTTTAATTTAAGCCTAAGGGCTTATGCTGTAAGAAAGTTTTGACGTCGACCGCTGGGCTTGACGCATTGCTGTGCGTGCCCCTTTATTCGGGTTGAGAAAGGTAAATGAAAAATTGCACGCGCCTTTATCTACGCGGACAATAAATCTTACGAAATGAACCTCCGGACATTTATCATGTCCGAGGTCTATTTTGATATAAATAAATAAGGAAATAGGGCGTGCGTAGACAATGGCTGTTGAGATAAAAGGTCACGCCCGGACCATTTTGAAATACTACTTGGAATAAACGTATATTTTTTTTCATTTACAACATACAGTAGTGACTTGACCTTACTTCAAACGGGTAAATGCTGCGGGACAATCACATTTAGAGACCTGGCGTGACTCGCGAATTTATTATCGTCCCTATTAGTTTCAATTTTGCGTTTACTACCAAAATATTTATTATCATTTTTGTTGTGTAAATACTTGTCTGCGTTTAGCACAGGCTCAAACACAGACTAATAGTACGTATGTCTACACGTCCACTCTAGCCTACGGCTCTGCGACTACTGACGTGGTGCGTTTGGGGTAGTGTAAGAATATTAATGTACGTATGATATGTTTGTATATAAATATACAAAGTACTATTATCTCAACCGACATACAATTATACTTATATGGTGTAAAGGATCATAATGACAAAAATGAAATGCTTCAAGTAACTAATAAAAAAAATTATAAATTGATACGGATTACTACTATATTATCATAGTAGTTGATCATTTCATGTTTGAATAGGCATAGTAAGCTCTCTTTAAGATATTGGTATTTATAATTGCTTTTCTGTAGATGTACATAATTAAATTCAAAATATTATTTATTCAAATAAACTTGTAAACAAATGTTTTTGAATCGTCAACTCTACTGCTGGTTCGTAAATCTGTTCCTACCGAGAAGAGCCAGCAAGAAACTCGGCGGTTGCTCTTTTCAAAATATAATTCCCATAACTAGTCACATAAGGGAAATCATGTTTTATTATATCTCAAACGGAATAAAAAGTTTTCGTTAAAGTTTAAGTTAAAACTCTCCGGCGGTTTGATATAAGAATTCCCGTCGGAAAAACAAACTTTTTATCGTATTTGTTGAGAAAAAATACATAATTTTAGAAAAAACACAGGACATATGAAGTTATTTCAATATTTAAGTTGACCGCGAACAACGTTGCATTCAGCTTGTCCTACTAATTCCTACTAATATTATAAATGCGAAAGTTTGTGAGTATGGATGTATGTTTGTTACTCTTTCACGGCGAATCTGCAGAACTAATATTGACGAAATTTGGCACAATTGTTCCTTATACACCGGAATAACATGTAAGCTATAGAAATCCCGATAATTTTACAGGAACAGGATGACATTGAAAAGTGCCATCTACTATCAACCTATCACGTGAAAACTGTCGCGAACGAAGTCGCGGGTAAAAGCTAGTAAAAAATATTGCCAAGATATTTTCGGTTTGAGATAAAGTCATGAACAGGTCCATGAACTTTTTTCCAACAAAAACATGTTTTTTAATGACAATATATTGTGCTTTCTTTTCTTTGTGAGCTTATTTTTGAATATAATGAGTTTATTTTTGTTTCAGCTATACCGTTTTATAAATAAACTTTTTTAAATATTGGTCCGAATCGGAAATAGTCAAATGTTATTCATTGTAAATTATAATAAACGGAAGTGGTCTCAAATAACGTATTTGGCTACGTATTTTACAATCAGCCGCCTGCCTGACGTCAACTTACCTTAGTGCATGCATATTAAAATCTGTTATATTAAATTTCATACCTGTTAGGCATGAAGTTAAGATCACTTCCAACCTTGAAACTTTTACCTATTGAGGATTACTTGATAAGATGATAAGAATGCGTGGACATAGCTACTGTTCGACCCTGTACAAGATAGTATTACTAAATGTAATTGGTTATAATTATTATTTTATATAGAGCAACTGTAGAGTTTCTTACTGGCTCTTCTCGGTAGGAACAGCTTTCCGAACCAGCAGTAGAGTTGACGATTCAAAACCACTTGTTTACAAGTGTTGTCGCCATTGACTTCCGCTTTACTATTTTATAGCAACACAGTCATGAAACAAGAGTATCGCGCCCTTTTTGATTAAAATGGTACCAACACTGTGACGTGTTGTTTCCGGTTGAGTCTTCCTATTGAAAAAATGTTTCAGTTACATTCAGTCTTTGTTCGTCATTCAAGAGAAGTGCATCTCGGAACGGAATTGTGGTATTCCTATTATATCGTGTTATAGTATATAGTGTGCGCTAACACAAGTTTATTTGAATAATGAATATTTTGAATTTAAATTACAGAACGAGCCTATTAGAGCCTTTTACTTCAGCGGTACTTACTGTTTTACAAGCTGTAGTTTCCCTTTAAAAAATAGAACCATAATTTTAATGATTAATCTTGTTTTCACTAGTTTTTTATGCCGTTATTGTTTTTCGCCTTGAATCTAATAGCTTAACCGTAGCAAACAATTGTAGAAGTTAACTGGGGAATGTTTATTTTCACGCAATCTTTATGTAATGCTCTGATGCAATTGCTAATTAGTTTTCATCATCATTGCGATGGTTATGATACCTTCAGAGAGGTATTTGTAGAGATTGTTCTTAAAATAGGCCCTCTATTTTCCTTCCCTTTAGCACTACGTAATTTGAAATAAGGTATGGTTTTTAGGGATTTAGGACTAGTCGATATATATGATATTTAACTTAAGAAATTAAGGTAATAATTGTAATATTTTTTTACCCTGTAATATTTTTACCCTTATCCCGCTTTAAGTGATGTCGGCACAACATGTTCTAAACATGTTGTCACATGATTTGGCTTCGTATTTTACGACCGGCCACCTGCCTAACTTAAACTTACCTAGTCGTATTTTACGACACCTAGATAAGAAAGAGGCTGGTCTATTCTACTCAACTGGATACCACACGGTGGGTCAATTTAACTTAGTCGTCTTTTACGACACCTCGGTAAGAAATGAGGGTGCTACTATTCCATTCAGCCGGATACCAAAAATAATTAAAGAATAGAAATCAGAAATTTAATTTATTAGAAACATAATATGAAAACAGAAAAATAAAAATTCCTTTCTAATTTTGGACGAAAACTTTTCGTCTCTTCCCTAATGCGAGTTTATTAATTATTATAATATTTTTCTTAATTAACACGAAAGAAATTACATAGTTAATGTATCAGGGTGGATTCCGCCATTATGACAAAATACACTGCAGGATCAAGTAACATAAAGAAAATAAAATTCCTTAATTTTTGTATTAATACACATTAACTAACGACTTGGCAGTTGCTTTATTCAAAAATATTATTTTTATAAACTGTTAAATTTCATCATTACTGTATTGTGAAAGCTCGGAGAATAGTTAAATCCAGATATTTTTAAAAGCTTTTATTCAACTGCATTGTACGAGTATGTATGTGAAGGTGGAATTTTGCAAGTTAAATATGACCCGCTTCCAAGGTCCGATTGAGCTAAAATGTTATTTATTGGTCTAGGCCTGATGACAATGTGTTTGTAATAAGCATGACCTGATGCCGCTAGGATTGGCTCCAGACGAGAAAACTGCTCAAGGGTTACTAGCAGGGACATGAAAGTTTATTGAAAGCTCTTTTAAAAGCATTTTTAACTTTTATGATCATGAAATCCTTGATTGCATAGGCTTTATGTAAGTAAATAGCGGCCTATTACTATCCCACTGCTGAGAATAGGTCTCTTTTCTTCATTTTTGGAGAGACGGTTTAGGGGCTAAGACCTACCACGCTGCTCCAGTGCTGATTGGTAGGTTACACATATCTCCACAATTCACTAGAGATATGCAGGTTTCCTCACGATGTTTTCCTTCACCGAAAAGCGTGTGATAAATTGCAACTATCAATTAGACACATTAGTTTTAACAGAGAAACTCATTGGTGTCTGCCCGGGTTCGAATCCATAACCTCCTCGAAAGAGCCGCACGGTGTTACCGCTTAGCTACAACAACTCTAGGTTTTATGTATAAGACCCCTTTTAATGATTCCAAGTTTCTATTAGGGCAAAGCATACGAGTTTTGCCCTTATTAACGTATAACATGTACTTGCTAATTAGGTTAGGTGATGAATTAATTGTCATGCACTTATGCATTATTTATTTTTGCTATTACATACTGTACAGAAAAACACGCACGTGTGTTCTTGTACCCACCTATACAAGCTGATACGGTCAACGGAAATTATACAGCTTATCTGGTCAGTAATAAATAAACACATTTGTGTACACTTTATTTGTCCGCCGGTGTATCACGGCAGCTTTATGGTTATGCGAGCGAGGCACGCGAGTGTCGAAATTGTATACTTTTGTGTTTTGGCCCCAACTTCCGTATGTCATTAATTTCTTTGAATATAAGTTAGATGCCTTTTCAACTATTATGTAAGGGTTGTAACCAATTAACATACATTTTGGGGCTTTGTTGCCGCTGTTGTGGGTGTAAGGTGGGAACATGTCCCACAATGCCTCCAAAGCCTCATAAGTCGTGATAGCTCATTGGGGAGACGTATAAAACTTGCCCGATCAAGAGTCGAAACACAAGACAGGCATCAACGAATTTTTCTACTTGTTTATGTATTTAAGGTTTCTTCCTCCAGCAAGTTAGTATTAAAAATTAAACACGTCTGTATCTCCTTACGATTCATTGCAACTGACTTGCATTTAAAGTTAAGGTACTTAAACGTTTGACTCGAACACTATTAAAACTGATTTTCTTGTTACCACGGTCTTTTCGGTGAATAAAAACCATCTAAAGAGAATTCTTGGGATATGTACCTTACCAATATGCATTGAAGCGTAGTGGGTCTAACTTTCAACCGTTCTCTTTAGATGAGATAGGCGGATATGCCCGAGTAGTAAAATAGTAGGCGGTACGTAAGACAAGGCGGTACTTTCCTTTTTTTTTAATTTAGAACAAGTATTAATCTCGTCTTTGTTCGCATCGACTAACATTCGACGTTAACTTACCCTCAGTAATATACTATATAAAAAACATACCCTATATATTAAGTGGGGGCTTTCTGCTAGATGTAAGTGAAAACAGCGTCCACGTCGGATCAGTGATTTATGAGATAAGCAGCAACAAACGCACAGACATATAGACAAACAGATAAACAGGATTTTATTAAATTATCGTTTCATGTACGAAGAAAGCGTGTGACAACTTATATTTCTTAAAAATATTAAATGTACAGAATTCGCAACCCTACGATTTTATTATATGTAAATACTGTCAATTTTCCTATTCCCGAAAAAACAAAAAACAGGATTTTTTCTCCTGTGTTTTAGTCTGTTATATAAGCTTCAACAAGCAATGTTGTTTTTCGGGTTAGCCAGACACATAACAGACAGACAGATAGACTTTCGAATTGATAACATTAATAGACCGCCGTGTGTATTCGGCTGAGTAGAGTAGACCACCCTCATCTCTCACCGAGGCGTCGTAGATAAGTTGACATCAGGCAAGCCACCGGCCGTAAAATAACAAGCTAAAACATGCAACAAAATGTTTAAAACCGACCACGCTTAGAGTGGGATAAGGGCAGGAGAATGATGATAAACATTACTATGGTATATGGATATGTCAGAATAAGGGGTCTCTAATTACAAAAACACCATAGAAAATAGTACAATTTAGTCGACATAAATAGGTAGACCGTAATAGAAATAATTGTATATAATTATGGCAAGAAAAACAGAACAATCTAGAACAAAAACAACGTTTAGAATTAAAACAAATAACACAACAGTACTTTTGTAATTCCTATGATTGTAATCGGCACTGGCAGTGATCAGCGTCATTGTTTTCTGCCAATTTGCAAGTGTAATTGATGCGAAATCACTGCGATTGTTGGCTACGGACAAACAACTAATAAATTGTAATCAAGCGGGCTATAGATACCCCGTAAGTCATAAGCGGTAGCGGTTTTAGAAGTAATATGAAACCTCTTTGGAAAATAAATAGGCGTATACTATTTTGTTCGGATCAAAATCATAATATACTTTATTCAAATGAGCTCTTTACAGCACTTGAATCGTCAAGGATCAATATGGGTGATAAAGCTACTATAATATTCACTTATATAGTAAAAAAAGTAACATAAACCGTGTAGTATCCGGAAAAACAATCCTGCAAAATCGTCATCGTCCTGCCCTTATCTCACTCTCAGTAGGGCCAGCACATGTTATAAACGTGTTGTTATGTAATAATTCTCATTACATGGTATTTGGCTACTGTCAATAGTCGCCTTTTACGACACGTCAGTAAAAAATGAGGGTGGTCTATTCAACTCTACCAGACGGCAATTGTAGATCTACAAAAATGCTACAAAAAGTCTCTATCCCTTATAGCCAACTCACAATAACTACGCTTATTTGTATCCATATAAAGAAGAAATATAAATGAGATAAAATATTGTATAGTTTGAACCCATTTATAAAGCACTGGATTCGATTGCATATGCATTCCTTGTGTTTCATAAATGGCCGTTATGCTATAATTTAATGTTAATTCTAATTCTAATTCTAACATAGTCTATAAGTTCCTATATTTTATTTTTATTTTCCACTAAGACAATAGATGTAATGTCTTTTAATTTAAATTAATTTAAAAAAAATTGTTTCTTTCTTTCAGTTTATTCTAAAAGTTACGTTATATCTGCCGAGGACCACCTTTTAAGTAATGGATATTACTTGGTCTAGGGATCCCCGCTCTACCACATTCAAGACAAACAGTTTTAGAACAACAGCCGTATAAAATTACTAGAATGAACAAAAATTTTTTTTTTACTAACTTTTGTAAATAATATTTTATATTAGAAATACAGAAATAATAGTGTAGCGCGAAGTCAGCGGATCTCATATATCCGCAATAGATTTATTGTATAAGTAGTCGCTAAGCAATAGGCAAACTTGTTAGACGTATCCATAATAAATCCATCTTCACCTGCCTTCTTTAATTTCGCTCAACATTATACATTATAAGAAGTAACATAGTACCTACGCCACACTGGTGACCCCACTGAAGAACACAAAAATAGAAAATGACTTCTCCAGCGACTCAAGTCAGCAAATCGGCGAATATTGTGGAAACAGCTGACCTGGCAAGCGTAACTGTTTCTTCAAGAATACCTGACTTCTGGAGCGATCAACCACGGTTATGGTTTGTGCAGTGTGAAGCTATTTTAACACCGCAAAAATTGGGTGATGAAACGAAGTTTAACTTGGTCGTGGCCAAATTAGGCAAGGAATGTATTCAGCAAGTATCGGACATTTTGTTAAATCCGCCAGAGGGCCGAAAATACGAAACTTTGAAAAAACGTTTATTAACGGTGTACGAAGAATCAGAAAACCGGCAATTTCAAAAATTACTTAGCGAAATGGAACTAGGTGATCAAAAGCCTTCACAACTTTTACGCCGCATGCGAGATTTGGCGCGAGGTAAAATGACGGATGAGACTCTCTGCTTGATGTGGCAAGGACATTTACCTTCAGCAGTTCGAACAGTTTTAGCAGTCTGTGAAGTAAAAGACCTGGAGAACTTGGGAGCTATTGCAGACAAAGTGATGGAGACTACTCAACCCATGCACGTAGCTGAGATACAACCTTCTTCTAGTTCTCGAGATCATAATTTAATATTATCGGAAATTGCAAAATTAAGCCTTCGAATACAACACCTAGAAAATAGAACATCGAGATACCATCCACGGAACTACAGGGGCCGCTTTTCTAGATCGTCATCGCGCGAAAGAAATTCGACCCGCTCCGCATCGGGTAACGAGTATTGTTATTATCATCGACGCTTTCGCCACAGAGCTAATAAATGTATAGAACCGTGCTCGTGGAATAAATCGCAGAATCAAAATTCGGAAAACTAAGACAAGTGCAATCGCAGGCGGAGATTTGCACTATTACTCCTCATCACCGCCTCTGCATCACAGATATAAATTCGGGAACACGATTTCTTGTCGACACTGGCGCAAATATTTCAGTCTTACCAGTTGCCAAAAAGCCATTTTACAGCAAAAGCAATAATGACTACATATTATACGCAGCAAACGGCTCCCAAATTAATACATACGGTGTGAAAACTCTAGACCTGAACTTCAAGCTAAGAAGACCCTTCCGATGGACTTTCGTCTTGGCGGATGTTAAACAGCCAATACTGGGCGCAGACTTTTTAAGCCATCACAAACTTTTAGTAGATGTGCGCAACAAAAAACTAATCGACGAAGTAACAAATTTATCTACGGTCGCCTCTATTACTTTACATGATCAGCCATCAATAAGAACGATAGATTCCGATAATGAATACAGCGATCTTTTGGACTTATTTCCTGAGATTACCAAACCCATGTGTTTTAAAGAGAATTCATGCCATAATATCGTCCACCACATTGAAACGAATGGTTCACCTGTCTTCGCTCGCCCTCGTCCCTTACCTCCAAATAAATATAACATAGTCAAGAAAGAATTTCAACGAATGATAGACATGGGAATATGCAGACCCTCCAAAAGCGCATGGGCAAGCCCACTACACGTGGTTACAAAGAAAAACGGAGAAATAAGGCCATGTGGAGACTATCGCCGCTTAAACGCTATAACTAAGCCCGATAGATATCCCATTCCACGGATACAAGACTGTGTCTATCTACTTTCTGGAAAAGAAATATTCTCACGCTTGGACTTGCAACGAGCATATCATAATATTAACGTTGCTGAACAGGACATAGAAAAGACAGCCATAACTACCCCATTCGGCTTGTATGAATTTACAAAGATGACCTTCGGACTCAAAAATGCAGCACAAACATTCCAAAGATTTTTAAACAATGTAGTACTTCGCGATCTAGACTTTTTATTCACCTACATCGATGACGTCATAATTGCATCATCCTCTACGTCAGAACATCGACATCATTTGAAGCTCGTTTTCGAACGACTAAATCAATTTGGAATTACTATAAATTTAGCGAAATGCGAATTCGGAAAAACCGAATTAAATTACTTAGGGCATCGCGTTACACAACAAGGAATACGACCGCTAGAAGAGAATATGAAAGCAATTACGCAATATCCCAAACCAAAAACGGTAGAAGAATTAAGAAGATTTATGGGCATGTTGAACTTTTACCGAAGACACTTACCTAAAGCAGCGCAGATTCATAGCAAATTAAACGTATTCCTACAAAACGCGAAGAAAAAAGATAAATCCCCAATTCCATGGTCCGAGGAAACCAATGAGGCTTTTGAACAATGTAAACGTAGCCTACAAGACGCAATTACATTGTCTTTTCCAATTCCGGATGCTCCTTTAGCAATAATGACAGACTGCTCAAACACATGCGCAGGGGCAGTTCTACAACAAAGAGACCCTACTAACAATACATGGAGACCATTAGGATTTTTTTCAAATAAACTAAGTAACGCCCAACAATGCTACAGTACTTTCGATCGGGAATTACTCGCAATTTATATGGCAATCAAATATTTTCGCTACCATATTGAAGGAAAACCCCTAACGGTATACACCGACCACAAGCCCTTGGTTCAAGCCTTTAAAAAGAACACCATAAGTCCAAATGATACACCAAGAAGGTTGCGTCATCTAGATTTCATATTACAGTTTTGTAGCTCTATAGAACACATAAAAGGATCAGAAAATGTTGTGGCAGATAGCTTGTCAAGAGTAGCCGCCATTGATACTCCTTCTCCTATAGACTACAAAGAGCTAGCTAAAGCACAAGAAAATGACGAAGAGCTAAAAATATTATTAAAAAAAAATAACCTGAAAATAAAAAAGATTAACACTGTAGATAATAACATAGCGATATATTGTGAGATATCTGGCGCCACAGCACGACCATATTTGCCGAAGGAATTTCGCGTGTCGGCTTACAAAGCCACACACGATGTGAGCCATCCGAGTATTCGTACGACTAAGCGAATGTTATGCAACAAATATTTCTGGACATCAATGAAGAAAGATATCGTATCCTGGGCTAAATCATGCATAAGTTGTCAGAAATCGAAGATTCAACGTCACACCATTTCACCTTATGGCACTTTCACAAAAAGTGACCGCTTCGAACATATGCATATCGATATTGTTGGACCCTTGACATACTGCAAAGGATATCGTTATATCGTAACAATGTTAGACAGGAAAACAGGCTGGCCCGAAGCATACCCCGCTAAAGAGATAACCGCAGAAAATATAGCTGAAATTGTTTACACTGGCTGGATTTCTCGTTTCGGTTGCCCTTTAAGAATAACAACTGACCAGGGAAGACAATTTGAGTCATGCCTTTTCCGCAATTTGTCAAAAAGAATGGGTATAGAAAAGATTAGAACATGCGCATATCATCCTCAAGCAAACGGAGCCATAGAAAGATGGCATCGTTGTTTAAAAACCGCTCTCAAATGTAGAGAAAATACAACACACTGGGTTAGTGAGTTACCAACTGTATTACTCGGTTTAAGAACAAGTTTACGTGATGATACGAAAACCAGTGCAGCGGAGATGCTGTATGGAGAAACAATCAGACTACCGGGAGATTTCTTTGAACCGTCAAGGTGCGGACATCCTGATGAAGATGCTTTCTTAAAAGAACTGCGAACCAAAATTACCACGTTGTCATCAATTCCTAAAAAAGAATTAACACAAGGAAAAATATTCGTTCATCCTGAGCTCCAACATACTTCACACGTTTTCGTTAGATGTGATACAATGATAAAATCCCTCACACCGCCGTATATTGGACCCTACAAGGTTATAGAGAGAAATGAAAAATATTTTAAAATCCTACAAGGAGATACAGAAAAAGTTATTAGTATAGATCGCCTTAAACCCGCATTCTTATTAAGTACGCAAGATGAGTCGAATAATAACATATCAAAACAACACCAAAATGGTGAAGAGCCCAGAGCCGTAACACGATCACGACGCATCAGCAAACCTGTGGTTCGGTTCACTTGCTCATAACAATTTGAAACTAAGTGAATATATTTAAGTGATTTTTTTCTCAATAGTGTTATATTCTAATAATTTTTATATTTTTATAGTTATGTATAATATTTTTAAACAGTAATTTTTACACCCCTTTTACATAATTTAATATTTCTTTATATAACAATTTCAAATTATTTTTATATTGCATTTTTTTTCAAAAAAAGGGGGAAATGATGTAGCGCGAAGTCAGCGGATCTCATATATCCGCAATAGATTTATTGTATAAGTAGTCGCTAAGCAATAGGCAAACTTGTTAGACGTATCCATAATAAATCCATCTTCACCTGCCTTCTTTAATTTCGCTCAACATTATACATTATAAGAAGTAACATAGTACCTACGCCACAAATAGTATTATATTAGATCATGAGTGTTTTGGCGCGTGAGTGTGTGTGTGTGTGTGGGTGTGTGCGTGTAAGTGTATGAATCTGTGTGTTATGTATGCACGTGCATGGATATCTTTAGGAGATATTAGGAAACGCAAATGTTTATTTTAATTAACTATTATTATTATAGGAAACTCAGATGATTTTTTTTGTTGGCCTGTTTAAAACGCTTTCCGCTTTCACCTTGCGCCTGTCAAATTAGTAGGCAAGTGGCAGGTGTATGCAACTTGAGACACATTGTTCACCTGACAACCTCTCAGCCGTTGCTAGGCGTAACAATGGAGTGGTCGGGTTAAAGATATGCAAAAACAAGCGTAATAATAACATTATTTTGCTATAATCCGCGATGAAGTAAAATAGAAAATATTGTAATAAATTCATAGCGGATTATAGCAAAATAATTTTATTATTACTTTTGTATTATAGATCTCTGCAAAGAAACGTCTAATTCTATAAATTATTTAGAAAATATTGTTACAACATGTTTTAAATTAATTGATTGAACTGTGGTAACCCAGCGGTAACACCGTGAGACTCTTTCGTGGAGCTCGCAGGTTCTAACCCGGGCAGACACCAATGAGTTTTTTGTTAAAACTTATGTGCTAATTGATAATTGCAATTTATCACACGCTTTTCGATGAATGAAAATATCGTGAAGAAACCTGCATATCTCTAGAGAATTCTGGAGATATGTGTAACCTACCAATCCGCACTGGAGCAGCGTGGAAGTTCTTAGCTCCAACCCATCTCTCCAAAAACGGGGAGAAGAGGCCTATTCTTAGCAGTGGGATAGTAACAGGCCGCTACTTATGTTTCAAATACGACCTCCTTCATATAGTTGGTTGATAACATAAAAAATATTGTGGCCGTCATTATGTGTCATGGAGTTGTTGAAAAAGATTAAATGGGTTGATTTTGGGGAAAAAAAATGTATAAGTATAAAGGAGAAATATCGTCGTTTGTTATAATATATATAATGCTAAATGTAGAGTGGACAATCCGTTTTCATACTTAATACATACGGGATTCGTAAACACACGCACAAACCTCCACCGCCGCCACCACAATACACAAGCACTACACATGTTCACTATCACAAAACCAACAATCTTTTCGGCCCGCAACCGAAGCATCGTCAGGAGATAGACTCCACGAAAAAATCGCAAGGCTTCGCGCACTATAAGTTTAGCACTATATATTTTTCTTTTATCGCGGATTATAGCAAAATAATATTTTCATTAGTTTTGTATTATGTACCACCGCAAAGTAGGGCCCTTTTTTATAATTTAACCATTCTAAGTTCTATTATTTATGGAGGAAATGTTTTATTACGAATTTAGTATTTAATTTTTTTTACAAGGTTCATGAGCTTAGCGTGATAGCAAGCCATATGTCATGGTTGAAGGTTGAATGTTTAATATTTATGGTTTCAGTTGTATGGGAATGCCATAAAAAGCTAGTATTTTATTATCTGCGTCAATGTATCTAATTATTGTATTAATTAATGCGAGCATGTTGTAATTGCCTTGTTTTTATTGAAATATATTTATTTAGGATAATCGCTAGTTACATTTGCACACAATAAATTATTTTAATTATGTGCAATTTATTATTTTTATAATTTACAATTAACGACCGGTTGAAAGTTATTTGACTTCTTAACGACAAGTAATGTTTTTTTAATTTTTTTAGTTGACTAATAGCTTATAATTGAAATAAAGGTTACGATAACAAGATTGCGAAATTCGGGTATAGCTAAGAAGATATATATTTTATGTTTGGGATTTTAATTGGAATTTGATCCTTACAATCAGTATTGTATATTTTTGGATTGAATTATATTTTCGACTGTTGTTGCTCGCGATTTAGTTAGTACTTACTAAAGCTTTACGTACCCTTAGGGTCTGTTTCACAAGTTACCAGTAAACTGTCAGTTAGCTTATTCGGAACATATCTGACGCATATTTCGGAATTTTGCGTTTCTCAGGTTTCTGATAGGTTTATTCAGTACATAAACTCCTTAATAAGTTAACAGGTAGATTATGTGGCTGTTATTTTCTTTATTTGTTGGATAGCAAATACTTATTTCAAAATGGCTGCGATTTTATTTTTTTCAAATTTTTCACTTTTTAGTCTCTTTTTAGAGACATTTATTGTTACTTAGTTTATTTGTCGGTTAACTATCCGACTCTTTATTAGTAACTTGTGAAACAGGCCCTTAATAATGCAGTATTGGTTTCTTCGCAATTTCTTTTGGCTGATCGGCTGGAGAAATGTCTATATAATTTGCCACATTTGTAGCTCACATACCGGTTTAACATATAGGATAAAAAAACAGAATTAGTGTTGTATGCTTTCTGGATTAAATATTTTTGACTTTTGTTACTCGCGATTGAGTACTAACTGAAGCCTTACGTACACACAATAATGTGATATGAGTTTTTTCGCAACCCTTTTAGGCTGATTGACTGGAGAAATATGGATTTAATTTGTCACATTTGTAGCTCAAATACCTGTTTAACATATACGATAAAAACACGTTTTTCCTTAAAAAAAACCAAAATACATAATTGATTGAACATTAACTGAATGTTAATGTTGACGGTTACAGCTTGTTAGACTTTGCACTTTGCAGGCTGTAAAGTGCAAAGTTGGCGCGTGTCGATCTAAATGTCGAGCAAAAGGCAACACGAAGTAATTACGCGAAACAAATCACCTGCACCTTTGTCCGTGAAACTTTAATGACGAGGTCAGGTGTGTGGCTTACAACATAAAAAGACTCAGCTAAGTAGAATAGACCACCTTCTATTCTTACCGAAACGTCGAAAAAGGCGACTGAGGTAGGTTGACCCGCCATGTGGTGTTGAACTGAGTAGAATAGACCACCGAGGTGTCGTAGAATATGATTAAGTTAAGTTGACGTGGGGCAGGCAGCTGATCGTATTATACGTAGCCAAATCATGACAACATGTTTATAACATGTTGTGCTTACAATGACAACAATCTCAAGGATCATTTCATACGCCTTAATGATCCAGGAGTATAAACAATACAAAAATATTGTCCCCCAAAACCGACAAACAAGACACGCGCACTAAATAACTTGCATCGCACATAAATATCAAATTATTCAAAAACAATAGCACAACCAGAGAGATCGTAAATCGCGACCATTGTTTTACAAAATATCTTTTGTCCCTCTCTATCCCGTGAATACAGTTCGTTTGTCTCTTTCTCTAAAATTTACGGCTTCCCCGCTTTTGTGATGACAAAAAATTTGCAAAAATGTTACAATTGGTTCAGTAGTATAAAATATATTTATACTACTTACCTCCGATTTGGCATCTGAAAGAATCGTCATCATGAACTTATCCCACTCCAAGTGGGGTCGGCACAACATGTTATAAAAATGTTGTCATATGATTGGGCTACGTGTTTTACGACCGCCTGCCTGCCTGACGTCATAATCAAGACATGGTCGTATTTTACGAAATCTCGGTAATAAAGAGGGTTGTCTATTCTGCTCAGCCGGATACCACACGACGAGTCTATTTACCTAAGTCATTTTTTACGACAACTTGATAAGAAATGAGGGTGGATTAAGAACGTCGTGAATAATCGCTGGATCCAAACGACAGGAGATGATGTGACGTGGAAATCCCGTTAACAAAACTATGTTTATTGTCGTTTCCATTGTAGCTGTGCGGTATCCGGCTGAGTAGAATAGACCACCCTCATTTCTTACCGAATTGTCGTAAAAGGAGACTAAGATAAGTTGACGTCAGGCAGGCGGCCGGTCGTAAAAACGCAGCCAAATCTTGGACAGCATGTTTGTAATATGTTGTACCGACCCCACTTAGAGTGGGATAAGGGCAGGAAGATAATGAAAGGTTTTTTTCTCAATATTACGGAACCCTAAGTATAGAAACAAGTTGATCATATTCTGCTAACATTACTTTGTGGGAATGTCTAACTGGTTATGTTAAACTAAACCTATTGTGTTAGTTTTTCTTGCTAATAAACTTTAATTCGACATCGTTTTAATAAGTAAGTAGTGGCCTGTTACTATCCCACTGCTGAGAATGGGCCTCCTCTCTCCGTTTTGGAGAGAAGGATTGGAGCTAAAACCTACCACGCTGGTCTAATATGGATTGGTAGGTTACACATATCTCCAGAATTCTCTAGAGATATGCAGGTTTCCTGCCAACGTTTTCCTTCACCGAAAAGCGTGTAATAAATTACAATTATCAATTAGACACATAAGTTTTAACGGAAAAACTCATTGGTGCCTGCCCTAGGTTTGAACCCGCGACCTCTTTCGAGGAGGTCGCGGGTTCAAACCTAGGTCGCACAGTGCTACCGCTGGGCCATCACAGCTTATCGTTTTATCGATAGCATAATAAACTTACATAAAACTGTGTTTATCTTTATGTAGTAGCTCTGCACGTCTGATGACAAATTTATTAAAAAATACCCTTTATTATGAAAAAAGCTATCAAAGCCCTTTGATATTTAACTAACAATAATGTTCAACGGTAATATTTTGACATAAAAATCCGCGATACAATCTATCTTTTAAGAATTACCTTCTTATTGGCCCTTATCCCACTCTAAGTGGAGTCAGCAACATGTTATAAACATGTTGTCACATGATTCTGCCGCTGCCTAACGTCAACTTACCTTAGTCGTATTTTAGATCACCTTGTTAAGAAAAAGGGTTGTCTATTCTACTCAGCCAGATACCAAACAGCGGGTCATCTTACCTTAGTCGCCTTTTACGACAACCGAGATGTCGTTAAAGAAATCAAGGTGATCTATTCTATTAAGCCGGATACCGCACCGATAACCGTGGTATGAATAGTTTAAATTGAATATTAAATTCCCAATAAATAATTTTTATTTATTTTTTAATAACTTAATAAAAATATACATAATTTATTTAATTTTAAAGTGTATGAGTTTCAGCTAAAAATAAATTATTGCTCCTTTGAATGAAACTATTGTTCCAAACTAATGAGAATATTATTTTGCTTTGCATTTAGCACTACATATATTTTCTTTTATCCTGGATTATAGCAAAATAATATTTTCATTACCTAGTTTTGTATTATGGATTTCCGCAAAGTAACGCCTAATTCTATAAAGCAATTATTGTTACAAATTTTTTTAGTGGAGGTGGGACGTTATTCCAGATTTCTGTTAGCATTATTTACCGGTTATCAATAGAAAGTGGGGTACCTAAAAATAGCGTGAGCCACACCTGATAAGCTTTGTCCACGTCGGCACGCGTTATCAGCGCCACTCGCCGCCGACCCTAAAAGCGAAATCCCCTATCCGCACATCAGTAGGTTGTTATGTGATAGCAATCGCGCGATATGCGCAGGTCCATTGTCACACGATTTATTTATTTATTTAACTAGCATACCCAGTATTGTGGGGCGCCATTTACTAATAAAATTAAATAGAAAAATAATTAATATATTTAATTTAAATTAATTTATAAATTAAATTGTCAAATTTAATCTTTATTGCATCATTTTTTATAATTGTGCTATATCGAGTGCCAATATTAATCTAGGTACATAGTTTTTCGTTATTTTTCTTTTTCTTTCTTTCTTTTGTATATAAACCGTTATTTCCTTGTCCTTTTCATTCTGTTATTTAAAGGTTGAAGTTGTATATGTGCTATTTTTTTAACAATGTGTACAATAAAGAAATAAATAAATAAGGGTATCAATGGTAAAATAATGTCGTCATTGACAGTTAAAAAAAAGCTTCGAACGCCATTTAATTTTGCAGGGTTATCCGCTGGGTCAATTTATTTATTTATTAAGGAGACTAATAGTTATACAATACATAATTATAAGAGAAACAAAACCAAAAAGTCTTCACAGAAAAGAAAAGTCTTAATGAACAAATAGAACACACATACAAGTTAAATTACATATTAATTGTTAAAAATAAATATGAAATATATAATCTATCTAAAGAATGTCTGATCATTTCATTCAAATCTGATTATTCGTTCAGAGTCTACGTAGAACTCACTTATATATTTTGTTAACTCGCTATCAGCTTCGATAGATATAGCGGATAATAATTATATCAATAAAATAATTAAAAACATTGTCGCCTTCAATGTGACATTTGTGTCTGGTTTTAACTTAATTGTTTGGGTTCCCTTGATTAATCCGGGCTAGCGAATGCTCGGTTGCATCAACTAAAATAAAAAATAAATAAAAAAAAACAATAAAAAAAAATAAAAATACTGATCATTTGGACCAACTGATTGATTTATTTGTATATGCTTTTGATAAGCTATCACAGAGCCAATCTCTTGCCGAGACTCGAGCGATTATTAGATATTAACGTCGTAAGCTAAGCTACCGTGTGCTAGCCTAATGTGTTGTGTGGTGATGACGTATGCCTTGCCGGGATAAAATAGATTACATCATGCCCACAAAATTTTTCGTGCGATACAAAATAGTTCTATTAATAAAATAATTATATCAGTATTTATGTTCACATTTTAATTAGTATCATATGTTACCGCACAATTAATAGGAAACTAAGGAATGCGTCACATATAGTGATGTATATTAAATTATAATCAATATATATATCATGTGCTATAGTTATGACCTATTGCATCTTTAAATAAGATACTCTTTTGACATAATTATTTAGGCGCTAACGATTGTGGCGCCATCTTAAAGTTGTTAGAAATAGAAATAGTCAAATGTCATCTCTTTAGTTATTTAATCTTAAAAACGCGGTAATCACGTGACCGAGCAAAGGGGGGGCTTGATAATTGTCTATAGAATAGCCGGGCTTACCATAACGTAGGATCTTGCTGTTAGATTTAACTAGAATGGTTATCATACTGTAACGCTGCTGGATTGTGACGTGATTGTACGATTATTAAACACCCACGCGTCCAAGTCATGTTACAATATGTCTAAGGGGGTTCTGTTTCTGAGGTTAAACCGAGCTAGTGTTCAGTATAGACCTCGCTTTTTCTTCTTCATATACACATATGACACATATAAGTTGGGGTTAAATCGTGTCGTGTGACAGTGGAGTCACGTGTAAAAAGGAGATACAGTCGGCTGGACGCTTTCCACCTTGGCAATCCTTTGTGCAGGCCTACTGGCACGGTAAATTTCATTATTATTATCATTGCCTTCAATTAAGAGCCGGAAGTACTTTCTGTTTCACTATTCAAATTCAAATTGTTGTTAATATTTGACCGTAATAGATTATCTCGGAACGGAATCTGCCTGGTTGAAAGTTTATTTTCTACCTTTGTGTTATTATCCTCAACTATAGCTTTTAAAGCTTCTTTTAGAGTTTTTCTATTAAAAACTTATGTGTCTAATTGATAATTGCAATTTATCACACGCTTTTCGGTGAAGGAAAACATCGTGAGGAAACCTGTGCATAACTCTAGAGAATTCTGGAGATATGTGTAACCTACCAATCCGCATTGGAGCAGCGTGGTAGGTCTTAGCTCCAATCCTTCTCTCCAATAACGGAGAGAAGAGGCCTATGCCCAGCAGTGGGATAGTAACAGGCCGCTACTTACTTTTACTACTTATAGCTTTTTATTCTTCTAATTCTTTTAATTATTTTTATGGGGTTTTCAGGATAACGCGAATAAAAGGATCACATGTGACCTACGTTAATTTTGAAAAAGATGATAGGTATTTATTATTTACATTAAATAATTACATGAAAGTCGTCTGGTATCCGGCTGAGTAGAATAGACCACCCTCGTTTCTTACCGAGGTGTCGTAAAAGGCGACTAAGGTAAGGTGACCCGCCGTGTGATATCTGGCTGAGTAGAATAGACCACCCTCGTTTCTTACCGAGTTGTCGTAAAAGACGACTAAGGTAAGGTGACCCGCCGTGTGGTATCCGGCTGAGTAGAATAGACCACCCTCTTTCTTACCGAAGTGTCGTAAAAGGCGACTAAGGTTAGTTTACCCACCGTGTGGTATCCGGCTGAGTAGAATAATATTCAAATTCTAATTCAAATTCAAAATATTCTTTATTCAAATAAACTTGTAAACAAGTGCTTTTGAATCGTCAACTCTACTGTTGGTTCGGAAAGCTGTTCCTACCGAGAAGAGCCAGCAAGAAACTCGGCGGTTGCTCTTTTAAAAAAATATAATTCTTAATATTATTTACATTAAGTCGTTACTGTCTTGTACAGGTTCAAAGAGAGCTATATCCACACATTCTTATCTTCCAAATAATCCTCAAGAGTATAGTAGGCTTTCTGTATCAGCCTCTTTTTAACAGTGTTTTTAAACTGCTGTAATGGCAGTGCTGAAATTGATTGCGGAATTTTATTATAGAATCTTATACCAAAACCCACATAGATTAGATATACCTAATAGATTAGAATATAAATAAATAGAATAAAGAATAGATCAGACTTTTTACTTACCTAGTTGTCGTAAAAGTTGACGACAGGTTGATGGCCGGTCGTAAAAGACCTAGCCAAATCATGAACAATATGACTAAAACATGTTGTGCCGACCCCACATAGAATGGTATAAGGGAAGGACAATGATGATATATTTTTTGCGTTATTCAAGTTATTTAAAAAACTCTCCAGTTATGTCACGTTAATATTTAAAGGTAGTAAGTGCCTAATGCCCTAATGACGGCACAGTTAATGGTCCGATAGGGCCCGCATCCTAAGATTTACGGCAGAGATAAGTAAGTAATAAACAGTTAGTACTAATATCTCTCTTAAGACGCTTCGACCTTTACGAGCTTACCAAAATTGTTCGAAAGTGTCTTCACATAACACGAAAAACGGTCGCGTTTAGAAGGGAAAAACGTGCATTAGGAATAATTGTCCGCTAAAACGCCAGTGAGTGAATTATATAAAGATTTTTCGGTGTAGTCCTGTACGGACTAGCACGTACATTTGCAACATCGGCATTTACGCCATAATTTTAATATAAAAGCAATTATAAATCAGTACGACGTTAGCGGCCGCGCGTGCTCAACGTATCAAATTAATTATCATATCACATTATCATTATCATTATAAAAAATAAATCTATCAATATTAAGCGCCGCAATCTATCAATTATTATCAAATTATCAAACTATCAAAAAGAGCGTACAGGGTAGTAGCAGCCCGTACAAGTCCCAAAACAATTAATTTTTAACTTATTATTTCGAATTAGCTGTACTGTCGACTTCCTTTACTTCCAATTAAGTGTTCAAATATGTGTTTCACCTTATATTTTATTATTTTGGAATTTCATTAAGATTATTAGCCTAGAGTTCAGTGAGCGTTTAATTGCATTATGTTCTAGAATAAGTTTTTTTATTATTTCAGGAGTTATTTCTCTTTTAAATCCTGTCTTTGTTTATTGTGTTTTACTGTTTGATTTTTAAATTTAATTAGTGTTATTGGTTAACCGTTCTAATGAATTTAAATAAATGAATGAAATATAAAATTAACAACAAAAAAGCTAGCTGACTCAAATGGTAAACTACCTTATATATATTTCCTCCATTTAAAACATAGCTATAGAATACTATTACCTCAAAACTTATTCAAATAATAACTATATTTGACACAACTCGGCGGTCACTCTTTTAAAAAATAAATATTTTATTGATATACAATTGTTTGAAAATCAAAAATCACAATATAATCTAGCTTGTTTACAACTTAAATTCAAGCTTTCTTATCATCAACATATTCTTCAACAGCATAATAAGTCTCTTGTAATTGCTTTTTGAACTTGTGTAAAGACAAAGTAAGGAGTTATAGTACAGTTTTCTTTTGTTTGGTATATAAAATAGTATTATAAAATAAATAGTTTCTTTACGCAGTGTGGTATCCGGCTGAATAGTATAGTACCACCCTCTTTTCTTACCGAGGTGTCGTAAAAGGCGACTAAGGTAAGTCGACCCGCCGTGTGGTATCTGGCTGAGTAGAATAGACCACCCTTATGTCTTACCGAGGTGTCGTAAAAGGCGACTAAGGTAAGTTGATCCACCGTGTGGTATACGGTTAAGTAGAATAGACCACCCTCTTTCTTATCGAGGTGTCGTAAAATACCACTAAGATAAGTTGACGTCAGGCAGGCAGCCGGTCGTAAAATACGTAGCAAAACCATGTGACAGCATGTTAATAATATGCTGTGCGGACCCCACTTAGAGTGGAATAAGGGCAGGCAGATGATGATAATAATAAAGAGTTTATTTATTGTAGGAATAAACTAATATTATAAGAGAAGATCGTGCATAAGTACGTCGCAGCGTTAATTTTTCTGTCTGACGATGCTTTATAACGCGGGCAGATAACAAGTAATTATCGTAAAACTTGATGTGAAGCTATACTATGTCTATTTGCACTCCTCGTGTCTATAAATGGTGTATGAGGTCGAGATGGGAGTGGGGTTTGAAGGTTTTACAAAATATTTTATCTGCATTGTATGCTATGCTTAGGTCATAGTAAACATTGTTGATTGTAGTGGACTGTGTTTTAAGACGTCAAATCAGTTACACAGGGTCTTCGAACAGTGGGCGTTACCAGTACTTAACCGTGTGGTATCCGGTTGAGTAGAATAGATCATGCTCTTTTTACCGAAGTGTCGTAAATGGCGACTAAGTAAGTTGACGTTAGGTAGGCGGCCGGTCGTAAAATACGAAACCAAATTATATGACAATATGTTTATAACATAGTGTGAGATAAGGGCAGAAGGATGATAATGATTTCACTGTTAGCATTCTTTCACTTTTTTGGGTCGACTATAAAATTTCAGTTTTTCTAAAACTTCAATTTTTACTTTTATTAATTGTAATGACTTCTAAAAAGGATCTGGTTATTGTCTGCGCCGGAAATGGCCGAATACGGCAAACGGCGGAACTATGCATCTCTCATCGAGAGTTATATATTTGTAAAGTTTGCAGTTGACACCCTAGGGCTATGGAGTCAAAGTGCAAAAAAAAGTTTTAACACCTCGGTTAATTGACTCTTCAGGTGCCAACAGGGCTGGCTCCTTTTTCGCACAAAGAATCAGCTTAGCGATTCAGCGCGGAAACGCTGCCAGAATTCTTGGGACCATTCCACGTGGGCATGATTTGTATAGTCCTAGCGTGTAAGTAGTTTAATATAGATGTAACTTGTACATTTTTTCTGTAAATAAAAAAAACTGGTTAGCTGGAACGGATTCTGAGTCCGGAATATGCCCGCCATAGCGCATTATGTTGTTGTTTTTTCAATCACTTTAATATTAATTAATGTAATAAAGAGATTACAAACAAACAAACGATATTAGATTCTTAAAATTCATGATGTGCTTTTTACCATAGATACAGTTTACAATGGAACGCCGTGTGGTATCCGGCTAAATAGAATAGTACCACCCTCTTTTCTTACCGAGGTGTCGTAAAAGGCGACTAAGGTAAGTCGACCCGCCGTGTGGTATCCGGCTGAGTAGAATAAACCACCCTCATTCCTTACCGAGGTGTCGTAAAAGGCGATTAAGGTAAGTTGAGCCACCGTGTGGTATCCGGTTTAGTAGAATAGACCACCCTCCTTACCGAGGTGTCGTAAAATACGACTGAGGTAAGTTGACGTCAGGCAGGCGGCCGGTCGTAAAAACGCAGCCAAATCATGTGACAGCATGTTTATAACATGTTGTGCCGACCCCACTTAGAGTGGGATAAGGGCAGGAGGATATAACAGTTTACAATGGAAATCGAACCGAAAACCTCGGTCTTATCGATTCACGCCACTTTGCAGTGACCAAAATTCAATAGATAACAAGGTACATTAAAACCGATAAAACACTAATAAATGATAACAAAGGAGGTTAAGAGTATGTAGCTAATGACTCGAAAACTAAAGTGTTGTTGCACGTTTCCCAAAGTTCACCTATTGTTGTTCCCTTCACTCGTGCGGTAATTGCCTGAGATGAAGGGAGATGAAAAACAGCTAGCCTAATGACTCTGCCATTTGAACAATTGTAAGATAATACTTTGGCAATTCGATGCTTTGGAGTTAAATCGTCGTAAAAGGGACTTTCAAATCAGTAAAGCAATAAAAGGACGCTGATACAAAAAACCTTACTATACTATTATACTAATATATAAAGCTGAAGAGTTTGTTTGTTTCTTTGTTTGTTTGTTTTTTTGAATGTTTGAACGCGCTAATCTCAGGAACTACTGGACTAATTTGAAAAATTCTTTAAGTGTTAGATAGTTCAATTATCGAAGGCTATAAGCTATATAACATCACGGAATCACTAATAGAGGAAGGGAGGAGGATGGTAAGGTGAGGAGCAATAAAAAATATTGCGAAAACGGCTAAATATAACGCTTTTCTTGCTCGCGTTAAGTAAACGGCGAAAGTTATTTAAAAGTATCTTATAATTAACTCATGATAAATACTTTTATTTTCAAAATTTCTATTATATTTATAACTAGCGGCCTGCCCCTACGGATATAAAATATATAGCCCATGTCACTCAGTGAAAAAAAATTATTAAAATCGATCCAGTACTTTTGATTTATTCATTACTGCCCGTGGCCCGCTAGCATAAATATTGGAGAAAAACAATTCCTTCTCCCTATACCAAGAAAATTTCCTGCTATCTTTGGAATATCTAAATTCATATACTACATAATTATGTATTTATTTTTATTTTTTCCTATGTAGCTTATTTTTACAATTAATTACAGAATGTCTTTATGTACAACATTCGCAGCTTTCTTGTCGTTAAACAAACTCTTGAAAGAGCGTCATAAAGCTGCTAAATTCGAAGTGCTATAGGGCAAAGCGTGGCATCCTCACGGCATTTTAAATCTGTAATATCTTCGATAATGTACACTTAAATTACATGCTGTAAACGGCCATATTAATCTATATGAAATCAACAATGTATTTCAGATACTTAATTGGATTAATGTTGTATTGAATAAAAATTGGTTCGAACATAAGGCATTATTTTTCGTAAAAAGTAAATGACAAAAAATGCTATTGTGGGTTATCCATAAGAGATAGACATATATTATCGCGGAGTTTTCTGTAGACCTTTTCAAGGTGTACAAATACTTAGTACATTATTTTGATAAATCTCGCAGGGTTCAGCCTGCGTTTGCAATGTAAGCGGAAAAAATGTAATTATTTACGACATCACATTAGAAACCTCAAAAATTACAGTATTTCTCTACTCCGTATTGAATGTTATTATACATATAAACCTTCCCCTTCAATTACTCTATCTATTAAAATCTGTTGCGTAGTTTTAAATATTTAAGCATTCATAGGGACATAGTGACAGACAGGGAATGCGACTTTGTTTTATACTATGTAGTTATAATTATTTTGACAAGAACAAAGCCTGAGTTTCTTGCAGGCTCTTCTCGGTAGGAACAGCTTTCTGAACCAGAATTGACCACGAACCCGTGGTCAATGCTGGCCGGGTCATATCATGCATAACAATTAATTTTTGACTTTGTACAAGTGTAAATTGTATATAGTATCCTCGATGATGCAAGCTGTTCTTGGTATAAGTGGTAACAAGCCAACAAACATAATCCGAACTAGGCCAAGATTTGTAGGATCATTTGATAGCTGATACGCTCCGCTGCTCTACAGTGGGAACTCAATCGTGATTTTAATGAAGCATTTGACACAGCATCTGTAACATCTTATAAATGATACGAACCAGATGAGTTTATCTCGTTAACTAATGGCCTGACCCAGTTACATTAATCATTAAATTTGTTTGGATCCATGGCTACTTTGTATACAGATGTTCTGTTACAGATCACAGCATCGCGGAAATTGTGTTATGTGCAAGTATTATAAGTATAGTATAAGTAGCAATAGACAAAAAAATTGCGCAAGTACACTTTGATGTGAACTTTATTCCTTAAGTACGATTGTCTTGGAATATAAAAAAGGATAGTAAAAACTTTATGATGTCGTAATTGTTTGTGTTACAATATGCCGTGTGGTTACCGGCTGAGGGGAATAGACCACCCTCATTAATTATCTAGGTTTTGTAAAAGGCGACTAGAATAGCGAGTAGAATAGACCACCATATTTCTTCGTGAGGTCAGGCAGACGGCCAGTCGTAAAACACGTAGCCAAATCATGTGACAACATGTTTATAACATGTTGGGCCGAAAGGGCAGGAGGTTGAATTGTTTGTATTACAATGCCAAATGGTTCTTTTAAAACTATACCATTATTGCCAAACCTGACCCATTCTATCTGATGATATGTGTGATAGAGATAAAATAATGCTGTTTTGTTGACAGTTATGGTAATGTCGCTCCCCATAGAACTTCCATAGCGTGGTTATTATATGCGTAATTCGCAAATATAATCGTATAGCAGATGTCTGATGAATTCCTACATTTGATTTCCTTAAATGTTTATAAATTTACAAACTTTCTTAAAACTCTGCTACTACATAAGTGTATGCAAAAGCTTTTGCCCGTTTTTTGTTTAAAAAAACACAATTTTAAGGATTATTAGTTTGTTAATTCAAAGTATTGGCTGTCCGCTGCACATTTCGACCATCTTTCAGGTAATTTATATATACCATTCTACAGAAAAGCTGCTTGTCTTTTGTGGCTAACCATTTTCCAACGTCCTCAAAATTGCTGAAATGCTGCTCTGTGAGCGAATCCCCATTTATGCGAAGAGGTGATAGTCAGATGGTGCTAGGTCTAGAAAGTACGGTGGATGCGGAAGGATGTCCCGTCCAAGCAATTTCAAAATTTCTTTCACTGGTTTTGCTGTGTGATTTGGTGCATTGAAAATCACAGCAAAATTATTTTGCCATATCTTCTGGCGCACTCTGATCGTTAACTAATGCGTGGTTTGTACTAAACTGTATTTGAGCACTTAAGTTGATGGGAACAAAGTTGCGGTTACATGTTGTATCAAACACAACAAAGTGTTTCAACCTATTAGCCAATTGTTCCAAGTGTTGAACTATTCCATATATACTTGGTGTAAATAGTGCAGGAGGCGAACAAGATTAATGGGCTAGGTAAGGAGCCTCCGAAGTGTTGCGAAACTTAAAGTTCAGGACCTTTGCAAATGTCACCCACCGACCTACATACAAAAGGTTCGCTAAATTGCAGGGCTAAAGGCTTTAGGCGGATTAGTTTTTATTGCGTGACTCCGTTCGATCTACGCGTCTCCGAAATAAGCCGAGAACTATTATTTTCTTTTTTTAAAGGTTCCTAGCAATTTTGGTTGCAAATTACTAGTAAAATGTTAACTCGTCGAGCTAAGCTAAATGCTTGTGTTGTGCTGGGAGTGGGTTCACGTCGGTAGTGTGCCGAGATTCAAATCCAAGACCTCTCGATCGCAAATCCTTTACCCTAACCATTCCGCTACCGCCGGCATTGGGAGTGATAGTCCAAATGCAAGACAGTGTGACTTTTAGAATTTATTACACGTATTCCGGTAAAGCAAAACATAGTGGATGGACAACTCAGGGCCCTTAAATGTGAGAGCACCCTATTTCCTCTAACAGGAAAGTCTAGTGAAAGTGCTACCGTTAATTGCTATGCAATTATATCTAGCCTTTACACGCTTGTTAAGCTGTCAACCTTTTCCAGGCGGTTTTGATTGGAAGCGAAAATAACGTTGAAGTAACTCGATGTTGGCGAGCGACTTTTTTGAAATTCGCTCCAAGATAATCCAAGTCTTTTTAATTTATCTTTAATAATTAAATGAGTTAATCACAAACTCATAATTTGAGCTGTCAAATGCAAAGCTGTGATAGCTTAATGGTAACGCGCGATCCAAAAAAGTTTTATACCTGGGATCATCATCATCATCCAGCGCTTTTTCTTATTTTTTTATTGTACTTTTCATACCTTAAAAAAAATTACCGAGCAAGGCTCGGTCGTCCAGGTACTACTATAACTATACTACTACTAACTACTACTAGGTACTACTATAACTACTACTACTATAACTACTATAACTAACCTAAGCTGTGTTTCAACCGTGAGACTCTTTCGAGGAGATCACGGGGTCTAAATATCCTAAAACCTGCCTAAAAACCTGATCTAAAAATCCCCTTTGGAGCAGCGTGGTCTTAGCTCCAACCCTTCTCACCAAAAACGGAATTGGACTATGCCCAGCAGTGGGATAGTAACAGGCCGTTACTATATAACAAACAAGCTATTTTCTATGCAACAAATGCTTTACCTATCTATATAACAAACAAGCTAGTATTTTGTTTTAGGATAATTTGAGTTGGTGTAACAGACAACATTTGATGGTTTATCCGGCTGAGTAGAATAGACCACCGAGAGACTTACCGAGATGTCGTAAAACGCGACTAAGATAAGTTGACGTCAGGCAAGCGGCTGGTAGTAAAAACCAAATCATGTGACAACACGTTTATAACATGTTGTGCCGATCCCACTTAAAAAGGGCAGGACGATGATTTAATTCATAACGATCACTTATTTAATTCTCGGGCAAACCCTAAATATTTATACGCTAATAATCATCGTCCTATATTTTCAAAATTACAAAATATAATTTACCAATGACCAATGTCGATAAAAATCTCCACTTTCAGGTTTTTTATGTCTTCATTGATAACATCAAGCCAATGTTTATCAGTGATAACCATTTATGCATATTATAAAGACACCATCGTGAAATTTATAAAGATAAAATTAACTTGCATTGGGTTCTGTAATTTTTTTTGATCAAAACAAATTTACTGAGATTTACATATAATAATGTGCATGCTTTGGCACCTGAAGGCATTGAATGCCTTTTGTGCTGTAATTAGTTTAATCTAATGTTTTAATGTAACTGGTTGAGCCAGTAAATAAATAAACTATTTCATCTAGAGAATCAAAGTTACACCACGCAACCGCACCGCCAAGCCATCGCGGCGTCGTTTAAAATTAGTTCAAAACTAAAAACTAATTAGTTTAAACGCACCATAAAATTATACACGATATGGGATGTTAAACAAAAAAGTACAAATAATATAAATAATTAATTTGTATTCACTGTTTAAAATATTCCTAACGGCAACCATAAATTTAGGGAGACGTCAAAAAATAGCTTCATTATACTGTAATCTATGCTTATTAAGAACAATGTGATACGTATTATGTGTTTGTGTTGAACGACGCGTGAAGTGTAGGAAATGCTCCCACTGTCTTGATTTACAATTAAATTCACATAAAACAAATTTATATAAGTCGGCATTTGTTTAGGACTTACGGAGTAACTGGTGTGAACCCCGAGTAGATTAGTTTTCTATATAAACTTTATTTTCTTCACAACTATTTAATTCTTGTCATGGCATTTTTGCTTATTATTTTAACCGGCTAGCTAGAGTAGGTCCATTATCTTTCACATGGTTGTTAAATCTCAATTTAGTTAGTTTTAATTAATATCTGATCTTTGTAGCAACCTTTACGCCACACCATGAAGAAAAAAAACGGCGTTTAAAAGTTCCGTTTTAGTACATATGTTGCGGAATGCTAAAATGTGTTAAGAACAGTCATTGCTTTTCGTTGCTCTTGCCTTAAAAGGAAGAGTCGTGACGATAAAGCATAATAACGTTAATAAATTCACAAATTATCGACCTCAAATAAAGTAGTCAATATTGAAGGAAATTTCCTTGTCACGTTTTAAGTTGACTTTTTCAATACGTTATCGGTTTATTTTGGATTCTTAAATAAACTGTTTTTAACATGGATGATGAAGTTGGGTTCGTGTTATCACAAGCATATGACACCAAAGTTGATAATAATAATATTGATTATTTCCAATATGTTCGTAAATTTTAGCTTTTTCTTTATAATATTGTTCATACTAATATTACAAATGCGAAAGCCTGTTTGCTTTGACGGCTATTCTGCAGGAGCTATATTGATGAAATTTGTTACAAATGAAGCTTATATACGATATTTCCGGTTTTTCTTTCAATGACAGGAAGAAACAGCTAATAATTAAGATATTTTGAAAAATATGACGCATTGTGCGCATTGTATCAAATTGAAATTTTGAACATAAAAGTAGTTATTGTGAGTCAACCATAAGAGATAGAGACATGTTATCGCGGACTTTTTTTGCAGTATTTTATAGATTTATAATATCCTACTACATTACTTTACTATATCTCCGCTGGTTTACGCATGCAATTAAAACTCCCAGCGAGAGATTTTTGTACAACCGCGGGACTTCAGACAATAAACAAAAACGGTAATAGAAGTAATAATAATTACTTCTATTATTATTATTTTGCTATATGTAATCTTGCTTTTTTAAATTTTCTTTTTTATTTATATTACTTTGATATTATGGAAGCCCGCATAGTAACGCCTACTTCCATATATAATTAAAAAACGGTAATGTTCTATTTACCTATATTCCAGAAGATTCCACTACCGTTTCACAAAAAACGTACGAAAATTCGTTTAACAGATTTTGAGAAAATCGATCACAGACAAACAGCTTTTGGGGACTTTGTTTTATAATAAGTATATATGTGATGTGAATTAGATATTGGTATAAAATGTTCACTTTGAAAAATTGTAAACGAATATTATCTTGGGCAAATACCTTATCACCTTGAAAAGGATGATTGTAATGTTCAGTGGTTGTCACCAGACGCGGTTAGGTTAGTTAGGTAATCCGACACGAAACGTAACGCGTTACATAACCTCAGTATATTATGAACAGCGGAGTGCGCTTGACATTTTGTGATTGATCATGAGGTCTACAGAAAACAGAAAACTCATTTAAACTTTTTTATTAAAACAAAAATGTACAAGTTATATCTATCTCACGCTAGGACTAAACAAATCTTGCCCACGTAAAATGGTCCCACGATTAATGGCAGAGTTTCCACGTTGAATCGCTAAACTGATTCTTTGAAAAAGGAGCCAGCCCTCTAGTCACCTGAAAAGGCAATTAACTAAAATTATTAGTAAGGTGTTAAAAGGGATAAAAAAAAATTGCACTTTAACTCCATGGCCTTATGGTCTTAATTGCAAACAGCACAAATATAAAACTTAAACTAAAATTTATAATTGTAAAGTACATCCATGATTTAGATACTTTATTGAGGTTAAAATCTAACCATAAGGCTAATTTAATCTATATGTAAAAGTTATGGTAGAATTATTTTGCGTTTGTTTAAAAATCTATGTAATAAGTGAAGGAAGAAAACCGTTCTCATACCTTATACATGCTAGATTAGTTAGCGCACGTATCAGAAGATACTACCCCTAACTAACTCCTACACAAGCATTACACACATTCACTTCGACTTTTGTTTTTTAATATGTTTAGATTATGTAAATGTGTATTCGTCGTTGATGTTCTAAATAAAATAGAAGCCGTGTGGTATCCGGCTGAGTAGAATTGACCATCCTCATTTCTTACCGAGGGGTCATAAAATACGACTAAGGTAAGTTGACGTCAGGCAAGCGACGGTCGTAAAATACGAAACCAAAAAATGTGTTGACCCCATTTCGATTTTATTAATTGATTTTTTTGTACATTAAATACTCGATTATTTAACAATCGATTATTTAATTCATCCTCTTTCTCTTTTTTTTTTTTTTTTTTATTCCTTTTTAAGATTAGTTATGCATTGTTGGATGAAACCAATGTAGCCAAAGTACACATTTTAATCGAATTTCACAAATAGCTCATGTATTATTGGTATAATATATACACTTTATTCAACATTTATTTTAATTAATTATTAATATTATAATAGACAACTTTTGAAATAGTGAGAAAAAATAGGTTTTAAGAAAATCGATTACTTCATAACAAAATAATCGATTATTTAAAAACCGATTGTTTTTAAAGGGATAAAAATCGATTATTTATTAATTGATTTTTTACTCCAAAGTCACATCCCTACTCCACATCACATCCCTTTTCCCTACACCACTGAATAACTAGCAACTGAACCATAAGATATAAATATTTCGAAGTTTAAGAACTACATTACTTACTATACCAACCTGGAAGTTGTTGTGGTAAGCCCATCATTATAGTAATTAAAAAGACAACCATTAGCGCGATAGAATCGACTGGTGCTGCCATCTAAGGCCTGATTATAACAACTCCAACAATACCTATAGATTTTCTCGTTCCACGTATCCAAAATTCACAGCCCCAGCTTAAAACGTGCAGCGAAGCGTGAAGCTATAAATTAGAGGATGTCACGTGGTAATATATAGCTATGGGCCGACGGCTTATTGCGCGCCGTGGGGGTGGGGATTTATTGCCTATATATTGATATTGTTGGGTAAACTGTGGCCACTTAACTATAGTAATAAAACTTTCATTGTCCCATGTCCTTTGAGAACATTTACAACCGTAAGAAATGTATATGTAACAAGCTTTACCGTACATTAGGGATGAAAAATAAACTTTTTTCAAAATAATCGATTATTATAAAAAAATAATCGATAAATTTTAAAAATATCGTTTTCAATAATCGATTATTTTTCCAACAAAAATATTTTGTTAAAAACTCAATTATTTTAAATGGCCTCTTTTCCTTTTTAACTCTTTTTCGTTTAATGCAATACATATCTAATCTTACATATTAGATGTGCACTGTTGGATGAAACCAATGTAGCCAAACTACACATTTTAATTGAATTTCACAAACAGCTCATCTGTTATTATTTCTTGGTAGTTGTCCAATTTGCGTAGCCTTTATTGTAATTAATTATTAATATTAAAAACGGCAATTATTAAAATAGTAAAAAAAAATATTTTTAAAAATTTAATTATTTTTTACCAAAATAATCGATTTTTTGAAAATCGATTTATTTTAGAGAGAAAATATCGATTATTTATTAATCGATTTTTCTACTCTATGTCTCATCCATACAGTACATAACATAAATGTTAAAATATCCCAAATATTTATTATATATTTATTTATAAACACCAAATTTTATTTACATACTCCAAATTTATTTTTTGTATTTATTTCAGTAAGACCATCATCCCTGCTAATCTTATCCCACTGTAAGTGGGGTCGGCACAACATGCTAAAAACATGTCATATGATTTGGTTTCGTATTTTACGATCGTCACCTGCCTGATGTCAACTTACCTTAGACCTATTGTATTACACCTAGGTAAGAAATGAGGGTGGTCTATACTATTCAACCGCATTTTAGAATATCTAAGAAGTTATTACAAAAAATATAACTAACATTAAATATTAGGAAAGGATAAAACTGAAACAAGAAACTCGTGACCGGGTCTAATATAACATACTAGCAATCGCCAGCGGCTCCACCCGCGTGGTAAGATTAAAACCGTAATATAGTATTTAGATAACTATAAAAATGGTTAAAGTGGGTTAACCTTAAAAGCTAGACATATGCTGTCGCGGACTTTTATTTAGAACTTTTAGAGAGGAACAATTTTGTAATACATGATTTTTGAATAACTTTCACCGTTTACTAAGCGCACGCAAGAAAAGCTTTTAATTTTTCCGTTTCCGTAATATTTTTTATTACTGCTCCTCTCCTATTCATCTTAGCGTGATATTATATAGCCTATAGCCTTCCTCGATAAATAGATTATCTCATACTTAAAGAATTTTTCAAATCGGTCCAGTAGTGCCTGAGATGAGCGTGTTCAAACAATCGAACAAACAAACTCTTCAGCTTTATATATGGGTTCAAACCCGGGCAGACACCAATGAGTTTTTCTGTTAAAACTTGTGTCTAATTGATAATTGCAATTTATCACACGCTTTTCGGTGAAGGAAAACATCGTGAAGAAACCTGCATATCTCTAGAGAATTCTGGAGATATGTGTAACCTACCAATCCGCATTGGAGCAGCGTGGTAGGTCTTAGCTCCAATCCTTCGCTCCAATAACGGAGAGAAGAGGCCTATGCCCAGCAGTGGGATAGTAACAGGCCGCTACTTATATATTAGTATAGATTACCTTCTTAGAATTCCTAGGACGCGAAATAAAATAGGTCACAGATAGCGATGGCCTTCGCAAAAATATTAGCAAACGACCATAAAAAGGGCATAAAAAGCCCCTGCACAGTTTTTGTTATTTAAATGAACAGATACCATAATTTTTGCGATAAATTTAAAGATAATAATTGTCCCACGCGGAACCGCAATGTTAATCACCATTATAGAAAAAAGTAGGTTAGTATAACAACTGTTAATCAGGTTAATATCATTTATATTATTCTAAAATATCCCTTAGTTTCAACGTATATGTTAATTTAATACGTATAATTTGTAAATTATAGTTATAACCTCAGAGGAATGACTTGCAATAGAAATATACGTACGAACTAAAACTAATAACTTTTTTACCGGGTAAATACTTTTTGGTAGACCAAATTTGATAAATAACAAAAGACCGAATATATAAATGATTATAAGGCCAATTTATTATCAAATCAAAAAATTGCAATATGCAATTTAAAAAAAAGATGTTTATAAAAACCTAAAAGGTCTTAAAATTAAGTATGCATCTCTCATCGAGAGTTTATATATTTGTGCCGTTTGTAGTTGAGACCCTAGGGCTATGTCAAAGTGAAAAAAATTATTATCCGCTTTGACTCCTCGGTTAATTGACTGATGAATTGAGCAGTGGGTAGTGACCCTGCCTTCAGCTCCGCGGGTCGCGGGTTCGATTCCCGCCGAGGGCCAACATTTTCTATAAATAAATTTGTTGGTCTTTGAGCCTGGGTATATAATTGTATTTAACAATTTTATATGTATATATTCACCAGTTGTCTGTCACCCATAACACAAGTATTAAGTTACTTACTTTGGGGACCGACGACCGTGTGTTTACGTGTCCCATATATTTATTTATTTAATTGCCTCTTCAGGTGACAAGAGGGCTGGCTCCTTTTTCGCACAAAGAATCAGCTTAGCGATTCAACGCAGAAACGCTGCCATTATTCTTGGGACCACGTGGCCATGATTTGTAAAGACCTAGAGTGTTATTTAAGATAGATATAACTTGTACATTTTTTATTAGAACACACTATTTCTACATGTGGTAATAATTCCAAGTTATACCGGATGTAAATACGTAACTCAGAACTGTTAATTAAATATATAAACGCCTGACCTGTTTTCTGTTTTCGACAAAACACATTGTTTTTCCCGGACCTCTACATCTATCTCTTTCGCACGCATAATTTATTATAATTTATTATATTCGCCATGCCGTGTTAATATTTAATTTGCATGATATATAATACTAATAAAATGCTAACTACAAGATTAATTAACCGTTTCAACAACTAGGTTTTTGTATAACAAATCAGCTTCACGTTGACAGGTGGATATACAGACAGTAATTTTGAGTAATTTATAAAATTAGAGAAGATCCATAATACAAAAGTATGATAAAATTATTTTGCTATAATCCGCTATGAAGTAAAAAAGAAAATATATATAATGCTAAATGTAGAGTGGTCTATCCGTTTTCATACCTGATACATGCAGGATTCGTAAAAACACATGCACAAACCTCCACCACCGCCACCACAATACATAAGCACTACATACGTTCACCATCACATACTCAACAATCGTTTCGCCCCGCAACCGAAGCATCAGGAGATAGACTCCACGACGAAAGCGCAAAGCGAAGCAATACCCAAACAAGCTTACAAAAATTCGTTCAATAGAGTTTGTGAAAATCGATCACATAAAGACAGACAGCTTTTGGGGACTTTGTTTTATAATAAGTAGTAAGTACCTGGGTGACCCAGCCTTGCTCGGTAATTTTTAAAATGATGTAAAAAATAAAAATGAAAAAATAATAGGGCAGGTGGGGCTCGATCCTAGGATTCTCACCTCTCTAGACCGCTCGTTCCCCAAATGAACTACCATGACTTTACGTTTGACAGCGAAAAATTGTGATTGTATTCAACGTAAATTAAAAAAAAATTTAGAACCCGAAAACAGGGATAAAACGACATTTTTAAAAAATAAAACTTATCTAGATCGATCTTTCTCCCCCAAAACCCCCTACAACTGAATTTCAGGAAAATCGTTGGAGCCGTTTCCGAGATTCCGAAAATATATATATATTTTTTATATATAAATATATGACTGGCCCGTTGGTGCAGTGGGTAGTGATCCTGCCTTCAGCTCCGCGGGTCGCGGGTTCGATTCTCGCCGAGGGCCAACATTTTCTATAAAAAGAATTTGTTGGCCTTTGAGCCTGGGTGTATATTTGTATTTAAGTATGTATTTAAAAATATATAAGTATATATTCACCAGTTTTCTGACTACCATAACACAAGTATTAAGTTACTTACTTTGGGGACGGACGACCGTGTGTGTAAGTGTCCTATATATTTATTTATTTATTTATATATGCATAAAAGATTAGCTCATTTAAGTATTAAAAATAGATATCGATATCGGGCTTAAATGATAAAAATATTCCAGTAAAACAACTACATAACTCGTCTCTATAAGTGTGTAAGTTGACATTAACTAAAATTCAGTTATTGCACAATTTATTTGCAATTTTAATTATTTATTACCATAATTAATGTGATTAAACTTTAAAGCTGACATAAACAAGAAAATTGCAGTTGTGCATTCGACACTTTTCCATCAAAATCAAAACAAACAGTGTCACTATGCAAACAACACGCCCCCTAATATCTGAGTTAGCATCGTACTCTCGATTTGAACAATTACATAATTATCGCACTAAACCCAGTCCAATCTCCCCCACGATCACCCGTTGGTCACCATTTTAACTATTTCCGTTTAACTGGCCATGGTGTACTTTATTGTGAAACCAATTTCATATTTAAATGGGTATATGTGACTCTATCAGTTGAACCGCCGTGTGGTATCCGGCTGAATAGAATAGTACCACCCTCATTTCTTACCGAGGTGTCGTAAAAGGCGACTAAGGTAAGTTGACCCACCGTGTAGTATCCGGTTTAGTAGAATAGACCACCCTCATTTCTTACCGAGGTGTCGTATAAGGCGACTAAGGTAAGTCGACTCGCCGTGTGGTATCCGGTTTAGTAGAATAGACCACCCTCATTCTTACCGAGGTGTCGTAAAATACGACTGAGGTAAGTTGATGTCAGGCAGGCCGCCGGTCGTAAAGCGCAGCCAAATCATTTGACAGCATGTTTATAACATGTTGTGCCGACCCCACTTGGAGTAGGATAAGGGCAGGAAGATGATGATGATGTGACTCTGTCAGTTGAAATGCTCGTGGCATTTTGATTGTATATAATAATTGATTAAAACCTCTATAATTAAAAAATAATTGAGCTTCCTCAGATTTTAACTTAACAAGATTATGTAATTACACGATTTTTACAGCGAACTCAATACGCTGGCTAGTTTCAAATTCAAATTCAAAATATTCTTTATTCGAATAAACTTGTTAACAAGTGCTTTTGAATCGTCAACTCTACTGCTGTTTCGGAAAGCTGTTCCTACCGAGAAGAGCCAGCAAGAAACTCGGCGGTTGCTCTTTTAAAAATATAATTCTTACTGTCTTGTACAGGGTCTAAGCGAGCTATATCCACACATTCTTATCTTCTAAGTAGTCCTCAACAGTGGACGTGATACCTTATATTACATGTAATTTGGCTCCATTACAGTCAACTCATGTAACCCATAATTAATTCTCTCTAACACCGCACGGGGGTAATGACTTAGAAAAGCGACTCCATTACGCATTTCCGCAAATCATTCAACAATCATTTGTCTCCTTCAACAATGACATGGGGTTAAAGGCGTTTATGGTTTTTTTTATGAAAATAATATAATTCCTTTATACGCTTTGATACCCTTTCACTGTTTATTATAAATCAAAGTTCTCTTATTTTGCTATAATCCGCGATGAAGTAAAATAGAAAATATATATAATGCTCAATGTAGAGTGGACAATCCGTTTTCATATCTGGATTACCAGGATTTGAAAAAACACATGCACAAACCTCCAAAACCGCTACCACAACACACAAGCACTACACACGTTCACTATCACAAACTCAACAATCGTTTCGACCCGCAACCGAAGCATCATGCTTTGCGATTTTGTCGTGGAGTCTATCTCCTGATGTTGACCACAATACACAAGCACTCCATACGTTCACTAGAACACATGTAGTGCTTGTGTATTGTGGTGGCGGTTTTGTAGGTTTGTGCATGTGTTTTTACGAATCCTGCATGTATCAAGTATGAAAACGGGTTGTCCACTCTACATTTAGTATTATATATATTTTCTTTTTTATATCAAAATAATTTTATTATTACTTTTGTATTATGGATCTCCGCAAAGTAACGCCTAATTCTATAAATTATACAAAGTTCTCTATCACTGTTTTTCTGTTCGGGATAAACTAAATTAACTAAATCCTGGATTCATATTGGTAATAACTAAAATCGCTAGTAAAAGCTGGTATTTCTCATTTCTGTTAAAATATTAGACACAAAAGCGTATATAGTCGTTTTTATGTAAAAATACAATAACAACTTAAAGTCAATCATCATTCTCCCGACCTTATCCCACTCTGAGTGGAGTCGGCGCAACATGTTATAAACATGTCACATGATTTCGCTACGTATTTGACCACCGACCTGCCTGACTTCAACTTATCATAGTCGTATTTTTGTACACCTCTGTAAGAAACAGGGTGGTCTATTCTACTAAACCAGATAACAGGTAGGTCGACTTACCTTAGTCGCCTTTTACGACACCTTGGTAAGAAATGTGGGTGGTGTATTCTACTTAGGATACTATCTTCTTCTTTTTCTTCGAGTGCCTCTCCGACTAGCGAAAGTTGGCAGTCAGCTTCATAAATTTGTCCCTATCCCTCGCTAGCCGGAACAGTTCAGCGGCGCTCGCGATCCCCGTCCATTCCCTTACGTTGCGAAGCCAGGATTTCTTTCTGCGTCCCACACCTCTTTTTCCGGAAACTATACGGCGGGAATATAGTTGAAGGAGAAACTAACATGCTTTTTGTATCTAGGTAGTAAAGTCCACGTAGACAAAGTCGGGGGCAAAGAAGTATATAATATATGCCTGTTATTGCGTTTACGAACTATTATCACAAGCAATCTAATATGCTATACAATATTGCAAGTGCAATGACCTGCGGTCACTGACCTACCGCAAGGATCAGCTGACCTAGATTCGAGCCAATCTCCACGCGGCAACACAAAAAGCGCTTTATTCCGCTGCGTTAAAGTTAATTATCGGATCGAATCAATCATTTACACTTTTAAATTCTGAATTACTTATATCGCTTAATATACAGCCTTGAACTATAGAATAAATCAGATCGCAGAAATACTATTATATCGATTCTTCGAAGTTTTTTTATAAATGAAACGATTATTTTAACGAATTACATAAATTAGCGAATAAGTGGTATTTTTGTCAATTATTTTTATTAGCAAAATGGTTCAAAAAAATTTACGCATTAATTTTCATAGTATTTTTAATTTATAATTCCTTAACATACATATTCATATTTAACGTCAAAAGTAATTCTCTTATATTTTAAGCTATAACACTACCTGTGACATTACCTATGCCAAAATAATAAGCTAGAAGCTTTAAGCTGTGATCATAATAATCCCATTTCTTATATATAAAAATAAATTTTTATCGGTATCTCTTTAATAGACTTCAAAACGGTTGATTTTAATGTATAATATTACTTAGATGTATTAAAATCAGCTTTTATACTGTAACGTAAATAGAATACGTGATAGACTTACGTGATTTTTAATATTATTCTAATGGTAATAGCATCAGAAAAATCACAGTATATAATTTAACGAAATCAGTTTGGTATTTTACATTACTGTTACACGTTTTACAGTACCGTTTATCTTCCATAGCCACGATGAGCCAAATTTTATAACTTACGTACCCCTAAGGGTGTCTCCTGTGATAACACCAGCTTAATATAGATTGGTGGTATGACTGTAACTGGATATTTTATTAGTGGGGTAATTTAAATTACTTATAATTTATTTTATTACTCACCCTAAACAAATTTCAAATTTAAATTAAAAATTTTCTTTATTCAAGTAAACTTGTAAACAAGTTCTTTTGAATCATCAACTCTATCGAGAAGAGCCAGCAACATACTTCGAGTTTTCTCTCCTCAAAAGATAATTCTTGTTATTATATATATTTAGACATTACTGTGTTGTAAAGGGTCGAAGAGTAGCTATATCCACGCATTTTTTATCATCTAAGTAATCTTCAACAGTAACAGAAGGGTTTTCTGTATCAGCCTCTTTTTAACAGTGTTTTAAACTGCTGTAATGGCAAAGCTAAATTTGATTGTAGAATGTTCTTATAGAATCGTATACGCAAACCCAAAAACGACTTACATACCTTTGCAAAGCGCCAAGCCAAGCAGGAGCCGCAAGCTTAACACGTGACAACACGTGACATTCGGCCGTGGCTTCTCGCTATACTCCCGACGCCATGATGACTAATCGTCATACTTTTAGGCCTCCACTACACGTCGCCCCAGGCCGTGGTCCGGCCTCACAGAACCCTTAGGACGACGTTCCCCAACGCTAGTGCTCCACTACTCTACTCTCCGCATTTCGCAACTTCGACGATGCTTCTGCGCTCGGCCGTCCTGCCCGGTGACGCTGTAAAGGCCGTTAGGGCTAACAGCATATAGTCAATTCCAAAAAAAAAAGTGACAAAACCGCCTTGGTCAACATTTTCGTGAATGGCGTCTGTTTTTTTCTTAACTCCGTGTACGTAGGTCGCTATCAGTCCAAAATGGCTGCCGTAAATTGATTTCGCAGCTAATGTTTATAACTTCACGGCGTTTGGTATAATACAAGTGATAATTTTTATAGTAGTGTTCATACAAAATTAAATAAATGCGAAATAATGTGTTTGTCTGTTGAAATTGTCTGTTTTACGTTTTTACAGTTAAACCTTCCGACCGATATTGATATAATTTTTTGCCGATTTTGCACAATTAAAGCTTATATATACTACTACAATATTGTTCAGGATTATTTAGATGATTATTTAGGTTGACTACTACTGGTTGACCCTGTATAAGATAGTAATGAATAATGTAACTAGTTATAAGACTTATTTTTTGAAGAGTAACCGCCGAGTTGCTTGTTGGTTCTTCTCGGTATGAACAATATTCCAGTAGTAGCTTCATTTTGAAACATTTTCAGTTTATTTTTTTAAACCGCAGTTCTGTACGTAGCTGAAAGGATTTACAAATCCAAGTATTTTTATCACTTAAATTTCTTACTTTATTCTTTCTGTATGCAAGTCTCATATAACAAATAAATAAATATATAGGACACTTACACACACGGTCGTCTGTCCCTAAAGTAACAATACTTGTATTATGGGTGTCAGATAACTGGTGAAAATATACTTATATAATTTTAAATACATACTTAAATACAAATATACAGCCAGGCTCGAAAAACCAACAAATTTTTGTTAGAAAATGTTGGCCCTCGGTGGCAATCGGACCCACGACCAGTGGAGCTTAAAGCAGGGTCACTGCCAACTACGCCAACGAACAAGTCAAAAATATGGAGTGGTGAAGAACATATAAATGAAACCATCGTATACACCATCAGAACATCCAAAAAAGACAACCATATGCACTTTCGATAATGTTATATAACGGCCGTCGACCCGCGTAAGTCAATTATCACCTAATGCAGTGAGTAATTAAACATAATACCTACTTGATGTTGTGCAACGTCGAGGCAAAGCTTGGCCCGAAGGGGTCACGACACTTGCTGACCCCAAACTGGGTGAGGGACGCTGCTCGCTGCTCGCTGCTCGACACTGAGTTATATACTGAATTGTTTTTTTAACTAAACTAATGATATTATTTTGCTATAATCCGCGATGAACATCTAAGTTATACTATAGTTAAAACAACATGTTTTATGTTAAATTTTATTCATAATACCTTCAATTATGCGCTATGTTTTAAATGTTACTGAAATACCAAATTTCAGTAACATTTAAACTGATAGAATCTGACTGAATAGAATAGACCACTTCCTTTCCTTTCTTACCAAGGGTAGTTTTAGTTTTAGTTCTTAGTAAAAGGGGACTTAGGCAAGTCGACCCGACGTACCGTATCTGGCTAAGTACAATAAACCCACACTATTTCTTACCGAGGTGTTGTAAAAGGCGATTAAAATATGTCGACCCGCCGTGCGGTATCCGGCTGAGTAGCATAGACCAACCCTATTTCTTACAGAGGTGTCGTAAAAGGCGACTAAGGTAAGTTGACGTCAGACTGACGGCTGGTCGTAAAAACGTAGCCAAATTATGTGACAACATGTTTATAGTCAGGCCAGAAGAATGATTTATTGAATAAGTGTAAAGGAAAAATATCGTTAGTATAATATGATGAAGCCATTTGTTCTAGAGTGAAAAAAGAAAGCACTTGACAAAAATTTTGGACTTTCATTTCTCTATATTTTACCTTAAATACTTTTTGTGTCGGGAAAACCCATTATGGGTCGTCACTGCCCGACGGGGTCGAGCGGCAGGTGTGTCGGACTCTCAGTGACTAAAAACCTGACAGTGCTCCACCACGCTGCTGGTGGCGGGGACAGGGTACCGTGGGACACATTGACCCCATCCCCGCCAGCAACAACTCTGAAGCTCAAAGTGCGCCACCTCTGGGTCAGGGCCTCTCTAAAAGTGACCCCTCCCTCCAAGGACTCCACTTCCCGGCTCCGACCCAAAATCTCCTTCCGCGACATAACATCCTCTCAGATTCTAAATTCTAAATTTTCTTTATTTAAATAAACTTGTAAACAAGTGCTTTTGAATCGTCGATTCTACTGCTGGTTCGGAAAGCTGTTCCTACCGAGAAGATCCAGCCAGAAACTCGGCGGTTGCCCTTTTGAACATACTTATAACTAGTTATTAAGTCATTACTACCTTGTACAGGTCGGACAGTAGCTATATGCACGGATTCATATCATCTAAATAATCCTCAACAGTATAGTAGGCTTTTTGTATCAGCCTCTCTTTAATAGTGTGATTTACCTTAAACACTGCCCTTAACTTACTTTATAACCCGAGTTCATTTGATTCATTCTCAACAATGTTGAACCGTAACTCTGCACATGTAATCAATACTCGTCTACAATTAACAATAAATACTGTCATCGGAGACAAAGATAACCGCGCTGGGTAATAAACACGTTTGATCGCTAACGAGCAGGTACAGTCGGCACAATATATACATTTTAAATTATTTTTCACTTACCCTTCCTAACTTTACATCCGCCGCATACATTTCCGGGAGTCCCGGCAAGTGAAAACTTGAATATTAACGTTGTGCATTTTTTGATATTTTGAAACGGTTAGGGAACAATTTTGTACTTGCTTGCTTTAATAATCAGTAAAAAATTACTATAGTGTTAACGCACACTATATACAAGAACACGATATAATAGGAATACCACAATTCCCGTTCTGAGATGCACTTCTCTTGAATGACGAACAAAGTCTGACTGTCACTTAAACGCTTATCAATAGAAAGACCAAACCGGAAACAACAACGGCAAGGTATTGCCACCGTTTTAATAAAAAAGGGCGCGATACTCTTGTTTCATGACTTTGTTGCTATAAAATACAAAGCGGAAGTCAGTGGCGACAACAATATTTTATGTGTGTCCTATCGCTAACGTTTAACGCATCATCCTTTAGCCCTTAGAATGGGATCGGCACATCATGTTATAAACATGTTATCACATGATTTGGCTATATATTTTACGATCGGCCGTCTGTCCGACGTCAACTTACCTAAGTCGCATTTTACGACTAAGCTAACCTTAATTATTGAGGGTAAGAAAGAGGATGGTCTATTCTACTTAGCCGAATACCATACGGCGAGTCGACTTATCTTAGACGCCTTTTACGACCCCTCGGTAAGAAATTCGAGTGGTCTATTCTATTCAACAGGATACCACACGGCGGTGCGGTCTTGCTCCCAATGGCAATAAAGTTCTTTTAAATCGTAAAATGTTTGTTAATTAAGAGGTATCTGTTCTGAAAGGCGCTCTTACCTAACCAGCCAGTAAAAAGGCGAGAAATCTTTCAATTTCAAATTCGTATATCAGGAAATTTATTCAAAATCATGTTGTTTTCAAATCATCAATGTTCAAAATCATCGTCACAAATGTTTCAAAATCATCTTTCTTTGAAGTTAGTAATTTTTACATTATTTTTATATCGAAATGAACATACTACTAAAGAGATTGAAAAAAAAATTGCTGCCAACTGTACCTTTATTGTGACAAATAAGCTGTGTGTACGTAATATAATAACACTACGTAATTATTAAGATATGTTTGCATTATGTACATACACATTTCTGTAGGCTATAAGTTTCATGTTTCATACGATATTATTAGAATAAACAATAGAATGATTATTGTGACATGAATAATTATGATATTTAACTTATTTATCTATAACAGTAAAATGTACATATTTAAATTTCTTGATGACTTTGTGCACGTATTAAGTTTACGGGATACTGCATTTTTTTCACTATTAACGAAATTTATACCAATATTTTAGTTTGTAAACGAGAAATCGACACTTTTTCTTAAATATCTTTAAAAGGTACATATTATGTGAAAAACTGAATGTAGATGGATTCTTAAAATACTGTAGTATATGAAATAATTTCAATTAATTGAACTTATAAATCCGTCAAATGATTTATTTAAATTGGAGTGTTAGTTCATGACAAACATGAACATTAGAGGAGACAATAGCCAACCTTGCAGTACTCTGAAATAAATATACCTACAGTAGATAAAACAGTGTATGCCTAGCTCTTAATAAATTCTTTTGGATTTTGAAACTGAGACCATATACGTGAGTTTATTTTTCATCATGCCATTGATTGTATTCACTATATTACCATAGCGTAGGCGTACCATATATGAACAACATTCCCAATAGGTAGTGTCACATTATCAACAGACAGACTTCAAATGACAAAAGAGCCAGTGAAAGTGTGTAGCATATTTTGAATTTGAATAAGATGTGAATTTTAAAGAGACGCGGTTGACGACAGATGCGAGTGCGCATCTGATCTAAGTTTCATAAAAAAATTGACTCAATTGTTTTCAAAAAGACTCAAAACTATGGTTTTAAAAATACAATCAGAATATAGCTTCTGCTTAAAAAAGTAAGAGAAGAGTAGATTGTGCTTCACGTAATATGTTTTTTGAGACACTCTTTCACTCATGTCTGAATACTGATGAATGAATGGCAAATCCTAAATTTTATTTATATAAATTGAAATTGTATTTAGTTCATATCCCTTTTTCTAGCAGGAAACATCTACCCAACTGTTTAATGTCAACAAGAATCTACAAACCAAACATGGGATTAATTATAAGTTTAATAGATACAAACGCAAATATCCGTAGGCAAAAACTAGTTTACATAGTTACAACTTTGTTGAACCTTATATAATTTAGTATACAAGTCGGACGCCTAAGCCGGGTCTGTGACCTAACCCAATGCTATCTTTTACCCACACAGACGTATTAATAGGTGTGCGTGCAAACTCAGCGTTCTCAATAATTTTGCAATTAGATAAGATGCTAATTTGTTTTAATGTAAATAATAAGTGACGTCTATGACATGATCGATGTCAGCGAGTTTGTTTATTATTAATAATCTGCTGATAATACTATAAATGTTTATGTATACAACAGTTTTTCGGGAACTTGGTATGATTTGCAGATCAACATCCATTGGTTGATCTCTCCTTTAGATTTTACGTTTTCTTCATATCCTAATGTACGTTGTTTTGAAATTAGTCATAGCAAATTCACTGGAGTTGCCATATCAACAAAAAACAATATTACTCACTAAAAGCTAAAACGTGGATTAAATTTGTACTAATAATAGTGAAAAAAATTTACTAAAAAATGTATTAAAATCTCAAAACGCCTCTTCTGTCGTTGCAGAGGAATATGGAACACATCTCTTAATGCCTTGTCTATAATTGAATACAGGATTCTTCGAGAAATTGCCAAGAGAAAAAGTCCTGAGACTATGAGGAATTTGGGAAGCTTTGATTTCCAATCCATAAAGATTAAGGATCTTTTTAAATAAATAATAAACTACTTCATCGATTTGCCTTCCCAATTTTACTTAAATTTTTTCATAGTCTTCATCTAATTTTTGGAAAATTTTGTGGATATTTTATATCGGTTTGTATAATAACGATAATATTTATTTATTTATTTAAGTAATATATCTTTTGTAAATAATGGAAGTTGCCATATTTAAGTCCATTACGTTCTGAACCTAGATTACCTAGATGACCTAGATAGAACTCACAAGATTATTAGATGCTCAGCCTCTATATCATGCTTACGGTATTCATTTTCTACTGACTCCACGAGATTCATCAGTCATATATAAAGTATTTGTATTATTATATGTTGGTTGGGTAGGTCGATGCCTTTCCACATAAAATGTTCTATTTTTTTTTCTTAAATAAACCTTATTAATAGAGGCAATGTTAAATGAGAAAATCTTCCGAATTGAAAGCCTAGAGAATATCTATGTATTTTGCGAGTGATACACTTTTTCACTTTACTCAGATGTTCGCGGAGGACGTGCAAAAGCAAACAGCACTCAATGGAAATTGATTAAAAGCAGGCATGTGCCATATTCGGGACAAACAATGGCATTAGCGGTGAAAAATGTGCGGCATCCAAAGAACAGGCAAAATAAATATTCTGTACGTGTGAATACTGAAATGAATGTCAACACTGAGTCATATAGTAAAAACGACTTACAGTTTACATTATAACATATGTGCTATAATGTAATCGCGAGGCTGAAGTGGCAATGGACTTAAAATAAATAAGGAGCTGGCAGATTCAAAAGTTCCTATAGATTGGGAGTTAACTTGGAACTATATTAAGAATGTAATTTATTCAAATTCAAATTTAAAACTTGTAAACAAGTGCTTTTGAATCGTCAACTCTACTGCTGGGTCGGAAAGCTGTTCCTACCGAGAAGAGCCAGCAAGAAACTCGGCAGTTGCTCTTTTCAATATACTTATAACTAGTTATTACTACCTTATACAGGTCGGACAGTAGCTATATCCACGCATTCTTATCATCTAAATAATCGTCAACAGTATAGTAAGCGTTTTATATCAGCCCCCCTTTAACAGTTTTTTTTCAACTATAATGGCGATTAAATAAATAAAATGTTAGTAATGTGGGGCCAGGAGCCACTCGAAGCAAGAAGAGTAGGCATAGCGTTGTAGAAATCTCCCAAAGAGACAAAAGTAAGTTTGAGTACAAAGATTATAGGGGACAAAGCGAGGTGTGGTGAATAGACTGAAATACAAAACAATTGGACGTCAGAAGAACCAAAAATAACAATGATTGAATGAGATCTATTTAATTTAACAAACCAAATTTCATCAACCTTTTTTAGTTATCGCGATCAGTATATTTACAATTCCATTAGTAAGTTAACCTGCCGGATATCAAAAGGTCATTGAAGAAATTGATAATGTTCAATTTAATTATATTTCTTTCTCGTTTCTTTAGTTTTTGTATGGTTGTTGCCAATTGTCACCACTTAGTTTTTATTATCGTTATTGCCTTCCGAGAGTAGAATATAGTAGTGGTCTTTGAAAAATAAGCTTAACTTCTGAATATATTTACGTCAGCGATTTCTAGTCTATTTACGTCAGCGATCGTGATTAGTCTATTTATGTCAGTAATGCGGGTTTGATATATTTCAGCTTTGAAATATAACTTTCTAGACGAGGCACATTTCTCCAGCTCTTTTTATTTCATATAAATGAGTTGGCTCTTCCATTTATGAATAAGCAATAATTATTCCATAGCTTCTAGAGCGGAGAATTTGCAAGACCGCAACAAAGGCATACATCAAACATCTGTGTACACGTTTGTGTCATACCCGTATATAATGAACTCGACGTGTCCTTTACCTATAAACAACAGCTTTTTGGTTCACCTGTGTTTATTTTGCCGATGATAGCCACGTCACGTGATAGGGTGGAAGTATTGGCATCTTTGTCAATCGAAATGTTAAATCACTTAAGTTTGACTGTCTTATTTGCAAGATATGTATTATTTGAAGACTCTATCCTAAGTGGTATCCGGCTGACTAGAAAAGACAACCCTTATTTCTAACCACGGTGACGTATAAGGTGACTAAGGTAAGTTAACCTGCCGTGTGGTTTCTGGCTGAATAGAAAAGACAACCCTCATTTCTTACCAAGGTGTCGTAAAAGGTGACTAAGGTAAATTTACACGCCATTTGGTATCTGGCTGTGTAGATTAGACCACCCTCATTTCTTACCAACGTTTCATAAAAGACGACTAGGTAAATTGACCCGGCGTGTGGTATCAGGCTGAGTAGAATAGACCACCCTCATGTCTAACCGAGGATATAATCTATAGACCAACCTGATCTTTGACCGAGGTGTCGTAAAAGGCGACTAAGGTAAGTTAATGTCAGGAAAGCGGCCGGTCGTAACAAAAGTCAAAACATGTTGTGCCCACCCACTTATAGTGGGATAAGGTCAGAAAAATGATGATACACTCCTAGCATAGCTGCTTCCATCGCTTTGTATCTCAGTCTGACATCAGAAAATACTAATTTTAAACCGGAAAGACACGTATATAAGTCTGTAAAACGTACAGCGTGGTTGCATCACTTGTTTTGTATAACCTGGGGTCACCTTTCAACCTCACATCTTACGTATTGTTTTATAAATAGTCCGATCTTAAAACAAGTTTGTTTGTTATTGTAATATTTTCGTATGAACGGTTCAAATTCCAAACTGAGTCGATGCACATTTTACGATGATTTTATTTAGGTATATCAAATCTTAACTTGATTCAGTTTGTTGACCTTATAAGCACCGGATATGACAGAAATTACCGGAAAACCTACTGTGAAAATTGGAGAGATCGTTATTGAATGGCTTTCACAGATCCTGGGTAGTGCAGTATTCGACAACTTGTTAAAAAAATAATCATTATCATCCTCCTGCCCTTATCCCACTCTAAGTGGGGTCAGCACGACATATTATAAACATGTCATGATTAGGCTACGTGTTTTACGACCGGCAGCTTGCCTGACGTCAAATTACTTAGTCGTATTTAAAAAAAACAAAACTAATGTGAATATTATTTTGCTATAATCTTTTATCGCAGGATTCGTAAAAACACATGGTCAATCAATAAACCTCCACAACCGCCACACAATACAAAAGCACTACATACGTGCATTATCACAAACTCAACAATCGTTTCGTCCCGCAACTGAAGCATTATCAGGAGATAGACTCCACGATAAAATCGCAAAGCCTTGCGATTTTGTTGTATCGTGCGATATTTTCTATTTTACTTCATCGTGGATTATAGCAAAATAATATTCTCATTAGTTTTGTATTATGGACCGCCGCAAAGTAACGCCTAATTTTATAAATTATTTAGTCGTATTTTACGACACCTCCGTAAGAAGAAGAGTGTTCTTAATCGAATTGCATTTTAAATTACCATTGTAAATTTAATATTGTAAAACAAAATTTCATAAATGTTGACTGTTTTCTACGCATCACTTATAAACCAAAATATCTGTCCGTGTGTATAACCTTTAAATCGGTGTCTTTGACCTTATTATATTCTTAGACATTCCTATCAATTTAGCGGATAGCTATTTAGTAGACGAAAACAACTAAATTGCCTGCCTACGTTAAAAATAAAATTGATTCGGACGCAAATGTTCCTCTGAAACATACTCGGACTTCCCAGTAAACAGAACATGATTTTTCGTTCGAGTCCATATACAAAATTTCCAGTTGTTCCATCAGAACCTTCCACCTTCCTCTCTCCTCTTTATCTCTTGAAACTGATATCATAGCATCACAGTAGCAAACACTATATCGACTCCTCTCATTTATGTCCTTTTGAAGTATAAACATTTCAGTTTTAGGGCGGTAGATATTAGAGAAAATGGTAAATTTTCTCGTCGAGAACCACTGCTAATTCTCACTGACCTCTCTCACCTGACTCCTGTCACCCACTTGATATACAATGTCTACTATGCTATTGAGGAATACATAAATTATAAGATTGCATGGATATAGCTACTCTTCGACCCCGTACAACATCCTCCCTCCTGGCGTTGTCTCAATGCTGAGGGTTGTGACCTTTATGTCACAGTTTACTTAGGACTATATTTTCGCTACTCGAAGAAAAATAGTCCTAAGTGAAGTGTTACTCTGTCCTCTGCGGTGTGAATGGCGTCACTGATACTGAAATCGAGTATAGAGCGAATTTGGTCGGTCCAACTCATGGGGCTCCGTCCTCTGAGCCTTTTTCCTTCCACCTAGCCCGTGAAAAGAAACTTTTCAAGGTTATCCACTCTTTCTCGTGCCAAAAGGACTCGAAAATCCTGCGGACACATATGGTGGAAAGTCCGGTCTTGATTTGGAGTACCTTAATTATCGATGCGTTGCTCCGCTGTTCTGGCCGAGGAAGTCCAAGGAAGGACGGAAAATCGAGAAATATATGTACAAAATAACAAACATAAATGAAACTACTTATAATAATTATATTTTGAACAGAGTAACTGTGTAATTCTGTGTTAAACTGTGTAAGTAATAAAATCTTGCTGGCTTATCTCGATAGTAGTCCGAACCAGCAGTATACTTCGGTGATTCAAAAGCCCTTGTTAAAAAGATGTATTGAATAAATATTATTTAGAATTTGAATTAACTAAAACTGTTATGCTGCATCAATTTGGGCAATATAATTCATGCATTTTCACATCCTTACCAAACTTATAAGTGTATTCAATAGAATTAATACACCCTCCCATTAATACATACATCCTACACACACTAATATTTGTACATCTTGAAAAGGTCTACAGAAAAGTCCGCGATGGTATATGTCTATCTCTTATGGATAACCCACTATAGCATTTTTTGTCATTTACTTTTTACGAAAAGTAATGCCATATTTTTGAAGCAATTTTTATACAATACAGCATTAATCCTTATCCAATTAAGTACCTTAAATAAATAGTTGATTTAATATAGATCAATATGGCCGTTTACAGCATGTAATTTAAGTGAACATTTTCGGAGATATTACAGATTTAAAATGCCGTGAGGACGCCGCGCTTGGCCCTATAACACTTCAACTTTAGCAGCTATGTCGCTCCTCCAAGAGTTTGTTTAAAGACATTCTGTAATTAATTGTAAAAATAAAATACATAGGGAAAATGTAAAAGTAAATAAGTAAAAATGTACTATATGAATTTAGATATTCCAAAGATAGCAGGAAATCTTCTTGGTATAGGGAAAGGAAATTGTTTTTCTCCAAATTTAACGCGTGCGGGCCACGGGCAGTAATGAATAAATCAAAACTACTCGATCGATTTTAATAATTTTTTTTACACTGACTGACATGGGATATATATTTTATACCCATGCGAAGCAGGGGCAGGCCGCTAGTATATTATAAAATCTATACTTTCCCAACTCATTAACAAAGAGACAGGTACACTTTACATACTATCCTTTAAAAATAAAATCTTACATGTTGTCACCATTTGTAGTTCACGTGTACCTAATCTGGTTCAATTAACATCTAAAGCCCTTCTATAATTGTCTGCCAGTCTATCAGTCGATCATTATCTGTGTTCATACGGAAACGTACGATAAGAGCCTGTATATAGATCTATTACAAGGACATCTTATTAAATTATCCTATCAAGTGACCACACGTTCGAGTTTTTAAGAAAAATATTAAGAAAGTGAAAATAAAGCGAAATTCATCGAACCTCTTTAAATGCAATAACATAGATGTGTATTTTTGTTGTCTCATGCGGCACAATATGTTACAAACATGTTATCACATGATTTGGCTACGTATTTAACTCCCTGATATCAACTTACCTTAGTATTTTACAACTTGTAAGAAGATGATTTTAATCCACCGGATACCACATGGTGGGTCGTCCTAACTTAGGCGCCTTTACGACGACTCGGTAAGAAATGAGGGTGGTACTATTCTATTCAGCCGAATACCACACGGCAGGTTATCTTACCTTAGTCGACTCGTATACTTGTATTTTTGTTGCCTATTTGTTGAATAGATGAACTTGTGGAACTAAAGATTAAGCCTGTTTATAAAAGCTTTATTTAATGTAGCTGATTACAATTTGCAGAAGATGCATAATGAACCATATGGAGACTATAATCCTTTATTGAACTGAAGAGGCTGACATGGACAAACTATTTTGGATACTTCAGTACTTTTGTTTGACGCCTTTCTTCGTATGTTTTTGTATGTCGTTAAGAAGCAGCTTAGCTGGTAGCCATTTCAACCAACAATATTTATATGACAAATGAACGAATATACTCAGATATATTTTCCTCACGAGAATAAAAAGAAATATATATATATTTTCCTCAAGATAATAAAGAGTTTATCAAAAAAGAGTTCTAGTTTTTAAAATAAACTAAGAAATATAAGGCAATTAAATAAAATAAAAAACTTATATAATATTTGAAATTTAATTGAGGAATCTTTGAAATAATAAATCATTGTCATCCTATTTCCTGATATAGTTAAAAACATCGTCGAAACTGTAGGATTATCAACCTTATATATTTGGGCTAAGATACTTATTCGTCTGGCGATATTATCTAAATTGTAGGTTATTTTTCAACAGATCAAATTGAATCTAATGAGATAAGTGCTAATTTATTATATAATTTAGCTCTATACGTTGCTACGAAATATACATATTTACGAGGTGGAATAAGCCTGGAAATAACTGTGGAACAGTGGTAAAATAAACATTACGTAAAAGAAGTTCACAGTTCATTTTCTGATTGGTTAAATTAAGCAATCTTATCTTTTATACATTTTATGACGCGTTGGTAAGAAATGAGGGTGGTCTATTCTATTCAGTCGGATACCACACGGCGGCATATAAAACACAGTACCTGTGACCAACAACAAGGGTGGGTGACAAGCTGTGGTACCCCAGCGGTAACACCGTGTGCCTCTTTCGAGGAGATCTATGGTTCAAATCCCGGGCAGGCACCAATGAGTTATCTAGTAAAACTTATGTGTCTAATTGATAATTGCAATTTATCACATGCTATTCGGTGAAGGAAAACATCGTGAGGAAACCTGCATATCTCTAGAGAATTCTGCAGATATGTGTAACCTACCAATCCGCATTGGAGCAGCGTGGTAGGTCTTAGCTCCAATCCTTCTCTCCAAAAAAAAACGGAGAGAAGACGCCTATGCCCAGCAGTGGGATAGTAACAGGCTGTTACTTACTTACTTTTTTTAGCCTTGCTCGGTCATTTTTTACTAAATAAAAAAAATAAACTTAAAAAAAAAGAAAAAATAAGGTGGGGCTCGATCCTAGGTATTTTCATTTCTTGCGACCACCCTTTCCCAGAATAAGCTACGCTGACTTGACCATTTACGGCAAAAATAGTGTTTTGTATTAAATTTAAATGTTATTATCTTTTAATGACGCCGTGTGGTATCCGGCTGAATAGAATAGTACCACCCTCATTTCTTACCGAGGTGTCGTAAAAGGCGACTAAGGTAAGTCGACCCGCCGTGTGGTGTCCGGCTGAGTAGAATAGACCAACCTCATTTCTTACCGAGGTGTCGTAAAAGGCGACTAAGGTAAGTTGACTCACCGTGTGGTATCCGGTTTAGTAGAATAGACCACCCTCTTTCTTACCGAGGTGTCGTAAAATACGACAGAGGTAAGTTGATGTCAGGCAGGTGGCCGGTCGTAAAAACGCAGCCAAATCATGTGACAGCATGTTTATAACATGTTGTGCCGACCCCACTTAGAGTGGGATAAGGGCAGGAAGATGATGTTATTATCTTTTAATGCCCCAAAAACAGGGTAAAACGATTCTTATTTAAATAAAAACTAGATGGATGGATTTTGTACCCCCAAAACCCCCTACATGCTGAATTTTAGGAAAATCGTTGGAGCCGTTTCCGAGAATATGTGTTTGTGTGTATATATTATATATATAAGAAAAGTGACCCTGCCTTCAACTCCGCGGGTCGCGGGTTCGATTCCCGCCGAGGGCCAACATATTCTACAAATGAATTTGTTGGTCTTCGAGCCTGGGTGTATATTTGTATTTAAGTATGTATTTAAAAATTATATAAGTATATATTCACCAGTTGTCTGTCCATAACACAAGTATTAAGTTACTTACTTTGGAGACGGACGACTGTGTGTGTAAGTGTCCCATATATTTATTTATTTGTAATGTAATGTAACGGCCTGTTACTATCCCACTGCTGGGCATAGGCCTCTTCTCTCCGTTTTTGGAGAGAAGGATTGGAGCTAAGACCTACCACGCTGCTCCAATGCGGATTGGTAGGTTACACATATCCCCAGAATTCTCTAGAGATATGCAGGTTTTCCTTCACCGAAAAGCGTGTGATAAATTGCAATTATCAATTAGACACATAAGTTTTACTAGAAAACTCATTGGTGCCTGCCCGGGGTTTGAACCCTAGACCTCCTCGAAAGAGGCGCACGGTGTTACCGCTGGGCTACCACAGCTCTTATTTATTTATTTATTTATATTATATATAAGAAAAGAAAAATTCAATTGTAATAAATTTAGTTTCAATATATCTTTATTCGGTTTGCATAGTAAGCAACGTGTCGTCAAACGAACTAAGGGGATCACATTACACGCTATTACAAGACAATGGGTGTTTATTTCGATAGGCCGCTAATCGCTGGCCTCATTACATGTCCGGCTACGTGTAGTGATAGCGACCGGCGGCGAGAATTACGTAACCTACAATTATTATTAATCGGAAATTCTGTCTGTTACGCTATCACCGTGTGAATCTCTAGAGACGATCATGGGTTCAAACCCGGGCAGACACCAATGAGTTTTTCTATTAAAACTTATGTGTCTAATTGATAATTGCAATTTATCACACGCTTTTCGGTGAAGGAAAACATCGTGAGGAAACCTGCATATCTCTAGAGAATTCCGGGGATATGTGTAACCTACCAATCCGCATTGGAGCAGCGTGGTAGGTCTTAGCTCCAACCCTTCTCTCCAAAAATGGAGAGAGGAGGCCTATGCCCAGCAGTGGGATAGTAACAGGCCGTTACTTACTTTACTTACTACTACGCTATCACGGCTAATCCATTGGACCAATATTGGTGAAATTCACCTGGGTAACAAACGGGATAATGAAAATAATTTTCGGAAATGGAAAAAACAGGATACTTAAAGATTAAGATGGCTTGAACGTACGCGTTACTTTATAATAGTATCCTTTTATTTCCCATTTCTTACCGAGATGTCGTAAAATACGACTAATGTAAGACGACCCGCCGTGTGTTATCCCGCTGAGTAGAATAGACCAACCACATTCTTATCTAGGTGTCGTAAAAGCCGACTAAGGTAAGTCGTCCCGCCGTATGGTATCTGGTTGTGTAGTATATGTATGCCACCCTCATTTCTTACCGAGATGTAGTAAAATGCGACTAAGGCGAGTCGACCCGCAGAGTAGAATAGACCAAACTCATTCTTACCTAGGTGTCGTAAAAGGCAACTAAGGTAAGTCGACCCGCCGTGTCGTGATCGGGCTGAGTAGAATAGACCACCCTCTTTCTTGCTGAGGTGTCGTAAAATACGACTAAGCTAAGTAGATCCGCCGTGTGGTATCCCGCTGAGTAGAATAGACCACTCTCATTCTTACCTAAGTGTCGTAAAAGGCAACTAAGGTAAGTCGACCCGCCGTGTCGTAATCGGGCTGAGTAGAATAGACCACCCTCTTTCTTGTTGAGGTGTAGTAAAATACGACTAAGCTAAGTCGACCCGCCGTGTGGTATCCCGCTGAGTAGAATAGACCACTCTCATTCTTACCTAGGTGTCGTAAAAGGCAACTAAGGTAAGTCGACCCGTCGTGTCGTAATCGAGCTGAGTAGAATAGACCACCCTCATTTCCTACCGAGGTGTCGTAAAAGCCGACTAAGGTTAGTCGGCCCGCCGTGTGGTTTCCGGTTGAGTAGAATATTGAGATAAGTTGACGTCAGGCAGGCGGCCGGTCGTAAAATAATTAACCAAATTCAAATTCAAATTCAAAATATTCTTTATTCAAATAAACTTGTACACAAGTGCTTTTGAATCGTCAACTCTACTGCTGGTTCGGAAAGCTGTTCCTACCGAGAAGAGCCAGCAAGAAACTCGGTGGTTGCTCTTTTAAAAATATAATTCTTAATACTATTTACATTATGTCGTTACTGTCTTGTACAGGTTCAAAGAGAGCTATATCCACACATTCTTATCTTCTAAATAATCTTCAAGAGTATAGTAGGCTTTCTGTATCAGCCTCTTTTTAACAGTGTTTTTAAACTGCTGTAAATCAACGAACAACATATTTAAAACATGTTGTGCCACCTAAAGTGGGATAAGGGCAGGGGAATGATGATTGGTATAATAATCTATGTAAATGGCGAAGACTTCTAACTCTATATATAGAGTCCATTACGGCACGAATCAGGAACGCACATGTACATGACCGTAACCGGTTCGAATCGGTTCGGACAACCTACTTCGTTATCTTACTTTTTGCAAATGTTTTGGTCAATTAATTATATCGCCATTGGAATGAAATATCTAACACATAGTAATTAAAGTTTATTTTCAAATGTATATATATGGTTGTTATTCTTGTATAGATATAAAATATAATTTATTCAATTTGAATAGGGTTGCCACTTAGAAAATAAATTTGTTAACAATAATAATTTTATTTGCTAGATTCATGTCATGGCACATGTTATAAACATGTTGTCCCTTAACTTGACTTCGTATTTTACGACCGGCCACCTGCCTAACGTCAACTTACTTTAGCCGTATTTTTGACGAGCTGAGACCTTGGTAAGAAAGAGGATGGTCTATACTCAGCTAAATACCAAACGGTAGGTCAACTTACCTTAGTCGTTTTTACGACACTTCGGTAAGAAATGAGAGTGGTCAATTCTACTCAGATAATAAAATAAATGTCCTACTTAAATTAAATCCATTATACAATTATATTTAAAATAGCTGTGATAGCTCAGCGGTAATACCGTGCGACTCTTTCGAGCTAGTCACGGGTTCAAACGCGGACTGACACCTTAGAGTTTTTTTATTAAAATGTATGTCTAACAAGCAATTGCCCCCGTGAAAAGATTTAAAACCGTAATATAGTCTTTTGATAACCATAAAAATGGTTAAAGTGGGCTAACCTTAAAAGCTAGACTCTAATAATTTTAATTTTTACTTGCTTAGTACAAAGTTAAGTGTAACAATTCACTTAAAAGTAAACTCCTTAAGCGCAATACATATAAATACGCACTTAATGAAAGCATATATATACATACTCTAAAAGTTATAAGCTAAAAGTAGTGTTTGCGAACGGTTTTGAATGTTATGCTAAGTGTATGAACCAGGCATCATACATACCTTATACATGCAGGATAAGTCACCACACGTATCACAAAACGCCGCCACCAACAGAGCTACACACATTCACTAAGACAATCTGAACGATCGTTTTAGCCAAAAACCGAAACATAATAACCGAATAGTCTTCAGGACAAAATCTAAATGGTATACGATGAAACTTTGGACATTTATGTCCGTGCTTACGCGATCCACCCACAGTCATATCTCAATAAAAATTGTTTGTTATATTTTTAGAAAGATGCACACATTAATTTGAGAGTGCGTAAACATTTTTGACAATTAGCCAGACCTTCGGAGTAAAAGACGTAAGTGAGACCAACGTATGACAACAATATATCGCTTAATATTAAAGGGACCTAATTCAAAATTAGGACAAAAATAATGAAAATATTATTTAGCTATAATTGGCGATAAAAGAAAATAATACATATATTTTCTTATATGCTAAATGTAGAGTGTACATTCATAAATGATACATGCAGAATTCGTAAAAAGTCATGCTTTACCCGTCACCAATAACACAAAAACACAAGCACTGCACACATTCAACACAATTTCTTTATCGCGGATTATAGCAAAATAATATTTTCATTACATTTGTATTATGGACCTCCGCAAAGTAACGCCTAATTCTATAAATTATTCAATATAAAATTACTTGAATAATTTATAGAAGCAGGCGTTACTTTACGGAATTCCATAGTAAAGTAAATATTTTTCGTAAATCGTAATACGATGCGATACTGATTGCGAAATTTTATTTTAGAATCTGTTGTCGGCAATGACTTCCGCTTTGTATTTTATAGCAACACAGTCATGAAACAAGAGTATCGCGCCCTTTTTGATTAAAATGGTGGCAACACTGTGTCGTTGTTGTTCCGTTTGTGTCTTCCTATTGATAAAACGTTTCAGTGACATTCAGTCTTTGTTCGTCATTCAAAAGAAGTGTATCTCGCAACGGGAATAGTGGTATTCTATTATACCATGTGCTAGGATCCAAAGTAGGATTTATAAAAAGAGAACAAAATTATTACATTTATAACCAAACAAACAAAATGGCTGCCGTGAACAGATCAACTAACAGAGCCTTCGCACGCAAGTACCAATCGTAAAAGAGACCTCTGTTCTTGACCTGACCACTTTTATACTCTAGATGAGAGGGAATTAAGAAGTGTTGCTAGCAACAATAAATTAAAACACTGATTAAAAATGTACACGTGTTATTGTAGAAAGAGTGCGATTACAAATGTTATACCAAACCCACAAACGACTTACGTACTTTTGGAAGGCGCAAAGCAGGAGCCGCAAGCTTATTTCGGTTCCTATATCACATTTACACCCTCGTCGCCCTAACCTAGGCAACCCTTAAATAATCGTTAATGCAAAATAGAGGTCAGAAATGTTATCAGCAAATATAAACAGTTGTATAATGTATAAATATAATTTTGCTTTATCTGTCAATGTTGTAAATAGGCTATTCGCGTACTTATGCCTATAATATCAGCCGTTCATTATAAATTACAGACAGACACTTATATAATAGTTTATTATATCTATTCAGCACACGAAATGAAAGATAGATTTATCAACAATTTTTTTTATAAATTTATATACACGGCATATAAATCAGGCTGAGTAGAATCGACAAACCTCATTTTTTACCGAGGTGTCGTAAAAGGTGACTAAGGTAAGTTGACCCGTCGAGTGTAATCCGGCTGAGTAGAATAGACCACACTCTTTCTTACTGAGGTGTCGTAAAAGGCAACTAAGGTAAGTTGACCCACCTTGTGGTATCCGGCTAAGTAGAGTAGACCACACTTTTTATTACCGAGGTATCGTAAAATACGGCTTAGATTAGTTGGCGTCAGGTAGGCGGCTGGTCGTAAAATATGTAGCCAAATCATGTTACAACATGTCTATAACATGTTTGCCGACCCCACTTAGAGTGAGATGAGGGCAGGAGGATGATATTGATGTAATGTGTTGTAAGAACCGACGCAACAGCTTAAAATCAAAAAACTGTCTAATTTTAGACTTTGAAAAATAAAAAGAAAATATACAAGTCTCGTTTTTACAATATTTATATACATTTCGGAATAAAAATACAATAATACGAGGCAGAATCTATACTAATATATAAAGCTGAAGAGTTTGTTTGTTTGATTGTTTGAACGCGCTAATCTCAGGAACTACTGGATCGATTTGAAAAAATTATTTTAGTGTAAGATAGTCCATTTATCGAGGAAAGCTATAGGCTATATAACATCACGCTAAAATGGTTAGGAGAGGAGCAGCAATTAAACATATTGCGAAAACGGCAATGTTTAAAGCTTTCCTTGCGTGCGCTAAGTAAACGGTGATTCAAAAATCATGTATTACATAATTGTTTCCCTGTAAATGTTCTAAATAAAAGTCTATATGTCTAGCTTATAAGGTTAACCCACTTTAACCATTTTTATAGTTATCAAAATACTATATTACGGTTTTAATCTTTTCACGCGGGCGGAGCCGCTGGCGATTGCAAGTTTATTATATTATGACCGGTCGGCCAATGGGAGGTGTTACTGCGATAAATAATGTGATAAAAATCTGAATACCTTTTGCTTGTGGCTCTCTGAATCTTAAATTATTGTTATTTCTTTGGAGATAAAAATTGGTGAACGGCGCTAAATATTAACATAATTCTAATTTTTTTTTTTACTAGCAATTTCCAGCGGCTCCGCCCGCGTACAAAGATTAAAACCGTAATATTTTGATATCAATAAAAATGGTTAAAGGTGGTTAAACCTTAAAAGCTAGACATATGCTATCGCAGACTTTTATTTAGAACTTTTAGAGGGGAACAATTTTGTAATACATGATTTTTGAATAACTTTCACCGTTTACTTAGCGCATGTAGGGAAAGCTTTAAATTTTGCCGTTTTCGTAATATTTTTATTGCTGCTCCTTTCCTATTCATATTTGCGTGATGTTATAAAAACTCTGGAAAATGCCTTTTCGAATTGAAATTTAAATTATATAAGTAAACTTGTAAACAAGTGCTTTTAAATCGTCAACTCTACTGCTGGTTCGGAAAGCTGTTCCTACTGAGAAGGACTAGCAAGAAAAACGGCGGTTGCCCTTAGTTACTTTATCATTACTATCTTGTACAGGGTCGAACAATATCTATAACCACGCATTCTTATCATCTCAGTAATACTTAACCGTATAGTAAGGCTTTCTGTATCAGCTTCTTTTTAACAGTGTTTTTAAACTGCTGTAATGGTAATTCAAATCTAAAATTGAATGCGGAATTTTATTATAGAATCTTATACCTAAACCCACAAACGACTTATACTTTGCAAGGCGCTAAGCAGGAGCCACAAGCTTATGTCGGTTCCCACTTTGTCTACTATATACATCGCCATTATTTTATAATTATGTATATTCTTATGCACAAAACGAGGACACATCTGTCCACCAGACTCCCAACAAAAAGCCCACCCGACTGTGAAAACAAAGCGATGGTCGACATAATTTTAGTGCGCTCGTTCGTTAAGTTACGCAACACGCGTTTGTCAGAGAAAAGAAATAATGAAGACTGCGTTATCTAAATGAGAACGTGACTATGTCCCTGTACTATCAACTTTACTGTTTTAACAGTAAAGTTGCAGAAAATATGGCGGGACCGCAACATTTCGCGAAAAACCAAAATCCTCCTGGTTCGCACACTCGTGTTCTCCATTTTTCTTTATGCCTCTGAGACTATCAAATCTGCTGACAGGAAACGCATTGACGCCTTTGAGATGTGGTGCTGGCGTAAAATGCTGGGCGTATCTTGGACTGAGCACCGGACCAATGTATCACTACTCATAGATATAGGAGTGACCACCAGGCTCCCAACTCCGTGTCTCCGTAGAGTCCTAGAGTTCTTCGGACATATTGCTAGGAAGACGGGAGACTACCTGGAGAGATTGGTGATCACTGGTTCGGTGGAAGGGAAAAGAGGCAGAGGCCGCAGTCCAACACGATAGTCCGACCAGGTAACAAAGTCACTTTCTTTAAAAGTCCACGAAGCCCTACAAGTCGCAGAAGATCGCAAGACTTGGAGATCAATTATCCATGAAAAAGTGATTCATGGAAAAGGTCACGACCCTCGGCACTGAGGAGAACGACGCAAGGAGGAGGAAGGGTAGGCGAGGGCATACGTATCGTCGGGTGTGAAGACTGGGAGAGCGAGGCTCGCAGCATCCTGGGAGTGTCGCCTTAAGAATGCCCCTTGTGAAGTCGGACCTCGGCCTAAAGCGACGCGCTATGGGGAACTGTATCGATTATGGCGCATTTTACATACTGTTTTTTTATTGGTGTGCAGTTGTTGTTTTAGTATCTTAAGATTGGCAACACTGAACTTGCGTTGAACATGACGCTACGTTTTACAGTTCAGTCCTCAAAAATCGATGTTCATTTATATGAAAACACGTATGAAAATTTGAAACAGTCAATTGATTACAAAGTAATTCAATGCATTATTATCTTTGTCACACATAATTGAAAAACGAATAGTAATCAAATATTTGTCTTTGTCACGTAATAACATGCGTATGTTGGAGAAAAAAAGACCGCGTTATCTGACTGAGAACGTGATTCTGTGCATAGTAACCCGCCAAACCACTAAAAACAACGTGAGGCTCGATGAGCAACATTAAATTGGTCACGTCAAATACAACTCTTCAAATACAACTTTAAGATAATATTTTTAGAACTTTTGGAAGTTTTGTATAAAACAATACAATACCTTGGCCTTAAACACCGATGTCCATGTAGAAAAGAGGTAGACACTTTTGGCATACACGGACTTTCATATCATAGGAGCTCTGATAGGCTTTTCCGTCATGATTCTCTTAATGATACCATGAAAAGAGCTCTTGCCACCATCGATATTCCTGCTCTTCTCGAGCCTTCGGGGATATGTGGGAATGATGGCAAGAAACCAGAGAGCTTGACGTTGGTTCCTTGGAACGGGGACGAGTCCTAATGTGGGACGCAACATGCGTTGATACGTTAGCCTCGTCACATATCAGGGAAACAGCTTTAAGACCTGGAGCTGCGATCGGAATGGCAAAATCCGGCAAACGGCAGAAGTATGCATCTCTCTCTCATCGAGAGTTATATATTTATGCCGTTTGCATAAATATATAACTCTCCATGGAGTCAAAGTGCAAAAAAAATATCCGTTTTAACACCTCGGTTAATTGCCTCTTCGGATGACAAGAAGGCTGGCACCTTTTTCGCACAAAGAATCAGCTTAGCGATTCAACGCGGAATCGCTGCCAGCATTCTTGGGACCATTCCTAGCGTGTAAGTAATTTAAGATAGATATAACTTGTACATTTTTGTTGTGAATAAACGGAAAGGGAACGTATGGTCTCTACAAATGGAAATACCTAGGATCGAGCCCCACCTACCCAATTATTTTTTTCTTTTTTTTAAGTTTTTTTTTATTTTGTAAAAAAATACCTAGCAAGACTCTGTCAACCAGGTAGTAGTAAGTAGTAACGGCCTGTTACTATCCCACTGTTGGGCATAGGCCTCCTCTCTCCGTTTTCGGAGAGAAGGGTTGGAGCTTAGACCTACCACGCTGCTCCAATGCGGATTGGTAGGTTACACATATCTCCAGAATTCTCTAGAGATACGCAGGTTTCCTCACGATGTTTTCCTTCACCGAAAAGCGTGTGATAAATTGCAATTATAAATTAGACACAAGTTTTAACAGAAAAACTCATTAGTGTCTGCCCGGGTTTGAACCCGTGAACTCCTCTAAAGAGTCGCACGGTGTTACCGCTACCACAGCTTATATTTAACCATATTATGTCAACCAGGTACTAAAGTATAATCCTCATATCCAGAGACATGTGGTTACAGTACACGAGGAGATCTTTGTTTGTCTCTGATCCATTTGTCTATGGCTCTCTTATTGAACTTTCCCCGAAACTTATTCCATGTTACCTAATAATTATCAAACTGAGATACACAGTTTGATGGTTTGGTTAATTATGTACAAATATTTATAATAACGCGTAGATATGGACGTGGCGCCATTTTTTTCAAATAAAATAAATTCTCAATAGTTTTATTATCTGTGCAGTTTAAATATTAGATATTGTTAAGTCTATATTCGTTATTATGTATTTAAATTATTAGTTAATTTGGTACGTTATTTTAGGACAAATACTAACTATATCGGCAAATATTAAATTAAGTTTCGTTAAATTTGGCGGTATTACTAGCATAAATGAATATTTGGGCGTTGTCGTTTAAAAACTAATTTTAAATTGCGTGTCAATATGTAAATTCATAGGTAATAAAACAAAACCTCTGGTACTTCGGTTTTATTCACATTAAATTGAAAAAGTTTTGGAAATATTTTCATGAGAAATCACGAAGCACGAGAAATAGACTTACCGAGGTGTCGTAAAATATGACTAAGGTAAGTTGATGTCAGGCAGGCGGTCGTAAAATACGTAGCCAAGTCATGTGACATGTTTATAACACGTTGTGCCGACCCCACCTGGGACAGGAGGATGATAATACTGTGAAGCAAATGTTAAGAGTTATAATCGTGTGTTTAAATCATAAACTAAACTTCCACTATGTCTTTTATGATCCCAGTCCATTCTATTTCCTCCGACGTGTATTTTACTTAAAGTTATATATTTAAGGTCATATCTACCAAATGTCTGTCACCCTAAACACGAGTATTACCTAAGTTACTTTTGGCAAATACTCGCCATAAATAGAATAACTACATTTTTTACTACTACATTACGCACGTTAGACTTAGTAAAACGAAATATCCAGAAATGGTAAGCAAATGTGGCCAGTTAAACCGATAAAAATAGTGTTGACAAATTAGTCTCTTTTACGTTGCAATAATATATTTGTCACTACCTTTTTATTTTTACCCGCAACTCCGTTTGCGTGGACTGTTAGTGGTAGATTGATAATAGATGGCGCTATTGCATGTCATCCTAGTCCTGTAGAATTTACAGGATTTCTATAGCTTATATGTTACTCCGGTGTATAAGGAATAATTGTGCCAAATTCCATCGATATTAGTTCGGTGGATGTGCCGTGAAAGAGTAACAAACATACATCCATACTCACAAACTTTCGCATTTATAATATTAGTAGTATAGACTAGGATAGGGTAAATGCGATAGTATGTATGTCTGATACTCTTAATTAGCTGATCTACTGATTAAGATAAATAACTATGGATGCTGGGTACACATGCTCAATTACTTATCTCACTTGAGATGCCTTTAAAACTATAAAAAAAATTCGTTTTCATTTCAAATGTAAAATATTTAAATTAACTTCGAGGTGTCGTAAAAAGCGACTAAGGTAAGTTGACACGCCGTGTGGTATCCGGCAGAGCAAAATAGACCAATCTCTTTCTTAACGAGGTGTCATAAAAGGCGACTAAGGAAAGCTGACGTTAGGCAGGGGACCGGTCGTAAAATACGTAGCCAAATCATATGACAACATGTTTATAACATGCTGAACCGACCCCACTTAGAGTGGGATAAGGGCAGGAGAATGTGTCATCGGACGTATGGCTTACAGGTTCCCGAGGCGGTTGGTGAATCTGGTGCTCCCGTTGCACCGGTAAGCGGAGGGGGCTTCTCTTTCGAGGGGTCCCTACCCGGAGGAGGTGTTCTCTGGAATCAGAGCTGTGGGCGGGGATGGGGGCAATGTATCCAACGATACTCTGTCCTTGGCATTGGCAGCGTGGTAGAGCACACAGGGTGTTTAAGTCGGTGCGAGTCCGACATAACCGCCGCCTGTCTCCGTCGGGCGGCGGTTTTTTGTTTTTTTCCTGTTTAAAAAAAAGGAGAATGAGTCAATATGAAGTCAAACCTATAGTAAATAATAGACACTACTGCATTATTCCAACACTACAGTCCGAACGAAGTTGCGGGTAATAAATAAATTTAAATACAACATTAATATTTTTGAATTGATATCAGAAAAGATTATATTATGTATAATTAGGTTAATATCGTTGAAGGAACAAAGATATCAAACACGTGACTGTAGACTCGAGCAAATATAATTAAAAAGTAATAAAACTATGTTAATTTGCTTTACGTTATACCGCGATAGCACTAGCCTCGTTGATAACGGAACGTCTTTTTGAAAGATATTTGATTTCTAAATGTAGAGACCATCCGTTTCCATACCTGATATATGCGGGATTCGTAAAAACACATGCACAAATCATTACCGCCACCACAATACAAACACTACACACGTTCACTATCACAAACTCAACAATCGTTTCGCTACGCATCACCAGGAGATAGACTCCACGACAAAACGACAAGACGATTGCGATTTTCCTTTGATGATCAAAATCGGTTTAGGCCTTCCTGGGAATGTTCTATTAACTTGAACCTTTCTCAACAATTGCATGTTTTAATAAAATCTTACAAAAATCCGTTGAGTGGATTTTGAGGAAATTCATAACATACACACAGCTTGTGGCGACTTTGCTTTGTAACTTAACTAACAATTGCCAGCAGCTCCGCCCGAGTGGTAAGGTTAAAATCGTAATATAGACTTTTGATAACCATAAAAATGGTTAAAGTGGGTTAACCTTAAAGACATATGCTGTCGGGGACTTTTATTTAGTAGTTTTAGAGAGGAACAATTTTGTAATACATGATTTCGAATCACTATAACCGTTTACATAACGCCTTTCGTGCGTTAAATTAACTTTAATTTTGCCGTTTTCGTACAACTTTTTATCGCTACTCCTCTCCTATTCATCTTAGCGTGATGTTATATATAGCCTTCTCGATAAATGGACTATCTTACACTGAAAGAGTTTTTCAAATCGGTCCAATAGTTCCTGAGATTAACGCGTTCAAACAACCAAACAAACAAACTCTTCAGCTTTATATATTAGTATAGATAATAATTTACGAGCTGCAATTATAAAAATACCTTGTACGAATTGTTTTTGTATAAAATAAAGTTTATTATATACATAAAAACACTCGTCAAAGTTGTGTCGGTTTCCGTTACTCTAGTCGCGTGAAAATTATGCAGTAATTAATAAAATCAGTTTAATTCATGCATATTCAACTACAACCTTCATGGAGTTGTTGTTCTAGAAATGGGGTCGGATGTCAACGAGTGGGGATGAACTCGCGACCCCTGCATTGTATGCTAACTCACCACTGAGTCACCGTGAAACGTAACATACTGACTTACGTTTATATGTCACGATATAAAGTAGTAAAAATAATATTATAACTTTTCCAAAGCTGATGTTCTTTTTCTAATTATATTTCAAATGAGCGGGGTCCAACGACTACATTCGTGTTAAACTACCCTCAATCATGGACTACGTCCTTTTTCCCACGTCCCGAAGGAAAAACGGCATCATCGTTTTGTGGCCATTGATGTTGACCATGGAGTCAAAGTGCAAAAAAAAATCCATATTAACACCTCGGTTAAAACAACAGTTAACCCCTCTTCAGGTAACAAGAGGGCTGGCTCCTTTTTCGCACAAAGAATTAGCTTAGCGATTCAGCGCGGAAACTCTGCCAGCATTCTTGGGACCATTCCACGTGGGCATGATTTGTATAGTCCTAGCGTGTAAGTAATTTAAGGTAGATATAACTTGTATATTTTTCATCATTCTCCTGCCCTTATCCCACTCTAAGTGGGTCGCCACAACATGTTATAAACATGCTGTCACATGATTTGGCTACCTACGTATTTTACGACCGGCCGCCTGCCTGACATCAACTTACCTTAGTCGTATTCTACGACACCTCGGTAAGAAATAGGGTGGTCTATTCTACTCAGCCGGATAGCACACGGCGGGTCGACTTACCATAGTCGCCTTTTACGACATTTCGGTAAGAAATGAGGTTGGTCTATTCTACTCAGCCGGATACCACACGGCGGGTCGACTTACCATAGTCGCCTTTTACGACACTTCGGTAAGAAATGAGGTTGGTCTATTCTACTCAGCCGGATACCACACGGCGGGTCGACCTACCTTAGTCGCCTTTTACTACACCTCGTTAAGAAAAGCCGGATACCACACGGCGGATAAATAATAAAAAAAAATATTAAATATAAATTAGTTAATATCGTATCGCGTTCCAGTCGTTGCGTATAACCAAGCTTATCTGATATGGCAACGAGCGTATTGTTTTGAGACTCGCTGTCGCCCGCTGATAAGCAAGTGATAACAAAGTTAGCGAATTCGTCATTACTTGTAATCTGAAAGGAAGACGTTGTCAGGTGACTTCCGCCAACTTAGGTAATGTTTTGCCAACTTTTTGCCGGTGCTATCTGTTTTTGTGCGAAACAATCAAGTAGACTTCTTTGGACGTGACGATTATTAGAACAGAATAGTTCTCAATTCATTTTCCGGATATAAATTTATTATAATATTTGTAAACACTTTTCGACAATAGATTGCAAATGGACATTTGTGTATTTCTAATTCATCATTCCCCTTTCATGGCCAAATCGCTGAACCAATATAGATGATATTTGGCACAAATATTGGTTATATACCGGGGTAACCTTGGTTTGCTTTTCCAGAAGAACAGTGAAGTAAATCGCGATGTGAGAAATAGACTGAATGCGGGATGGATGAAGTGGCGACAGGTCTCAGGAACAATATGTGATCCCCGAATGCCCTTAAACATAAAGGGAAAATTTATATAAAAACACTGTTAAAATGAGGCTGATACAGAAAGCCTACTATACTCTTGAGGATTATTTAGAAGATAAGAATGTGTGGATATAGCTCTCTTTGAGCCTGTACAAGACAGTAACGACATAATGTAAATAGTATTAAGAATTATATTTTTAAAAGAGCAACCGCCGAGTTTCTTGCTGGCTCTTCTTGGTAAGAACAGCTTTCCGAACCAGCAGTAGAGTTGACGATTCAAAAGCACTTGTTTACAAGTTTATTTGAATATATTTTGAATTTGAATTTTAAGTATAAAACGGCCATTAGACCTGTCGTAATGTATGGCATCAGAATATATCAGAATGTTGGCCAATAAAAGAAAAGGATGAAAGAAATGTGATACAGGAGGGGATGATACCGGAATAACATATAAAAGTCGTTAAGAAAGTTATGTTAAGAAAGTTTATATATATTTAGGTTTTTGTTTTTTTGAATAAATTTAACTGAGCTATTTTAATGTATATTTCATACTATGCTCTCCAGAAAACTATAGGACCCTCAGTCATCCCGGATCGATCTAATTTTTATGATGGAGATATTTGCAGGGTTCGTGTGTAACAGAAGCTACTGTTAATTCCAAGAATACAGTCCACGTAAACTAAGTTGCGGGTAAAAGCTAATACAGATATAAAAGGGATTATGAATCAAAAAAGGGATTATGAATGAAAAAGCTGTGATGGCCTAGCGGTGCGACCGTGTGAATCTCTAGAGACGATCATGAGTTCAAACCCGGGCAGAAATCAATGAGTTTTTCTATTAAAACTTATGTGTCTAATTGATAATTGCAATTTATCACACGCTTTTCGGTGAAGGAAAACATCGTGAGGAAACCTGCATATCTCTAGAGAATTCCGGGGATATGTGTAACCTACCAATCCGCATTAGAGCAGCGTGGTAGGTCTTAGCTCCAACCCTTCTCTCCAAAAATGGAGAGAGGAGGCCTATGCCCAGCAGTGGGATAGTAACAGGCCGTTACTTACTTATGAATCACTTGACTTACTAATTATGAATAACAATAACATAAGTATCTAATCAGTAGTGATATCTAATTTAAATATCAAGCCATCTTTAAAGATATCAAACTGTTATTATGTACTTAAACACTTATATAATATGTCTGGGTATTATTATTAAGAATTATCGTCAAGCGATTTAACATGAAATAAATACACTTTCACCTAAAGTTACTTTGATAAAAATCGATAGAATGTGTTGTAGTAAAAGCAATAGCAGGTCATTATCCCACTGCTGGGCGTTGGCTTCCTCTTTCTCCGTTGCAGATAAGGATTGGATCTACAACCTACCACACTATTCCAATGCGGATTGGTAGGTTGCATATATCCCTAGAATTCTAGAGATATGCAGTTTTCCTTACGATGTTCTTATAGCTTCTTCTTCTTCTTCAACCGATGGACGTCCACTGCTGGACATAGGTCTCTTCATGGGATCTCCAGAACACACGATTTTGTGCCGCTTGTATCCAGCGGCTCCCCGCGACCCTTTTGAGGTCGTCTGTCCATCTAGCAGGGGGTCTTCCGACACTGCGCTTTCCGGTGCGGGGTCGCCATTCCAACACTTTGAGACCCCAACGTCCGTCGGTTCTCCGCACTATGTGCCCCGCCCATCGCCACTTCAGCTTCGCGACCCGCTGAGCTATGTCGGTGACTCTGGTTCTTCTAGATCTCCTCATTTCTGATTTGATCACGTAGAGAAACTCCGAGCATAGCTCGCTCCATCGCCCGCTGAGCGACTCTGAGCTTTCTTATGAGGCCCATATTTCTTTGTTCTTATAGCAAAATAATTTTATTATTACTTTTGTATGGGATATCCGCAAAGTAGCATCAAATACTATAAATTATTTTGCTTGCTTCTAGTTTAAAATGCAATTGAATTTTTAATATAAATCACGCAAAATTGCCTGCAGTTTTTAACGCGGTACATGACTCATAGTGCATCTGTTTCTTCTGCGAATCTCTTCACTTGAATCTGCAAACAAGCTGCATTTCTTAACTGAGTACACATATAAATTATAAAGTTAATATTAGGTTCGTTACAAGAATAGCCGCGATAGCTTGTTATCTTGTTTTCTCCACAAGAACAACGAACTTGGTTAATGTTATGTTGGCTTGCGCGTCACAACGAATTATAGGAAACACGCCACAAGAATTTATACTTGAGATTAGAAATTTAACTAAAAATACTACAAACTCAAATAAACAAGCGAGTATATTGTTAGAAAGTCCTCTCTTGATAATAAGTAGATATAGTAAAATACGTCCAGCCCTGTATCACTCATTTATTTAACTTTATAATACATACAATTTAATTGAATATCACATCTATTAGTTTTCTCGCTTTTACGTATATTCCCTCCCTGACAGCTCGCGCAAGCATGGCCGCCTCTCGGCTTTTCCATAGTCTCCTCTATTATTTTGGGTGTAGTTATAGACAAATATACAAAGATGGGAATAGACAAATATTGGAATAGCTAACAATATGTAGTTCGGTAGATGGTTTTTTTTTATAATTAAATTTTAAAAATAAGTACATAAGTGACCCAGCTTTGTTCGATTAAATCTTAAAAGATTTAAAAAATAAATTAAAAGAAGGCCCATATGACATGTGGGATTCGTACCCGGGTTTTGAACAGTTTCAGCCCGCCCGTTACCCATCGGCTATCGCAACGTTACGTTTGACAACTAAAAATTCCTTTGCTTTCAATTCTACATTTCACCATTTTGTTAATGTCCAAAAACAGGGATAAAACGTTATTTTTTAAATAAATCCTACCTAGATGGATTTTTCTCCCCCAAAACTCCCTACATGCTGACTTTCAGAAAAATCGTTGCAGCCGTTTCCAAGATTCAGAAATAACAGAATACACACCAGATTAACTCATTTAAATATTAAATCATTTTAGCATTACATATTATATTTTCTTTTATCGCGGATTATATAATAAAATTTAATTACTTTTATACTAAATTTCGAGCTGTGTTCTTTGGGCTTTAAATACAGCATTGCTAACAAAAAATGTTTTCAAAAGTCTCATTAGTTTGACTTAAAGCCTCTTTTATAATAGTAACACGTACAAAACCGGGCGTTATACTCTGTCTTGCCTCGAAAATAACACAGGCCTAACCTTGATGCCGTAAAACTACTAGTCATTCGTAACAAAAAAACTAACAATATTATACTTAACCTACATATAAATAAGGAAAATACGAACGCTGTTAGAATATTGTAAATGAATATAATCGAAAATACGTAAACATGTTTACTGTGAGCTAAAAAATTTTTTTATTTCGCCTTGAGATAAGAGCTATCAATGATTTTAATTTAGTTCCGGGTTAGTTACTATGGTTATGGAAAGATTGAGGTCCTGAGATGTTAAAATGCCATCGTCATTCTCCTGCCCTTATCCCACTCTAAGTGGGGTTGGCATGTAATAAACTTGTCACATGATTTGGCTAGGGATTTTACGACCGGGCGTCTACCTGATGTCAACTTACCTTAGTTGCCTTTTATGACAACTTAGTAAAAAAATGAGAGTAGTCTATTCTACTCGGCTGAGTAGAATAGATCCTGAGTCGAACCACCGTGCCGTATCCTGCTGGGTCCTGCCGGATGGATACCACACGGTTGTTCAACTTTTTTTTATACAGGAAAATATCCCTTATGGGTACCGTCGCCCGACAGGGCCAGGCTAAACGACTTGTGTGCTTCACCACGCTGCTAGTGGCGGGGACAGGATATCGTTGTACACATTGCCCCCATCCCCGCCGACAGCAGCTCTGATCCCAGAGAACACCTCCTCCGGGTAGGGACCCCTCAAAAGAGAATCGATCGCTCCCTGCCCACTGTGTCTGTTATATCACCGTCAACAGAGACCGCGCCGCAAGTAGAGACCCCTACGCCGTGGTGGGCGATTCCGCCCCCACCGGGTATTTTTATAGAGGTTTTCTTCCTTGCAACCCGAAGGCCCCCGTTCCCATTGCTGGGCTTCCGGGCTTGACCGACGGTGGCCGAAACCATGTCCAGCCAGACTTAAAGTAAGTCCAACTGAAACGGTGGTTCAACTTACCTTAGTCGCCTTTTTTTAGTAAGAAATGAGGGTCTATCACCTATGTGTATATAATTATTTTTTGTTTTTTTTTTAAATAGTGTAGTAGTTTTTTTTAACAAAATATTATTTTGTTGTGTGTACAGTTTTGAGTTTTCCCATTTTTAGTATGATTGATTTGCCATTGATTTGCAGTAGACAAATCACAGACATGTATCGAGCATTATGTTGTAATTTAATCACTTGATGTAATGTACTTGGCACATTTTAATGTTTGTTCAGGTACAATTTAAATTCGTCCGCGTTTTACGATACACGATATACCCAATTACGTAATAAGCCAAAAAGCTTTTTAAACACACAACGTAAACACGCGTTCTAGAATAGTGGGAAATTTATCGCTGGTTGGAATTTAGTTTCTCAGTTAGTCTAAGAGATTATACAGAATGAAGATGGGATCTTTAGGAGCTTGCAATTTTAAACACAAATAGGGAGCTTATGGGTCAAATGGCACAAGATTGTTTAGAGTGGAAACCCCTTAAATCTATAGTAACGTATAAAGCGGAAGGGTTCGTTTGTTTTATTGTTTGAACACGCAAATCACAAGAACTACTGTTACTGTTAGATAATCCATTTAGCGAAGAAGACTATAAGCTATATAACATCACGCTAAGATGAATAGGAGAGGAGCAGCAATAGAAAATAGTACGAAAACATTTGCTTCATTTTTTTTTTCTTCTTTAGTCTTTGAATCCGCTATAGTTTTTGTTATAATTTTTAATTCTTGTATATCTTTAGAAAACGTTTCGGTCACTTTATCTTATAAGATTATCGTTCTTGTTATCTAAAAGTCACACAAGCAATAAACGTTTAAAGATAAAAGTTAAGGTGTCCCCAACATTATCATATAAGCAGACCAATATACCTAAGCAGGTATTATGGTCTGCTTATATGATAATGTTGGGGACACCTTAATGAAGTGATTACTTCAGCAAACACCTCTTTGGCAATGTTTATATCCATTTAATAGAGTGTAAGCATAACAGATATTCTTGATAAATTAGTAACGTTATTTGTGATATTACATTTATTCATATCCTTCTACACGGTGGTACAGACGCCATGTGGTATCCGGCTGATTAGAATAGACCACCCTTTTACTGAGGTATTTTATTTCTTACTGAGGTGTCTTAAAAGGTGACTAAGGTAAGTTGACATCAGACAGGCGGGCGGTCGTAAAATACTTAGCCAAATCATGTAACAACATGTTTATAACATGTTATGTCGACCCCACTTATAGTGGGTTAAGGGCAGGAGGACACCTTAGCAGCCTAATTTATTAATTAGTAAAGTAATGGCCACAGGAATTATTTTGCGATTTGAATAAAAAATACATGATTTAGAAGGGTGAATGACCATACTCCATTCCATACCATTTCGTATGTATTGCATAACCTTGATCGAGACTAAAGTGCGAAGGAGACAAACCTATAATGTTATTTTTTCTTCTGTTTTTAGAATAAACGCGCCAGTCATGGAAAGTCAATCATTTTTTAGTAGCTAGATCTCATTTCAATTATATTTATTTTGTTCGAAAAAAAACAAAAAAAATGTATTACATTTTTTTAAAACGATTTTTAAGATTGACTTATCTTATACGATTAAGTAATCAGTGGGTTGATTTAATGTTGTATCGTAAGTAACACTCTGTATATTTATACTTATAATCCTACTAAAATTATAAAAGACAAAGTTTGTGTATGGATTTATGTTTGTTACTCTTTCACGGCGAATCCGCTGAACGAATATCGATGAAATTTAGCACAATTATTCCTTATAAACCGGAATAACATACAGGCTATAGAAATCCTCTTAATTCTACAGGAATAGGATGACATTGAAAAGCGCCGATATTTGCATGGTTAGAGAATGACAGAAGCTGGTTTATTCCTAGACTACAGTCCACGCAAACAAAGTTGCGGGTAAAAGCTAGTATATAATACAAGCGAAAGTTTTTCTTTCTGTCTCTGAAGGTAATTCTTTCACAGCTAATAATGTGTTTTGCTATTAAGGAATTAAACAAAGACTTTTATTATTAATTGCTGACAACCCTGAACCATGTATAGAAACAAATGGCCGACGGATCTCAGCCTATCTGCCGTTGTGGTTATTTTTAATCTGTGCGTATAATAGAATTGAAGAAAGGAGTTATGCGTCAAAATAAAAAGATAAATATAGCTTCCGAGATCTAATGTCAAATATGTTTCAGTATATATAAAAACTTCTTAAAACTGTGTGTTTGAACGAAAAATATTATATTTTTAAACATTTATCGTATATTTTGTCAATTATCATGTAAGACGTATTGTATCTATGAATGCTGCAATTCTATGTCCTTATTGTAATGAAAGGAGGCACCAATCCCCTCTTGTGGGTGGAGCCTTAGATAATGGTAGTAAAAGGTTTTGGTAAAATAATTTCGATGATTTCTTGGGTGACCCTTGAACAACCAAGTTTTGAAAAGATTTTGATAAACAATAAAGAGAAATTAAAAGGGGTATACTAAACTCTCTGCTATTCTATAACAATCGCTTTTCTGAGGCTAAAGAAAGAAAGAAAACTTAAATCGCTTTAATTACGTATTATTAGGGTATAGAAGAAATATACTACTTGCCAGAAGAAAAGTTGTACTAGACATTTGGCCGGCAGTGAATGTTTATCGGTTGAAAAAGGAGATTGACTATCATTTTTGATGTTCAGCTCCTGGCCTTCATCATCATCCTGCTGCCCTTATCCCACTCTAAGTGGGGTCGGCACAACCCTATGACAACATGTCATAAACATGCTGTTACATGACTTGGCTGCGTTTTTACGACCGGCCACCTGCCTGTCGTCAACTTACCTGAGTCGTATTTTACGACAACTCGGTAAGAAAAAGGATGGTCTATTCTACTCAGCCGGATACCACACGGCAAGTCGACTAACCTAGGCGTTTCGCCGAGTTTCTTGCTGGCTCTTCTCAGTAGGAACAGCTTTCCGGACCAGCAGTAGAGTTGACGATTTAAAAGCACTTGTTTACAAGTTTATTTGAATAAAGAATAATTTGAATTTGATTTTAAAGTTAGTCGCCTTTTACGACATATCTGTAAGAAAGAAGGTGGGCTATTCTATTTGTATGAGCAAGTAAAGCCGCGGTTATAATGAAGCTTATGAAAACAGTTTTCAAATATTTACATTTCCTCTGTGGGGACAGGTGCGAGGTTATCTTAAAATATATGTTTCTTTACAAATACTGGCACAAAAAAAACAAATTGAACATTTCCGTTTCATATTAAATAGTCAGGCGTCAGATCTAATATAATAGAAAATACAACTGTTAACCTGGTATAAGTAGAGTCTGTATCTGGTATACTGTTTATATAAAACCATTAAACCTGGTGCAAGTATGGTCTATATCTAATATAGAGTATGCCTAAAACTATTAAACCCGATGCAAGTAGAGTCTGTATCTGGTATACAGTGTGCATAAAACTATTAAACCCGGTGCAAGTAGAGTCTGTATCTGGTATACAATGTGCATAAAACTATTAAACCCGGTGCAAGTAGAGTCTGTATCTGGTATACAGTGTGCATAAAACTATTAAAGCTGGTGCAAGTAGAGTCTGTATCTATTACGCAGTTTGTATAAACCCATTAAACCTGGTGCAAGTATGGTCTATATCTAATATAGAGTATACCTAAAACTATTAAACCCGGTGCAAGTAGAGTCTGTATCTGGTATACAGTGTGTCTAAAACTATTAAACCCGGTGCAAGTAGAGTCTGTATCTGGTATACAGTGTGCATAAAACTATTAAACCCGGTGCAAGTAGAGTCTGTATCTGGTATACAGTGTGCATAAAACTATTAAACCTGGTGCATGTTTAGTCTATATCTAGGATACAGTATACATAAACTGATAAACCTGACATAAAGATATACTGTATCTAGTATACAGTATGCATAAAACTGTTAAACCTGGTATAAGTAGAATCTGTATCAGGTCCACAGTTTCCATAAAACTGATAAGCTCATTCCAAACCGGGTGTAATGTATAGTATCTGACTCAGGCTACAGTTTGCGTAATGCGAGCTGTTTTCGCGTCGATAAGCTGATACGAGTTTTATTTTTCACAGTTATTATTGTAATATTATCAAACAAATATTGTTTTTAACTTTTTTGTTCAATTAAACAGAAAGTCTGTCCCCAAACAAGTAACTTGTATGTGTTATGGGTGACAGACAACTATCAAATATAATAAACATAAAAAAGTAAATAATAGCTGATGTGAAAGCCCAGTATTAAGTCCGTGCCACTCTCGAGAGAGGATCACGGATTCAAACACGGGCAGTCACTAATAAGTTTTTCTGTTGAAACTTATGTGTCTAATTGATTATTGCAATTTATCACACGCTTTTTGTTAAACAATAGGCCGCCTCTCTCCGTTTATGGAGAGAAGGATTGGAGCTAAAGCCTACCACGCTGCTCCAAAGTGGATTTGTTGGTAACACATATTCCTAAAATTCTCTAGAGATATGCAGGTTTCCTCACTATGTTTTCCTTTGCCGGAAAACGTCTGATAAATTGCAATTATCAATTAGAGACATAAATGCCGTGTGGTATCCGGCTGATTAGAATAGACAACCCTCATTTATTACCGAAGTGTCTTAAATGGGACTAAGATAAGTGTCGTGTGGTATCCGACTAAGTAGAATAAATCGTAAAAGGCCGTCCCCACTAAGAGTGTGATAAGGGGAATGATGATCAATTAGACACATAGTACAAAAGTAATAATAAAATTATTTTGCTATAATCCGCGATGAAGTAAAATAGAAAATATATATAATGCTAAATGTAGAGTGGACTATCGGTTATCATACCTGATACATGCAGGATTCGTAAAAACACATGCACAAACCTCCACCACCGCCACCACAATACACAAGCACTACGTACGTTCACTATCACAAACTCAACAATCGTTTCGCCCCGAAACCGAAGCATCATCTGGAGATAGACTCCACGACCAAAATCACAAAGCGAATTCAAAACAAAACAATTTTATTATTACTTTTGTATTATGGATCTCCGCAGAGTAACGCCTAATTCTATAAATTATTTATAGACACATAGTTTTAATAGAAAAACTTATTGCTGAACTTAAACCCATGATCGTCTCTAGAAAGTATTACTTTCTACCACCGGTATATCAAATTCAAATTCAAAATAATCTTTATTCAAATAAACTTGTAAACAAGTGCTTTTGAATCGTCAACTCTACTGCTGGTTCGGAAAGCTGTTCCTACCGAGAAGAGCCAGCAAGAAACTCGACGGTTGCTCTTTTCAAAATATAATTCTTACTGTACTGTATTGTAAAGGTTCAAAGAGAGCTATATCAGAGCTCGATGTTAGGTATATTATAATATTGTAATGCACTACGTTAAACGCAGTCCATTACATTATGTGCTATTGGTGTCAAGGCTCGTGTGAATGACCTGTGCTTGTGTGTGCTTATCGCTTGGCTGATATCAGCTCTATTTAATGCATTCATTTTTAAAATCATATCAAAATGTTTATTTTTCTAATAAACTTATAGAAAACACTCGCTTTTATTTTTTTTAAAATTAACTTTTTTCAACGGTATTTAACATTTAAATTGATGTGATCGAAAGGGTTAAATAATGTTAATTTTAATGTTTAAAAGATTGACCGCCGAGTTTCTTTCTGGTTCTTCTGTAGTCTACAGAAAGGTTTTAATTAAATATTTGTATTTAAGTATGTATTTAAAAAATATACAAATATATATTCACCAGTTGTCTGTCACCCATAACACAAGTATTAAGTTACTTAATTTGGGGACGGACGACCGTGTTTGTAAGTGTCCCATATATATTTATTTATTTATAATTATTTATTTATATGAGACTAGCGGCCTGCCCATGCTTCGCACGGGTATAAAATATATCCCATGTCACTCATTGTAAAAAAATGATTAAAATCGATCCAGTAGTTTTGATTTAGTTATTACTGCCCGTGGCCCGCAAGCGTTAAATTTGGAGAAAAACAATTTCCTCTCCCTATACCAAGACGATTTCCTGCTATCTTTGGAGTATCTAAACTCATATAGTACATTTTTACTTATTTACTTTTACATTCTACCTATGTATTTTATTTTTACAATTAATTACAGAATGTCTTTAAACAAACTCTTAAAAGATTCGAAGTGTTATAGGGTGAAGCGCGGTGTCCTCACGGCATTTTAAATCTGTAATATCTCCGAAAATGTTCACTTAAATTACATACTGTAAACGGCCATATTGACCTACATTAAATCAACAATTTATTTAAGGTACTTAATTGCATAAGGATTAATGTTGTATTGTATAAAAATTGCTTTGAACATAAGGCATTATTTTTCGTAAAAAGTATATGACAAAAAATGCTTTTGTGGGTTATCCATAAGAGATAGACATATACCATCGCGGACTTTTCTGTAGACCTTTTCAAGGCGTACAAATACTTAGTACATCATTTTGATAAATCTCGTAGGGTTTAGCCTGCGTTTGCAATGTAAGCGGACAAAAATGTAATTATTTACAGAAACCTCAAAAATTACAGTATTTCTCTACTCCGTATTGAATGTTATTATACGTACAAACCTTCCTTTTAAATCACTCTATCTATTAAAAAAAACCGCATCAAAATCTGTTGCGTATTTTTAAAGTTTTATGCGTACATACGGAAATATGGACTTTGTTTTATAATATGTAGTGATATGCTTATACGTAAAGCATATTACAAAGTTAAAGATTATTTGGATGATAAAAAAGCCTGGATTTGAAAATCCTTTCAGCTTCATACAAGACTGCGGTTTAATAATGTAAAATTGAAAATGTTTAAAAGATTGGCCGCCGAGTTTCTCTCTGGTTCTTCTCGGTAAGAGCAACATTCCGAACCAGTTGTAGCTTCATTAATCATATTAATCCTTGACGATTCAAAAGTGCTTGTAAAGCTTACTTGAATAAAGATTAGTACCTAGTTGACATTCCTTGCTGGGTAATTTTTACAAAATCAAAAAAAAGAAAAAATAATTGCGTGGTTGGGCTCGACCCTAGGTATTTTCTCATTTCTAGAGACCATCCGTTCCCCGAATAAGCTACGTTGACTTGACAGTTTTCGGCAAAAATAGTGTTTTATATATTCAATGTAAATTTTTTTAATGCCCAAAAACAGGATTAAAACGATTTTTTTTAAATAAAACCTAGCTAGATCGATTTTTTCCCTCCGAAACCTCCTGCATGCTGAATTTCAGGATAATCGTTGGAACCGTTTACGAGATTCCGAAAATATACTGACTCATTTAAATATTAAAGATTTTGATTTGATGTATTAATTAAGGGATGAAAATCACGTGACTTTTGAGTTTTAATGCAGATTTTTAATTACACTACTCTTGAGGAAAACCTAATTTATTTTTTACCAGTTATTCTCATTAGTCACTAATTGTGAAGACTTTCAATGATAACAAATGTGATTAGCTATTTTTGGGTGACAATTTTGAGCAATTACCATTTTATCATTGATTTTGTTGCGGTTAATAATGAGAATATGAAGGAAGGAAAATTAAAAGTGATTTATTAAAAGTGCCACGATGCGTTATAGATAAAACAAAAAAACTGTCATAAGCACCAAAGCATTGATAATATTTCATCATTTTCCTGCCCTTATCCCACTCTAAGTGGGGTCGGACAATATATTGTAATCATTGTGTAACATGATTTGGTACCGTATTTTGCGACCGGCCGCCAGCCTAACGTAACTTACCTTAGTCGTATTTTACGACACGTTCGTAAGGAAGAGGGCGGTCTATTCTACTTAACTGGATACCACAAGGCGGGTCAACTTATCTTAGTCGCCTTTTACGACACCTCGGTAAGAAAGAGGGTGGTCTATTCTACTCGACCGGATACCACATGGTGGGTGAACTTACCTTAGTCACCTATTACGACATCTCAGTAAGAAATGAGGGCGAGGAATACCACACGGGGTTTATCGCCTACTAACCAAGAAGAGAAATTTAACCACTGCGCCACATAGGACTTACATGTTACCAATCGACCACACCCATTTCGTAACATTTCTTATCTACCCGTTAAGATTAAAGTAATTCAGTTGCACAGAAGTATATGACTTAAGTCAATGGGATAGAGTTGGTATTAGCTTGAATGATAAACCAGATGTTTTTTGGATGCACCCCTTATCAGTGATACGTTATCAATAGGTGATTGTACTTATGTACATGACTTAAGTACGTTTAATATTCATCAGTAACAAGTTTGTTCTTAACTATCACTTAATTTACTTTAGTTATACACTCCTGGATTTATTTAATATAAAAACACTATTAAAGAGAGGCTGATGCAAAAAGCCTACTATACTGCTGAGGATTATTTGGGCTATAAGAATGCGAGGATATAGCTACTGTCCGACCCTGTACAAGATAGTAATGACTTAATGTAACTAGTTAGAAGTATTATGTTGAAAAGAGCAACCGAGCTTCTTGCTGGCTATTCTCGGTAGGAACAGCTTTCCGAACCAGCAGTAGAGTTGACGATTCAAAAGCACTTGTTTACAAGTTTATTTGAATAAACTAAAATTTTTAATTTGAATATAAGATTAAATGGTGCTTATTTCACCAATATTACAATGACTGTTAAAATATAATTTGCGTACAAGTAAATAACGAAACCTAGTTAATCTATTTTTCCCCCCAAAAACCCAATGATTTTCATGAAAATCGTTGGAGCCGTTTCCGAAATTCAGAAAATATACACATACAAGATTAACTCATTTAAATACTAAGATCAAATGACTAGAATAGATCACCCTCATTTCTTACCAAAGTATCGTACTCGCCGTGTGGTATCCGGCCGAGCAAAATATACCACCCTCATTTCTTACCGAGATATCGCAAAAAGCGACTAAAAGTTGATATCAGGCAGGCGATCGTAAAATACTTAGCCAAATCATGTGACAACATGTTTATAATATAATATTGTGCCGACCCCACTTAGAGTGGGATAAGGGCAGCAGAATGATGAAAATGAGTAAATACTCTCAGTAGAGAAAATCTTAATTCTACACTACATTAGATCTGCATACTTACACTACCACACTTTTTACAAACAGAAAATCAGTCAAAGGGTTCAGTTAAATACTTTTATCCGATTTAAAAAAATAAACACGTCTAATGATAGGCAAGCTTTTATTCGTAGTAGTGTTTTAGGGAAGAAAAACAACCTAATTTCTTGATACAATATCCATTGCTGGGTGTATTGAGAATTATATATGAATTTTGTTAACAAAAAGAGTAATGTATTTTAAATTTTGATATAATCAATTCCGTCTAATATATAGTAGAGGAACGAATAAATCCAGACTTCTGCCGTTCAAATGTAAACAACACAATTAAGGCCCAGTCAATTGACGGTTCAGTCCTCGGCACACGCGGACACTGTGCCCCATTGTGTTCGTTGTGCACGTGGATTTGGCCTGGTTTTGTTAGCGTGTTACGTTGGTGGAAAGCGTTTCCAGCCCGTTGCTATGAGCAGTTGTTTCTTCGGCGATATATTTAGTACTGTTGTTCCCGTTTTAGATGAAGGACTTGTTTCGAAATAAATCTATTGATTACCAAGGGTCACAGGTTCAAACTCTTGGCGATACTGAGTTTCCTTTAATATGTAACTCATCATCATTATCCCTCTTTAAGTGGGGTCGGCTTTACATGTATTGACCATGTTGTCACATGATTTGACTACGTATTTTTACGCCTGCCTGACGTCAACTTACCTTAGTCGTATTTTAAGACACCTCGGTAAGAAAGAGGCTGGTCTATTCTACTCAGCCGGACACCACATGGCGAGTTAACTTACTTTAGTGGCCTTTTACGACACATCGGTAAGCGGGTGGTCTATTCTACTCAGCCAGATACCACACGGCGAGTAAACTTAACTTAGACGCCTTTTATGACCTCGGTCAGAAAGGGGGTGGTCTATTCAATCGGTAAGAAAGAGGGTGGTATATTCTACTCAGCCGGATACCACACGGCGAGTAAACTTAACTTAGACGCCTTTTATGACCTCGGTCAGAAAGGAGGTGATGTTTTCTACCGGTAAGAAAGAGGGTGGTCTATTCTACTCAGCCGGATACCACACGGCCAGTCAGCTTACCTTAGTCGCCTTTTACGACAACTTGATATATGCTTATATTTTTTTTTCATTTATTGTTAAATTAGGAAATTATTAGTGAGGTTAATTCTAATTCATAATGTTTGAATTAGAATTAACCTTACTAATAATTTCCTAATTTGCGTACCAACTTTTTCTTAACTAGAAATTATCTCACTTCGTAGGTTAGCTGGCAGAGATCCCTGTCATAAAGATAAGTTGACCTTTGTACACTTTTTTTTACCAATAATGTTTTATCCAAGATTTTTATTACATCATTACTACATATTATAAAACAAAGTCGCATTTTCCGTATGTACGCATAAAACTTTAAAACTACGCAACAGATTTTGATGCGGTTTTTTTTTAATAGATAGAGTGATTCCAGAGGAAGGTTTGTACGTATAATAACATTCAATACGGAGTAGAGAAATACTGTAATTTTTGAGGTTTCTGTAAATAATTACATTTTTTTCCGCTTACATTGCAAACGCAGGCTAAACCCTACGAGATTTATCAAAATAATGTACTAAGTATTTGTACATCTTGAAAAGGTCTACAGAAAAGTCCGCGATGGTATATGTCTATCTCTTATGGATAACCCACTATAGCATTTTTTGTCATTTACTTTTTACGAAAAATAATGCCCTATTTTTGAAGCAATTTTTATACAATACAGCATTAATCCTTATCCAATTAAGTACCTTAAATAAATAGTTGATTTAATATAGATCAATATGGCCGTTTACAGCATGTAATTTAAGAGAACATTTTCGGAGATATTACAGATTTAAAATGCCGTGAGGACGCCGCGCTTCGCCCTAACACTTCGACTTTAGCAGCTATGTCCCTCTTTCAAGAGTTTGTTTAAAGACATTCTGTAATTAATTGTAAAAATAAAATACATAGGGAAAATGTAAAAGTAAATAAGTAAAAATGTACTATATGAATTTAGATATTCCAAAGATAGCAGGAAATCTTCTTGGTACAAGGAAAGGAAATTGTTTTTCTCTAAATTTAACGCGTGCGGGCCACGGGCAGTAATGAATAAATAATGAACTACTGGATCGATTTTAATCATTTTTTTTACACTGACTGACATGGGATATATATTTTATACCCGTGCGAAGTAGGGTCAGGCCGCTAGTAAATAAATAAAAATGAAAAAAAAGCTTAAAACACTCCCGTTGTAGTTAAAAATGAATTAAAACTTCCGCGTTTAAAAATAATCCACCAATTAGCCAATCTGCGTCCATTTATGAGACAATTTGTTCAATTCATCTGCATGAGAGAAACCTGTACCAGAGAATGATACCAAAATGATATAAAATATATATTGAATTACATTGCTCGTACAATGCCTGTTATATACACCATACTTTAATAAATTCAGCAATGGATTACGCTTTTTTGTTACGATACTATATTACAACTAAATGATAAGATTTAGACTAACTGACTGAATAAACTGTAATTGCCATAACACGGGTCGCATTTGTTTTTTCAGTTTATATAATTAGGCGTTACTTTGAGATATCTAACACAAAAGTAAATACAATTATTTTGCAAAAGTAATAATAAAATTATTTTTGCTATAATCCGCGAAGTAAAATAGAAAATATATATAATGCTAAATGTAAGTAACACCTACATTTAGCATTATATATATTTTCTATTTTACTTCATCGCGGATTATAGCAAAATAATTTTATTATTACTTTTGTATTATGGATCTCCGCAAAGTAACGCCTAATTATATAAATTACAATTATTTTGATATAATCCGCGATAAAAGTAAATACAAAATATATATAGGTAATGCTAAATGTTGAGTGGACAATCCGTTTTCATACCTGATACATGCAGGATTTGTAAAAACACATGCACAAACCTCCACAATACACAAGCACTACACATTTCACTACCACAAACTAAACAATTGTTTCGCCTCGCAAACAATTATTGTGGTGGCGGTGATAAAGGTTTGTGCATGTGTTTTTACAAATCCTGCAGGTATCAGGTATGAAAACGGATTGTCCACTCTACATTTAGCATTATATGTTCTATTTATTTAATCGCGGATTATAGCAAAATAATTTTAATTATTACTTTTTTTCAGAGTATTGAAATGTTCATTAAACCTGTTGTAATGTCATTATTCTTCTGTCCTTATCCCACTCTAAGTGGGGTCGGCACAATATGTTATAATCATGTTGTCACATGATTTGGCTACGTATTTTACGACCGGCCGCCTGCCTGACGGCAACTTACCATAGTCAATTTCTGCGACACACCGGTAAGGAATGAGAGTGGTTTATCCTACTGAGCCAGATACCACACGACAGGTCAACTTACCTTAGTCGCCTTTTACGACACCTCGGTAAGAAATGAGGACGGTCTATTCTACTCAGTCTGATATCACACGGTGAATAAGTACCTAGTTGTACCTAGTTATTTTATTCCCGTTATACGCATGCGTAGATGAATTGAGACGATGTACGCATGTGCGGACAAGTTCATATAGGTAACGTTTTTGGAAGTTCCAACACTGTCTTTTGTTAGTTACAAGAAACCTCTCATTCATGATAAGTATATATTTATAATAATATTACACATACTTTGATATAATTTGATCATAATGCTTCCAAAACTATTATTATTTATTTCGAAAAACCAATCATGCCCAAATATAAAACATTAAGAACGACGGATGATTTATATCGTTATGTATTAATTTTGTACAATCTAAAGTCACTTTGGGTGACATTGATTTCATATTTGGTCATTTTATGATCACTATATACGCCAATTATTGTTGTGGCTTAGAGATGGGTAGCTAGTGAGCTTAAGCCAAGACAGATATATCTTTGCTAAAGATATAATCACTCTACCTCGCATGTGTTTCAATTATATCTCTATATAAGAGTCAATTTTCGTGAAGAGTTACGGTTTGTTCAGAGTTAGAAAGATATGGGCTTATATAGCAAAATACAAGTAAAAAAGAGACGGATAGCTATTGCATGTTTCTACTAAAAGAGCCGAAGATATACAAATATTTGTAGTCTTAGCTGCCGTATTCTTTGAGTCGTAATGAGCTAAATGAGTTAAAGATATAAAAGAGTTATATATATGCCAATATAAATCACTCTTTTATTGTCAGGTATACGTTTTGCACTGTAATATGGTTAACTTGAGGCGTTGGTTGTGTTACAAACTTACAATCGATGTAAACAAGGGCGACGAGTAGTCAAGTGACGCTTCCATCGTACGATAGTTTCCCGCCGTCACCGAGAGATGGCGTTAGTCGCTAGCGCAGTCCTCGACTCGAGTGCTTAGTAACAGGCCGTACCTACTTCACATCAAGCTTGTTTACTTCACAAGTGTTTATTGCATTTATAAGCTGTATTAGAATGATAAATAATGTCTGTGCTGTAGACTATTTATAATGTAGCCACTCGCTATATTTGTTGTGTTGATAAAACTTCTGCATATATGATAATTTGCAGAAACGCGAAAGGATATTGCTTTGTTCGATTGCTTTGTTGATGCTAATTTTTAATAGAAAGATTAAATACGGTATTTATTAAGACGAATGATTGTTCATCTAAATAGGTTTTACATTGGAGTTATATCAATAACCGATATCCTGATGATTAACGTACCAAAACAATGTTATGTTACAAATACAACCTCCTTCAAAAACATTGTCGCCGTCAATATGTGATAAGTTGTTGAAAAAGGAAAAATGGGTTGACTTTTGAAAAATTTGCTTCTTATTTATTGTTTCAGTTTAAAGGAAAGCTACCTAACGTTGTTATAACAAATAATAATAATAACCAAATATACCGAACTCACAAAATTATTCGCAATACACAGAAATATTATTTTTTTGGCTTCGTATTTGACAGAAATACAAAAGTCATTTATTTATATTGGTGCTCTTTTAAAAAACAATTATCCATAAGAGAAACCGCCGAATCGTTGAGTTGACGATTCAAAAATCCTCGTTTATAAATTCATTTGAATGAAGACCTAAAGCTTTAACCAATGCTTTTATTTTATACAACACACTGTTTGTGGTAGATTCATTTTCAATTCAATCTAATCTTAACGAGGTAGAGGCCTTGACTCGCAACACGACCCGAATAAATTTGAATTGCGAAATTCGAAAATCTAGAAATTTAAAATTCTCCTTTTGGATGGCAAATTTATACACATATCTGTCTCTTTATCCAATGGATTTCAGCTTCGAGACCTGTTGAGTTGATTCACTCACTGGTTAAAATACGCAGATATATCCCATGAATAAACTCGTGTTCGAAGGCAAAATAAATGGTGGTGGTTTAACTAATCACTATATAACTCTATTTGCTTACGTGATGCGTGGCTTTGCAATTTCGTCGTGGAGTCTATTTCCTGACAATGCTTCGGCTACGGGGCGACACAAATCTCAACTATTATTATAAGTAATGAAAATATTATATTATATTATATGTAATGCTAAATGTAGAGTGTACTATCCGTTCTCAAACCTGATACATGCAGAATTTGTTAAAACTCATCATAAACTCGTCGTGGAGTCTATTTCTAGAAAGTTGAGATTGTGGTAGTGTATATGTGCAGTGCTTGTGTACTGTCGTGTTATTGATGGCGAGTATATGTGAACGGATAGTACACTACCAACTAATCGAAATTCACTTGATTTACAGTCATACCTACGTACATAATTTGAGCCACGTTTATCGCGGTTTGTTCATAATATTTATCTCGTTTACGCGAACGCAATCATCTCTTTTGTACCGATGCGGTTAGAAAGTGAAATATCCCTTGCATAATATTTTTTTGACATAAAGTAAGTATGAAAGTACTTTATCGAAGTTACAATCTAACCATAAGGCTCAAAAGTAACTTAATATTAGTCAAAAAAGCAATTAAAAAGACACTTATCTATAAAGCTTACTATGGAGGGACTATGTTGATGATAAGAAATTTTTGATTTAAAATGCGATCAGCTACGCACTAGATTATATTGTAAAAATTTTAATTTGTTTACTCAATAATTGTAATACTCGATTTTGAAAAAAATGACCGCCGAGTTTCTTGCTGTTTCTTCTCGGTAAGAGCACTTTTCCGAACCAGTCGTAGCTTCATTGTAATTTGACGATTCGAAAGTGCTTGTAAAAGCCAATTTGAATAATGATTTATTTGAATTTGAATTTGTATGTTCGGAATCTTGGAAACGGCTCCAACCATTTTCCTGAAATTCAGCATGCAGGTTTTGGGCGAGTAAAATCGATCCAGCTAGGGTTTAATTAAAAAAAACGCTTTATCTAAATATCTTATCGATATAGGCATAGCGTATACCATAGCGTTGGATAATTCTGAACTTGTCTATCAGACACGTCATCAAATCAACTAAATCCAACAACAACAATCCAAAAGAAAAACCAGGCTTATCTTTGAACCGGTTGTAATTTCTAAGCCGCATCTTCTAGTTGCGACTTGATACACTGGTTTTTTATTAACTATCTTTTTTTCCATGCATTAAAACTTTAAAACTAAAAGCCTTAATAGACGATCGAACATGGTTTGGGCGAAACACGAACACGATTTTCTCTGGAGCTTAATTAAATAATTGTGGGGCGCACAGTACGCCATTAATTATTATTAATATTTGGTTAGTCCGTCGTGTGGTATCCGGCTGAGTAGAAAAGACCACTCTTAATTCTTACAGATGTGTCGTAAAATGCGACAAAGGTAAGTTAACCCGACGTGTGGTACCTGGTTGAGCAGAATAGACCGCCCTTATTTCTTACCGAGGTGTCGTAAAAGGCTACAAAGGTAAGTTAACCCAATGTATGGTATCCGGTTGAGTAGAATAGACTTTCTTTCTCACCAAGACGTCGTAAAATACAACTAAGGTAAAGTTGACGTCAGGTAGGCGGCCGGTAATAAAATAACTAGCCCAAACATGCTTCAATATGTTTTAAACACGTTCTAACCCTAGTTAGAGTGCGATAAGCGATAAGGGCAGGAGAATGAAAAATAAAATAAATGCCCTTTCATTCCCTTATTTTCTTTTTATCGTCAATGATGATTAAGTGACAATATTTATTGCAACCAGTGCAATTTTAGTCTATTTTTATAGCTTGGAAAGGGAAGGGTATACTGTGAAATGTACTAACGTGTACACTGATATCACGGGAAAGGCAAAACGATCTTTGGTTTACCTTATCCTATCGTCGTCGAACCTTATTCGATCGTCTATTTATGCTTTAAACCTATTTTATGACCATTTTATGCTATGTTACTTTAAATTATTATTTTATTATTACTTTAAATTAGTCAGGCAGTGAATAATGTATGAAACCATTAACTTTTTAAAAGATTTTATCAGTTTAATAAAATAAATAAGCTGTGATAGCCTAGCGGAAAGACCGTGCTACTGTTTCGACGGGATCACAGGTTCGAACCTCAGGCTGGCACCAATGAGATTTTCTGCAATTTGTGTGTAATTGAAATTTAATAAAATGCTTTTCGGTAATGAAAAACATCGTAAGGAAACTTGCATATCTCTAGAGAATTCTGGGGATATGTGTAACCTACCAATCTACATTGGAGCAGCGTCTTGGGTTTTAGCTCCAACCTTCTCTCAAAAACAAACAATTTGTTTAAATATTTTATCTTTCAAAATTTTGAAAATCGTCGGGAAAATAAAGAAAAGAGGATATCCATTATTTGAAACTATGTATTTTTTTAATAATTTCTACATTCTCTTTTTACTGTCTATGAAATAAATATCAATCATAAACAATTAATACATCTATTATTATTGTTAGTGTTGTATAAAGTCGACATTTCAAGAAGTAATTTTTTTATATAATTTTTTTAAAAACATTTTTTTTTTGATGAAAGTGAACTCTAGTACTATGATATTGTGCGTCTTAGAACACTGGACCCTACGAACATTTAGATTTTGTTTAAAAACTGTCTATTACATTTATATTACACTGGATGAAAATGCATTCGACATAGTCTCAATAACATCTCGTCAACTATACAATCATCATTATCTCTCCACCCACTGGACTATAGAAACGCAGTACTGCGATAGAAAACAATCTTACAAAAGTACAATCTTTATATTAACTTAAATAACTTAATACTTGTTATAACTATAATAATATAACCTGAGATCTTTGCAATATTATACCGCGCACGACGCGCCCACTCGCGTCCCGTCAACACGCACGCGCCTACATTACAATTAAAGTATATTTTCTCATTTAAATTTTACATTACAAAAGTAGTATCACAAATAAATGTACGAACTAGTACAATTACAAAAAACGTACACATATCTGATCCCCGCGGAGATCGCCTCTAATAAATACATATACATGTAATATACACAACTTCAGAATAGAATCGAACTCGAAACAAAAAATAATACGTTAAACACTATGTCGTTCAGGGCATCATATCACACGCGCGGCGGCGGCTGAGATCACGGTGCGCACCGAACGCCGCCGCGCCGCTCGAGCGCCGAGCGCCGCCGCTCGCGACCGAACGTCGGACGCTTTGGCGACAAAGCGCAGTTCGCGCCGCGAGCCGGCAGCGCCCGCCGCGACATAGACTATACATATATCACGCTGTGCTTTTTACTCTTATTAAAAATATAATATACATATATTGATATTTAAAACAACGTTACGTAGATATCGAGGAGGGACCGTCGGCTAGCGCGTGGCGCGCCGGCTCCGCTCACTCCGCTTGACTCCTGAACAACTTTTTCTTTTCTATCGTGAACTGGGGGCTGATTATGATGGTGCCGCCTCTCGTTAAGTTTCTGAAAAGATTAACGTCATTAGTACCACTGCGTTGAGATCTTAACTGTGTTTAACAAAAAGTTCGGAAAGTGAAAATTTTTACTGCAAGAATATAGAAAACATAAACGAAAATAAATTGAAGTGAAGGCAATTAATGATTGAAATGTGATTTAAAGGACTTTTTAGAAATATGCAAGGATAATAAGATCTGATGCAACTCACTTTAAGAATTGCGGCAGCAGGCTGGTCCAATTCGTGGCGTCGTGCTCAAGATGTAGGTGTATCTCGTGCGTGGTCAGCGTGTTGGGGTCTATCTTGAAGGCGGCCAGCCGGCGGCCGGCCACGTCCACGATGACCGCCGCCCCCCGGGAGCCGCAGGGCTCGCCCTCCGCCAGCACCAGGGTCTTGCGCGCCGCCCGCGAGAGCAGCTCCGCGGGCACCAGGACTTCGGCCGTGGCCAGCTCGCTGGCTCCCTTGGCCGCCCTCAACTCCCGCTCCAGCCTCTGCGCCAGGGCCGCTTCCGTCGGAACCGGCATCGGCGCTTCCCGCCATGTCGGCCCACTCCATGCTGTAACAATGGAAAAGGATCGTTAATAATGTATATAAAATAAGGTAAATTTATTAAATAAATTTCTGAAACCTTAAGGAAAGTAATAACATTAATGAGGGTGAAGCGTAGCAGTAGTTGCATCAGGCAAGTGACGTTCGAAGCAGGCCTCCAGCGCCGGCCAGTCTACAGCCTACAGCACACTACACCCGACCGCAGTCGGGCCGAGCCTATTGCATTAGCTCGGCCGACGTGTGAGCGACCGGTTTCGCCAGCCGTGCGCGCGCCGCCTAGCAACAGCTGACAGCCACCGGTTAGAAAGTCGCACTTCCCTCACCACTCGACGAATAGAAAGTATAGACTCACCTTTTTCACTACTGAATCCGACGCTAAACTGACTCGAAACCGGCAGGATCTCCATGTTTTCCAAATTTTTACTTATATTGTACACTTTTTAACTCAGAGAAAAAACTAACACGTTCCGTAGCGGAACCTAAACAACTAGAAAAATATCACAAGTCTCTTTTGTACTGCGAATGCGCACCGAACGACCGGCTTCACGACCGGCGACTAGTTATCGTGAAGAGATCGATTGGAAATTGTAAAACGTCCGATTAACACGACTGCATCAGATCTGATCTCGTAACCTCAGGGCTTCGTTACTCGCCCTCGGCTCACTGTTTGACCCACCCGACCCGCTGTGTGTGACGGACTGCCGGTGCCGGGCAGGCGGACGGTATATATAGAGGGCCGAGGCCGGGGGTGCGAGGGGTCGCTCCGCGGGAGACCGCGGGGGCCCCGCGCGCCAGTCGCGATCGCACGCAGCCGGTGCTGCACGTCTTCGCGCCGCGCCGCGCCGGCTCCCGGCCGAACGCCGGCCGGCTTCTTTGTTCTAGTTCCACCGGTGGAACCCGAAAGTTCGTTCACATGTCATACGTTCTATATTTAAAATACAAGTGTCCCCGTCTTATTCGAGCGTGTTATATGTATTCTTGTAAAAAAACCAAGGTTTATTTATTCCTTAGAAAATAAGACTGCGAAGTTTTAGTTGTAAGTTGTTACGGCGATTCTTTGTTCTCATATCGTAGCATTAAGAAATATTGTAAACCAATCTTGCAGTATTAAGATATCAATTGCAGAGGATTTAAGAGCCTCGTTATCGGTCACGCGTATCGGTGGTTCGATCGATGACGTTCATAATCAATGTAACGTTTCATTAAAATTTTCCAAACTTTCTAATATAAATTTTCTAATATAAATTTATCTAATAAGGTTTTTGAGCTTAGTATATAGCAGAGTAAGAGGTAACATTTAAACATTGTATATGTATATACACTTAAAATTCGAGTTTCGAGTGTTGCAAAATGTAATTTGTGAAGGAAACTAATTTTATTGTCACAGAATTCATTTTAGCACGGACAGCCATTGTTTCGAAAAACAGGCCCGCTCCGCCTCAACAATGGCTTTTGTTTTAACACTGTTGTCACTAATAGACTTGGGAACTAAATGCACTTAGCAACCGGCTTACTGAGGTAAGATTAAAAAAAAAGATAAAAAGGTATTAACCGAACAAAAACCGTAGATTATGTTGTGGCAATTCAGAACGGTTGTTATCGCAGGTAATATTTCTACACTTCCGATGTTGCATCAGCCGGTTGGAAGTTTCTAGAATGTTTTTTATAACTCTCTGTTATTAGTACTCCATTACTTCTTAATGTTAGTCATTAATTTTGTAAAGAATACTTGTGTATTTTAAGTTGGTTGATACAATTATTAACACTAACTTTATATTTAGCGTAAGTTACTTGGCAAATTAAATATAAGATATCATATAATACAAAATTAGATATTATTTTTGGATAGAGAAGAATAAAGATGTCTCTCAATTATGACAAATAGGTTGGTCTAAGATAAAAATTTGTTATCAAAGCAGGTAATGAAAGTTATCTACATTAATTAAACACCGAAGTTTGAGTATTTCCGTTATTTCTTTGTACATATATTTTGGTGATTTCCTATAATTTTCATTTTACACATCACACAACCGTCATTTCAGGTGATATTTCAATTATATATAACTTTATGAGCATGGGAAAAGATTATTACGATATAAAAAATCTTTGGTATGTAAATAGTTCTACGTAAAACAAATAAAGAACTAATTGGGTAAGTTTAATGTTTAAAAAGTGACTTTTTATTATATGTGAAATAAAACGTTACTTTGAAATAATTTTAGTAACATTAAATTTAAGTCAATTTGAACTTATATGTTCATATATGAACAAAGATGTTATTTTTTTCTCGAAAATGTGTTACTCGTTTTAAACTCACAAATTATTTGATTACGTTAATAATTGCGATGATCGTTTCGCAGCAACAATCCACCGTGGCAAGTAATCCAATCTTTGGAACAGTTATCGTGACGATCGTAAAAACAATTGGATAAAAAAGAGAAGGAAAGGCGGTGGCCGGTTGCTAGGCGAGCCGGCGAGCCGGCGGTTTGGCCTTGAGCGGGCGTGACTCAGTGCACGGCGAATCAAATCGAAAAAACAACACCGATGTATTCACTATAATATGTAGAGAGCCTTCCATTACGTAATTAGAAATCGTACGGGTCAATTTATAAACAACTTCATTTGGATAAAACGTTTCTATGCTCTATGGAATAGTCTATAAAAGGACCACTAACATCGCGCACAGATAAGTAATATTAAAAATTTGAGCCAAGTATATGTTTGAGTTATTTTAAATGTATGCGTGCATTGAAGTGTTTTCTTAAGTAATGTTGACTAATAAATTCGTCGTTTTTACTAAGACTAGCTTTTTTTTGTATTCGTATAGAGAATATCGGTTTTGTGTGAGTCAAATTTTTAGCCAAAAATATTTATCTATTTAAATCCGTATAATCCGGCTTTTTTATTAATAATCATACGACTCATATCAAGAAATGACAAGTCATTTGTATTCGAATTTCGAAACTCAATGGAACTGTCATTCAGAACAATACAGATTATTAATTAGGTATAGCTAGTACATTTTAAACGAAATTAAATTATTTAGTTGCTATCCAAATTAATGTAGTCAATTCTAAGAGGTATGGTTAAGTTCGGAACGCTCCTAGGCTTTACGAAATGCTTTGGGATTAGTGAAAACTACTCGTTAAAGCCTGTGTATAAAATGGTTTTACTATTAGAGTCATGTTTTATTCTTGATCTAGATAAATAACTCAGTCCTTAATAGGCTTGTGACATAAAAAATATCATTTGTTGCTTTCTAAAAGTTTTTAAAACGTTTATGCTATTTTTAAGGAAAAAATTTTTTAGTCAATAATTTTTATATAAATCTTGTTCAGACTTCTTTTCATCACTTGTTTTTGTAAATAAGTTTTGGAATATTGATCTTTATCAGCCCATTTTTATCTGTTATCAAATAAGTAATTTTATCATTATAATGTCGGAAATTTACCAAAACTGATAATACAAAAATATATAAACAACAAAAAACTGAGAACACGAGATACATAATCTCAATTTCTCAGCATATTTTTATCAGTAACAGAATTAACGTATTAGCTCGGTACATATGATAAAGTACACTTCAGCAATTCCTCGTTGTAACAACAATGATAAGAAACCGCAATTGTTTTCGCAAACATGAATGTTTAGTGTTATTCATGCCGTTGGGTATGATTATTAAATCTGTTTTCCAACAGGTTAATAAACTTTCCAATGAATCTATGCTGAGCTAAGTGATTAAAATTTGATTTGGTATCGATTAATTCACGGACAAAAGATCACTTTGACACATGTTAAATCGATTACTTGATAAGGTCTTTCTTCAGCAAAAAAATAATGTTGGTTTTTAAAGACCTATTTTATTTATCTCATTTTTAAAAGTTAAATATATGTACACGATCTAAAAATATTACTTAAAAATTTATTTTTCTTTTTTACTGCCCAGTGACCTCGTCCTTTAAAAAGAATACGAATATAGAATATAATTTTTAATTCGTGTTGTATTTTCATAATGCAAGTAGTGAGTTAATTAAATATTGCTAAGACGTTTTTTTGTGAATAATGTTGAAGCAAAAATTGTTACCTGACCGGACAGGTAACTAGTTTCTCAAATGGGTACAAAAAAAGAAACTGTTACCAGTTTAACGAGATGCTAGCTCGATCCCGCAAGCGATCACGTGTCCCGACTTGTCCCAACCTGTTTCCGACTTGTCCACAACTGTCGTCATGTACCGTAATGGCGGACTAAATTTCTAGCTTCGCGAGGATTGGTAAGTCGCTTGATTTTAGCTCCAAATATGGTTAACAATTCGATTTTTCCGAGAGTAAATAAGAACACCAATATTTTAGTCAACTGAAGTAGCTAGCTTTGTTTATTTTAATTCTGTATATTCATCATGAAGACCAATTATTGCTTTATCACTCAGAAGAGATATCCAATTAAACTTGCTATCAAGACATAAAACTATAGTAGCTGTGTGACCGAGTTAACTCTGTAAATTTTTTAAAAGATAAAAAAGAAAGTAAGTGTTGCAGATATCAGGACTCGAACCCGGGTATTTTTTTCAGTCCGGCCGTTCCCCACTGAGCTACTACAACTTTGTAATTGACAGCGAGATTACCCATGCTATTTATAAAAAAATTGTAATGGTTTTTCAGTGCCTGAAAACTTAAATCACAAATCGACTTATCGAAACCTCCAAAATACAAAGCAAAATGAAATTAGTTGTATACGTTTCCGAAATTCAGATTCTATATATTATAAACAAAATTAACTCATTTAAATATTAAAGATAAAAGACAGCGCTTAAATTCAACAGTTAAAACTAATTAAAATTTGTATAACAAAATTTTAATTTTTTAAAATAAAACATAAGGGTCTTTCAAAATTATCATCGGTGAGGCGAACGTGCCTTATGAATATAACTAGCTTTTACCCGCAACTTCCTTTGTGTGGACTGTTGTCCCGTGTTAGGTTGATAATAGATGGCGCTTTTCAATGTCATTCTGTTCCTGTAGAATTAACAGGATATCTATAGCCTATATGTTTTCCCTGTTTATTAAAAATAATTGTGTCAAATTTCATCGATATAGGTTCAGCGGATTTGCCGTGAAAGAGTAACAAACATACATCCATTCTCACAAACTTTCGCATTATATTAGCAGTTAGTAGTATAAATGCTCAAAAATAAATTATTGACTGCGCTTAAATTGTTAGTTAAAACTCTTATAAAAACTAATTCAAATTCATATAATAAATTTTAATTTAGTTATATATTTCTGCCATTTGCAGTTAAGACCCTAGAGCAATGGAGTCAAAAGTGCAATTTTTTTATCCGTTTTAACACCACGGTTAATTGCCTCTTCAGGTGACAAGAGTGCTGGCTCCTTTTTCGCACAAAGAATCAGCTTAGCGATTCAGCGCGGAAACGCTGCCAGCATTCTTGGGGCCATTCCACGTGGGCATGATTTGTATAGTCCTAGCGTGTAAGTAATTTAAGATAGATATAACTTATGCATTAAAATAAAACAAGGTTCTCTCAAAATTATCATTGATGAGACGAACGTGCCTTATAAAACAATATATGTACATTCGGGTAAGCGTTTAAATTGATAGCAAAGTATCGAACGTAAAATTTTAATTAGCTCACTCCATTATGCATTAGATTGCCTCATACTCTGTTATTTACCTACTTATTCATCAATGATATCTGTGTGACAAACGTTTGGATAAATGCTGCCTGTGAACCGGACAAAAGCGAAAGACACGTATCACCTATTGTGGCCGATCTAATCTAGCTTCATTTCACTCGGTTGGCTATTCAGCTCATTTGTGTGGCCAATATTTGTCGTAATCAGTATTCAGGGATTGTAATAACGTTGTGCCAAGTTTAGGCAACTGCTCATTAGTAATTTTAAACTCGCTTTGTTTGTCGAGTTAGTGGGGACACGTGTATGCCGCCATTGTTATGTTATTGTTACTAAGATTTTTTTTTATATGTTAATTTTATCATTGTTATTCGACCTTGTTTCGAGATTAAAGTATCCTAACACTTGTCGCAAGCAAATATGAGATACGCCATTGATCCTAAAAAAATATTCTCAGTTAAATAGTTAATTATATTGTGTTGGTTATAATTTTAATTAAGGGCCTGTTTTACAAGTTACCAATAAACTGTCAGTTAGCCTACTCGTTACATATCTGACATATGTCTCGGAATTTTGCCTTTTTCAGGTTTCTGATAGACTTAGTCAGCACTTAAAGTCCCTAATAAGTTAACAGGTAGATCATGTGGCTGTTATTTTGTTTATCTGCTGGATAGCAAATACCTATTTGAAAATGGCCGCTTTTTTCATTTTTCACTTTTTAGAGTCTATTTTTAGAGACTTACTGATACTTACTTTATTTGCCGGTTAACTATCCGACACTTTATCAGTAACTTGTGAAACAGGCCCTAAATGTAATAATTTAGTGTTTCCTTGTTATAAATAACATGTATTCATTGAAATTTGAAAATAAAATTATTCTTTAATCAAACGTATTTTATTTCTTATTCCACATGATTAATTGAATACAAAACGTACATGTCATTTAATCAAAAACGATTTGGTGCTTTAGATTTTAGGTTAATGATATCCAAATTAACGTACTGAATGGAGGTTATCAAGTATCTTTATCTACAATGTTAAATATACCTACAGAACGAGTATAAAATAAACACAATTTAGTTTAAAAGTAATTTAATACCCTTATCAGTATTCCAAACGATTCCTCTTTCCGTAATCAGTTAATATTTTAAATTAACTGCCGTAAGCAAGTCGTTGTAAAAAATAAGGTTACGTAATAAGTGAATCTGTAAGATTCTTAAATTTTATAGACGATATAATGGAAAATAGGTCATATTATCATCACGCCGTGTGGTATCCGGCTGAATAGAATAGTACCACCCGCATTTCTTACCGAGGTGTAGTAAAAGACGACTAAGGTAAGTTGACCCACCATGTGGTATTCGGTTAAGTAGAATAGACCACCCTCTTTCTTACCGAGGTGTCGTAAAATACGAAACTGTTCTTGACTTTGCTAATAATATAAACAATTAAGAACACTACATACTAAATGCAGAAATGTAATTAAATAAGCATTTAAATATCATATTAGGGTTATTATAGTTAACATTATGTGCATATGTAAGTTGCATCTAATTTTAGCAGGAAAACGGTAACAAATTGTTATTAAATACAGCTAGTTAAAGTTGAACTAACTTAATTTATTCTACAATAAATATATGGGATAATGTCACGGTCGGCTGTCGCTAAGGAACTTAATACTTGTGTTATGGGTGACAAACAACTGGTAAATATATAAATACATAGCTTAGAGGTGAGACCTGGCGACTCTTTTGAGATTGTCGCGGATTCAAACACCGGAAACAAATGAGTTTTTCTGTTAAAACTTATGTATCTAATTGATAATTGCACGCTTTTCGGTAAAGGAAAACATCGTGAGAAAATCTGCATATTTCTAGAGAATTTTGGGGACATCTGTAACCTATTAATTCAATTTCAAAATGTCCTTTACTTAAGTGGACTATTTACAGTACTTTTGAATCGTCAAATGTTAAAGAAGCAACCACTGATTCGAAAGTTTGCTCCTACCGGGAAGAACCAGCAAGAAACTCGGCGGATAATCTTTTAAAAATATAATTACAAATTGATTGATGGTTACAAGTTAATCGTTGCTTGGTGCGTAGCTGACTGCAGTTAAGATATGCTATCGCTCAAATAATCCTCAATTGTAAAGTAAGCTTTATGTAGCAATCCGCATTGGAGCAGCGTGGTAGGTCATAGCTCCAATCCTTCTCTCCAAGAGGAGAGTAATAATAAAATAAATATGCTTATTTTTAAATAATTTTGTTATCATTTGTATATAGATACCAGACTTAAAGGTACCGACGAATAATTTAGCTTTTTAAAATCGCAAAGCTTTTATATAATTTTGTCATTGCTTTTTCTTTCTAGATCTGTAAGTGTTGCTTGTAATTTTATTTATTTCATAATTATTTTTAATTTCTTAACAGTTAATTTAACTTGTCATATGTACGTATGAACCTCTTTTTCTTTAAGATTTTTCTTTCTTGTGAAAACTTTATTCGTTTATGTTTTTGGGTTTTGTTTTTCTTATAATTATGTATAACTGTGTGTCTTCCTAATAAATAAATCAAATTCAAAATATTATTTATTTAAGTGGACTCTTTTCAGTACTTTTAAATCGTCAATCGTCAAATGTTTTTAAAGAATCAACAAGTTTGCTCCTATCGAGAAGAATCAGCAAGTAACTCGGTATATACGCTTGTTATTAAAGTGACTGAATTCTAATTTGGCTTAATTGAGTTATATTCATTGTAATACTCATTTTAATTCTACTATTAAAACTATTAAACTATTAAAACTTGTGCTCTTCCGAGTTATCTTTTCAACAAAAAATTATTACAATTTGATTATAAATAAATCTGATTGGATGAGACCAATATTGTTTATATAAGTTTGATGGCGCTGCCTGTCGCATCTTTTTACTGCCAAATTAATATTTTCATCTCTGCGTCATAGCCATTGTCTTTTATCTTCCGAGCTTCCCAGCACTATGAAACGTTCATGTATTATTCAAACTCTCGCCATAAACATTCGCTCTGCTCGACCCTTTTTTTCCATATCACTGAGCTCCTTTTGGCAAGGTTTGATGGTATATTTTTTATTTTCGTGTCGTAAAATAAGAAATTCTCCCCGGGAACATGTGGACGCTGTATTAACTGGTGGGGTTCTAGCGAAATTCACCACGCAAAATGATATTGTATATATTTTTTGCAAGCTTTATTGAATTTATAATATTGTCTGTTTATTGGCGGTATATGGCTCAACGGCTGAGCAGAATAGACCACCCTCATTTCCTACCGAGGTGTCTTAAAAAGACGACTAAGGTAAGTTGACCCGCCGTGTAGTATCCCGCTGAATAGAATAGACCACCCTCATTACCTACCGAGGTGTCTTAAAAAGACGACTAAGGTAAGTTGACCCGCCGTGTAGTATCCCACTGAATAGAGTAGACCACCCTCATTTCCTACCGAGGTGTCGTAAAAGGCGACTGAGGTAGTTGACGTCAGGCAGGCGGCCGGTCATAAAATACGTAGCCAAATGATGTTACAGCATGTTTATAACATGTTGTGCCGACCCCACTTAGAGTGGGATAAGAGCAAGAGAATGATGATAATAACAATTTTTCTTAATTATATAAATAGGCATTACTTTACGCAGGTCCACAATAAAAAAGTAATAAAAATGTTATTTATCGCGGATTGTATCTAAATAATATCTTCATTACTTTTTGAAATATTGTTCTGTATTTCATGATTCTCCTGCCCGTTTCCCACTCTAAGTGGGATAGGCACAACATGTTGTAACATGATTTAGTTAGGTATTTTACGACCGACCGTCTGGCTGGTGTCAACTATCTTAGTCGCCGTTTGCGACACCTCGGTAAGAAATGAAGGTGGTCTACTCTATTCATTCTATAATCATCAGTAATGTAATCAGTGTCAGTAATCAGTCAGTCAGTCAGTAGTCAGTCAGATCAGTAATCAGTGTGTAAGCAAAGATATACCTACATCTTTCAAAATGTTTATCGCATCCAAAAGGTTACCTAGAATATGTTACTACAGTTTTTTCTATTACTCTTTTTCACGTACTGTATTATTATTAGTACTGTATAGTTACACTTGACTTTCAAAGTGGCTGTTTGCGACAGTTTTAATTATGACTCATTTAAATATAGCGCGTGGAAAACAATATTTATTAACACCATACATATAGTAATGGCGTAAAGGTCATTCTTGTAAAGGTGAATTAATAAAAATTATATAAGGACTTAAGCTTAAGCCGCTGAGACTCATTTACATTATAAATTAGGTAATTATTAGGGAACCAATATGATAGTCATTTTTAACTAGCTTTTACCCTCAACTTCGCGTGGACTGTAGTTTTGTAGTCTTGAAATAAACAGTAGCTTCTGTCACTCTCCAACCCTGCAAATATCTCCATCACAAAAATCCGATCGATCTGGGAAGAATCAGAAGAATTTATCGTTTTAACAATAGCATAGTTTGATAATAACCCATACTTAAATGAAATATATATTAAAAAAACTCAGGTAAAGGAGACAAAAAATTCTTAATGTTTTTCTGGTATTAAATATCTCTATAAAACTTATTTAGTAATAATATTTATACGTAACTTATCAATTGCCAACTAGTAACTTTTTAATTATCTATTAGTGCAGCGCTGGATTCCAACGTTTTTAGTATAAATACGAAAAAATATAGAAAAAAATTTTAAATTATGTTTTGTGAAAATAATCTTTTATAATAGATATCTGAAAATATATTGTCTTCACTTCATTAACTATAATGATTTTATAGATATTAAAAATGGTGTTTAGAAATAAAAAAAAATTTCGTTGGTTCTATGACTTACGATCTTAATCTGTATGGGATGAAATAAAATATATCCCAATACATGTCAATTATTAGGTAGTCATTCTTTTCGTACTTGTTACTATAAACTACTAACTAAAGACTTGTTCTGTTTATAAATGTGTTTTTTTGAAACGTCTGTTTTTTGAAGACAAAAAATATGAAGGATCAACTTTTACTTCAAGGATTATACCTTATTGTTATATTTTCATCACAAATCCTATCGTTTTTAATATGTTATTATTTATCGCTCATGAGCTACAATAGTGGCACAATTAAAAAAATAAATTCGTCAACTTAAAGAAAGTGTTTGGAGATAAATGGGCTTAAAGTTTTAATTGCTAAGGAAAATGGATAAAAAATGTTTTACTTTGCATAAACTAATTTATAGAAAACTGCGTTACTTTCCGAAACTCCAAAGTACAAAATTGGTGATGAAAGCAGTATTTATCACTTTTCTAGTTCTATAAATTGCTACACAATATCCAGAGAGCGTCTTTACTATGTCTCCAAACAGCTAAATAACCTGTCGTAAAGTCGGTCCCAGATAAACAATAAATTAAATATTATTCAACGCTCCCACAATATGGACTGTGAATAACCAGAAATATATATTTTAATTATAATCTGCCCATTAGAAACTTACAACCAAAACACTAATTTGAATAGTAATGATATTCGAGGCGTGGTGGATACAAAACGTATAAAATCACCGATATTTTGGGCCATTTCGTTTGATTTATTATGTACCGCGCTACTGGTGTACGCTTGCTACTAACAATTCAATTTCAACTCTATCTACAAACACATAGTGTTCATTTTAGCATGTACTATTTATAAATTACCTTGATGTACACTCGACAGAAGACCTAGTCAATGTTAATATAATTTCAACCATAAATTAATGAGCACAGGATACATTTTAGGTTGTATTTGTTAAGTATTACCTTGAATAAATGGAACAAGGAAATATAAAGCTTAACAGTATGAAATATGGTTTAAAAAAGATTGTTTAATATAAATTTGTAGCTTAGTGCCGTATATTGTATTCAGCGCTGTTGCGCTTAAAATTGATAAATGGTCATGTCCGAACAGGTTCTGCTTTTGGTTGGGATTAGGGTTGCCAGAAAAGTATGGAAAAAGGGATATATTTTTACTTTAGTTAAGGGACTTTTTGACAATCTTAGTTCTGAACAAAATTTTCGTGTTTTAATATTTGACTTCTTATAAGGTATTTTTGTTGTGTAAATTAAGAAGCAATCTGACTATAAAATATTTTTGATTTTTGTACCCTTTTTTGTATGTTCATTTACATTAGCTAAACATCGTTATAACAAAAAAATTGCGATGTTAAAAATGGTATAAAGAGAAAAGTTATGAAAGAATTAGTTTGCGATAATCCCCGTTTGTTAGGAACATCTATGAAATGCTAAGTGTAGGAAGCAAAACCGTTCTCATACCTAACACATGCAGAATTAGTTACCACACGTATCACGAGACACCACCACCATACACTATACAAGCACACTATGCAAGCACTACACACATTCACTACGACAATCTCCACGATTGTTTCGCAAAGCTTTACGATTTTGTCATGGAGCCTATCTCGTGACAACGCTTCGTTTACGGTGTGAAACGATCGTTGATATTGTCGTAGTGAATGTGCGTAGTGTTCTGTTATGTGATACGTATGGTAACTAATCCTGTATGTATAAGGTACAAGAAGGGTTTTGCTTACAACACAGCATTATATAGTTTTCTTAACAAACGCGGAATATATCAAAATAGTTCTATTAGGTATAACTTTTGTGGTAATTCCACAAAGTAGCGCCTTCTTCTATAAATTGGTATAAAGATTCTCGAAAAGGATAAACAGGATGGTTCGGGACCGATCCCATAGTGTTATGATGAATAGGTGTCATGGGAATCGTACTAGGGATGTAACTGGAAGTAGAAACCGATGAATTCGTATCAAAAATCGATTAACCAATCAATTAATAATAATCGTTTTTATCTGACTATTTATAGTTGCCTTTTAAAAAATTATTAATTAACTAGCGGCCTGCCCATGCTTCGCACGGGTATAAAATATATATCCCATGTCACTCAGTGTAAAAAAATGATTAAAATCGATCCAGTAGTTTTGATTTATTCATTACTGCCCGTGGCCCGCAAGCGTTAAATTTGGAGAAAAACAATTTCCTCTCCCTATACCAAGACGATTTCCTGCTATCTTTGGAATATCTAAACTCATATAGTACATTTTTATTTATTTACTTTTACATTTTACCTATGTATTTTATTTTTACAATTAATTACAGAATGTCTTTAAACAAACTCTTAAAAGATTCGAAGTGCTATAGGGTGAAGCGCGGCGTCCTCACGGTATTTTAAATCTGTAATATCTCGGAAAATGTTCACTTAAATTACATACTGTAAACGGCCATATTGACCTATATTAAATCAACAATTTATTTAAGCTACTTAATTGGATAAGGATTAATGTTGTATTGTATAAAAATAGCTTTGAACATAAGGCATTATTTTTCGTAAAAAGTATATGACAAAAAATGCTTTTGTGGGATAAGAGATAGACAAAGACCATCGCGGACTTTTCTGTAGACCTTTTCAAGGCGTACAAATACTTAGTACATCATTTTGATAAATCTCGTAGGGTTTAGCCTGCGTTTGCAATGTAAGCGGAAAAAAATGTAATTATTTACAGAAACCTCAAAAATTACGGTATTTCTCTACCCCGTATTGAATGTTATTATACGTACAAACCTTCCTCTGGAATCACTCTATCTATTAAAAAAAACCGCATCAAAATCTGTTGCGTAGTTTTAAAGTTTTATGCGTACATAGGAAAATTTGGAAAGAATGCGACTTTGTTTTATAATATGTAGTGATACCTAATACATACATAAGTACGTCAAAAACTTAATTCCACAAAATTTTAATCACAATTATAATTACTCGCCCCTTTAAAGTAAAAAAGAAAAACTTCAATTGTTATAATTCAACTCGAAACATGAATACAATCCCATTCCTTTGTTCGATTTTCAAAAAAGCTCCTCTATTATTATTACATTTGCACATTCAATTTTAAACCTTATTATTAGCTCAATACAATATACATTTCAATGAATATAAGTTACTTCATACGACTATATTCTGTTGAGAAATATTGCGTTTATCCTAATTCTTCTTTATTCAATTTTGAACTTAACTATTTTAGTGATAAAGTTTATATTAAATTAATATCAAACTATATGTTTTTATAGAATATTTATTGCTTATCGAAATATGAACTCACACGCCCTCACACATGGTTGCATATTGATTGACGTATAAATGAAGTTGTTTCATGTGGGGTGAAATTGAAATGTGTTATCGTGTTGGAAGTTGGTTGTTGGCGTTGGTATATTTGTAATAACGTTTGATCAGGGTTGCCAATACCTTTATTATGGGAATAAAATCATTTATTATTAGTATACCAAAACTAATAATACAAATATATAGAAATAAGATTAATTGCATAGAAAAATCATTGTATTATTAGACGTCATCATCACTATCCTTCCCTTATCCCACTCTAAGTGGGGTCGGCACATGTTATCACATGTTTGGCTTGATTTGGCTACGTATTTTACGACCGCGTGCCAAGTTACCGTCAAGTTTAGTCATATTTTACGACACCTTGGTAAGAAAGAAGGTGGGCTATACTATTCAGCCAGAAACTATTTCTATTATTAGTATTGTATTTATTGCATTATAGAATTTCGCAACGTGCCGATACTTGTAGAAGTTATTATTACATCATTTGCACTAGCTGTATCACCCTGATTTCGTACCTATCCGTAGTTGATTCATTATCTTTCTTTTCTAAACTCTTTCTCTTAATAACTTCTTTTTTTACGAAAATGCAGTAAACTCACATACAATTAATAAATAGAGAAACTCCAACGCATAATCTGCAGTCCTACCACCAGCAGATATATAACTCGGAGATTTATTTAACAAAAGCCAGCCTTAATTTATAGAATTAGGCATTACTTCGCGGAGAGCCATAATACATAAGTAATAATATAATTATTTTGCTATAATCCGCGATGAAGTAAAATAGAAAGTATATATAATGCTAAATGTAGAGTGGACAATCCGTTTTTATACCTGATACATGCAAAAGCCTCCTCAAATCTACGCATCGGGAGCACAAGATGCATAATTCTTCGGATTTCTTGGGGTTATCTTAGACAATCCTCATTAAGAAACCCCTCGAAAGTCCCATGAAGCGCCATGACATGGACTTAATTGAGCCACCTTCGCCCCAGATTTAGATTTCCAAAAAACTCGATTTCTTGAAACTGACAACCCTATAATAACGCATTAACTGGGTTAATTTTCATCAGTACCGGTTACTGTTAGATTTACCGATTGTGTAAACTGTTCACTATAGTTAAAAACAATAGAACCTCTCACTGGCGAGCTTTATTAAAAACTGTTTTATGATCCATTGTAAATGACAAACAATACCCGTTTCTCTAGCCAACTTAATGTTATTCAAATTCAAATTCAAAATATTCTTTATTCAAATAAACTTGTAAACAAGTGCTTTTGAATCGTCAACTCTACTGCTGGTTCGGAAAGCTGTTCCTACCGAGAAGAGCCAGCAAGAAACTCGGCGGTTGCTCTTTTAAAAATATAATTCTTAATACTATTTACATTATGTCGTTACTTTCTTGTACAGGTTCAAAGAGAGCTATATCCACACATTCTTATCTTCTAAATAATCATCAAGAGTATAGTAGGCCTTCTGTATCAGCCTCTTTTTAACAGTGTTTTTAAACTGCTGTAATGGCAGTGCTGAAATTGATTGCGGAATTTTATTATAGAATCTTATACCAAAACCCACAAACGAGTTACGCACTTTTGCAAGGCGCAAAGCAGGAGCCGCAAGCTTATGTCGGTTCCTGCTTTGTTTATTGTATACATCACCTATCGTTTTATAATTCTTTATATTTTTATGTACATGAATTAAATTGCTTAAAATATACTGTGAAGCAAATGTAAGAATACCTGTTTCCTTAAACTTCTCTCGCAGGGAATCACGCGGTCTTAAATTATAAATGCCACGTATAGCTCTTTTTTGTAAAACAAAAATTTTTTCACTATCCGCGCATTTACCCCATAGCAATATTCCATAAGACATAATGCTATTTAGTATATATTAAAGTATAAAATAACATAATGCTATATATTAAAGTACCCTCAGTTTTTTATTATGCTTTTTTATACTATATGTTAGTTATATAAGCTTCAGTTGTACCGAATTTTATCGATATCGATCCAGCTGATTAACAGCGAAAGCTTTTAAAGAGAAAATATTGCATTTATGCTGATAAGGCGAATAATGTGCTGTTTATTTATCATAAGCATAAACTGGCATTTTTTATTCTAGTTATACATCGCAAGTTTAGTATTAAAGTGACCTAATTCTAAAAAGTAGTTTTGTGACAAAATGCAATAAACCGTAACGTAGCGTCTACAAAATTCTTCAATGTTAAAGATACATAAGTTGTAAGAGTAGTAGAGTAGAGTTTTTTTTAATAGTTGGTACCGTGATATTATAGACCAGGGCTTCTTAAACTGTGGGTCGCGACCCCCAGGGGTGTCGCGAGACTACTGACAGCAAAAGGCGTCGCAAAGATCTGATACTTTTCAATCATTATTGATACAACTACATGGCTGCAGCTGTCCTTTAAAGAACTTTTCTAACAAAGATTTATTGATATTTCTCCTCCTAAGTTCCTTCATTACCCCTTTTCATTAAATTTAATTAAATAGATTTTATTAAATTTATGATTGGTTAGTTTACAACAATTATAAATAAAATTTTAAAATTAGTATACACACTACGTACAAATATAAATACAAATAAAAATCATACAAAATACTATTGTAGTTTTATTATAACTATTTTTTGAAAAAAGTGGCAATGCAAAACTGTTATTTACATTGTAAAATAGTGCGATATTACATCTACATCTACGGTTAATATATATTTCATTATATGGAGGAGGGGGTCGTTTAAAATTTCCTAAGCTTGAAGGGGGTCGCTATATAAAAAAGTTTAAGAAGCCCTGTTATAGACTATAAACTGAATTTGAATTCACTTTAATATTGAGCGGATATTTATCTATTTTCTTACTGTTTTTCTCGGTAAGAACAACATGCCGAACCAGTTGTAGCTTCATCGATCATATTGGTACTGGACGATTCAAAAGTGCTTGAAAGAGCTTATTTGAATAAAGAATATTTTGATTTAGGATATATAAGCTAAAAATTTACAGACAGATTTTTGCAGATAATATTTAAGCCGCAACTTTATATCGTACTAATTAATATAGCTGATTCAAGATATGATGTGTACACGTGGCGGCTTATCAAAGGTCGCGGGTTCAGATCCGGCGCGGACACGTCTGAGATATCCCCGTATTAGATGACTGTAATATTGCATCATACTTTCATTGATAAGGGAAAATATAAGGAAAGTGTATTGAATAAATATAAACTGAACAAATTTTATTAAACAGAAAAATATAAAACTTCAGTAAAATACGATTCGTTAAGTTACCTAACTTTTTACCGTATCACCATCCTTATCCCACTCTTAGTGGGACCGGCACAACATGTTGTCACATGATTTGGCTACGTATTTAACGACCGGCTGCCTGTCTGTGTCTTAAGTAGTATTTTGCGATACCCCGGTAGGAAAGAGGGTGGTCTATTCTACTCAGCCGGATACCACATAGCGGGTAAACTTAACTCAGTCGCCTTTAACGACACCTCGGTAAGAAAGAGGGTTGTTTATCCTACCCAACCGGATATAACACGGCACCTCAACTTACCTTAGTCGCCTTTTACGGCAACTCGGAAAGAATAGAGGCTGGTCTATTCCACTTAGCCGGATACCACATGGCGGGTCAACTTACCTTACTCGCCTTTATGACACCTCGGTACGAAAGAGGGTGGTCTATTATACTCAGGTGGATACCAAACAGCATAATTTAATCTTGTAAACTATTACACACAAAACGGAATAACTTGCAGTTTTTTAATCTAATATTGGCCAAAAACAGGAAATGATGATATTGTCAAATCAGGTTTCTGATATACCATCAACGAATAGAAACCTTGACATAAAATGTGTATATAAAATGCATTTAACATCAAAGGAGTCTATATAATATCTAAAATAACACAATTAATATTTTAATTAGATAAAATGTCAGCGCTATAAGAGGATATCGTACTAAGAAATATTACGAAAACAACGACAAAATTTTAGTAGAATAATATATAATAAGGTGATTAATATGTTTAATAATCTAAATTCAAATTCAAAATATACTTTATTCAAGTAAACTTGTAAACAAGTGCTTTTGAATCGTCAACTCTACTGCTGGTTCGGAAAGCTGTTCCTACCGAGAAGAGCCAGCAAGAAACTCGGCAGTTGCTCTTTTAAAAATATAATTCTTATTATTAGTTACATTAACTGTCTTATACAGGGTCGAAAGTAGCTATATCCACATATTCTTATCTTCTAAGTAATCCTCAACAATATAGTAGGCTTTCTGTATCAGCCTCTTTTTAACAGTGTTTAAAACTGCTGTAATGGCAATGCTAAAATTGATTGCGGAATTTTATTATAGAATCTTATACCCAAACCCACAAACGATTTACGTACTTTTGCAAGGCGCAAAGCAGGAGCCGCAAGCTTATGTCGGTTCCTACTTTGTCTATTATATACATCACCTATCGTTTTAAAAATTATCGTTATAAAATTGAGAAAACCAAAGAAACTGTCATAGCCTAGCGGAGAGATCGTGCTCTTTCGAGGGAATCACAAGTTGTAACGTCAAGTAGGCAGTCATTTATAAAATGTTCTGTTAAAAACCATATGTGTCTAAAGGAAAGTATCTTGAGGAAACCTGCATGTCTCTAGAGAATTGTGGGGATATGTGTAACCTACCAATCCGCATTGGAGCAGTGTGATAAGTCTTAGCTCCAATCCTTCTCCTCAAAAATGGAGAGAGGAGGCCTATGCCCAGCAGTGGGATAGTAACAGTCCGTTAATATAAGAAAATCAATTCATATTGAGTATAATGTTATACTAGTAAATTAATTATCCATCACTAATAATAATTACTTTTAAATCAATCAAATTAGATAAATGAAGCATTTTTAACATATATTATGCCATTATTTACACAATTTGGCGTTATTGAGCGTAGGTCCAGAATACAAAAGTAATAAAAATTGTATTTTGCTAAAATCCTCAATAAATTGGCTATCTTACACTGAAAGAATTTTTGAAATCTGTCCAGTAGTTCCTGAGATTAGCGCGTTCAAACAATCAAATAGACAAACTCTTCAGCTTTATATATATTAATATAGATACAAGTCTACTGCGGTATTTTATATAATACTGTAATCTTACGTTTATGTAACCAATAATCAAATAGTTATATCAAAACTTTGTCGAGTCGTTAGTGTGTTTATTGTAGCCAATTCGAAAAATGTTTCCCACATTTTCAAACGAAATTTTGGTAATTATATATTAAATCCGTCAATTTGGTCCGTCCGTCGATTTATTTTACCCGAAATCTGGCATTAGGCGTCATTACGGCAGTGGGGCGGCCATGGCTATAGAATTAATCGGGACGAGTGTATTTATGCAATACTCTATATACGTATATTTAATACATGGCGTTTGGTATCCTGCTGAGTAGAATAAACCACCTTCATTTCTTACCGACGCGTCGTGAAAGGCGACTAAGATATGTTGACTCGCCGTGTGGTATCTGGTTGAGTAGAATAGGTGCCACTCTGTTTAATAGGTTACACATATCCCTAGAATTCTCTAGAGATATGTCGGTATGTTTTCCTTCACCGAAAAGCGTGTGATAAATTGCAATTATCAATTAGACACAAGTTTTAAAACATTCATTGGCGCCTGTCCTGATTTTAAACCTGCAACCCTCTTGAAAGAGTCGCACGATGTCGCCACTGGGCTATCACAAAGCAAACATAATACATATTGAACCCTTAGTTTGGCTCAAACTTGTGAGAACAGCCTGTTATATAGGATCTGATATTTAAAGTAATAACATATTTTTTTTTAATAATTGAATATTTAAAAAATAGAAGATATATAATGCACGCGGTGATGAAGGTTTGTGCATGTGTTTTTACCAATCCTGCATGTTTCAGGTATGAAAACGAATAGTCCACTCTACATTCAGCATTATATTTATTTTATATTTCACTTTATTGCGGATTATAGGCAAATAATTTTATTATTACTTTTGTTATATGGATCGTCGAAAAGTAACCCCGTATTCTATAAAGGATTTAATCATCTTTATCTTCCTGCCCTTATCCCACTCTAAGTGGGGTCGGCAAAACATGTTATAAACATACTGTCACATGATTTGGCTGCGTTTTTACGACCGGCCGCCTACCTGACAACAACTTACCTCAGTCGTATTTTACGACACCTCGGTAAGAAAGAGGGTGGTACTATTCTATTCAGCCGGATACCACATGGCGTTCTATAAAGGATTTAGTATTATCAGTAATTTTTTTACCAATGTAACACTTATAGCTTCTGAATATGCCATGGCTACCCTACATAGGTTACAGTTGCCATGCAAGCGCCAAGGTCACCACCCCATGGCAACTGTGGGGGTAGGGAACAGCTGTGTGGAAAGGTGGGCCGACACGAGTGGCAACCACCACACAATCGAAGGGGTAGCTATCGACTGTTTGTGATGTTGACACAAAGGTGTGATTTCGCCGTCAATTTGTCATGTCGTTATGTGATATTAATGTTTGTAGTACATCGCAGTGCGTCAGCTGCTTTGTATATTACAAATGATACTTATGATATTTCAAATACACTCCATAGGTTTAGGTACTTAATAATAAAAGAAATCAATAAAAAAAATAACCGTGTGGTATCTGGCTGAATAGAATAGTACCACCCTCATTTATAAACAAACTGTGGTAGCCCAGCGGTAACACCGTGCGATTCTTTCGAGGAGGTCGCGGGTTCAAACCCGGGCAGATATCAATGAGTTTTTCTGTCAAAACATATGTGTCTAATTGATAATTGCAATTCATACACTTTTCGGTGAAGGAACACATCGTGTGGAAACCTGCATATCTCTAGAGAGTTCTGGAGACATGTGTAACCTACCAATCCGCATTGGAGCAGCGTGGTAGGTCTAAGTCCAATCCTTCTCTCCAAAATTGGAGAGAAGAGGCCTATTCTCAACAGTGGGATAGTAACAGGCCGCTACTTACTTACTTTACCCTCATTTATAACCGAGGTATCGTAAGAAGTGACTAAGGTAAGTCGAGCCGCCGTGTGGTATCCGGCTGAATAGAATAGATCACCCTCATTTCTTACCGAGGTGTCGTAAGAGGTGACTTAGGTAAGTCGACCCGCCGTGTGGTATCCGGCTGAGTAAAATAGACCACGCTCTTTCGTACCGAGGTTTCGTAAAATACGACTAAGGTAAGTTGACGTTAGGCAGACGGCCGGGCGTGAAATACGAAACCAAATCATGTGACAACATGTCGTGCCCACCCCACTTAGAGTAAGGGCAGGAGAATGAATTAAAAAAATAAAAACCGGGTGTCATGTGACTTTTTTGGTCTGCTCGTTACCATTAGGCTATCATAGCTTTACATTTGACAGCTCAAATATCATTTATTTTCTATTCGACATTTTAAAGCATTTTTTCAATGCCGAAAAATAGGCATAAAAAAACATTTATTTTAATGAATTTTCTCCCCCGAAACCCCATACATTCCGAATTCCATGAAAATTGAAAAAATATATATAAGATTACCTCATTTAAATATTTAAGATATTATATTATAGAATAACTCAAGTCATTGAAGCCTGCCCGAATTTGAACCTGCGAATATTAGATAGATAGTTCACACAATCGCACTATTCAGCTATCACATTTTCAAACATCTATTCATATTAATAAGGTTATTAACAAAGCAGTATTATAATTACGGACACGTTAATACCTAAAGTTAAACAAAGGCTATAATAAAATGTTTGCTAAATTATAACAAAGGCATTGTTTCCTTATCAATTACTAAGAAGAAACTTTCAAATGAAAATCCGTTTCTATGGAACTGACGGTAAATACACTTTCACCTAATACACATGCACTTGTCGTCTCGATGCATTTACTTATAACCCAGACAAATAATTTGGAACTATACTGCTCTACTAGACTATTGAAGCAGAGTCGAATTACTTCTTCAGGTGACAAGAGTGCTGGCTCCTTTTTCGAAGAATCAGCTTAGTGATTCAACGTGGAAAGCTGCCAGCATTCTTAGGACCATTCTACGTGGGAATGATTTGTATAGTACAAAAGTAATAATAAAATAATTTTGCTATAATCCGTGATGAACTTCATCGCGGATTATAGCAAAAAATATTTATTACTTCTGTCTGTAGTCTGTTATTCACGTTCATCCCGCTTATATAAAGTAGGAAAATGAAATTATAAATTAATAAACAAGCAACACTTCTAAAAGTAACAAAATAATTTTATTATTACTTTTGTATTATGGATCTCCGCAAAGTAACGCTTAATTCTATAAATTATTTAGATTTGTATAGTCTTAGCGTGTAATTTAAGATAGATATAACTTGTACATTTTTCTATTGAAGCATACATAAATGATTTATAGAATAAAACGTTATTTTGCTGAGGTCCATAATACAAAAGAAATCGCAAAGCTTTGATACATAGTCGTGGAGTCTATCTCCTTAAGCGTAAGATAGTATATTTATTGAGGAAGTATATAGGCTATAACATCACGTTAAGATAAATAGGAGAGGAGCAGCAATAATAAATATTACGAAAACGGTAAAATTTAAGGCTTTCCTTGCGTGCGCTGAATAAACTGTAACAGTTATTCAAAAATCATGTACTGTAAATTGTTCTCCTCTAAAAGTTCTAAATGAAAGTCGGCGACAGCATATGTCTAGCTTTTAAGGTTAACCCACTTTAATCATTTTCACGGTTATCAAAATACTATATTATGGTTTCAATCTTTTCATACGGGCGGATCTGCTGGCGATTGCTAGTATTCAATAAAATTACCCATTTATTTTACTTATCACGTTGTTTGTAACAGTTTTTAATTTAATTATAAATCAATAATGTTGTGATTGATGCGTAAAAAGCAAATACTTTGCCGCCTGACTACAGTACCCCTAAATGGGGACCCCATCCAAAACAAGGGACGAGGGAAACTGACTGACAACTGGGGTACTTGCTCACGTAATTGATTTGCTTTTAATCAATATAATCTAGGGTGTCGAGTATTTATACATCAAGTTTATACTTAAAATACAGGGTGATACTAAGCATAAAACATTAATTTAGTAAAGTAATTTAGGTAGGCATAAGAATTATTTTACGTTTTGATTAAAAGATACATGATAGGATGGTGAATGACCGTACCCCCCCCCCATTCTATTTCGTATATAATGCATTGACCTTGACCGAAATACAAGTGCGAAGGAGACAGAATTATAATGTTATTTTTTTTCCTTATTTTCTAACATGCGAGCCACGTCATTGCATTCAAACATTACTGGTTAGTCAGATTTATTTTGTTCAAAAATCATCATTGTTCCCTTGCCCTTATCCTGCTATATGTGGGGTCGGAACAACATGTTGTCACATGGTTTGGCTAGGTATTTTACGACCGGCCGCCTGCCTGACTTCAATTTACGCTATTATTTATTATTATATGAATAATTTACGTATTTTACGAAACCTCGGTAAGAAAGAGGGTGGTCTATTCTGCTCAGCCGGATACCATACGGTGGGTCAACTTACCTTAGTCGTCTTTTACGACACCTAGGTAAGTAATGAGGTTGGTCTATTCTACTCGACCGAATACCACACGGTAGGTCAACTTACCTTAATTTACCATTTCTTATCGAGTTGTCGCCTTTTACGACAACTCGATAAGAAATGAGATTGATCTATTCTACTAAGCCGGATACCACACGGCGGCTTGACTTACCTTAGTCGCCTTTACGACTCCTAGGTAAGAAATGAGGGTGGTCTATTCTACTCAGCCGGATACCGAATGGCACTTTGTAAAAAAATATTCAATACTATATTATAAACGAGAAAGTTTGTCTGTCTGTCGATAGTAAAATATTGACCTTAGTGTCTCCCATTTCGAATTTCCGTTAGCTGTACACAACACGAACGGCACGTGGGCGTGTGTTTGTGCGGAGGTTTAGTGCGTCTCCCGTTACTCATACATGGGGCTGAGCACCGTGGGAAACCATACCACCACTCACCACTTGCTGACGTAATAGTACATATGGGAAAATTAGCACCATGAAAATTTTATACCAGAAATTGTTTTTGTAAGGGCCTGTTTAACAAGTAACCAATAAACTGTCAGTTAGCTTATTCTGAACATATCTGACACATATCTCGGAATTTTGCGATTCTCAGGTTTCTGATAGGCTTAGTCAGCACTTAAAGTCCCTTACTTACTCTCAAAATGTGTGCGTGGTATCCGGCTAAGGGCCTGTTTTACAAGTTACTGATAAAGTGTCGGATAGTTAACCGACAAATAAACTAAGTAGCAGATAAATGTATCTAAAAAGAGATTCTAAGGGCCTTTTTCACAAGTTACCAATAAACTGTCAGTTAGCTTATTCGGAACATATCTGACATATATCTAGGAATTTTTCGTTTCTCAGGTTTTTGATAGGCTTATTCAGCACTTAAACTCCCCAATAAGTTAACAGGTAGATCATGTGGCTGTTATTTTGTTTGTCTGCTGATAGCAAGTACCTATTTCAAAATGGTCGCGATTACCTGTTAGCTTATTAGGGACTTTAAGTGTTGAAAAAGCATATCAGAAACCTGAGAAACGCAAAATTCCATGATATGTGTCAGATATGTTCCGAATAAGCTAACTGACAGTTTACTAGTAACTTGTGAAACAGGCCCCTAGAGAACTTCGTTTGCGTAGACTGTTGTCGCATGATAGATGGCGCTTTTCAATGTCATCCTATTCCTGTAGAATTAACAGGATTTCTATAGCCTATATATTACCCCGGTGTATAAGGAATAATCGTGCCAAATTTCATCGATATTGGTTCAAAGGATTGTCCGTGAAAATGCAACAGATAGACTTTCGCATTTATAATATTAGTGAGGATATTATGTTCTCTTTACTCAGTCCATACAATAGATTTAAGCCAGTCAAGGTTTATGGACAAAGGTTGTGTTACGTCAATATATTTGGAGACAAAGGACAATTATAATGCAGTAAACTGATAACAAGATTGCGATCTGCATAATGACTGCAGTATTTGTATAATTTAAGATTTTAGTTTCATTAAACTGGCTTTAATTAACAATATTGACGAATACAGTTAAATTAACTTAAAGTGACCAAAAAATAATAATTTTTGGTTTTGGGAATATACTGACTGGTCTGTTGGCGTATGTAGCAGTGACCCTGATTTAAGATCCGAGAGTCGTGGGTTCGATTCCCGCCAATAGCCAATACTTTCTACGAACAATTTGTTGGCTTTTAGAGTCTAGCTGTATATTTGTATACTTACGTTTGTTTAAAATTATATATTTACCATTTGTCTATCACCCATAACACAAGTATTAAGTTACTTTGGAGACAGACATCTGTCTGTGTACATATCGTATATAAGGTAAGGGCGCTAATAATAAAATTTTAATTAATAATATTAAATTTTAAATATTAAACAATGGGCTACAGTTGTGAGGTTTTGGACAGTTAATAGATGGCAACAGGTAACTTTAAATTAATTTTTTATAACCTACAACAAACAAAACGCTTATTATTTAAAATGTCATACAAATGCTCAACTAGTAGTACATGGTCAGTTACTAGTGCCTTTACCTTATTTATTTATACTGTCAGCTTTTCTAGCTTTTAAAGCATCATCGTGAGCGAGGGTAGAAGAATTGTCGAGAGCGTGTAATGCGGAGAGTAAGGCGCAAAAGCTCTATTCTTTGGGGTAACCTAAGGGTCGTGTTGGGGTTGTCCTAAGGGTGAGTTCTGTGAGGCCGGACCGTGTATTAGGGTGAAGTGTAGTGAAGGGTGAAATGAATACAATAAGCTCCAAAAATAATCATTATTTAGCTCTAATCCGCGATTAGAGAAGATATGTTACGCTATATAGAGTGAAAGACGATTATGACTAATGACTGTTCCGTTGGCGAAGCAGTGACCCTGCTTGCACGTCCGCGGGTCGCGGATTCCATTCCAGCCGAGGGCCAACATTTTCTAAATACAATTTGTTGGTTCGATTCCACCGTATGGTTTCCGGTTTAGTAGAATAGACCACCTCATTTCTTACCGAGGTATCGTAAAAGGCGACTAAGGTAAGTTGACCCACCGTGTGGTACCCGGTTGAGTCGTACATATTTTACGACCGGCCGCCTTCCTGACGTCAACTTACCTTATTCGTATTTTACGACACCTCGATTAGAAAGAGTGTGGTTTATTCTATTAAACCGATTACCACACGGAGGGTCGACTTACCTTAGTCGCATTTTACGTACTCTTGGTAAGAAATCAGGGTGGTCTTTTCTACTCAGCCGGATACCACACTGCGGGTATAGTGAATTTTAAGCAGTCCAAGTAAAATTAATTATGATTAATAATTTCATAACTGTTACGTGCATCGCTGCGTAGCAACAGTGAGTCAGTGAGTCGTCGTGGAGGAAGCGACGTGTTATGACGTCGCATCAGGCGATAGTGGTCTCAGCACACGTGCTTTACGATGACTAATATTATATGCTTATTAAGGAATATATTAACGTACATTAAATTTTAGCGCAATCGCTTTCATTTCTGGCCTGACCTCTTTGAGATATCATAAAAGTATCAAGTTTCATTACAAAATAGAATAGAAATATATTCAAATTCAAAATATTCTTTATTCAAATAAACTTGTAAACAAGTGCTTTTGAATCGTCAACTCTACTGCTGGTTCGGAAAGCTTTTCCTATTGAGAAGAGCCAGCAAGAAACTCGGCGGTTGCTGTTTTCAAAATATAATTCTTACTATTAGTTACATTTAGTAATTACTGTCTTGTATAGGGTCAAAGAGTGGCTATATCCACATATTCTTATTTTCAGAGGAATCAACAGTATATGTGCACGAATCCTGCATGTATCTGGTATGAAAATAAAGAGTCCACTCTACATTTAGCATTATATATATTTTCTATTTTATCGCGGATTATAGAAAAATAATTGTATTATTACTTTTGTATTATGGATCTCCGCAAAGTAACGCCTAATTGTATAAATTATTGCTATACCTATATGCTTTTTCCATTTTTCCGAAAAGAAAAACAGGGTATATTGTATATTAACCCCGTGTATAAGTTATCATGCCCAAATTAATTGCTTAGTGGATAAGCTGTGTTATATGTTAAAGTTCGTCTGTATATAAAACTTTACAGACAGACAAACTTTAAGATACTATTACTACATCCGGTTCCTCCCACAAGACCAATTTCATTATAATTATAGAATACAGGAAAAAATTCAATTACTTCGAACTGAGTTGAACAAAAACGATTATTTCCATTTCCGCTGAACTAATTAAATATGATGATTCTATAACTGTGACACACGGAACGTATGATGACCTAGCAAAAAGTAACATGTCGGAAACGGAAAGGTAAGTTGACCCGCCGCGTGTTAACTGGCTTAGTAGAATAGATAACCCTGTTTCTTATCGAGGTGTCGCGAAGGGGAATAAGGTAAGCAGGGGAATAAGGTAGACGTCAGGCAGGTGGCCTGTCGTAAAATACCTAGCCAATTCATGTGAAAACGTGTTTATAACATGTTGTGTCGATCCAACTTAGAGTGAGATAATGGACAAGAGAATTATGTCGGAAATGGAAAAAGTATATTTTTTTGCCGATTCTGAGTAAAAGTATAAAGTAAAGTAACAGCCTCCTATTATCCCATAGCTGGACATAGGCCTCGTGTCTCTTTTATGAACAGAAGTGTTGCAGCTTTTTTATCAGGACAAAACTTTTTATGGGTCCCACCGCCCGACGGGGAAGAGCGGCGGGTATGTTGGACTCACACCGACGGAAACAACCTGAGTGCTCCACCACGCTGCTGGTGGAAGGGACAGGTACCGTTGTACACATTGCCCCCATCCCCGCCAGCAGCAACTCTGAACCACAGAGCGCGCCACCTCGGGGCCTCATTTAAAGTGGCCCCTCCTTCCGCTAATTAATGCATCAGGAGCACCAGAAGCATCGATCGTCTCGTGGAAAGAGTAGATGCTTGATCCAACATAGCGAGTTGGTAGACTACACATATAACAACTGAAAAGTGTATAATAAATTGCAAATATCTATTAGGGACATAAGTTTTAACAGAAAAACTCATTAGTGCCCGAGGATTAACCCATAACTTGGAAAAAGTCACATGAAAATTTGGTAACAACATATATCTCATAGATGCTTAACCGATCCTAAATAGTTTGAACTCTGAAACTACTGGGAAGTTTCTTTTTAACTAATGGTTAGCTGGGTTAATGTGGCACGTGACAGACTCATGCTAGTCGCCTGCGATCTGCATATCTACATCGGATCGGATCCAAGGACTCGATTTCCCAGATTCGTTCAAATGCCTCCTTCCTTGAGTTAATCTGACCTATTCCTCTAAACCCGAGTTAATCCTTGCAGAAGAAGTTCTATCGCTGCCCACGGTTTCTCCCTGTCTACCATGGGGCAAACTACGAAGGGGAAAGAACAAATCCTGACCCACTTCTGCTTTCGAGCTTCGTTCCCCAAACTGGGCTGGATAGATCGCAAGTTATGGAAAAATAGAAACTAAATCATTGAAGGCATAAATTTATACCCGCGCCAAAACCGGCCGGGTAGCCCTTAGGTAGATACCCTGTTAGGTTCGTAAAACAGCATTTTTAATAATAAAGAATCCATTAATACCGCTCATTATGTTAATAGCTGAGCTCGTTAGCGATACGGGGCTACGTGACCTGGCCGACGTATTCTAGAATATTTATAATATTAAACTAATTCTGTTGTAATTACCTACTGCAATTACGTTGGACTGACGTTTAACTGATTGTAACAGTGCATTTGCATACAAATTAGTAACGAGAATAAAAGAAACATTGTCTTACTATATATTTTGTGCAGTGTGATATCCGGCTGAGTAGAATAGACTCATTTCCTACCGAAGTGTCGTAAAAGCGACTAAGGTAAGTTGACCCGCCGTGTGGTATCCGTCTGAGTAGAATAGATCACCCTTATTTCTTACCGAGGTATCGTAAAAGGCGATTGAAGTAAGTTGACCCGCCGTGAAGTATCTGTTTGAGTAAAATAGACCACCCGTATTTCTTACCGAGGTATCGTAAAAGGCGATTAAGGTAAGTTGACCCGCCGTGTGGTGTCCGGCTGAGTAGATAGTCCACCCTCATTTCGTGGGATAAGGGCAAGAGAATGATAATGGACTGAGCTGCAGCAACTTATGGCTTAGTTTTCTACCTATCTAATTTTCTGTAATCCTCAACAGTATAGTAGGTTTTCTACATCAGCCTTATATTAGTTATGATAAATGCTAAGTAATGAAAAGTAGCGGCCTATTACTCTCCCACTGCTGGGCATAGGCCTCTTCTCTCCGTTTTTGGAGAGAAGCATTGGAGCTAAGACCTACCACGCTGCTTCAATGCGGATTGGTAGGTTACACATATCTCCAGAATTCTCTAGAGATATGCACGTTTCCTCACGATGTTTTCCTTCACCGAAAAGCGTGTGATAAATTGCAATTATCAATTAGATATAAGTTTTTAATAGAACTCATTGGTATCTGCCCGGGTTTGAACCAATGACCGGCTCGAAAGAGTCGCACGGTGTTACCGCTGGGCTATGATTCTCAATATGATGATTATATAATAACTATGAACCGTTCAAGGGTGATGCCAAGGGATATAAAGATTCATTACCTATACCTAGAATGATGAAATTTTGTTGTAGTCATACGTCATCTCAGATATTTTTAAAATTTAAATTCAGTTTATCACTCCAGATTTATTTAGTTTAGACGAACTAGCTTTTACCCGCAACTTCGCGTGTACTGTTGTCGCGTGATAGGTTTATAATAGATGGCGCTTTTTAATTTCCTATTCCTGTTGAATTAACAGAATTCCTATAGCCTATATGTTATTCCGGTGTATAAGGAATAATTGTGCCAAATTTCATCGATATTCAGCGGATTCGCCGTGAAAGACTAACTGTTGTCGCCAATGACTTACGCTTTGTATTTTTTAGTAGCACAGTCATGAAAAAGAGTATCGCGGCCTTTTTGATTAAAATGGTGGCACCACTATGATGCGGATGACGACGGCGACGACGATGACGACGCGATGGGCGAGAGGGCGACACCACGGACTATGACACCACCGGAAATGACACTACCTGACGACGACTTTGAGGTCTGGGAATGGGATGGGGAGGTCCCCATCGAACCAGACATCCATTAGGTCACCTAGGTGACCTGGGCTTACGGCCCAAATACCGACACCTTTGGGTCACCTAGGTGACCTCGGCCTACGGCCGGAACACATACCGGGCTTAAGTGCCCGCGAGGAGATGCCCGGGTAGTGAGGATTTCCTCGAGGCCCGTACCCCACCTACCTCCCCTATGCCGTTGTTGTTTCCGGTGGAGTCTTCCTATTGATAAAACGTTTCAGTGACATTTATTTTGTGTTCGTTACTCGCAGCGGGAATTGTAGTGTTATATCATATTATTTTATAAAGTGTGTGATAACATAACAAACATACATCCATACTCACAAAATTTTCGCATTTATAATATTAGTAGGATAGGATTTACAAGGGTTAGTTCTCAACATCATTTTAGTTAGTAACTCCTAGTACGTTTAAACACCACGTGTAAACGGAAAACGTTATTTCATCATGTATATTGGTCATCGTGCTTCAAAATGGGAAATACTCTTGAATGATACTTGGAAGTATGTGTTCAATACCGCTTATCGATTACATTATAAGTGTTTCACTTTAAGTCACTCGTTACTTAAACTAGTGATACCTACAATTAAATTAATAAATATTACGATTTTCGCAAGGTGTAATATATAAATAGTCTGGTTTTCGTCTAAGTAGAATAAACCACCCGTATTTCTTACCGAGGTGTCGAAAAAGCGACTAAGGTAAGTTGACCCGCCGTGTGGTATCCGTCTGAGTAGAATAGATCACCCTTATTTCTTACCGAGGTATCGTAAAAGGCGACTAAAGTAAGTTGACGAGAGGAAGCGGCCGGTCGTAAATACGCAGCCAAATCATGTGATAGCATGTTTATAACATCTTGTGCCAACCCCACTTAGAGTGGGATAAAGACAGAAGGATGATGATGACAACAGTTACACAAAAGGTTGTCCGTCCACAAAGTAACTTAATACTTGTGTTACGGGTGACAGACAACTGGTAAATATATACTTATATAATTTAAAATAAATACTTACCCAATACATTTAAACATTCAAAAGCATCATTTTCTAAAAACAATTTGTTTTTAGAAAATGTTGGGTTTTGGTGGGACTCGCAGCTACGACCCGCGGCGAGTAAGGGTCACTGCTAGCTACCTACGCCAACAGGCCAAATAATATATCTCAAAACCAAAAATGATTTGTTTTCTTGGTCACTTTGAGTCAAATACCTGAGTGACCGAGCTTTGCTCGGTTATTATTTAAAAGATATAATTTTTTTTAATTAAAAAAAAGTCGCCTATGACATGCAGGATTCGAAACTGGGTTTAGAAAGTTTTATGGTCCGCTTGTAATCCATCGACTATCGTAACATTACGTTAGACAATAAAAAAAACCTTTGCTTTCAATTCTACATTTTATCATTTTTTTTAATGTCCAAAAACAGGCAATTTTTAAAAAAATAAAACCTATTATCGGTTTTTCTCCCCACATGCTGAATTTCAGGAAATTCGTTAGAGCCCTTTCCGAGATTCAGATAACATATTTATATATATATACATACAAGATTAACTCATTTTAATATTAAAGATTTAACTGGATGCTTATTTAAACAAAACAAGTACCTAACTTATTTTATTTGAATGATGAGTTATGGCAAATTAAATATAACTTATTCAATGCGAAGTTTTTTATATCTATATGAAAATGGCGCGGTTTGTTAATATACACTATATAAAAAGCTAAGAACAAAGTTTATAAAGCGCTTTAAATAAAACATTTATTATGAAATAAAATGACTAGTACACTGTACAACACTTATCTACGTGACTCGCATCGGACTTGGCTGGACATGTCGCGACGTGTTTAGGCCTGACGTAGCGTCGTGTCCGAAGATAACGCAATAATTATTTTTGTTATACTATTGGGATAATAAATCATTATACATGACTACACAATTATATGTAATAATTGTTTTTTAAATAAATAAAAATAAGTAAGTGTAAATAAATTAAATTAAATAAAAATTAAATAATGTTTAAAATAAGTAAGTGTAAATTAAATAAATAAAAATAAATAAGTAAGTGTCCCATATATTTAAAAAATAATTGTTTATTGGCTTGGTTTAAGTTTTTCTAATATTTTTATTTATTTATTTATATAGGTACCATAATACCATATTCAAAATATTCTTTATTCAAATAAACTTGTAAACAAGTGCTTTTGAATCGTCAACTCTACTGCTGGTTCGGAAAGCTGTTCCTACCGAGAAGAGCCAGCAAGAAACTCGGCGGTTGCTATTTTTAAAAATATAATTCTTAATACTTTTTACATTAAGTCGTTACTGTCTTGTACAAGGTTCAAAGAGAGCTATATCCACACATTCTGATCTTGTAAGTAATCAAGAGTATAGTAGGCTTTCTGTATCAGCCTCTTTTTAACAGCGTTTTTAAACTGCTGTAATGGCAAACCTGAAATTGATTGCGGAATTTTATTATAGAATCTTATACCAAAAAATTAATTAATTAGTGTTGCTTGTGTCTTCTTTAAACCATGTTGATTCCCATGGGCAGCTCCCTGCTGAAGGTTTTTCCTATCACGACCTAGTATACGCTTCTTACAGGATACGTCCGCCGAAGGCAAAACCAACCATTGTTATGCGTCGTGATTTTAAACATCTTGACACAACCCTTTTTATGAAAGATTTAAGTAAAATTGAATGGACGGATGTTTTTGCTGCAAATTCGATTGATGAAAAATTAGACGTCTTTAACTCCATTCTTACTGAATTGTTCGATGTTCATGCTCCACTAAGGCCTGTCAAGCTTAAGCATTTGCCAGCTCCCTGGTTAACTCCAGAAATTAAAAAGCTTATGACTAAGCGGAATGCGGCTAAAAGTAAATACAAATTAAAAAAAAAAATATGCCCCACTGATACTAACCTTTTAAAATATAAGCGACTCCGTAATCATTGCAGCATGGTTTGTAGAGACGCGCAGCGTAATTTTATTCACAACCGCGTCAATAATAAGAGTTCTGATAAAGTTTGGAGGTTCTTGAATTCTTTGGGCATCGGGCGTCAAAGCAATGTTACGACAAAAATGCCGGACCTTGATTTTCTGAATCGATATTTTACCACTGCACCCTTACTTAACAGCAAAAATAAACAAGATGCACTTTCACAATTGCGTTCCTTGCCTGTTCCTAATTACCCACCTTTCCACTTTTCCTACATTACATTTAGTGAAATAAAAAAACATGTTACATCTATAAAGTCTAATGCAATTGGCTGTGATGGTCTAAGTCGTAGAATGATTATGTTACTTTTAAACAATATCTTACCAATTCTATCACACCTGCTTAATTACTCTCTATCTTCTTGCACCTTTCCTGCGGTCTGGCGAAAAGCTTTTGTTGTCCCAGTTGCGAAAAATCACAGTCCTTCACTCCCTCAACATTTCCGACCCATCTGTATTCTTCCTTTACTATCTAAGGTCCTCGAACGCATTGTTCACAATCAACTCAATTTATTTCTTACCAAAAATAAAATCTTATCTCCATTTCAGTCCGGTTTTAGATCCGGTCACAGTACAGTGACAACCCTTGTAAAAGTAATTGACGACATCCGGTATGGTTTAGATAACAAATTGGTAACTGCTTTGGTTCTCCTTGACTTCAGCAACGCGTTTAATACCGTTGATTACGATTTACTTCTCGCTGTTTTAACTTCTCTCAATATTTCTTCTAGCGTTGTTAATTGGTTTCGCTCGTACTTGAATGACAGGAAACAATGTGTCACTTTTGATAATAAATACTCTGCTGTTTCCTGTGTTAATACTGGGGTTCCTCAAGGAAGCGTTCTATCTCCTCTTCTTTTCTCTGTTTTCATTAATACTATTACGGCTTACATTTCTTCTTCTTTTCATTTTTACGCTGACGATCTACAAATATACACCTCTTCATCCATTGAAAATATTTCGGTAGCCATCAGAACTTTGAATTCGGATCTATCTAATATTTCACAGTGGTGTAAATCGTTTGGTCTTTTGATAAACCCCCAAAAATCCCAATCCATCATTATAGGCAGTAAAAAAATGCTATCAAAACTACATATTAATAATCTCCCTGCTATCTGTTTAAATGGAGTTATATTACCCCTCAGTCACACGGTCAAAAATCTTGGTCTCATCATTGATAGCACTTTATGTTGGGTACCTCATGTAGTAGAAGTCAGTCGAAAAATCTCTGCTACACTTTGTTCTCTAAGACGGTGGAAAAATTTCTTACCCATTAAAACTAAAATCTGTCTTGTTAATTCTTTACTTATGCCAATACTAGACTATGCTGACTCTTGCTACCTCGACTTAAATCAAGATCTTCTCAATAAATTAGAAAGATTACAAAATTCATGTATTCGTTTCATCTTTGGCCTACGTAAGTTCGACCATATTTCTCAGTATCGGGCACAACTGAAGTGGTTACCAATCAGACAGCGTAGAAAGTTCCATGCCTTATCTCTTCTCTACAGTATTTTATACCTCCCTCAAACTCCATCCTACCTCAAAGAAAGATTCCGTTTTTTTGGTACTGATAGTAGGTTTGCTCCCCGTACAACCAATGATTATAAACTTAAAGTACCCTCCAGTCGGACCAATTATTACGGGAATTCGTTTACGGTCCAATGTGTCCGCGATTGGAATGCTCTTCCCACTGACATCCGCCGTTCGGAATCTTTACATATTTTTAAAAATCATTTGAAGCTATATTATCTATCGTTGAATGTGTAATTTATTAATGATATATGTATTATAATATATATAATTGTAAATATTTGTGTAATATTAGTATTTAATTGTATGTTTTATAGTTTATTATGCACTTTACCCGATCTTTTAGTATTCTCCTCTCACCAAAGGTTGTCTGTGAGAGATCGCTTTAGCGATAAGACCGCCTTTGCACGCTTGTCCTAATTTAATTTAATATAAACCTATGTACCTCTGTATAGTGCAATAAGAATAAATAAATAAAAATAAATAAATAAATAATTAATAATTAAAAAATTAATTTATTTATTAATTATTTTATTTTGCAAATCACTTTGTACGATTATATATATAACTCACTATGAGTTATATATATAAACATATACAAACCGTATAATTCCACCGTGTGGTATCCGGCTGAATAGAATAGTACCACCCTCATTTCTTACCGAGGTGTCGTAAAAGGCGACTAAGGTAAGTGACCCACCGTGTGGTATCCGGTTTAGTAGAATATACCACCCTCTTTCTTACCGAGGTGTTGTTAAATACGACTGAGGCAAGTTGACGTCAGGCAGGCGGCAGGTCGTTAAAACACAGCCAAATGTGACAGCATGTTCATAACATGTTGTGCCGACCCCACTTAGAGTGGGATAAAGGCAGGAAGATGATGATACAAACAGTATAATTGAAAGAAACTATAATTACTATGTATTTTCTTTTTAAAAACCTGTTAGTTACGTGTCAGATCCTAAGATTGTAAAACGCTGCCATTTTTTAGTTCCACTATAATTTTTTCAAAGATTACAAATCAAATTCTAACGCGTTATTTAACACATTACATAAATATAAATTTACGAGCAATCATAAAATGTCTCTTATTGGATAATTAATCAATCAATTTGCTGTTATTGAGAGAAACCAGCCATAATGCTCATAGGTAAAGCATATTACACAATTGAAGATTATTTAAATTGTAAAAAAATGCTTTGATTTGAAAATCCTTTCAGCTTCAAACAAGATTACGGTTAAATAATGTTTAAATTATGACCGCCGAATTTCTTGTTGATTCTTTAAGGTAAGAGCAACATTCCGCCGTCTGGTATCCGGCTGAGTAGACCACCCTCATTTCTTATCGAGGTGTCGTAAAAGGCGACTAAGGTAAGTTGACCCACCATGTCGTATCCGACTGAGTAGAATAAATAGATCACCCTCATTTCTTACAGAGGTGTCGTAAAGGTGACTAAAGTAAGTTGACCCGCCATGTGCTATCCGGCTGAGTAGAATAGACCATCCACATTTCTTACCGACGTGTCGTAGAAGGCGACTAAGGTAAGTTCACTTGCCGTGTAATATCCGGCTGTGTAGAATAGACCACCCTCATTTCTTACCAAGGTGTCGTAAAAGGCGACTAAGGTAAGTTAACCTGCCGTGTGATATCTGGCTGTGTAGAATAGTCTACCGTCATTAAGTAAGTCCTCAGTAAGTTGACGTCAGGTAGGCAGGTCGTAAAATAACATATTGACATATTTAAACCGATTTACAAAAAACCTAAACATTACATATTTAAACCGTCGTCGTGAGCCTATGGGGTATCCGTGTGGTATCCTGCTGAATAGAATAGTACCACCCTCTTTTCTTACCGAGGTGTCGTAAAAGGCGACTAAGGTAAGTCGACCCGCCGTGTGGAATCCGGCTGAGTAGAATTGACCAACCTCATTTCTTACCGAGGTGTCTTAAAAGGCGACTAAGGTAAGTTGACACACCGAGTGGCATCCGGTTTAGTAAAATAGACCACCCTCTCTCTTACCGAGGTGTCGTAAAATACGACTTAGGTAAGTTGACGTCAGGCAGGCGGCCGGTCGTAAAAACGCAGCCAAATCATGTTACAGCATGTTTATAACATGTTGTGTGAAATTTCTAGAAGGAAACGTATTTTCAGGTTTTATATGTTTGTCAATACAAATCTTAAAAACTTATACATAAATAGATTTTAGAAATATAGGTACAAAAATATTTAGCATTTATATAAAAAAAATTTTTTGGTTTTTACATATATTTTTTTATTTATACTCCTTCCAAAAATAACAATTAACCTCAGTAAAGCATGTCTCAATAATACTTCACGCGGTAAAAAACCATTTCATTTTCCCATCGCACCATCGCCTGATGCAATCGCGGTTAAACAGACGTCAGTCATTACATCGGGGTGAAATCGCCGCTAAGCTATATTGAGCATAGCAACAATAAAAAAATGTTGTGAAATTATAAGTAATTATTAATAATTAATAATTACGCACATTTTAACTATTCATCAATTTAAAGTCAATAATTAAGAGATGATTAGAAGATGTATTTGAGAAAACAAGTCCATCGCACTGTCTGTATGAAATAAACTCAAAAACTCTTTACCGGATTTATATGCTTTACTCCTATAGATATAATGATTCATAAGTATGATTAAAGTGTATAATTTATTAAGGTTTTTTTGTAAATTGGTTGAAATATGGCCATAAAGTAAAAGGGCAAAAAAAATTTTTTCACACAACATATCAGCTTAGCTTTTCAACGCCGAAACGCTGCCAGTATTCTTATAAAATACACGAAGAACCAACAAATTGTAATAAGAAAATGTATGCCCTCGGTAGGAATCGAACCCGTGACCCACGAAGGTCAAGGCAGGGTCACTGGCATCTACGCCAATATTATATAGTCCGTAAAGTATAACTGATTCTATAATTTTTAATTTAACAAACAGGCCCTTTATCAGCGAACTTACGTAATGATGACGAAATAAAACGTCTTCCGAGAATCGCGAATACAGGTTCGATTCTCGAAATTTCGTGATAAGAACCACAACCTGTTTCGCGGGAATTCAGTTCGCTGTGTCACCGGGGTGATATTTATTGGGTCACTGCGAATTTTGTTACGCAACAAGCATCTCGAACGAGAAACCCTTTATAAAGATACTAGCAATCGCCAGCGGCTCAATAAATTATTTTGCTATAATCTCACAAAATCCGCGATTCATCGCGGATTATAGCAAAATAACTTTATTATTATTTTTGCAATATAGTATTTTGATAACCATAAAAATGTTTAAAGTGGGTTAACCTTAAAAGCTAGACATATGCTGTCCCAGACTTTTATTTAGAACTTTTAGATGGGAACGATTTTGTAATATGTACATGATTTTTTAATAAGTTTCACCGTTTACTTAGCGCACGCAAGGAAAGCTTTAAATTTTGCCTTTTTTCGCAATATTTTTTATTGCTGCTCCTCTCCTATTCATCTTAGCGTGATGTTATATAGTCTTCCTCGATAAATGGATTATCTTACAATGAAAGAATTTATTAAATCGGTCCAGTAGTTCCTGAGATTAGCGCGTTCAAACAATCTAACAAACAAACTCCTCGGCTTTATATATTAAGTAAAGTATAGATAAATGTATTTCATTAAATATTAGAATAATAGATTTACTTGAATGTGCTAGTAAATTGAATTAACTATCATTATTTTTCTACTCTAAGTGGGGTCGGCACAACATCTTTTAAATATGTTGCAATTTTAGGCTAGTTATTTTACCCGACCGCCTGCCTTACGGCAACTTATCTTAGTCGCCTTTACAACATCTCGGTAAGAAATGATGGTGGTTTATTCTCTCAGCCGGATATTAAACGGCGGGTCAACTTACCTTAGTCGCCTTCTACGATATCTCGGTAAGAAATGCACCCTGATTTATTTATATATATTATAATATTTATATATAGTATATTCTACTCAGACGGATACCACACGGCCAGATTGAGACCTTATATAATAAAAAATACTACCGTTAGAAAACACTTACATCATGATGCATAGACCATTTTCTTACCGAGGTGTCACAAAAGGCGACTAAGAAAAGATGACCCGCTGTGTAGTATCCGGCTGAGTAGAATAAACTAATCTTTTCATTACTGAGGTGTCGTAAAAAACGATCAACGTAAGTTGACATGTATATGGCCGGTATTAAAATACCTAGCCGAATCATGTGACAACATGTTTATAACATGTTGTGCCGACTCCATTTACTTGTAGAGTGGGATAAGGGCAAGGATGGTGATTACTATATAGATAATTACTTCACTCGATTGTTCGAAAAGGTTATTTTCAATCGATTAACGAAAAAGCTTTGAATAATAGGTATATGTTAGTTCGATGACCCGCGAATCTGTCGCGTCCGTCAATACCGTAGTGTGGGTGTGTGTCGCCACGTCTAGCATGCATATAATGCACATGAGAAAGCAGTCCCGCGGAACTTGTTTTTTGAGCTCTAATTTAGCCCCGAGTACGCAATCAAATAGAAAGTTATGTTCTACAGTGTTACTGCATGTTGTTTGATATTGCCATTTAGAGGTGCGTTTCAGCGTACAGACAGACGCAACGCTAAAATATATGAAAAAACTTATATAATGTGTAAAATTAGGCGTCACTTTGTGGAGATCCATAATACAAAATTATTAATAATAATATTTCGCTTATTACTAATTACAGAAAAATATGTGCACACATTTTTACGAATCCTGCATGACAGGTATGAAAACGGACAGTACATTCTACGTTTAGCATTACATGTATTTTCTTTTATTGCATGTAAATATTAGCTTATTCTATTCTATAAATACTTTTAAGTCTTCAACCATATAGGTTCTTTGGGACAATTGCTCATCATCATCCTCCTGTCCTTATCCCACTCTAAGTGGGGTCAGCACAACACATCATAAACATGTTGTCACATGATGTGGCTTGGTATTTTACGACCGACCACCTGCCTAACGTCAACCTACCTTAGTCGCCTTTGGGACGCCTCGGGTAGAAAGAGGGTGGTCTATTCTACTCAGCCGGTTATCACATGGCTTTTTGGGAAAATTGCTAATAATAAAAAATCAGCAAGAAACTCGCCGGTTTTTCACAATATTATTTTTTGTATTACTTACAATTCGAAAAAAATCTCGAAAAAGGTTAGATAAAGAAAAAACGATAAATTCTTATACCTTTTAGTTCTCAAGGTACCTAATAAGAAAAGACATGAAACAACTAACGACTAAAACTGCTTATGGAAATCCACCTTAACATGGGAGAAAATTGTGTGATTTAATAAATTATACACCGCCCTTATAACATTAGCCAGTGGGGGAAAAGTAGGGGGGTTTGTTCCACGTCACATTATCGGTTATGTGATTAGGTAATTAGGTAAAGATAGGGAAGTTTCAGAACGGAAGTCAGCGGTATGTGAAATAACATACTTACGAAGGTAATTGCTGAGTTTTAAGGTAAGCACTAGAGAAAAGGCTGTCTTTACCTTGTATATATCAAAATCAAAATGCCTTATTTTTAACTGACTGAATTGAAATTAGTCCGAAGTCAAAGTTTTTTTGTGGATAACCATAGAATAACTTTATAATAATATACGTAGCCAAATCATGTGACAACATGTTTATAGCATGTTATGCTGCCCCACCTAGAATGGGATAGGGCAGGAGATAACATATATACACCCAATTTCAAAGAATCAACAAATTGTTTTTTTTTTATTTTTTATTTATTTATTTTTTACAAATGTTGACCCTCAATGGGAATTGAATCCGCACGTTGCTAAAATGTAGATTGGTGGGTTACACATATCCCATGTTTTTCATCGAAAAGCGTGCTATAAATTATAAAAATAAATTAGACACATAAGTTTAATAGAAAAATTTTTTGGTGCTTTTTCGGGGTTACATTGGGATTTTGGGGTTGATAAAGGGTCCCATATCTCCCCAATCTTTTGCATATAAATATTATTTAACTGTTTATTTTTAAAAATATTTTACTTTATTTAAACAGCTATTTGAAGCTACAGTTAAAATGTAAAACAACTATTTAAAAATTTAATATCAGCAGTAAAGTTTTATTGCAAAAATTGCAATCGTGTAAGTGAGTCACAACGTTTGTCTACATATGCACATAAATAAAAGTTGGGACATTTGTCTGTATGTGTTGTTCAAAGATTATTGTTTATAAGTTAATAAAGACTTGAAGGTACGATAAAGGTTATATCTCTGATAAGCGATTTTTTCCAGGCAACCTTAATCTAATAAGATTTAAGATTGTTTGTTTGTTTGTAATCTCTTTATCGCATTAATTAATATAATAATGAAAAAAAAAAACAATGTGCAATGGCTGACTTATTCCACAATCAGAATCTCTTCCAGCTAAAATCGATCCAGTTCAAAAACCAGTCTAAAATTAAAAAAAGAAGTAAATATTAAGTACAATTAATTAAAATATAAATAAAACTTATTAAATAATATCAAACAGAAATTGAATTTAAAGTAATAAATAATAATAAAAAAATTAAGTATTCATAAAAGTCTTTTTAAATAGGTATTGAATTTTTTGAATTTGAATTTGAATAAACTCAAAATAGTGAACATACCTCGTAGAACTTGGTAATAGCATAGTCCAATGATTTTTTTAAATTCATTGTGGACAAATTATTACTTATGTTAATTAGTTTCATGAAAAATAATAGGTATTTTTTTTTGGAACATTCAATGTTCAAGTTTACATCAAACAAAACCCAAATTTCATCAATATTAGTTCAGCATCAATAACATTTAATATAAATCCTATCCGAATATTATAAATGCGAAAGTTTGTGAGTATGGATGTATATTTGTTACACTTTCACGGCTAGTCCGCTGGTCCAATATCGATGAAATTTTCCATAATTATCCCTTATACAAGGAATAACAGAAGCTATAGAAATCCTGTTAATTCCACAGGAATAGGATGACACTAAAAAGCGCCATCTATTATCAACATATCACGTGACAACAGTTCACGTGAGTCGCAGCTAGTATAATAATTATCCTCTAAAATAAAGTAAAAACGCTGGGCCAAATATGTAATTAGATAGAATGAAACGAACTCTGTAATATTGCTAGTATGTATAAATATATGACGTAATTTTAAAAGCGCTAATAAAATCGCTGACTCATGAGTTTTATATGAAAGGTCACGTGATGCACGAATAGCACCTTTTACTAGCTTTTTACATAAAAGACGCATAAAGTTATTGCACGCTAGCTAATATTACACTTTGTAGATTACTTTAGGCACTAACTGTAACTGTCATGGCTTACGTTCGCGTTATAAGTGTTAAAATACCCTTAATTATATAATATATACATAATAGACAAAGCAGGAACCGACACAAGCTTGCGGCCCCTGCTTTGCGCTTTGCAAAGGTACGTAAGTCGTTTCTAGGTTTGGGTATAAGATTGTATAATAAAATTCCGCAATCAATTTCAGCTTTGCCATTACAGCAGTTTAAAAACACTGTTAAAAAGAGGCTGATACAGAAAGCCTGCTATACTTTTGAAGATTACTTAGAAGATAAGAATGTGTGGATATAGCTCTCTTTGAACCTGTACAAGACAGTAACGACTTAATGTAAATAGTATTAAGAATTATATTTTTAAAAGAGCAACCGCCGAGTTTCTTGCTGGCTCTTCTCAGTAGGAACAGCTTTCCGAACCAGCAGTAGAGTTGACGATCCAAAAGCACTTGATTGCAAGTTTATTCGAATAAAGAATATTTTGAATTTGAATTAAGTAGTAAATTTTTATTGTTTCCGGAGAAAAATCGCATATTTCTTACCCTATATGCAAGGCTAAATTGCACCAACTTTCATCGATATTGCTCATTCATTTAAATTTAAATAGATTTTTTTTATCAACACAGCATTACATAGATATTCTTAAAAAATGCGGATTATGGGGTGATTTGGCTACGTATATTAGTACCGGCCGTCTGCCTGAAGTCAACTTAACTTAGTCGCCTTTTATGACTCCTCGGTAAGGAAGAGGGTGGTCTATTCTACTCAGCCGAATACCACACAGTGGGTCAACTTACCTAAGTCGCCTTTTATGACACCTCGGTAAGAAATGAGGATGGTCTATTCTACTCAGCCGGATAGCATAAAATTTATATTATGTTACGGTGATACATACATACCCTAGTTCTGTTTTTCGCACCGGAAATTGCATAAAACATTACGAACAATAAATTAATCATATTAAATGATTACATTTGCCGAAACGTGATTCACTTTCGTCGTATTTAGGTATCACATCAGCCGATTTTCGCGATAAGATAGCGAATAAAGTTATGTTTTTATCAATAACTTTTCTGTTACCATGTGATTGATTGATGTTTGTTCGAAAACAGAGTAAACACAGCAACGCTTTTATTTATTTATTTATTATTATTTCACGTGAACTGTTGTGATAGACTGATAATAAATAGCGCTTTTCAATGTCATTCTATTCCTGTAGAATTTACAGGATTTCTATAGCCTATATGTTACCCCGGTGTATAAGGAATAATTGTGTCGATTTTCATCGATATTGATTCAGCGGATTCGTCGTGAGAGAGTAACAAACATATAGCCATATTCAAAAACTTTCGCATTTATAATATTAGAATAATCCAACAAATATCCTATACAGTTTTAAATTAATAATGTAGTCTGCAATGATAAAATCCGAAAAAGAAATGTAACTATTTTCAGATTTTACTTTGCGGAGGTCCATAATACAAAAGTAATGAAAATATTATTTTGCTATAATCCGCGATTTAAAAAAAAAATGTAATGCTAAATATAGTGTATTGTCTGTTCTTATACCTAATACATGAAAAATTTGTACAAACTTATGATAGACTCGTCGTGGAGTATATCTCCTGATGCTTCGCTTTAGGGCGAAACAATTGTTGAGATTGTGGTGGTGAATATGTGCAGTGCTTGTGTATTGTTGTGTTATTAATGGCGGGTTAAGTGAGTGGGTTGAGTTTTTACAATTTCTGCATGTATCAGGTATGAATAAATATACACTACATTTAGCATTACATATTCTTTTATCGCGGATTATAGCAAAATAATATTTTCATTAGTTTTGTAAAATGTAACTAGTTATAAGAATTATAGTTTGAACAGAGTAATCGCCGAGTTTCTTGCTGGCTCTTCTCGGTAGGAACAGCATTCCGAACCAGCAGTAGAGTTGACGATACAAAAGCACTTGCTTACAAGTTTACTTAAACATCATTTGGCATTTGAATTAGAAAAGAAAGAAACCTTGAGGTAAGAATTCTGGGAAGAATTCGATTCTCGAGTTTACCAGAATCTGTTTGCGACTACGTGATACAAGTCATTAATACGTGGTTGGCAACCAACGGACGAAATGATAACGACTGATAAAATGTTTCATCATACAAATTATATTTTCTCACAGTGCGTTACTCATGCATGGATTTATTTCAGCGGTAATGAAATGTCCATATCAAATGAAGATTTCTTAGAATGACAAGGTTTTTCCTGTTCCCGAGTGGAATTCTTTTATACTATAAGTTAACTCGTATATATCAAATGAAATCAAAATAATTTATAGAAGTAGCGGAATTATTTAGCGGAATTTCATAGTACTAAAGTTATGATAGCATTATTTCGCTATAATCCGCGTTTGTTAACAAAATCTATGTAATGCTGAGTGTAGTAAGCAAAACAGTTCTCATACCTTAGCACTACACACATTCACTACGACAATCTCCACAATCGTTACGGCCCGTACTCAAAGCATCATCAGTCGTGGAGAAAGCCTCCACGATAAAATCGCAAAACAATTGCTTTGTATGTATTAGGTATGAGAACGGTTTTGCTTCTTAGCATTACATAGATTTTCTCAACAAACTCGGATTATAGCAAAATAATTCATCATAACTTTTGCAAATCAAAATAATCTTTATTCAAATAAGCTCTCTTTCAAGCACTTTTGAATCGTCAAAGATCAAAATGATTAATGAAGCGACAACTGGTTCGGAATGTTGCTTTTACCCAGAAGAACCAGACAGAAACTCGGTCTATCTTTTAACCATTTTCAATTTCACATTATTAAACTGCAGTGTTTTCAAATTCAGGCATGTTTAACATTTTTTAGGTTTTAAGTTTTGTACTAGAGAGTTGTAGTTTTACAAAAAAGTCCGAGACAGCATATCTCTATCTTTTATAGTGAACTAACAAAAACTACTTTTATGTTCAAAGTATGAATTTTGAAATAATGTGGCACTGATATCCACGTGGGTAAATAGTAACAGTCTAGTCTGTGATAACGTTGATAAAATCTGAAATATATTATCAAACCATCGACAGTTGACGATTGGGTATCACGCGACGGTCAGATGTTTACAGAACTGCAGCATAATGTTTGTGAAGTGCTCGTGGCGTTATCAGATACAGTTATCAAGGAGTGGTGAGACGGCGCGGCACCATAAGTGAACCATTGAACGTGGTTTATAACATTTTTTTTTATTTATTTAATAAGTACACTAATAATGTACATCATCATCTTATCACGACTGGCCCGTTGAAGCAGTGGGTAGTGACCCTGTCTTCAACGGGTTCGATTCCCGCTGAGGGCTAACATTTTCTATAAATGAATTTGTTGGTCTTTGAGCCTGGGTGTATATTTGTATTTAAGTATGTATTTAAAAAATATATAAGTATATATTCACCAGTTGTCTGTCCATAACACAAGTATTAAGTTACTTACTTTGGGGACGGACGACCGTGTGTGTAAGTGTACCATATATTTATTTATTTATTTATTTATCATCTTCCTGCCTTTATCCCACTCTAAGTGGGGTCGGTACAACATGTTATAAACATGGTGTCACATGATTTGGCTGCGTTTTTACGACCGGCCGCCTGCCTGACATCAACTTACCTCTGTCGTATTTTACGACACCTCGGTAAGAAAGAGGGTGGTCTATTCTACTAAACCGGATACCACACGGTGGGTCGACTTACCTTAGTCGCCTTTTACAACACCTCGGTAATAAATGAGGTTGATCTATTCTACTTAGCCGGATACCACACGGCGGGATTGACTTACCTTAGTCGCCTTTTACGACACCTCGGTAAGAAATGAGGGTGGTACTATTCTATTCAGCCGGATACCACACGGCGTTACACTAACAATATACATATTATGACATTAACCATTACATACACACATACTTTAAAAACGTACTGATGTTTTTTAGTGGTAAATTGCATGAAAGCGTAGAAGAGCGCCTATAAAACTCATGATTAATCTCATTTTATGAGATCAAGAAGGAAACAAGAAGACACTAGATTTTTAATTTTATAAAAATGTACAAATTAAATAATAAATAATATACAAATGATAAAAACATAACAACATAGTTGTTAGCGTGATGTCATACATGGCATCGTAATTATTATTAAAATGTATGAAGCTAGATTAAGTCTAATTTTGAATTAGGTCATTTTAATACTAAGCGTGCAATATGATTTACGTGTTTTCATTATTATAATATAAATGTGAAAGTCTGTCTGTCTGTTACGCTTAGACGCCTAATCCACTGCAGCATTGATGAAAATAATACTATCAGGTATAAGGTGAACATACCCGTTTTTCCTCAAGGAACATGTGACCACCATATTACGTAACTAGTAAAACTAAGTACAACTAATACTAGAATAAATTGTAATAAATAACAATGTATAATTGTTGTAAACTTCAAGTGCTACGGGTTATCAATATATCGTTTGTTATCAGCAATATAAAGAGTAGGTTCTCCATGGCGATGGGATAGTGCCACCATGAAAATATGAAGGACAAAAATATTATTTGTTCGAGTAGGTAGATTAGCTAGCTTTAGTTAGTTTAGTTAGTTATTGATAAGGTAAGTTGACCCACCGTGTGGTAACCGGCTGAGTAAAATATACCATCCTCATTTCTTATCGTGGAGTCGTAAATGCGACTAAGGTAAGTTGACGTCAGGCAGGCTGACAGCGACGAATTTTCGAACTTTCTAGAGACGAAAACTATGGCGTCATAAATGATTTTCAATAATTAATTTGATTCAAACAATTGTCCTTTAAGTTCAAAGGAACTTGAATAAAGGAATTCTAGATTCTGTTTCGCTTAAGTATACATTACTTCATACAAGTATACTACGTCATAGTGATAATTATAGCCTGTTTAGTAACTAGTCGCTGCCACGTTAACCGGAAATAGGTATTAGTCGATACCTTACCCGAAGATAATTGGGTTTGATTCAGTCAAAATAATAATACAATTACAAGCTGTTTATTAAATAATAAACTACAGAAATTAATAGCAGTTCTGTAAGATATAGATTTCTGGAACTGTTTTCTGAGTCTCTCTAACTAGAAATAAATCTTATTTTTGCTTTCCATAATCTAACCACGTCTACCTATGATAGCCCAGTGGTGACACCGTGTCAATCGAAGGGTTACGATTTCAAACGATTGTAGAGTTGACGATTCAAAAGCACTCATTCATAACATTCATAACGACTATTCATAGTCAATAGTCATAGTCAATTCATAACGACTAATCATCATTGTCCTGCCCTTATCCCACAAAAGCACTTGTTTACAAGTTTATTTGAATAAAGAATATTTTGAATTTGAATTTTGAATTTAAAACCCCGGGCAGGCACCAATGAGTTTTTCTGTAAAAACTTATGAGTCTTATTGATAATTGCAATTTATCACACGCTTTTCGGTGAAGGAAAACATCGTGAGGAAACCTGCATATCTCTAGAGAATTCTGGAGATATGTGTAACCTAGCATCCGCACTGGAGCAACGTGGTAGGTCCTAGCTCCAATCCTTCTCTCCAAAAACGGAGAGAAGAAGCCTATTCTCAGCAGTGGGATGGTAACAGGCCGCTATTTACTTCCACGCTTTGAAAACATGAGGAAACCTGCATATCTCCAGGGAATTCTGGGTATATGTCTAACCTACCAATCCGCATTGGAGCAGCGTAGTGGGTTTCAACTCCAACCCTTCTGAGAAGGGCTATGTTAAGCAGTGGGATAGTACCACGCCGTTACTTAATTTTTCTCACTACACGTGATAGGAAACTTACTTTTTTTTTCAAAACGTGGCAAGCTAACTGGCCGTTATTCAAGTTAACAAACTTGTGGTCACACTATTCACGTGGCAGACGCGTCGGCACCGACCGACAGACATTCTTTGTATCCCTAAATAGATATTCCATGTAACAACTAAGCCATTGTTGTCTCAAGTACTGCTACATTGTAACACTGTTTGATTTCATAATTGACACAGACCACTATTGATATGGAAATGTACTACGCTTTTCTTGTTGCACGTGTTTTCAGCGACAAGATCGCAATACAATGTACTTACCGTACCAACTTACTTACTTAATGTACCAACTTAAACCATTTGATCGCATACAGCGCCGAGCAGCACGAAATATTGGGGACAAGGTGATTAGCAAACAGCCGGACTCTTTGGCGATGCGTAGAAACGTATCATCACTGTGCTTTTTATACCAAATCTATCACGGAGAGTGTTCCATTCAAATTCAAAATATTCTTTATTCAAATAAACTTGTAAACAAGTGCTTTTGAATCGTCAACTCTACTGCTGGTTCGGAAAGCTGTTCCGTTGTATTATATTTATAATACTCGTATTAGAAGGATGGGAAGTAGGATAGTTTGTTTTATGCAAGTGCGGATCAGTCGTGGTTGAATCTAGGAAATGCTTTAACGACAATAAAACTGCAGTGTCATCACAAACTCTTTTCTCACAGGTCATCAAACTTGACTTGCAACTTTGAAACACCTGCTTATAAAAATAATGCAAGATATCGCGCGGTTGCAATTTTTGCGCATACATTAGCATTTCAAATCATGTACGTTTCGAATGCAAATTTTGTGCAAAAATTTATAGGTATAGACTGACAGGACGGAACAATTATTAATGTAATTAATTAAAATTATTAATTTATAGTTAGGCATTACTTTAAGCGGTGTGATATAAAGCTGAGTAGAATAGACCACCCTTGTTTCTTACCAAGGTGTCGTAGAAGGAGACTAAAGTAAGTCGACCCATTGTGTCGTAAAATACAGGCGGCCAGTTTTGCAATACGTAGCCAAATCATGTGACAACATGTTTATAACATGTTGTGCCGACCCCACTTAGAGTGGGATAAGGAGGTGGAGCAGGAGAATGATGAGTTAGGCATTACTTTGAGAAGTTATAAAAGTAAATAATGAATTTTGCTATAGAAGTAATTTTTTGAGGTTGAATCCAATATAGTATTTTTTACGGACTTTAAAAATTTTTTTTTGACATTACATACAGTCCGTAACGGTTTTATTAGGGTAGGGTAGTAGTAAATAGATTATTCGGAATCTAAAATCGCAAAAAAATCGTTACTAAGGACAGATAGACAAACACGGCTGGGGACTTTGTTTTATAATTTGTAATCATAACATATAAAGTTATCTATAAATCTGTATTTTGTTCAAATTCAAATTATCTGCTAAAAGCTCTTTCGAATAGTCAAATTTTATTGAAGCTTGTTACAGAAAAATACTCCTACCGATAAATTCAATGGTCGATTTTTATTTAAAATTAAAAAGCTTTCAACCTATACAAAAGAAACAACTTAAATCCAAGCTTTAAATTCTCGTAGATATTGCATTGGTTGCAATAAACAAATATTTAGTGATCGAGAGATAATGCAAGTGGTAAAATCGACAAAAACATCATGCGAAATCGTGACGTTGTCATAAAGGCTTGCGATTATCGGCGCTCGACGCTCGGCTCACGCCAGTCGGCCGTGGCCACGCCAGCGGAGCACACGGCGTACCATGGAATTACGACAAAACTCCGTGCTGCGCATCAGCGACGAGAAGACCATGGAGCTGATAGACCTCTACGAGAAGGAGGAGTGCCTCTGGAACACCGCGCTGGAGGACTACAAGAGCAGGGCGAAGAGGCACCAGGCGGCAGAGCGGATCGCAAGAGCTCTCAACATCGACCATTTCACGTCGCGATACGTGATAATAAAGTTCAAGAACTTGAGGAACTCGTACTGTCAGGAGTTGAAGAAGGCTGCTCACAGTGAGGCGGCGGGCGACGACCCCCCCTACAGGCCCAAAGTGTTTTGGTTCAAGAAGATGGACTCTTATTTGCGACCTCATTTGCACCAGTCTAGAGAGCCTGTGGTACGTATTGTGTAATAGTGTAGAACCGATATCGACTCATCCGAAAAATTAAGTTACATATCTAAAATATTTAAATGAGTTAATCTATATATATATATATATATATATATATATATATATATATATATATATATATATATATATATATATATATATATATATATTCGGAATCTCGGAAACGGCTCAAAATTCAGCTAGCAGGAGGTTTTGGGGGAGAAAAATCAATCTAGCTAGGTTTTATCTAAAAAAAATCGTTTTATCCCTGTTTTTCGGTTAAGTAGTAGAATAAACCACCCTCTTTCTTACCGAGGTGTCATAAAATATAATATAAGAATCATTCTTATCCTCCTACTATTATCCCACTCTAAGTGGGGTCGGCACAACATGTTATAAACATTTTGTCACATGATTTGGCTACGTATTTTACAACCGGCCGCCTGCCATCAACTTACCTAGGTCGTATTTTACGACACCTCGGTAAGAAATTAGGCTGGTCTATTCTACTCAGCCGAATAGCACACGGCAGGTCGACTATACTTTAGTCGCCTTTTACGACATCTCGGTAAGACATGAGGGTTGTCTATTCTACTCAGCCGAATAACACACGGCACGTCGACTATACCTTAGTCGCCTTTTACGACACCTCGGAAGGAATGAGGGTGTTCTATTCTATTAAGCCGGATACCACACGGCTTATTCCGAAAATATCATTGAACCACATAATTTATTTCATGAACCCGCGACTGTTTTGTAAAAATCACACGAACTTATCGTTGTACTATCACGGTTTAAAATTAAATATATACTTTATTCAAATATACTTTTTGCTATAATTTTGTGACTTAAATTTACCTTTTTTTTTAACATTGTCTCTGTATTATCTTTAAACATTAATTATTCGTAGTTTATTTTTATTTTGTCGTTACTGGCTATGCGTGGCTGCGAGAAGCATTATAATTTAAATTGTGTGTAATAATAGTCTTTGTAATACATTTAAATGTGTAATTATATTTTATTATGGTATTATATTTTTAATATAATCTACACACGATCATACTTACTATAATATTATGGTAATACCAGAGTTTAATATTAATTAATTATGGTCATTAGTAATAACATTCTTATTACTGTGAATTAAAAATGTTTTTTTATTTTAAATAATAAGATTTTGTTTTTACATTTTTAATATTGTTACTTGGTTATAATTAAGCATGGAATTAAATTATACTGTATATTGCATATATCCCTTGCTTTATTTTATGATATTCAAAATTTATACACTTTATTCGAGTAAACTTGTAAATAAGTGTTTTTTTGTGTGGTATCCGGTTAACTAGAATAACGACCATCCTCTTTTTTACCAAAGTGTAGCTAATTACGACTAAGGTAAGTTGACGTCAGGCAGGCGGCCGGATGTAAAATACCTAGCCAAATGTGACAACATGTGCCGATCCCACTTAGAGTGGGATAAGGGCAGGAGGATAGAAGTAAAAAAAAAAAAAGAAAGTAGTTTAGTTGGCAGAGATCTCTGTCATAGGGATAAGTTGAACTTTGTACATTTTTTTTATACCAATAATGTTTTTTCCAACATTTTTATGGTACATAAATAAATAAATCTTAAAAGCAGGTTGTATTTGAAACATTTACCAATTACTACGCTATATTCCTTAACGTTGTTCGCAGAAATTATCCCATGAGATTACTATTAAATCTGAACCAAGTGACACCGAGGAGTTGGTTCAACTATCCAACCCTGGGGACGTGTTGATAGACAATTGCAGCGATACTGATGACGAAGAACTGCCCAGGGGACGTTCACGGAACTCCATTCCATCCAAGAGGCCCAGGACTGGAGATCAAGAGTATGGGCCCAGCGAAATCGGCAGGATTATGAAGGATATCGCCGCCCACTTGCACGTGATGACGAGCCAGAAGGCCGATTGCTATGACAGCTTTGGGAAGTACGTGTCTGCTATGTTGAGGAGTATGCCGCCGCAGCGGGCGATGGAAGTTCAACCTCAAATCGTCCAGCTTCTGGTGTTTGGGAAGATGGGGAAGACTGAGACCATTATTGGTGAACGTATCCCGGATAATGATGAGTGCTGAGAGGTTAAATATGATTATTATATATAGAATGATTATAGTGATAATGTGGTTCTGGCAACGGGGTGCAATTGGATGCAATTGCAAAACTAGATAAGCTGTGATAGCCAAGAGATGAAATCGTGCGACTCTTTCGAAGAGCCACGGGTTTAAATCCCGGGGTATGAGATTTACTGTTAAAAATTGTGTCTAAATAATTATTATTAATAGCTTTTTGGTGACATAAAAACCTGCGTATCTCTAGAGAATTCTAAGGATATGTTTAACCTACCAATCATTGGAGCTGCGTAGTCGGTCGTAGCTTCAATCCTTCTCTTCAGAAAGGGAGAGGTTAGGCCTAAATACAATTTATAACAGTTATTAAAGTTTAAAACAACTTTAATGGTTTTTTCCGTGTTTTTAAACAAACCAAACCAAACCATAGTGATATCAGGAATATTTTTACACTTACCTTACTTTTATTTTTACACTAATATTATCTAAAGTTTGCCTAGAACTATAACTATATAATACATTAATATAATAACCTCATAAGACTTTTCAAAGAAACTTGTCTAAGGTGAAATTAAAGTATTAGATTCCGAGCTGTTGATTAAATTAAAAGAATTTAAAATTTTAAAAAGGATATATAAAAATTATAAATCGTAAATTTACATACAGCCTGCCAGCCAGTTAAATATAACTATTTTAATTTTTAAGACTTTAAAGCGTTTTTACTTGTCTGTTTAAATAAACTTAATTGCATCTTGAACATTACTTACAAAGAATTTGTTTTTCCGTTTAAAATATACAGAAAAGTTTAAATTATGCTTATACGTAAAGCGTTTTACAAAATTGAAGATTATTTGGATGATAAAATGGATTTGAAAAACCTTCCAGCTTCATACAATACTGAAGTTTAATAATGTAAAATGGCAAATGTTTAAAAGATTGACCGCCGAGTTTCTTTCTGGTTCTTCTCGGTAAGAGCAACATTCCGAACCAGTTGTAGCTTCATTAATCATATTCAAATTTAAATATTTAGATTTCATTGATTTGATCCGTATTTTAAGATATTATCATCATTGTCTCTGAAATTAAAACGGAAACTATTTAACCCACCTGTTAGCCCTATGTATAGATTTTATTTGTTCCAAATTTCATCAGTATTGGTTTAGTCGTGAAAGCTTGACAAACAGACATGCTTCGGGATTTATTACATTAGTAAATTCTAAATATAATACACATCATTTGTATAACACTTGCCAAGTTCGTCTACGTGACGGGAATCAGTGATAACAGGGTGCGAGCGAGAGGGGCGCGCCCGCGGTGGGTGGGAGCGGGCCAGACGCGGAGGGTTAAGGACCCTGGCTATCGACTACCTGTAGCCAGGGTTTGGACAAGTGGATCGCTGGCTGACTAAACACGATGGTTAAACATGGGATTTGGGTCACTAATATGAACGCCGAGTGCCCAATATAGTACTAGTAACGCGGCTTTCGTCATGTTGATGATCTTTAGTAGAAAAATTTAATTGAACCCTGCCATAGGAATGAAAATAAAAAATAATATAGAACACTCTAATATTTTTCTTTTTATGACTACTATAATCTTTAATATTTCAATGAGTTAATCTTGTATGTATATAGGTATATATTTTCGCAATCTTTGAAACGGTTCCAACGATTTTTTTTCCTGAAATTCAGCATTTGGGGGGTTTGGGGGGAGAAAAATCAATCTAGCTGGGTTTTATGTAATGAAAAATTCTGTTTTGGGGCATTAAAAATACTTCAATTTATATTGAATATAAAACACTATTTTTGCCACAAATTGTCAGGTCAACGTAGTTTATTCGGGGAACGGGCAGTCTCGAGAAATGTAAATGCCTAGAATCGATCCTAACTTCCGAATTATTTTTCCCTATTTTTTTTTAAATTACCGATCTCCTATCAATCTGGTACAAATTATAAATTCTCATTGATTACAATGAAATTCTAATATTTGGTGAAAAATTTCAATTTTATCAACTTTTTGAGTACAAAAGTAATAATAAAATTATTTTACTATAATCCGAGATGACGAAAAATGGAAAATATATATAAAGCTAAATGTAGAGTGGACTATCCGTTTTCATACCTGATACATGCAGGATTCGTAAAAACACATGCACAAACCTCCACCACCGCCACTACAATACATTAGCATTACATATATATTTTCTATTTACTTAATCTCGAATTATAGCAAATAATTTTATTATAAGTTTTGTATTATAGATCTCCGCAAAGTAACGCCCAATTCTATAAATTATTTGTTAAAGATGAAGAATCAAGAACCCTGATTGCAGTCACGTATTGTAAATAAAAATTATACATCAACAGTTTTATTATCGTGAAAAATTAAACTTTAATATACGAGTCAAAGATAATTGCATTTGAACCGCAGTTCAACGCATGGCCGCTCAAAATATCCGCCGCGCGTCCGACGCGTGTGGACGCACGTACGCAGCGGACCTACATTTTTCAGGGTTTGAGGAAAATATGCCGATATTTATATCTATATAGTATGAAAGATAAACGCAAATAAAAAGGAAAATTAAATGATATTATAGATATATATATTAGTAGCAATCGCCAGCGGCTCCGCCCGCGTGGAAAGGTTAAAACCGTAATATAACCTTTTGATAACCATAAAAATGGTTAAAGCGCGTCAACCTTAAAAGCTAGATATATGCTGTCGTGGACTTTTATTTAGAACTTTTAGAGGGGAACAACTTTGTAATACATGATTTTTTAATAACTATTACCGTTTACTCAGCGCACGCAAGGAAACCTTTAAATTTTGCCGTTTTCGTACTGTTTTTTATTGCTTCTTTTCTTATACTCATCTTAGCTGATGATATATAGTCTATAGCCTTCCTTAATAAAGGGACTATCTAACACTGAAAGATTTTTTCAAATCGATCCAGTAACTTCTGAGATTAGCGCGTTCTAACAACCAATCAATCAAACAAACATTATTTGTTTGATTGATTGATTGGTTAAACTAACGAACTCTTCAGTTATATATATTAGTATAGATAAAAAACGATATTTTTCCTTTATACATATGCAATTTTCCCAAAGTCAACCCATTTACTCTCTCAACAACTCAATAACAACATAATGACGGCCAAAATGTTTTTTTCATATTAACGACCACCTCTATGATAGGTTGTATATGTATAAGTAGAGGTTGAAACATGTTGTAATAATATATATCCTCCTGCCCTTATTCCACTTTAAGTCAACATAACATGTTACAAGCATGTCACATGATTTGGCTTCGTATTTAACAACCGGCCGCCAGACGTCAACTTACGTTAGTCGTATTTTATGACACATCGGTAAGAAAGAGGGTGGTCTATTCTACTTAGCCAGATACCACACGGCGGGTCGACTTACCTTAGTCGCCTTTTAGGACACCTCGGTAAGAAATAAGGGTGGTACTATTATATTCAGCCGAACGTATTATATTTAGCCAGACACGGCGTATTATGACAGCAACAATATTCTTTTATATTATTGACCGACTATATGAAGGAGGTTGTATTTTAAACATGTTGTAACATAGGTAATGTAGCTCTGAGCGTCGCAAAATGTAACCTATTACGTTTAGTTAATAAATTTTGTTTTTGTAATCGAATGTCAATTTTTTTTCTTTATCTCAAGTAATTACACGAATGCAGATAAAAAGAAGAAACCAAAGACAAAGGATCCGGAAGGGATGGTCGATGACACACGCATGTGTCATTTGTTATTTACTTTAAACTAAAAAACAAAGCAACTGATTTTCAAGCCGTTTCTTTATTTTAGGGGTATAAAAATTAAAAATAAGTAATGACCTGTTACTATCCCACTGCTGGGCATAGGATTCCTCAATCCATGTCTGGAGAGAAAAATTGGAGCTAAGACCTACCACGCTGCCCCAATGCGGATTGGTAGGTTAAACATATCCGTAGGATTCTAGAGATATGCAGGTTTCCTCACAATGTTTTCCTTCGCCGAAAAGTGTGTGATAAATTGCAATTATCAATTAGACAATTAAGTTGTAATAGAAAAACTCTTTTTTTTATTTTAGGTTTAAAACCATTATCGTCTCTAGAGATTTACACGGTCGCACCGCTGGGCTATCATAGCTTAGGGATATAAATTGGCAAAACCTTTGAAACCTATAAAAAAAGGAATTCTCTCTTATCTTATGCTAAACGCAGAGTACTTACTTTAAACATGCAAGATTGGTGTGCTTAGTGCAAGCTTTTTTAACTTCTTGATCGCGTTTCCGTAACGACAATTTGTTTGGCGCTGTAACAGAGGTCGCTAGATGTCGCTCATTACATGTCCCTACCATATTAATCTTGCACGTCTGGTATTTTCTATAACAGCCCCAACTTTCAGGTTTCCTCTTTTAAACACATTTCGTATTCTATCCAGTCTTGTCATACCACACATCCCTTATCCGGTCATTGTATATGTATAATATTATTGTAGATATCAAATTCAAAATATTCTTTATATAAATAAACTTGTAAACAAGTGCTTTGAGTCGTCAACTCTACTGCTGGTTCGGAAAGCTGTTCCTACTGAGAAGAACCAGCAAGGAACTCGGGGGCTGCTCTTTTTAAAATATAATTCTTATTACTACTTAAATTAAGTTATTACTATCTTGTACAGGGTCGAAGTGTAGCTACGTCAGGCATTTTTATCATCTACCTAAGTTTTCCTCAATAGTATAGTAGGCTCTCTGTATTAGCCTTCTATTAACAGTGTTTTTAAACTCTATCTACCTAAATATTACAGTAATTGCAAACTTAACAATGAATATGCAAAACTACAAATAATTATAATGTTTCAACTATAAATTTTGAACATAAAATATTTCATCTCGGAGTATAGAAACAGGCCAGAAGCCGCGTCGTCCACGGCTCGAGCAGATGTTTTATTATTTTGAAGTACCGATTTAGCAATAGAGTTTCGACACCTGTAACCGTAACGTACTTCATCAAATAAAAAAAAAACGTACATTTATACTTGCATCCTCAAATATCTGACTACCTACGAAAGTAGTAAGTCTATCTCCTGATGATGCTTCGGTTGCGGGGCGAAACGATTGTTGAGCTTGTGAAAGTCAACGTGGTGGAGGTTTGTGCATGTTTTTACGAATCCTGCATGTATCGGGTATGAAAACGGATTGTCCATTCTACATTTAGCATTAAATATATTTTATATTTTAGTTTATCGCGAATCATAGCCAAATAATTTTATTATTACTTTTGTATTTTGGATCTCCGCAAAGTAACGCCTCATTCTATAAATTACGAAAGTAAATTTTATATTTGTAAGAATTTTCATAATATTTATTCATCGAAGCCTGTCAACGACAATATAATTAATTTTGGGGCTTTAGTAATATTATGTGCTACATTTATACAGCTAATTCGTAATAAAAATATGACAGTTACGAAACTATTTCATTTTAGTGATATTCGTTAAAAATCAAAGTACCTACATGATCAAAAATATACTTAATTACAAAACAAGAAAACAGATGAATTCATCGATAGGTACATTAATAAAAAGTAACTGCATAATTTGTACAAGTCGATGTTATAACATATTCATCGACTTTTTAAATGCAGATTATCATAAATATTATTAGTTTCGCAACTGACTTTTCATTTTAAAGTTATCTATGGAACACGTCTCTAGATACTATAGACATTTATGAAAAAATGAGAATTTGGATTTCGAACAGAATTTATATTTGGAATTTTACATTGATTGTTTAAACACAATATACGGCTTCTGGCGTTTCGATAGTCCATTCATTCGGTAATATAAATTCTATATTCGACCTCAAAAGGAGCTTTAATGTTCTAGATAATATTCAATTCAAATAAGCCGAGATAATCTAAAGTAAATAAGATTAACATAAAGCAATAATATGTAACATTGTTTATCAATGGCTCAATAACAACTAATGACGTGTACGTCTTTAATCGCGATACTTCGAGGTCACATTTCACCAATACTAATGCGCCCGATCTACACCAAAATAGCTTTTATTGTAAGGTAATAAGTGTAATGATGAAAGTATATTTATATTTGCATCAAGTCGATAAACATACCTGAAACTTTTTTACTGTTTAAACAGGCGATATTTGACTTTATTACTAGAAACTTAAGAGTTATATGATATGCAAATATTTTTATTTTGTTTGTAAATGTAATGCTTACCATTAATATGAAGCGGTTAATCGAAAATTATCTCTATTGTGATAGAAATAAGGGCTATGGAAAGTCGAATGTGATACAACTGAAAAGTCACGTAAGTTCTTTATATAGAAGGCGACAAATTGTCTGATATACAAGATTACATATCTACGTGCTGACGATCTGAGTGAGTAGGTATGTAAAAGGTTTAGCTACTTTGTGGCAAGTTTCTTGGAAAATACAATGATTCTTAGAATACAATATTATTAGAATTATTCGCGGTGTACTGAGAAATAAAAACTTTTAGTTTCAACCAATTAGTGTATGATATAGGTCTCTGCACAGATTTTGGGTCTCTCTTAAAGATTGACACGAAATACCGTTAAAATGTCTATATATAATTTTTAATGCTGCATTTCGTTTTACGAAAATAATTTTGTATTTTTTATATATTTTTGTTTTACTCTTTGGTACGTTTCCGATTCTATCATACAAATAAAAATCCTGTTTTTAAAACTTAATATTCTTAGTAAAGTTACAATGGTTTAGATTTGTAGTATATGAAACTAGATGTTACTGCGATCGTTTGCTTTAACTTATATGTTAAAGAATATGTCACTTTAACCATTTTGATAACAATAAAAATCGTTAAAGTGGGTGAACTTTGAAACTAGACATATGCTGTCGCGGACTTTAATTTAGAACTATTAGAGGGGAACAATTTTGTAATACATGATTTTTAATAACTATTACCGTTTACTCAGCGCACGCAAGGAAAGCTTTAAATTTTGCCGTTTTCGTATTTTTTTACTGCTGCTCCTCTTCTATTCATCTTAGCGTAATGTGATATATACAGCCTTAATAAATGGATTATTTTACACTAAACGAATTTTTTAAATCGGTCCAGTAGTTCCTGAGATTAGCGCGTTCAAACAAACAAACAATTCAGTTTTGTATATTAGTATAGATTACATTTTAGGCTTTTACCTACGTAATCTAGTATTATAACTCTATGCTTATAGCATAGACACTTATCTACTATGGTAGATTATAATTTTGTTGATAAGATTAATCTAATAAACTGATAAATAAAAATAGGTACAGATTAGGTTGGGTTACGCAATTTTTGTTGTTAGCTGCTTCTGCAGCAGAAGTAGTTACATCATCTACTCTTTTTGGAAGGTTTTTATTTGTTGTCTTTGAGTTTTTATTGATTGTCTATACTAATATTTTAAATAAGAAAGTCTATCTGGTACGTTTTCCAATCAAATGAAATTAAAATAATCTTTATTCAAATAAGCTCTTTCAAGCATTTTTGAATCGTCAAGGATCAATATGATTAATGAAGCTACAACTGGTTCGGAATGTTGCTCTTACCGAGAAGTACCAGAAGAAACTCGGCGGCCAATCTTTGAAACATTTTCAATTTTACATTATTAAACCGCAGTCCTGTATGAAGCTGAAAGGATCAAATCCAGTCTTTTTTATCATTCAAATAAACCTCAATTTTGTAATATGCTTTACGTATAAGAATATTTCTTATACTTAATTTAATTATGTTGTATAGCCTATAGTCTTTCTCAATAAATGGACTATCTTCCACTGAAATGATTTTTCAAACCGATTCAGCAGTTCCTGAGATTAGCGCGTTCAAAAATCAAACTCTTAGCTTTATATATTAATCTATACTAATACTATTAGTCTATATTTATAACTATATATTCCGTACACTTCTATAAGTGTAAGGAATATATAGTTATAAATATATAGTTGTTATAATACAGTTTAGGTATAGTTTTTATTTGACGACATTTGATAAATTATACAAGCAAAAGGTGTAATTGTTTTATCAGACACAAAAGTATACGAGATGCATTTCTGCCTTTATCTACGGGGATATTTAGATGTTTAAAAGGTCAACCCTGAGAAGTCGTTCAATATAATACTAAAGGTAATAACTTAGAAATACGAGCCGCATTAGCAATTTCCATAAAGATAAGTAAATTGCAGTAAAATCATAAATAGCACTGATTGACGTAGAGTGGTGTGATCGAGAACACTCGCCTCTTACGCTCCACTAAATCTTTACAAACAAATTATCGTGAGATAAAATCATCTAACATCCAACGGTGTTTTACTTGACTGGTGAAATTATAAAGCGAACGGTGAAACAGAAATGGATAGAGAATATATAATTAAAATAGCAGATGCACTTTTTGTTCGAGTAATAGACTAACTCATAGCTATTAATAAATTCGCACAAAGAACTGACGGTAGCGATAAATAAGCATTCATTGCTGACTTTGTACAGATAACAGTTAGTATTATTGCAAGGAAAGTTGGAATGTATGATGAATTCAACAATGACTCTTCTGTTGGTGATAAGACAAGTAATGTAGTGCGGGTGACGAGCGGCGTGCCTTGCCTCACGTAGACAGGTGTTCTAGATGGATTGACGGCAGCAAAAAATTAAGGAAAATTTGCAACGAGTGCAATGCGTGATAGAACGTAATTATGCAATATTCGACCGTGTGTTAATATATTATTTTTTTGACAAAACTTGTTCAGACGTGCAATTCCATTCCATCATACACGAGCAAAGAATAAAGAATTAAATTCATGAAGAAATTTATAATCAAAACTTTAATACTCATTTTGCAACCCGTTTAATCTCATTTACCTATCGTCCTTTTTATTAACTTCAAACATTACATGTTATATCTATTTTTGTGATACTTAATCATTTTAATTAACAGATAAGAAATAAAACTGTGAATTTTTACATAATTCTGTACTTGTATTCTAAAGAAACATGTTTAATTGTATTTTTAGTGTTTAATTGTTTTAAATTACGTACATCACAGTTTTAGGATACCTAACATACAAAATACTTTTATTTATCACAATCATCAGGCACGATGAGAGGGTTTTCGTCCATTCCTGTATAAAGCACTGTGTACTGGCCTGAATTGTACTTCTTCATCTCTTGTTCGAATAGAATATTGTTAATAGCTTGTTTTATCATAGATCTCGTCCTTTCGTCGTGTTTTCTCAACGATATCGCTATGTATTCGCCGAAACTATCGCATTCGTCTTTTTTCTTATACATCTTGGATCGTTTTAAGATTTTCCTCTCTAGTAATTTGCTCCTCTCTGGGTTATCTTTTGCTAGCCTTCGTTTGATCACTCTATTGAGACTTAGTTTCGGGCGGAAGTATTTTAACTTTGGCGGTGTTTTCATTAACACTTCTGTCGGTTCTTCTTTGATGATGATGTGAACCGGACTCCCTCCACCGTGGTCTTCATAGTCTTCAGAATAGGGTTCGGGGTCTTCAGTCATTTCTTCAACTATCGCTTCTGTGGAATTTTTCTTTCTATTTGTTTTTGTGTTCTGTGAACAAATAAAATTATGTTACACACGTTGTTTCTGCTATCAATAATTCTACTCAGTAATAAAAATAATACTGGTTGTATTTTTATAGATTTATTGTATTTCCTTTCTGTATTCAGTATCTAAATTTTCTTATTATGATATGTAAGGTTTAATTATGATATTTATCTGTGATTAAAATCAAAAACATAGATATTCGTAGGACTATATATAGGATAGGCTGTAGAAATCCTGTTAATTCTACAGGAATAGGATGAAATTGAGATGCGCCATCTATTATTAACCTATCAAGCGACAAAGGTACACGCAAACGAAGTTGCGGGTAAAAGCTAGTCATACATATTCGGAATTAAAGATGTCGCTTTTTGCTTTAATAGTATTCAGTGTTACGAAGGTTATCGATTTTAAATTAGACTCGAATGGAAACATTATATAATTCATTATTATTTCCGGGTACGTTACATTATACCGCGTAGTGTTATAGTCATAAGGATCATAATTGCGTGTACTTAAATTAATCGCTATGCGAAATATGATCGAGGTCGTGTTATCACAGCCGAATTGAAAACAATTGTGCCTAAACATTATAGCTCCGAATGCTGAGTGTGTCAGGGTCAGGTATGTACCTACAGCACAATTGCGTTTAATTTTTATATCTAGTTGCTAGCAAGACGTCCGCGTGACGTACTTAGCTAAAAGCCATTTCATCTTGACATATAATATGGTACAATGTATTTTTGAAATAATTTTGCATTTTCTCGATATTAAGGGACTAGTGAGAAGACTGAAAAGGACAAAGCCTTTTGAGTTAGTGTATATATAGTGTAGTATTAGTGCTACTGAAAAAGAACACAAGAACGAAGTGTCTCCTATAGTAAAAAATACTAAGATACGTTGGACCTATTCTTAGATATAAGTTACTTTATAAGTTAAGGTTAAAATTAAGTTGCTTAAGGTTAGATTGTGACTACAATAAAGTACCTCCATTGTGAAGTACTTTATAATAGGAAAAACAGTTGCTTTTTGTTAAAATAAACATATTTACTTGTAAAAAAAATTGAAGCATTATCGTTATTGTACTATGGAATTTCTCCGCTGTATGGTATTTCGCTAAGTAGAATAGACAACCCTTATTTCTTACCGAGGTATCGTAAAAGGCGACTAAGGTAAGTTGACCAGCTTTGTGGTATCCGGCTGAGTAGAATAGACCACCCTCATATCTTACCGAAGTGTCGTAAAAGGTAACTAAGGTAAGTTGACCAGCAGTGTGGTATCCGCCTGAGTAGAATAGACCGCCTTTCTCTTTCCGAGGCGTTGCAAAGGGAGACTAAGATAAGTTGAATCAGGCAGTCGGCCAGTCCTAAAATACGTAGCCAAATCATGTGATAACATGTTTAGGACATGTTGTGCCGACCACTTAGAGATAAGGGCAGGAGGGTAATGAATGATGACATACGAGTCTTATCAACAAGCGACTCCCTTTGCTTTCCTGTCTACAGAAAGCTTTAGATTAATAGTTGATTATCCGGAACGACTAAACCGATTTTGATGGGACTTTCACTGGAAGATAAAGGAAGTTGCGGAAAGGTTCTATCCCCGATCTCCCGCATCTATAAGAATGTTTGTTCATCTGTCTATCTGCTCATGTTTTCATACGGTTTTCACCAAAACAGAAGGCGATTTACTGTTTCAAAAATCTGTTTCCAACATTTACAAAAGCTATTTACCCTGACATTCAAAGTTAATGCTCAATTTTCTTGGTCTTAATTACTTTATTTCTGAATACACCACTTTTATATTTAATCTTAGGTAATTATGTATTTTGTAACTTTACCTTGAACTTTAGCTTGAATTGTAAAACATTTTTTTTTGTCGTTACTTTACTCAAGTATAATATTTTTGAAACTACGTCTCTTTATATTTTTTGTGTTATATAAATTTAAAACAAAAGTTATTTTGCTGTAATGCGCGATAAATGTAAAATAGAAAAAATATATAATGCTAAATGTACAGGATCCGTTTTCATGCCTGACAAATGCAGTATTCGCAAAAACACATGCACAAACCTCCACCACCGCCACCACAATACACAAGCACTACGTACGTTCACTATCACAAACTCAACAATCGTTTCGCACCGCAACTGAAGCATTATCAGGAACTTTGTCGTGGAGATCGCACTCTCGTGATGATGTCGTTTTTATTACGTATCTTCGCAAAGTAACGTCTAATACTATAAATTATTTATATAAAGGAGACGGCGAAAAGTGGTTTTGCCAAAGTTCCTCCATAGTAAGTAGTAAGTAAATAGCGGCCTGTTACTATCCCACTGCTGAGAATAGGCCTCTTCTCTCCGTTTTTGGAGAGAAGGGTTGGAGCTAAGACCTACCACGCTGCTCCAATGCGGATTGGTAGGTTACACATATCTCCAGAATTTTCTAGAGATATGCAGGTTTCCTCACGATGTTTTCCTTCACCGAAAAGCGTGTGATAAATTGCAATTATCAATTAGACACATAAGTTTTTACAGAAAAACTCATTGGTGTCTGCCCGGGTTTGAACCCGTGACCTCCTTGAAAGAGTCGCACGGTGTTACCGCTGGGCTACCACACCAATTAAATAATAATTGATATTAAAATAACAAATATTTTTCTAATTAACAACCCAAAATTATTACAGTAACGTCTGGGCCCGAAGGTGTATGAAATTCTGGCAAACTCCTTTATAAAATTCTATGTTAACTGTAACTCGCGTCTTCACTATCTGTCATGGACGATACCTTCAATTAAATAACGATCTATAAATAATAATCTGTGAAAGCGTAACAGACAGACAGACAAAAGACTTATTAGTAAGGATAAATTAATACAGCATTGGGTATTGTACCTGATAATCCCGTGGTATAATGTGGTCAATGGTAAATGCAAGTGCGGTCGGCACAACATTGGTACGAGACGATTAGGCGATTATAGACATGTTGTCACATGATTCGACTAGGTATTTTACTACGACCTGACGTCAACTTAGTCGCCCTTTGCAACGCCTGGGTAAGAAAAAGATGGTCTATTCTACTTATAACTTACCTTAGTCGCCTTTTATGACACTCCGATAAGAAATAAGGTTGGTATATTCTATTCAGCCGGATACCACAAGGCGGGCCAACTCACCTTATTCGCTTTTAAGACACCTCAGTAAAAAATATGGGTAGTCTATTCTACTCAGCCGGATAACACACGGCGAGGTTACTTATCTTAGCCGTCTTTTACACCTGGGTAAGAAATGATGTTGGTGTATTCTACTCAGCCGGAAACCATTTGGTGAGGTAACTTACCTTAGTCGCCTTTTACGACACCTCGATAAGAAATGAGGTTGGTCTATTCTACTTAGCCGGATACCACACGGCGAGGTAACTTACCTTAGCCGTCTTTTATGACACCTGAGTAGGTAATGAGGTTGGTCTATTCTACTCAGCCGGATACCACAACGGCGAGTTAGCTTACCTTAGTCGCCTTTTACGACATCTGGGTAAGAAATGAGGTTGGTCTATTCTACTCAGCCGGATACCACACGGCGAGGTAACTTACCTTAGCCGTCTTTTATGACACCTGAGTAGGTAATGAGGTTGGTCTATTCTACTCAGCCGGATACCACACGGCGAGTTAGCTTACCTTAGTCGCCTTTTACGACATCTGGGTAAGAAATGAGGTTGGTCTATTCTACTCAGCCGGATACCACACGGCGAGGTAACTTACCTTAGCCGTCTTTTATGACACCTGAGTAGGTAATGAGGTTGGTCTATTCTACTCAGCCGGATACCACACGGCGAGTTAGCTTACCTTAGTCGCCTTTTACGACATCTGGGTAAGAAATGAGGTTGGTCTATTCTACTCAGCCGGATACCACACGGCGAGGTAACTTACCTTAGTCACCTTTTACGACACCTCGGTAAGAAATGAGGTAGGTCTATTGTACTTAGCCGGATACCACACGGCGAGGTAACTTACCTTAGTCGCCTTTTATGACACCTCGGTAAGAAATGAGGTTGGTCTATTCTGCTCAGCCGGATACCACACGGTTTTATATGCAATACCCACTAAGTAATACATTTTCATATCCTAAAATATACTTTATTAGTAATAATCTACATCACAACCAGTATTTCTATAACATTAGCTTTAATATTTATAAAACCGGTATAACATATTAAAGGAGTGAAAGCAAATCGTTTTAAAACAGCCCCTTTTTCCTGCGGATTACACTAATTAATTAGAGATAAAGTTAAATAGTAAATCATTAATAACCGTTTCAGAAGTGTCCTCTGTCTCGATATGGCTCGGCAGGAAGCTTAAATGGTTGTACAGGAACCAAGTAGATTTCCCTCCCATACGTATTTTCGCTTTCTCCCGTCTGTGAGACGCGAAAATAGAGTTAAACTTCTTCCTCAAGTCCGAAATCTCGCACCCGTACAAATCGGCGAGTTCGCACCACGCCTCGTATTTCGCGGTTTGAACTCTGTAGAGGTCGTGCCGCGGATCCCAAAGCATTGCCTTCGCTTTATATTCGCTAACCAAACGAATAACTTGCTCATTAGTCCATTCTATATCCCTTTCAGTCATCGTTACAATTCCACAATTAATTCAATTTATGTTCAAACCCTACATTGAAATTGCTATAGATATTTCAAAATTGTAAACAAACTATTAAAAAGTCAATGACACGATCGTAATGGCGGATTTATAATTCGAACAAATTACAAGTAGCGCGTCGACGCACGTTCACGTTTGAAGCTGCCGATTTATTCAAATAGGTCGTATTATAACACTGTACAATTCGCCGGCTTACGTTCAACGGTTCACGTAAAACACAACTTATGTAATAGCACTGGGTTTCTGTTGGAATTATGTAATGGGCGTACGAACGTGAATTCGCGTACGTTCGTTCGGGCCCGAGCCGAATGGCGACTGCGGGTGAGCGGGAAGGTCGGCGTGTTCGGGCGTATTCGGCTGTGCTCGTGTGCGTTCAGTGTCGATCGCTTGTGTGCAGTCTTGCCGTAACAAGAGCCGATTCATTTTACATTTCACTGTGAAACTTAATGCGATGTTTTTTTTATTATTGCAGTGTAACAGGATAGGCAACGAAGAATATACAGCCTCGTGTCTCTCATTTATTTTTTTTGAACGTATATTTGTAGGTTTTATGACTAGGTATATATTTTGGTTCTGTTTGGTGTACAATTTAAAATTTATTAACAAACGACATTGTTTCGTTTTAAATAATTAATTTTAATTATATTTTGTAATAGTGACAACGTCAAAAGATTGTATACACTCTTATTGTTATTAATATAAGAGAAAAAAATATGTTGAAGGTTAAGTTATTTTTTTGGTTATTCCGTTGATTTAAGGTTTTGGTCTAAAACTTCTTTATGGCTAGAGAATATGTCTGAATTTTGTTTGTGTGAATTGAGAAGTCATATTGGAAAAGGTTACGAATAACGAACCATTTGATTTTTTTAAGTTATGTATTAATAAAGGTACTTATGATTATTACAATATAGTCATATAAATGACTAACTAATGAGTTATTTTAATTTAAACTTAACCTATTATAATACTTATGTCTAAGATTAGTCTATTACCTATATTCTGATATTAGTTTATTATTGAAATGTCGTTCAATGACCTTTTCATTGAATTTTCATCAAATGAATTCAAATTCAAAATTCAAATTGAAATAATTCTTTATTCAAGTTGGCTTCCACAAGCACTTTCGAATCGTCAAATTACAATGAAGCTACGACTGGTTCGGAAAGGTGCTCTTACCGAGAAGAACCAGCAAGAAAGCATACTTCTTAATTTAGTTATACGAATTCATTGTATTTATTTTTGTCAATTAATTTTTCAAGAGTTTTTGTGTTGGTGTAATACATAATAGTATCGCTGGCCGGAAAATGTCAGCTCATTAAAGGAGTGTCTGTAAGGTCGTAAAATTTTCATATTCGATCCGATAATACGGCATTATGTGCGCCGTAATAAGGATATTATGTTGAATTTTTTTTATTGCTTTCCGGCGATGCAGGAAGCCCTTTCGAAGCGTGGGGGGGATAATGGCATTGTTATGTTACGAATAACATGGTACATAATAACATGGGTTACATGCTTTAGTGTTATGTAAAGGGAATGTTTGTATGTCTCGATAGCAGAACGGTAACGTCTACCGGAGGGTCACGGGTTCAAACTGCGCAAGACAGCAATATTTAAAATTTCATAAGAAAATCTATACTTTATATTATACTAGTAATATCCCGCGGTTTCACCCGCGTACATGCCTATCTCACGGCAGTGGAAAGTCTACTAAGTCGGACTATAGATTTGTTTTTGTTAAATATATGATCAATAGTTTCCGCAGCTCATGCATTTCATACTAGCTTTTACCCGCAACCTCGTTCGCGTGGACTGTAGTCTTGGAATAAACTGTAACTTCTGTCACTCTCCAACTTTGCAAACATGTCCATCACAAATATCAGACCGATCTGAAAAGACTGAGAGAGATTTATGGTTTTCTCAAGAGCATAGTTTAAATATTGTAGTAAATAGCCCGTATGACTTACATAAATTATATATTAGAATAGCTCATTTAAATTTTATCCAATGGACAAAAACTGAAATATATAAAAACTTTTGTTCAATAACTTTTTTATTTAGCCAAATAACGTTATATAGATCTTCAATATTATTTCTATTTCAAATTATTTCTATTTCTATTCTATTTCAATATTACAGATATGACTTGACTTTGGCACCTCGTGAATAAAAAACTTGTAGTTTGATTATATTTATAGATGGCATTTCATGCAATGTCATCCTGTTGAATTAACAAAGTTTCTATAGCCTATGTAAGGGATAATTGTGCCAAATTGCATCGATATTGGTTCAACGGATTCGCCGTTAAAACGTAACAGACAGACTATTGCATTTATAATATTAGTAAGGATGCGAAGGTTTGTCTTAAAAATTGCTTGGTTAAAGCAATATTGGTGAAATTTGGTACAATTGAAGCTTATTTAACAGTCTAACATATAGGTTAGTAAAACACCAATTTTCGTTTAGAAACTGAGAAAGAACATAACTGAGGGTATTTTAATACAAAATATGACGCGAACGAAATCATAGCCACAACTGTTACTCAATAAACACAAAAATAAATCATACACCATAAAAATAAAACGTATAATCCAATAAGTGCGTATTATATTTTGTCCGTTTCGCTTTCGGCGGCCGTATACAGGCTGCTCGTATACAGGCCGCTCGTAAACCGGGTTCCGCCTATTTCGCACTCGTAAAACTGCCTCGTAAATTTCTCGTCACAAATGCGCCTCTACGATAGCCCCCGACCCCGACTCTCGCCGGAATATTGCTGCGATAAGTTGCTGATTAACCAAATCATTTAAATTCAAGAAGTATGAAGTATTTAAGTATTAGTATTTATTTTAGTATTTACTAGCGGCCTGCCCCTGCTTCGCACGGGCTATATAAAATATATAGTTTGTCACTCAGTGAAAAAAATGATTAAAATCGATCCAGTAGCTTTGATTTATTCATTACTGCCCGTGGCCCGCACGCGTTAAATTTGGAGAAAAACAATTCCCCTCTCCCTATACCAAGAAGATTTCCTGCTATTCATATACTACATATTTATTTTTACATTTTTCCCTATGTATTTTATTTTTAAAATGAATTACAGAATGTCTTTATATACAACATTCGTAGCTTTCTTATCATTAGACAATATAAACATGTTTTCTTTAGAGGTTAGTCTTGAAAGAGCGACAGTTGCGCGTCCGATCGCTGCTACAGTCGAAGTGTTATAGGGCGAAGCGCGGCGTCCTCACGGCATTTTAAATCTGTGATATATCCGAAAATGTTCATTTAAATTATATGCTGTAAAAGGCCATATTGATTTATATTAAATCAACAATGTATTTAAGGTATTTTAAATTAGGATTTAAAACACCTTAGGATTAGGATTAATGCTGCATTGTATAAAAATTGCTTCAAAATTAAGGCATTATTTTTCGTAAAAAATAAATGACAAAAAATGCTATTGTGGGTTATCCATAAGAGATAGACATACACCATCGCCGACTTTTCTGTAGACCTTCTCAAGGTGTACAAATACTTAGTACATCATTTTGATAAATCTCGTAGGGTTTAGCCTGCGTTTGCAATGTAAGCGGAAAAAAATGTAATTATTTACGATATTTATTAGAAATCTCAAAAATTATAGTAGATAGTAACAGGCTGCTAATTAATTTTTTAATTTACCGGAAAACCCCTTAGTAGAACCTCTAAGAGATTCATTTATTTTATTAAGCCATCAACAATATATGCATTAGATACGTGTTCGGAAGATACAAGATACATTAAAAAATAACAAACTAAATGCTATATTAATTGAAGATGGCAACAACAAGTACAATACAAACATCCAGATCCACGTACTAAAAGCAAAAGACGTGTACAAATAGCAAAAAGCCAAAACTGGTGACAATAACACATTATGGGAAGATGGACTGAGAAGCTCAAAAAAGTCCATCGGTTGAATAAGAAGCAACAGAAGATCAGAGACAGAAAGCAGAGAAAGAAGCTTTTTTCGAAATAAAGCTTTGTTAAATTTAGGTCAAGCGGCTTACATTTCAACTCTCAAGGAGATATCTTGTCTCCGGATTCCTCATTAGTCGTGCTCGTAAACCGTGCCACCTATTCAGGACTCATAAAAGTATGTCGTAAATTTTCATCCCAAATGCGACGTTTGTCGTATATTGGGCGAGTACCCTAATTTGAGCTGGTGGCTAAACTGTGACTGTGTAACTTTTACATACAGGTGGTTACAGGTTCAAGCAACTGTAGGCACCAATGAGTTTTTCTATTTAAACTATGCAGTAAAGTAATGACTATCCCGTACTATCAAGTAGGACTTTTTTGCTAGGTAATTTTATCCAAAATAAAAAAAAAGAAACTAAAAAAAATTAGGTAGGTGGGGATTAGACTAGGTATTTAAATTTCTCGAGACTGCCCATTCCCTGAATAAACTACGCTGACTTGACAGTTCATGGCAAAAATAGTAGTTTATATTCAATATAAATTTTAGTATTTTTTAATGCCCAAATATATCCTCCTGCCCTTATCTCACTCTAAGTGGGGTCGGCACAACAAGTTACAAACATGTTGTCAAATGATTTGGCCACGTATTTTATCACCGGCCACCTGCCTGGCGTCAACTTACCTTAGTCGTATTTTACGACTCCTCGGTAAGACAGAGGGTGGTCTATTTTACTCAACCGGATACCACACGGTGGGTCATCTTACCTTAGTCGCCTTTTATGACACCTCGGTAAGAAATGAGGTTGGTCTATTCTACTCAGCCGGATACCACACAGCGGGTCGACTTACCTTAGTTGCCTTTTACGACACCTCGGTAAGAAATGAGGTTGGTACTATTCTATTCAGCTGGATACAACGCGGCGTTTTTTTATGCCCAAAAACAGAGATAATTTTTTTTACATAAAACGTACGTAGCTAAAGCGTAAACGTAAATAGCTAGATCGATTTTTCTCCCCCAAAACCCCCTACATTGTTATAAACATGTTTTCACATGCTTTGGCTGCGTTTTTACGACCGGCCGCCTGCTTGACTTCAACTTACCTTAGTCGTCACCTCGGTAAGGAGGAGGGTGGTCTATACTACTAAACCGGATACACGGTGGGTCAACTTACCTTAGTCGCCTTTTAAGACACCTCGGTAAGAAATGAGGGTACTATTCTACTTAGCCGGATACCACACGGCGGTTATTTAAATATTAAAGACTAGCGGCCTACCCTGCTTCGCACGGGTATAAAATATATAGCCTATGACACTCAGTGAATAAAATGATTAAAATCGATCCAGTAGTTTTGATTTATTCATTACTGCCCGTGGCCCGCAAGCGTTAAATTTGGATAAAAACAATTCTCTCTCCCTATACCAAGAAGTTTTCCTGCTATCTTTGGAATGTCTAAATTCATATACTACATATTTACATTTTACATTTTTCCCTATATATTTTATGTTTAAAATTAATTACAGAATGTCTTTATATACAACATTCATAGCTTAGTTATCATTAGACAATACAAACATGTTTTCTGTAGAGGTTACTCTTAAAAGAGCGACATTTAGTTGCGCGTCCGATCGCTGCTAAATTCGAAGTGCTATAGGGCGAAGCGCGGCCTCCTCGCGGGATTTTAAATCTGTGATATCTTCGAAAATGTTCATTTAAATTACATGCTGTAAACGGCCATATTGATCTATATTAAATCAACGATGTATTTAACGTATTTAATTGGATAACAATTAATGCTATATTGTATAAAAATTGCTTCGAAAATAAGGCATTATTTTTCGTATAAAAGTAAATGACAAAAAATGCTATTGTGGCTTATCCATAAGAGATAGATATATACCATAGCGCACTTTTCTGTAGACTTTTTCAAGGTGTACAAATACTTAGTACATCATTTTGATAAATCTCGTAGGGTTTAGCCTGCGTTTGCAATGTAAGCGAAAAAAAAAGTAATTATTTACGACATCACATAAGAAACCTCAAAAATTACAGTATTTCTCTACTCCATATTGAATATTATTATACATTCCTCTTGAATCACTCTATCTATTAAAAAAACCGCATCAAAATCTGTTGCGTAGTTTTAAAGATTTAAGCAGTCATAGGGATATAGGGACAAACAAAGAATGTGACTTTGTTTTATACTATGTAGTGATAATCCCTATAGCATGATTCAATATTCACGCGCGATGGCTTATTATTAGTGTATTTCATATATAACTTTGGTGTTTCTATACCGATTTCAATGATTCTTTTTTTATACAATGGGTAATACTATTCACTTTTTTATTTAGGGGTGACTGAGAGTGATATAAACGTAGGAGTAGACAAATATAACCAGAATGCTTCGAACTGCTAAGCTATCGGGAGTTACACGTGTTATTGTGAGTCAACCATAAAAGATAGACATATGCTGTCGTGGGATATTTTTTATATAATTTTAAGGAGAACATTTCCGTCATACATTATTTCTGTGTAGCTTTAACCATCAAGGTTGCACACGCGACGAAAGCTTAAAAAATGGAGTAACTTCTCCCGTTTTCCCGACATTTCCCTTCACTGCTCTGCTCCTATTGATTGTAGCGTGATGAAAAGTATACTATAACCAGCCCAGGAGTATGAAAAAAAATTGTACCGAGTTTCGTTAAAATCCGTCGAGTAGTTTTTGTTTCTATAACGGTTATACAGACAGACAGACAGACAGACAAACAGACAGACAGACAAAATTTTTACTGATTGCATTTTTGGCATCAGTATCGATCCCTAATCACCCCCTGATAGTTATTTTGGAAATATATTCCAGTTACAGAATTGACCTCTCTACAGATTTATTATAAGTATAGATAGATGTACTTATGAAAAAACCTCGCGTAACGTGTAGTTTATTTGGTAGCTTCTTTCGACACGTGTAACTCGTTGCTATCCGCGGCGCGGGCCGCTGGGGGGGAAAGGGGAGAAGTGGGGCGATGCGCAGGCGCCGACGAACCGGCCACTGCAAAATATTTACCCACCGAGTTAGCAGTGCGGTGTAAAAGGTGGCCTTGTTTGCCATCTTCTCAGTTTGCATTACCCACAGTACACGGGCTTGAACCTTATGTCTACGTGATAAAGCCGGCTTTTGTACCACTGTTAATACGTTTGTATGTTTTATCAAGGATGTCACTCGGCAATCATATTTAATTTTTATATCCTTAAAATAGAAATGAATTAATCTTGTATTCTGAATCTCGGAAACGGCTCTAACGAATTTCATGAAATTCAGCATGTTTGAGGGGGAAAAATCGATTTGACTAGTGTTCATTAAAAAAAATGTCGTTTCATCCCTGTTGAGGCAATGAAAAATTGCTAAAATGTAGAATTGAATCCATATGATAGTTCAGCTGTCAAACGTAATGCTGTGATAGCCCAATTCGTAACGGGCGGACCAAGAAAGTTCAAATCCTAGGACCGAGTGCGACATGTCACCGCTTTTTTAATTTTTTTTTGCATTTTTTTATATCTTAAAAAAAAATTACCGGTCACCCACTAGGTACTCACTAATAATAACATTTCTTTTTTTCCGAGGTATCGTAAAAGGTGACTAAGGTAAGTCGACCCACTGTGTGGTATCCGGTTGAGTAGAACAGACCAACCTCTTTCTTACCTAGGTGTCGTAAAAGGCAACTAAGATAAGTTGATGTCAGGCAGGCGGTCGGTCGTAAAATACGTAGCCAAATCATGTTATAACGTTTTTATGTCATGTTGTGCCGACCCCACTTAGATGGGGATAAGGACAGGAGGATGATTTAAGAGCTGTGGATTTTGTAAAAATAAATAATTAAAACTTAATTACACAAGGGCTAAAATTAGGGCATTTATTTTTAATACTAAAACCTTTTACTTACATTTTTTTCCTTTACTTATTATCTACATTACTTAAATGCTTGGACTTGAAAATCTATCCAGCTTCGTACAGGACTGCCTCATTTTGAAAAATAACAATGTTTGAGAAAATGCCCGCCGAGTTTCTTTCTGATTTTGCTCAGTAAGAGAAATATTCCGAAGTGGGAATGTTTCTCAGTGAGAGCTTCAATAATCTAATTGATCCTTGACGATTCAAAAGTGTTAAGAAAAGCTTATTTGATCATAATTAAAGCTAACAAGTCGTGGATAAAACTAGTTTTATTTAAATATACTTTATCTATGGCAGCCCTACGTATAAACAGGTTCCTTGAACAGGTTTAGAAACCAAAACAGATCATAAAGTGGCCAGCGGCGCCCCGAGATCATTAATGCTCGTTTCAATTACTTCTATCGCTTTTATTTGTAGTCCGGGTTACCACGCGGAACTTCAAAGTACCACGGATGCTGTGCCGACATAGGCAGAAGTTAGATTAGCTCTCACAAACACCGGCCTTACATTGCCCTTGATTCTGTTAACTGTTTCTAGTAAAAAAACAAAAGTAATAATAAAATTATTTTGCTATAATCAGCGATGAATCGCATCATTCGCATTCATTGCGGATTATAAATGCGAAAATCATTTGTCGGTCTCGGTACACGTTTTTATAACAAAATTCCTCAACATTATCTAGACTTGCCTTTACACAAGTTTAGAAATTATCTCAAAACGATGTTGCTACATAAAGCTTACTATACTATTGAGGATTATTTGAGTGATAGCATATCTTAACTGCAGTCAGCTACGCATACAGCTGCAACGATTATCTTGTAACCATCAAATTGTAATAATTTTTAAAAAAATTAGCCGCCGAGTTTCTTGCTGATTCTTCTCGGTAGGAGCAAACTTCCGAATCAGTGGTAGCTTCTTTAAAACATTTGACGATTCAAAAGTACTGTAAACAGTCCACTTGAATAAAGAATATTTTGAATTTGAATTTGAATTAATTTGAATATAGCATAATAATTTTATTATTACTTTTGTATTATGGATCTCCGCAAAGTAACGCGTAATTCTATAAATTGTTTATAGTAAAGTTTACTTTATTATGAAGTAGTTATCCGATCTGGCTTCGCGCAGGATTTTACGTCTATTGGTGTAAAAGTTGTGACGCCGTGTGGTATCCGGCTGAACAGAATAGACCACCCTCATTTTTAACCGAGGTGTCGTAAAAGGCGACTAAGGTAAGTTGACCCACCCTGTGGTCAACTTTATTACTCAACTGGATGTTGAGTAAAATAGACCACCCTCATTTCTTAACGAGGTGTCGTTAAATTCGACTAAGGTAAGTTGACGTCGGGCAGGAGGCCGTTCGTAAAATACGTAGCCAAAGCATGTGAAAACATGTTTATAACATGTTGTTCCTGGGATAAGGGCAGGAGGATAATGTAAAAGTTGTGATAGCAGTATGTTGAGACTGTATGACCACGGCCACGGGTTTAAACCCAAAAAGTTTTTTTTAGTGAAAACTTCTTTAGCGACGTTGTGTAGTTTTGTGATGTATAAAAAACTCGCGTCAGGATACCTGACCTAAAAATTCGATAAGGTAGAAGAGTAGACCATTGGCCTGGTGTAGGACCCTAACCCCAACCAAAAGCAGAACCTGTTCGGACATGAACATTTATAAATTTCAAGCGCAACAGCGCTGAATACAATATACGGCACACAGCTACACATTTTTGCTTAGCATTAGAAATCTTAACAAACGCCGATCATAGCAAAACAAATATCATAAGTAAAAAAAAGTAAGTAACGGCCTGTTAACATCCCACTGCTGGGCATAGGCCTCCTCTCTCCATTTTTGGAGAGAAGGGTTGGAGCTAAGACCTACCACGCTGCTCCAATGCGGATTGGTAGGTTACACATATCCCCGGAATTCTCTAGAGATATGCAGGTTTCCTCACGATGTTTTCCTTCACCGAAAAGCGTGTGATAAATTGCAATTATCAATTAGACACATAAGTTTTAATAGATTGGTTGGAACTGATTGGTGTCTGCCCGGGTTTGAACCTATGATTGTCTCTAGAGATTCACACGGTCGCACCGCTAGGCCATCACAGCTTTTTCCGCTAGGCCATCACAGCTTTTTAATATATAATAAATAATATATATAATTATCATATATAATATATATATAATATATATAAATATCATAAATCAAATATATAATATATATAAATATCATAACTTTTGAAAATTGATTCTTAAGGAGAAAGAGTCTGGTAAAAGTACATTTATGGAAGATTTCGTGGGAAATAACGGTACAGTTTCCCCTGTAACATGATATATTAGCCGATTGTGTGCATGGAGTGTTCACGGTGCGCACGGTTCACAGAAATATCGTAATGAGATTAACGCGGACGCTTTGAAGCGGTACTATCGCATCGTTTGATATACAACGCGAGACGCACGCGCACTGTGGTTCAGAAAAAACCATTACAAAATAAATCACACATTCCAAGTACTAGTTGTAGTATTTGAACTAGTTGACCCGTGTGATATCCGGTTGAGTAGAATAGACCAGTCTCATTTCTTGCCGAGGTGTCGAAAAGGCGACTAAGCTAAGTTGACTCGCCGTATGGTATCCGGCTGTGTAGAATAGACCAGCCTCATTTTTCACCGAGGTGTCATCAAAGGCGACTAATGTAAGTTTACGATAGGTAAGCGGCCGGTCGTAATATATTAGGTCCTTACATATGAAATTGGCGTTTTCTGTGGGAGGAACATAAAGTCGTTTTTTTTTAAATTAAATATATTTAATTAATCAAAGTATGTACCATTGCTATGTATGCACTTTTGCCATCTCATAGGTAGTTCATTGATCCCCTTACTAAAAAAACCATTCGGGCGGGAATCAATAAAATCTTTGAAGGCGGTTTGGACTGCCCCATCGGAGTTGAATTATTTTTTCTTTCTATACATATACACTCTAAGTGGGGTCGGTACAACATGTCATAAACATGTTGTTACATGATTTGGCTGCGTTTTTACGACCGGCCGCCCGCCTGACTCTCAACTTACCTTAGACGTATTTTACGACACCTCGGTAATAGAGAGGGTGGTCTATTCTACTAAACCGGATACCACACGGTGGGTCAACTTACCTTATTCGCCTTTTACGACACCTCGGTAAGAAATGAGGTTAGTCTATTCTACTCAGCCGGACACCACACAGCGGGCCGTCTTACCTTAGTCGCCTTTAACGACACCTCGGTAAGAAATGAGGGTGGTACTATTCTATTCAGCCGGATACCACACGGCGTAGTAATATAAAGAAATAAAACAAACAAATAAATTATAAAAAGCGACGATATTTCTCCTTTATTCTTATTCAATAAATAAAATGCAATTTTCCCGAAGTCAACTCATTTACTCTTTCGCAACAACTCAACGAATGACACATAAAAATATGACAGCCACAATGCTTTTTCATATTAATCGCCAACTCTATGAAGGAGGTTGTATTAAAAACATGTTGTAACAAAATATTATTTTGAACTTCAATTACTCCCATTCCACCAGTGCGTCGAGGCCGCAGTAACAATCAATTAAACTATTATACAAATTATCATAAAGATTTCCTTCAGTCCGATATTCTCAGAAGACGCTCGCCATCACGCACCGTCGGTCTATTTAACTTTTTTGCAAACGCTTATCGCGTATTAATTACGTAAGTGCAGTGAGTCAGTTAGCGATCATTTTTCTCGCAGTCAGTAATTTGAACGATTGTTTTTCACAAGAAAACCGGCATATTAAATGTTGCGGGCGTTTCCATTTTTTATTCGCTCTCGTCGGTAAATGGTAATCTGAACTAAATCACGACATCAGCAACTAGACTGTTATTACATTGTTTCATATTAACTAGTGTTATGCACTGACTCTGCGCGAGTTTTAGAAAAAAGTCATCATCCCAACCTTATCCCACTCTAAGTGGGGTCGTCGTAAATATACTGTCTCATGATTTGGCTACATATTTTACGATCGGTCGTCTGCCTGACGTTGACGTCCCTTAGTATTTTAGGACGCCTCGGTAAGAAATGTGGGTGGTTTATATTACTCAGCCGGATACCTCAGGGTGGGTCAACTTACCTTAATCGCCTTTTACGACACCTCGGTAAAAAATGAGGGTGGTCTATTCTACTAAACCGGATACTACATGGCGAGTCGACTTACCCTAGTCGCCTTTTACGACACCTCAGTAAGAAATGAGGGTGGTCTATTTTACTCATCCGGATACTACACGGCGGGTCGACGTTTCTTAGTCGCCTTTTACGACACCTCGGTAAGAAAGAGGTTGGTCTATTCTACTCAACCGGATACCACAAGGCGGGTCAACTTACCTTAGTCGCCTTTTACGAGACCTCGGTAAGAAATGAGGGTGATCTATTTTACTCAACCGGATACTACACGATGGGTCAACTTATCTTAGTTGCCTTTTACGACACCTCGGTAAGAAATGAGGTTGGTCTATTCTACTCAACCGGACACCATACGAAGCGTCAACTTACTTTAGTCGCCTTTTACGACATCTCGGTAAGAAATGACGGTGGTCTATTCTACTCAGTCGGATACCTTACGACGGGTCGACTTACCCTAGTCACCTTTTACAACATCTCGGTAAGAAAAAAGGTGATCTATTCTACTCAGCCGGATACCTCACGGTAGTTAAACTTACCTTAGTCGCCTTTTACGACACCTCGGTAAGAAATGAGGATGGTCTTTTCACCTCAGCAATAGTCTATACCGAAATATACGTAATTGTTTTAAGTACCATATATAACGTTTTTTTATCAGAGTTTATAATAAACGATGACTTAAACTTACAAAAACAGGTAGTTTATGTACCTTACTGAGTCAGAACAAACATACGAAGATTAATTACTTCCAGAAAAACAAAGACTTGTCTCAAAGTCATGGTTGTATGCTGAGGTCGATAACCCAATGTTGTTTTAAGGCTACGATTTATCAAAAAGGGATATAAAATAGTCAAAAGTTTCAAAATCAAATTTAGCCTTAACATTAAAGCAATTTAAAATTACTATTTAAAGGATACAGAAAGCCTATACTGTTGAGGATTATTTAGATGATAAGAATGCGTGGATATAGCTATTCTTCGATCCTACTCAGGAAAGTAATGACTAAATATAACTAGTTATAAGAATTATTTATTTTAAAAGAGCAACCGCCGAGTTCCTGCTGGCTCTTCTCGGTAGGAACAGCTTTCCGAACCAGCAGTAGAGTTGACGATTCAAAAGCACTTGTTTACAATTTTACTTGAATAAAGAATATTTTTAGTTTGAGTATCCCGCTGAGTAGAATAGATCACCCTCATTTCTAACTGAAGTGTCGTAAAAGGCGACTAAGGTAAGCTAACCGCCGTTTGGTATCGTGCATTAGAATAGATCACCCTCATTTGTTACCGAGGTGTCGTAAAAGGTGACTAAGGTAAGCTGACCGCCGTGTGTTATCCTGCTAAGTAGAATAGACCACTCTCATTTCTTACCGAGGTGTCGTAAAAGGAGACTAAGGCAAGTAGACCTGCCGTGTGGTATCCGCCTAAATATAGGTAATAGACCACCCTCATTTCTTACCGATGAGTCGTAAAAAGAGAGTAAGGCTTGTAGACCTGCCGTGTGGTATCCGCCTGAATAGAATAGACCACCCTCATTTCTTACCGATGAGTCGTAAAAGGCGACTATGGTAAGTTGAGTTCACTCAGGCGGCCGGTCCTAAAATGCGTAGTCAAATCACGTGACAACATGTTTATAACATGTAGTGCCGACCCCTTTTAGAGTGGGATAAGGGCAGGAGGATAATGAATATCAGTATAGTTTGTTATTATCATGCCTTTTATATAATGGATGTGTACAAACTAACGCCTTATTTTGTAAAATAATACAGCGCTGTTGAAATACGTAACCTTTTGACCGTAACCTGAAACTGAACTTCGCGACACACCTACCATTATATGTTAATACGGACAGTCCAAAGTATTTATAGCTATATATTATAACTACATACCGAACTGCGTTAGTCACCTGATTGACTTGAAACTACAGCAAAACTAAACTGCATACAAAATTAGAAACTTGAAAAAAAAAAGAAAAATTAATTGTATAGATGGGGCTCGATTCTAGGTATATTCATTTTTTTTTAATGAAACGTAGCTAGATCGATTTTTCTCCCTCAAAATCCCTACATGCAGAATTTCAGAATTTCAGAAAAAAAACTATATATATAAGATTAACTCATTAAATACTCGTATCAAATAAAGAAAGACAGTTAAACTTACAAGTAATACTAATAAACACTTTTCTCTTCAGAGCTCCAGCATGTTAGTATTTGACACTTTATAATACCTGAAAGAAGCAAAAGAAGCATATCAAAATCTCCTTAACAATGAAAGATATGGAATAAATAGCATAAAAAAAATATACAATTATATTGAATATAAAACACTATTTTTGCCATAAACTGTCAAGTCAGCGTAACTTATTCGGGAAACGGGCAGTGTCGAGAAATGTTAGGATCGACCTCAACTACCTAATTATTTTTTCCTTTTTTTTTAATTTCTTTTTTTGTCCAAAAAGGTCAACCTGGTACTAATAACTAAACTAATTTATGTTAATGTTAAAAAATAATTCAATATTCAATAAAATTTATTAGTAAGTTTATATAAGTAAGTAAGTTTATATGATCATACTTATTAAACTTGACTGGCTCGTTGGAGCAGTGGGTAGTAACCCTGCCTTCAGCTCCGCGGGTCGCGGGTTCGATTCCCGCCGAGGGCCAACATTTTCTATAAATGAATTTGTTGGTCTTTGAGCCTGGGTGTATATTTGTATTTAAGTATGTATTTAACAATTATATATGTATATATTCACCAGTTGTCTGTCACCCATAACACAAGTATTAAGTTACTTACTTTGGGGACGGACGACCGTGTGTGTAAGTGTCCCATATATAAAAAAAAAAAAAAAAAAAAAAAAAAAAAAAAAAAAAAAAAAAAAAAAAAAAAAAAACTGTGTTTGTATGGTATGGTAATTATACGGAATGTGCCCTCAGTGGGTCAGTTAAAATGTTTTAATACACCATTCCGTTGATTTGCAACTGTAGTATCGTAAATGCTAAGCGAGTGTAAAGTGCAAACTAAGTGCGACGTGGGCGTTCAATAAAAACGAAAGGGATCATAAAGTGATCGGTGCAATAATAAAATTAGCGTGCACACGAAGCCCTCGATCTAGGACTAGACAGGTTTAACCTAATTGGATTGCGCGTAGGGCTGCCACGACCTAGGAAAATGGTCATTATCTTATTTCCTTTATATCCAAAATATGCAACTTCTTACTATCCCACCGCTGGGCATACGTCTCCTCCCTCCGTTGTTGGCTGAGACTAACCACGCTGCTCCAATAGTGAGTCACACATATCCTCTTCACGATGGTTTTCTTTAGCTAAAAGAGTGTGATAAATTGTATAATACACATAAATAACAGCAAAAGCAAACTTAAATAAATGATTTGAATTGCGAATATTTTTTTTTATGCGAAACTGTAAAACCTGTGTGAGACAGGACAACGAATCTATTTTGTGGAAGTCAACCATATAATGCTACTAATATTATATGTATATGCGAAAGTTCGTGAGTGTGAAAGTGTTTGTTACTCTTTCACGGCGAATCCACTAAACCACTGTCGAGGAAATTTGGCACAATTATTCCTTATACACCGGGATGACATATAGGCTATAGAAATCCTGTTAATTAAACAGGTATAGGATGTCATTGATAAGCGACATCTATTATCAAACTATCAAAGTTTTGTTAAAAATTTAAAGGATTGAAGAATGACAGAAGCTACTGTTTAGTCCAAGCCTGCAGTCCACACGAAGGAAGTTCCGGGTAAAAGCTAGTTATATAATTATTGCCATTCTCCTGTCCTTATCCCACTCTAAGTGGGGTCGGCACAACATGTTATAAACATGTTGTCATATAATTTGACTACGCATTTTACGACAGGCCGCCCGCCTGACGTCAACTTACTTTAGTCGTATTTTACGACACTCTGTAAGAAAGTGGGTGAGCTATTTTACTCAATCGGACACCACATGGTGGATTAACTTAGCTTAATCGCCTTTTACGACACTTCGGTAAGAAATAATGGTCGTCTATTCTACTCAGCCGGATACCAAACGTCAGGTCGACTTACCTTAGTCGCCTTATACGACATTTCAGAAGAAAATAAGTGGCTATTCTATGGTCTATTCTAATCAGCCGGATACTACACAGCGGCATTAAATAGTTTTATAATAACTTGTATAAATAGCTTTAGTTTATAATCTGGTAAGCTAGCTTTCCGAACCAGCGGTAGAGTTGACGATTCAAAAGCACTTGTTTACAAGTTTATTTGAATAAAGAATATTTTGAATTTGAATTTGAATTTAATTGTTTTAATGTTGATTTTATAGGTAAGTAGCCACCCCTAGCAGTCGAGCAGTACCAGGCAGTCTACGGCAGGTAGGTACAATTTGTTGCCATTATACTTTGTATTACGTAATCTACCCACTTATTATATTCGCGAATTTAATTTAGCTCCTACATTCAGTTTCTGCGCTCTGAAATGTACTTTAAAGCTTTTAAGTTCGACTTGCATATCTGGTTCTTGGTTACCAGTAAAGTAAAAGTTAAGTTAAGCTTTTTAAGAACACACATTCTTTTAATGTCTCTTCTTTAATAAATTTCATGGTTGAACCAATTGACTTTTCGTCTCTAGTCATTTAGTATATCTCAAAATTGATGCGTCGATAAATAGATAAAGAAAAAGTACTATCGGTCTGTTAATATCCCACAGCTGGGTATGGTTTTCTCTCTATTTTAGAAAGAAGGGTTTGAGCTATCCTAACACACTGTTCCAATGCGGATTGGTAGGTTGCACATATCCCTAGAATTCTCTAGAGATATGCAGGTTATCTCACGATGTTTTCCTCAAAAGCGTGTGATAAATTGCAAATATGCATATTATTCATAATTTTTAACAGAAACATTCATTGGTCCTTGCGCGAGGTTTTAACCCGTGACTCCCTAGAGAGAAGCTTACGGTTCCACCGTTCTACTCCCATAGCTATTCAAGTAAAACTTTAGCACTACATACATTCACTACAATGTCTATCGTTTCGCCCCATAAGCAAAGCATCAGGAGATATATTCCACGACAAAATCGCCGATTTAATGTACTTGCAAACACAAAAATTCGCGAAATAGAAAGAGCAACGAGCGGTTAGCAACTGTACCCGCTATGCAAACCGACAAAAACAATTTACACAGTATCGAGCCGTAACGGACCACGCTCATTGTTAGATATTGCATATAATAAAAGTTGTTAGCGGTGTCTGTATGTGGCGGTTATAATTCTTATAGCACGCTCTGCTTATTTATTTGTTCTAACTGAAACTAAAAATATATAATTAAGAGAATAAGGAGTTGCTTTGCGGAATTCCGGAGTGCAAAAAAAATACTTAATTATTTTTAAAAATGTATATAGCTGTTATTAAAATAAAAAAGAAATTAATATTGTCAAAAACGGAACGTAGTGGCGAGTGAAAGTAGGAAGGACGTGAGGGTGAGAGAAAGATGAAGGGATTCAGATGCAAGATGGCTAAGTGTAAGGTGTAATTATAGACGTGAAAAATATTAAAGAAGAAAAGATTGACCGTCGATTTTTTTTGCTGGTTCTACTCGGTAAGAGCAACATTCCGAACCATCCTTGACGAGAAGTTGGACAAAATAGGTATTTTTGCATTTGTACTACAGTATGTTCTAAGCAATTTAATTTTGTGCAGAAAATATAAAGAATTACTAAAAAAAATAGTGATGTATAAAATAGACCAAGTAGGAACCGACATAAGCTTGTGGCTCCTGCTTTGCGCCTTGCAAAAGTACGTAAGTCATTTGTGGGTTTGGGTATAAGATACATAACAAAATAATATAATAGACTTTCTGTATCAATTAACATTTGATACAGAACAGTCTATTATACTGTTGAGGATTACATAGATGATAACAATGCCTGGCTACTCTTCGACCCTGTGCAAGTAAGTAATGACTAAATGTAACTAGTTATATTAATGATTTTGAATAGAGCAACCGTCGAGTTTCTTGCTGGCTCTTCTCGGTAGGAACACCTTTCCGAACGAGCAGTAGAGTTCACGATTCAAAAGCACTTATTTGCAAATTTATTTGAATATATATATATATTGAATTTGAATCTAATTTGTGCGGGACAGTATAGTTTATGTGCGGACAATATAGTTTTAATTAAATATATAGTTTATATAAGTTCATAGTAATAAGATAATAGGCTAGGAATATTTGTAAATTATATAGGAAAGCATTAATAGTTATAGTATACAGTAAATAGAAAACGTTTAGGAGGTCGCGCAATTAGTTATCATAATTTTTAATTGTAATAGATTTTCTACTCGTTAGCGGCGCGGCTCTCCCTACGGTATAGCCAGAGTTTTAAAGACCCGTTAGGGTGCGGCTCTCCCTACGGTAAGACCGGAATCATAAAGACCCCCGGAATTATAGGGAGAGAAATTTGTATAAATACGGGCCATTTTGGCCCGAATAGTCAGTCTACATTCGGCGGCCGGCAGAAGCGGTAATAAATAAGAAAGCCTGAAGAAAATTGTAAGTGTTTAAGTTTAATTATAGTAGACAATAGACAGTAGTGATTTATTTGTGTATTAGACTATAGTGAAGTGAGTGTAATAAACAGTGTATATTGACTGTGACTCTTTGTGTAACCTCCCCTCGCCCCCTCGCACCCCGCGCAAGAATTCCACGAATCTCACGTGTGCAGCTCGCATACGTCAGAGTTTTCCGGTGCCGAAGAGTGACCGGCATAGTGTAAATGTGACATAGCGCACATTGGATGGTCCTTCGAGCCGGATTCACCTGATTATCTGGAAAACTCAGCGAGCCTGGAAGAACTTCGCGAAAGATCTGCGAGTCGTCGTCAAGGCATAGAAAACTCATCGAGCATAGAGTCGTCGTGTATATAGAAGATCGGGGAACTCTGGAAAATTCTGGGACGGCCCGTGAACTTTCTTCTGGTCAATAGTGTGCTTCGGGAACAATAGAAGACGGAAGAGACTCCGTGAAACACCACCAATAGGGTATTTTAAGTTCTTCGAAGACGTTCGAGCATCAGAAGAATGCCCATTACACGAGGACAAGAGAGTAAGAAATCTTCAAGCATATCAGAAGCCGCGACTACATCTGCAACAAGCGGCGGCAGCAACTCTACAGCAGCGGGTACCACCAACGCGGAATCAACAGCGAATAATAGGGGTTCCGAGATGTCTGCGCCCGCTACCGCGCCGCCTGCTATAGTAAAGCCGAAGACTCAAGCCGACCGAACCTCGGTGACCGCTTCTGCCGCGCCGACGCTGCCAGTCGACGCGACGCGGACGATGCCCCTCGCCGCATCAGTAATAGAAAGGGGACATCGGGATATAGAATCATCGGGAAATCGGGATACAGAAACATCGACGGTGAAAAGGAAGGCCGTCAACCAACAGGAGCCGAGACAGACAACTCGCACCCCCGGCAAGAGGGGGGAGGGGAGTCAATCATCGTACAGCAAGTCAAAGGCTCATAGAATAGCAAAGGCAAAAGAAGAACTGCTACGACTTCAAGTGGAATTAGCTGCAGCGCGCCTCGCCACCATAGAAACAGAAGACCTCACGGATGAGGAAATAGAAGATCAAGACTCCGTTCATAGCAGAATAGAAATAAATGAACGAGTCGACAGCTGGTTGGATAATCAACAGCCACGCCCCTTGTTGGCCATCACCGATGCACCACAGAATAGAATAGAAGCACCGGTGGATAAAGACTCGGGACAACAGAACCAGCTAGAAGATAGGAGATCACCGGCGGGAGTGCAAGCAGGAATAGTGGAGCTAGCAGAGACCATCACGAAAGCAGTCAAGGCAGCTCAAGGACCCAAGTACATAGAGCTACCTTACTTCGGTGGATCACAGAACGAGTGGTTACCTTTCCGTGCCGCCTACTATGAAACGGAAGGTATGTTCACGGTGGTGGAGAATACGAACCGTCTGAGAAGAAACCTTAAGGGAAGAGCAAAGGAAGCCGTGGAGAGATTGTTGATTACTAGTGCATCGCCTACAGAAATAATGAAGACCCTGGAATCAAGATTTGGAAGACCTGAAGCAATAGCAATAGCAGAAATGGACTCGTTGCGTGCCCTGCCGCGCCTAACAGAAGCGGCTCGTGACGTGTGCATATTTTCGACGAAGGTCTCCAACATCGTGGCAACATTGAAGTCTCTCAACTGCGGGAACTATTTATACAACCCTGAGGCATCAAGGACTGTCGTGGAGAAGCTCACACCGACGCTGCGGTATAGGTATTATGACTTCACAGAATCACAGCCCAAGGAGGATCCAGAACTCGTGAAGCTAGAGAAGTTTCTGAGGAAAACGGCGGAACTCTGCGGACCGTACGCGCAGCCCGAACAAGTATCTACAGCGCCACCAGCCACTCAACATAGGAAGCCACCACAGAAGATAAATAACGTCGCCGAGAAAAATGATACAGAGAAGACGTTGATAGAGAAGTGTCCTGTATGCACAGCAGAACACATCGCAACAGAATGTAAACAGTTCAAGGGCTTGGATGTTAATAGAAGATGGGAACTAGCCAAGTCCAAGCACTTGTGCTTTCGGTGTCTTCAGCACAGAAATAGAACACATACATGTGAAGCAAGGGTGTGTGGTATAGATAGTTGTACGAAAGTCCACAACCGCATGTTACACTATGTTAAGGAAAAGAAACAGGAAGACAACGAAGCAGCAGAAGTAATCAACTCAGCGTGGACTGCCCAGAAGAAGCAGTCGTTCCTGAAGATCATACCAGTACAGATTAAAGGACCTAAAGGACGAGTCAACACCTTCGCATTGCTGGATGATGGATCAACAGTCACTCTAATAGATAGCGGTGTGGCTGACCGTATAGGAGCGACAGGACCTATCGACCCGCTGAGAATAGAAACAATCAATGATATGAAGACTTCAGAAACAGCATCGAGAAGAGTCAACATCAAGCTGAAAGGTCTCAATAGACATGAAGAGCAAATACAGGCCCGAACAGTGAAGAACCTTCAGGTGTCGTCGCAACGTGTTCCTAAGGAAATAGTTGAGGAATGCAAGCACCTAGAAGACATTAAAGATTCCCTGGTATACGCTTACGTCAAACCAAGAGTATTGATAGGTCAAGACAATTGGCACCTTCTATTGACTACAGAAGTGAAGAGAGGAAATAGACAACAGCCAGTAGCCTCTCTCACGCCGCTCGGGTGGGTGTTGCATGGAAGCCGAACTAGGACGATCGGTCGCAGCATCGACTTCGTGTCACATGTCGTGGAAGGAGAGAAGGATGACCTCGACATAATGGTGAAACAATACTTTGAGATGGACATGCTCGGCATACAGCCAAGAAGGCCGAGAACAGATCCTGAGGAGAAAGCACTGCGTATACTTGAAGATAGAACAAGGAAGTTAGAAAATGGGAATTATGAAACTGGACTCCTCTGGTGCAAGGAGGAAATCACGTTTCCAGATAACTACAGCAATTCATTGAAGCGGCTCTTCAACATAGAGAAGAAAATAGATCGAGACCCTCAGTTGAAACAGAAGTATACAGAACAGACGGAAGCCCTCATCAGTAAAGGATACGCTGAACTGGCTCCGGAACAGAAAACCGAAAATATAGAAGATACCGTGAGAAGCGTCAGAGAAGTACACTCCGAGGCGAACTTCGAATTAAAACAGTGGAAGTCGAACTCAACAGCACTACTGGAAGCTCTAGGAGAACAGGCACCAGTAGACGATATGGAGTTGGGCAAGACAGAAGATAGAACAGAACGGGTGATAGGTGTCAATTGGAACCTCAACACTGACGAATTTACGTTTCACCTCAATCTAGAACATGGATTGAAGATACAGGCAGCGGTTATGGGAACGAGACTCGCCGACACAGTTATAGAAGACTCCGAGAGGAAACCGGATTGCAAGTTTTTCTGGACGGACAGCAAGACGGTGCTCACGTGGATAAGAAATGGGTCACGCTCTTATAAACCGTATGTAGCACATCGACTGGCAGCTATAGAAGAATCTTCGAAGGTGAACGAATGGCATTGGGTTCCGACCAAGTTAAACGTGGCAGACGACGCTACGCGTGACGTCCCGGCAACATTCGGGAAGGATCACCGGTGGTACAGGGGACCTGAATTCCTACTTGAAGACGAAGAAAATTGGCCAGTCGAAAATTCCTCAATAGAACAGCAAGAGCCTTCTGGAGAAGAACGAGTGCACCACGTCACCAGAAGCAAGATACAGACTCTCGCAACAGCTCTACCTGATGTCTCTCGATTCTCAAACTGGGAGAGGCTCCGGTATACAACAGCTCGCGTTTTACAGTTTATAGATCTTTGCAGGTTACATAGGCAAAAGGTACACTACAGAAGAACGCGAAAGAACAAAGAAGACGACCCGAGTTGGAAGAGGACGAGCAATCCCGTGGCGTCACCGCAACAGAGGAAGCAGAAGACCACGTCACCGGGCACGAGGTTCATCGCAGTCTCCGCGCAGCAGTTGAGGCGAGCGGAGGAACTCCTGATGCGCTCGTCCCAAGAAGAATCCTTCGGCAGGGAGCTGCAGGACCTGAAGGAGGGTAACAGTACCAACAGGGAGAGTCGATTACATCAGCTAAGTATAGAATATGTAAATGATACCATTAGGCTTCGGAGCAGAATCGGAGCAATAGAAAATATAGCTGACAGTATAAAGAGCCCTATAGTAATAGACGGCGAACACCCTACGACTAGATTATGGATAGCAGCCGTACACAGCTACATCATGCTGGCGTTGAGGCAACAGTCAACGAGTGCAGACAGCATTATTGGATACTTCGCCTGCGACCGATAACTAGAATAATTATACGAAGGTGCTTATATTGCAGGATGAAGTCACAGACCCCACCGCATCCCAGAACAGGAAATCTGCCCGCGTGTCGTCTAGGCCACCACAGACGACCATTTACATTTACGGGAGTGGATTACTTCGGTCCGCTCTCGGTGGCCGTAGGTAGAACGCGGCAGAAGAGGTACGTGGCCATATTTACGTGCCTCACAATGCGAGCGGTGCATTTAGAAATAACTGGCTCACTTAGTGCCGATTCAGCGATAATGGCACTAAGAAGAATGATAGCACGTCGTGGGTGTCCGTCGGAAATTTGGTCTGACAATGGGACCAATCTGAAAGGGGCTGATAGAGAACTCAGAAAAGCAATAGATGACTCCACAGCAGAAGAGGCAGCCAAGAAGACAATAGCATGGCGCTATATACCGCCAGGAGCACCGTTCATGGGTGGTGCATGGGAAAGGCTCGTGCGATCAGTCAAGACCGCACTGGCAGCCACTCTGCATGAACGGCATCCAACAGAAGAAGTGCTGTCTACTCTGCTGGCGGAGGTCGAATTTACAGTTAATAATCGTCCGCTGACGCATGTTTCAGTTAGCCCAGAGGATCCGGAGGCGCTGACTCCCAACCACTTCTTGCTCGGCGGCCCGGGACGAGTACCACTCCCGGGGACCTTCAGCGAACGGGACGAGGTCTCCAGGGCGTCGTGGCGCTCGGCTCAGCGGCTGGCCGACATCTTCTGGTCGCGTTGGGTGAAGGAGTACCTCCCGGAGTTGCAACACCGGCGGGAGGCGCATGGACGAGGCCCCCCAATAGACGTCAACGACCTCGTGCAAATAGTCGACGCTAACCTACCCCGAAACATGTGGCTGCGAGGAAGAGTCATCGCAACGTACCCAGGACCTGACGGCATCGTGCGCACCGTGGACATCCAGACCAGAGGCGGAGTGCTGCGGCGGCCGGTGAGGAAGCTGGTGGTCCTGCCCGTGACAGTCGACGAGCCCGCACCGACATAGTATTCGACGAGGTCGAACGGCGGGAGAGATGTGCGGGACAGTATAGTTTATGTGCGGACAATATAGTTTTAATTAAATATATAGTTTATATAAGTTCATAGTAATAAGATAATAGGCTAGGAATATTTGTAAATTATATAGGAAAGCATTAATAGTTATAGTATACAGTAAATAGAAAACGTTTAGGAGGTCGCGCAATTAGTTATCATAATTTTTAATTGTAATAGATTTTCTACTCGTTAGCGGCGCGGCTCTCCCTACGGTATAGCCAGAGTTTTAAAGACCCGTTAGGGTGCGGCTCTCCCTACGGTAAGACCGGAATCATAAAGACCCCCGGAATTATAGGGAGAGAAATTTGTATAAATACGGGCCATTTTGGCCCGAATAGTCAGTCTACATTCGGCGGCCGGCAGAAGCGGTAATAAATAAGAAAGCCTGAAGAAAATTGTAAGTGTTTAAGTTTAATTATAGTAGACAATAGACAGTAGTGATTTATTTGTGTATTAGACTATAGTGAAGTGAGTGTAATAAACAGTGTATATTGACTGTGACTCTTTGTGTAACCTCCCCTCGCCCCCTCGCACCCCGCGCAAGAATTCCACGAATCTCACGTGTGCAGCTCGCATACGTCAGAGTTTTCCGGTGCCGAAGAGTGACCGGCATAGTGTAAATGTGACATAGCGCACATAATTCAAATTCAATATATTCTTTATTCGATTCAAAAGTACTTCAAAAGGCTTATTTAGATCAAGATTAATTTCGTTGCAGTTAGTTAAAAACATACAAACCCATACGAAATAACTAGTCATACGGCCTTTGTTGCCATGCCAAGTCTGAGAGCGAAGACTATTGTTCTAGCTCAGATGGGTTTAATTGATGTAAGATAAAATAAGTGGTAGCGTCAAGTTTTTTACTAACCGCGTCAGATTAAACCGAAGTTAATAACATTACTCGCTTCACAAACACTTCGAGTTTAGAAATTTTAATTGTTACTTTTGGAGTGATAACATTCTGATATGTTACTCCGGTATAAGTTCAGCACTGCCATTACAGCAGTTTAAAAACTCTGTTAAAAAGAGGCTGATACAGAAAGCCTACTATACTCTTGAAGATTATTTAGAAGATAAGAATGTGTGGATATAGCTCTCTTTGAACCTGTACAAGACAGTAACGACATAATGTAAATAGTATTAAGAATTATATTTTAAAAGAGCAACCGCCGAGTTTCTTGCTGGCTCTTCTCGGTAGGAACAGCTTTCCGAACCAGCAGTAGAGTTGACGATTCAAAAGCACTTGTTTACAAGTTTATTTGAATAAAAAATATTTTGAATTTGAATATATTCGTCGGAATTTTTAAATAATTAAATATAATAGATATGTAGATAATAAGACGTATAAATTAATAGACATATAATAATAATAATAATTTCAATTTCACATATGAATATTATTAAAATTGCGACATTATTAATATAATTAAATACTATTTTTCCTATTTTAATAACTTTTTTTTTTAAATTGTTGATTATATAAATATTGACATGATAAAATTAATTTTTGTATAATGTTAGACGTGTGTACAATATTTTGCAACGCCCTAAGCGTTATATATTTAAATGCAAATAAATGAATAAATAAATATATGAGGAATTAATTGTGCTAAATTTAATCGATATTGGTACAGCAGATTTGCTGTGAAATAACGAGTAACAAACATACATCCATAGTCACAAACTTTTGCATTTACAATATTAGTATGATAGGATAGGATTATGAATTTTGGCATGATTAAAGTTTATATATCGGGCTGGCATATAGGATAAAAAAATCGGTTTTGCTTTCTTGAATAAAGTAAAAAGATGTTGCTGAGATTATTTAAACGCTTGAGTTAACGCGATTCAATATCTGTTCTAGAAGAACTAAGTGTTAAAGGGAAAGTCAGTTTTAAGGTTTTTGTTTTAGGCGTAACTAACCCGAGACTTCGTTCGCGTGGACTGTTGTTGTATTATAGGTCTATAATAGCGCTTCCAATGTCGTCCTATTCCTGTAGAATTAGCAGGATTTCTATAGCCTATATGTTGTTCTGGTGTATAAGGAATAATTGTGCCAAATTTAATTGATATTGGTTCGGCGGATTCGCCTTGAAAGAGTAACAAACATACATCCATACTCACAAACTTTCGCATCTATAATATAAGTGGGATATTGGTAAGACATAAGCTATGAAAGCAAAAGGTCTTCAAAAAATCCTGAAGTTACAGATACGAAACAGTCATACATAAAAATGTCGAAGTGTTACCAGCGTTTCCTTTATTTATTTGTTTTGTCCATCTGTTTGCGTGCGTTTACAAACATACATGTCCGGCTATGAAATCTCATGGTCTGACGTCAGCTTTAATCTTTAATAGTAATAAAAACCTACCTGAAATACCTGTGTTGTGACACTGTAGAGTTAGCAACTCATTCGATGGTCTCGGTATTCGCTTCTACAATATTCCGCAATCCATACTAGACCAGTCTACAGAAAGGTTTAAATTAAATATAAAAGTTATGTCTATACATAAAGCATCATCATCATCATTATCCCACTCTAAGTGGAGTCGGCACAACATGTTATAAACATGCTGTCACATGATTTGGCTGCGTTTTTACGACCGGCCTGACGTCAACATACCTTTGTCGTATTTTACGACACCTCGGTAAGAAAGAGGATGGTCTATTCTACTAAACCGGATACCACACGGCGGATGCTTATACATAAATCATATTACAAAATTAAAGATATTTGCATGATAAAAATGATACCTGGTTTTGAAAATCCTTTCAGCTTCATACAAGACTGCGGCTTAATAATGTAAAATTGAAAATGTTTAAAAGATTGACCGCCGAGTTTCTTTCTGGTTGTTCTCGGTAAGAGCAACATTCCGAACCAGTTGTAGCTTCATTAATCATATTGAACCTTGACGATTCAAAAGTCCTTGAAAGAACTTATTTGAATAAAGTTAATTTTGATATGATGTAAAACAAAACCCCTCCCGCGACTGTTTCATGAATAATTTTTTATTGTATAAATTAAGTTTTTTAGTATTTTAGTGGTTTTTTCGTAAATTAGTTGAAATTTGACAACTTTTTTGAAAAGATAAAAACTTTAAATATATTTACTACTTTTCACACGTATATTTCTTATATATTTCTAGAAAATTCTGTGGTTTTGTGTAGGCGTCTAATACACACCTAAGCAGCGCTGTTGAAAAACACTCCTTCCCTTAAAAAAAGAAATGAGAACTTTTGAATCGTCAAATATTGTTAAAGAAGCTACCACTGATTCGGAAGGTTTACTCCTACTGAAAAGAAATAGCAAGACACTTTTAAAAAAAATTATACAATTGTCACATTTACATATTACCTTTTTATGTAATGTTCAGCTGTTTTTAAATCAGGTATAATGTTTTTATCACTCAGATAATTTGTGATTAGATTGTGGGCTTTGTTTATAAAAATAGTCTCAAAATGCTTTTGAAATAAAATTGTAGAAACCCGTAAGCAGTTTTTTTGGGACTTTCTCAAAACGTCATCATAAGTTTATTGCGTTCATTTTTTTTTAATTTATTACAAGTTTATACAACTATTTAAACTCGCACAAGACACCATAATTTTGGTAAAGTAAGTAAAAAAGTAAGTAACGGCCTGTTACTATCCCACTGCTGGGCATAGGCCTCCTCTCTCCATTTTTGGAGAGAAGCGTTGGAGCTAAGACCTACCACGCTGCTCCAATGCGGATTGGTAGGTTACACATATCCCTAGGATTCTCTAGAGATATGCAGGTTTCCTCACGATGTTTTCCTTCACCGAAAAGCGTGTGATAAATTGCAATTATCAATTAGACACATAAGTTTTTTTTAATAGAAAAACTCACTGGTGTCTGCCCGGGTTTGAACCCATGATCGTCTCTAGAGATTCACACGGTCGCACCGCTAGGCCATCACAGCTTGTAATAATTTTGGTAGTGGCATTAAATTTAATAAATTGCGACTATGGTAAGTGGACACCCAAGCCTTGTGGTATCCGACTCAGTAGAATAGACCACCCTTATTTCTTACCGAGGTGTCGTAAATGGAGACTAATGTAAGTTTGACATCAGGCTTGCGGCCAGTCATACAATACCTAACCAAATCATGTAACAATATGTTTATAACATGTTGTACTGGCCGCACTTAGAGAGGAATAAAGGCAGAAGAATGATCATATAAGTAAAGTAAAGTAGCAGCCCATTACTCTCCCACTGCTGGGAATAGGCCTCTTCTCTCAGTTTTTGGAGAGAAGGTTTGGAGCTAAGACCTACTACGCTGCTCCAATGCGGATTGGTAAGTAACACATATCTTCAGAACTCTAGATATATGCAGGTTTCCTCGCGATGTTTTCCTTCACCGAAAAGCGTGTGATAAATTGCAATTATCAATTAGACACAAAGTGATTTTTTACAGAAAAACTCATTGGTGTCTGCCCGGGTTCGAACCCGTGACATCCTCAAAAAAGAGTCGCACGGTGTTTCCGCTGGGCTACCACAGCTTGAGTGATCATGATGAGAAAAGTAATAATAAAATTATTTTGCTATAATCCGCGAAGAATGCATTCTTTGAAAATTGTAACATTCTTCGCGGATTATAGAAAAATAATTTTATTTTTACTTTTGTATTATAGATCTCCGCAAAGTAACGCCTAATTATATAAAATGATCATGATTAGCTTTAATATTTTGGTATTAGGTTTTCAGTTTGTAGATCCCTTAGCTTAAACTATTCTTCCATAGCAACAATAAACACATACGACCTGTCAGTTTACAAATTGTCGGTCCAAATTCTCCTTAATCAATTTTGCTAGTACTTTTTTCGCGCGCTTACATCACCGTAGCCCGGGGGTCGCAAAAACTAGTCTGAAGAACTAATACAAACGTACAAAGCGTTCGGTTTGAAACGTTTTTATCATATATATGACGTCACTTAGAGTAATCTCAGCACAATCAGTTGGGAGATGAAGTGATGAAGCTGGTTTGAATCGGAATTAAAATCGTTATTAATAGTACCACCCTCATTTTTTACCGAGGTGTCGTAAAAGCCGACTAAGGTAAGTTGACATCAGGCAGTCGGCCGGTCGTAAAATACGTAGCCAAACCATGTGACAGCCAAAACATGTTTATAATATGTTGTGCCGACCTTATCAAACATTAAATCAAACCTTAAAAGGTTGCTTTATTTTTTTCGATTATCCTATTATACGTCAGTTTGCTTGTAAAAGATCACTATTAGTGATAATACCGCTTATTTTCTATTAATTTAGTAGTACCTGCTTGATCGAGCCTGGCTTTGTAGTTTTTTACAAAATAAAAAAAATTAAATAAAAAAAAATATTTAGGTGGAATCGATCCTACGTCATCATTTCTTGAGACTGTCCTTTCCCCGTATAAACTACGATGATTTGACAGTTTATGACAAAATTCAATTTAATATAAATTTTAGTATTTTTTAATGCTCAAAACCAGGGATAAAACTAATTTTTTTTTACACAAAACCTAGCTAGATCGATTTTCTCACTTTTTATATTTTCACCCCCTACCACCATGCTGAATTTCAGGAAAATCGTTGGCGCCGTTTCCGAGATTCCAAACATATATATTATACATACAAGATTAACTCATTTAAATAATAAAGATTATATTTATCTTAAGTATTTATACATTAGTAGCATCTTTTCATCTATTTATTTTCCAAATTTATTTAATAGATTAAATAGTTCAATTTATATAAACTTTTTCTTTTTCTCTAAATTACCAGTATTCTCTTTCTTCTTCAATTCTTGTCCTTTTCCTTCTGTCACTCAAAAGTTGACTGAAAGAGATCATTTTAGGGATAAGTCCGCCTTTATACATGTGTTTTTCTTTCTCTTTTTTAAATCACTACTTATTATAAAACAAAGTCGCATTCTTTGTTTGTCCATATATCCCTATGTATGCATAAAACTTTAAAACTACGCAACAAATTTTGATGCGGTTTTTTTTTAATAGATAGAGTGATTCAAGAGGAAGGTTTGTATGTATAATAACTTTCAATACGGAGTAGAGAAATACTGTAATTTTTGAGATTTCTGTAAATAATCACATTTTTTTCCGCTTACATTGCAAACGCAGGCAGAAAATGTAAATGTAAATAAGTAAAAATGTACTATATGAATTTAGATATTCCAAAGATAGCAGGAAATCTTCTTGGTATAGGGAAAGGAAATTGTTTTTCTCCAAATTTAACGCTTGCGGGCCACGGGCAGTAATGAATAAATTAAAACTACTGGATCGATTTTAATCATTTTTATTTACACTGACTGACATGGGATATATATTTTATACCCGTGAGAAGCAGGGGCAGGCCGCTAGTATATGTATAAAAAGAAAAATAAATAAAAGATTATTCAAAAGCTTCATAATTGTTTCATTGTACTTGAGCAATAAAGTATTTTATTATAATAAATAATCTTTTCCTTTAGTTTCACGTAATTTTCCGCGGCCATAACTAGCTGTAAAGTCATTGATCAAGTAATGTCACCGCGCCCTTGATCTTGTATACCTACTGAGTGTGATGCAATAATCACCTCCTGTTGACCGATAAACACAACGCCCTTCTCCCTTTGTAATAGAGTGCATTTTCCATCGGAAAATTCTACAAACACTGCAAGGTTCAAACTTCTTTGTTTTTCTTGTTTGGAATTTGCTAAATGAAACTCTGTGTTGTGAGAGGTAAGGTTGATATTACAATGTAGGTGCGAGATTTATTTGTTTTGTATGATAAATTTCGATAGTTAAAGCTAACTTGTTTCAGTTAAGGAGATAAGTATTATATCCCACTAGCCTTTGCCGTCGGCTTTGCCTGTATTGACTTAAGTTTAAAAACGAAAAAGTCATATTGCCTATTTCAGATAACAACAAGAAACAAAAATATGTATCTATAATATAAATCTATAAATTCTAAATTTGTTATTTTTGATATAAAAATAAAGTAGAGACCTGTTATAATCCCACTGCTGGGCATAGGCCTCCTCTCTCCGTTTCTGGAGAGAAGCATCGGAGCTAAGACCTACCACGCTGCTCCAATGCGGATTGGTAGGTTACACATATCTTCAGAATTCTCTAGAGATATGCAGGTTTCCTCACGATGTTTTCTTACACCTAAAAGCGTATGATAAATTGCAATTATTAATTTAACACATAAGTTTTAATAGTAAAACTCATTGGTGCGTGCTTGGGGTTTGAACCCGTGATCTCCTCTAAAAAGACGCACGGTGTCACCGCTTGTCTATCACAGCTTATAATACTTCTTGAAGTATAATATATAATATCCTGAAGTAATAAATTGTATTACATAGATTATCTTTGATTACAGAATATAAAATTATATTACCATTACGTTTGTGTGATGAATCTCCGCAAAATAACGGCTTATTCTGTACGTTATTGTAAATATATAACAAGTCAACAAAAAAAGCTTTAAACAAAATTTCGCGTCCCAACTGTTAACTGTTGAGGAGTTTCCTCGTCTGGAGCCAATCCTGGCAGCACCAGGCCATGCTTATCATAAACATCCATTGCCATCGGGACTGGAGCAGTATATAAAATTTCATCTCAATCGGACACCGGGAAGTTGGTCAAATTTAACTTGCAAGATTCCACCTTCACATACGAGGTGTGTTCAAAAAGTATCGCGAATTTTGTGTATTTTCAAAAACTATTTATTTATTCGTGAATATTTATTTTGTCCCCTTCAAAGTAATCCCCCTGGGATATTATACACTTGTGCCAACGTTATTTCCAATCTTCGAAGCACTTCAAAAAATCATTATTTTGTATCTTGTTCAGCTCCTCCTTCGATGCCGTCTTTATCTCGTCAGTCGTGGCGTAGCGTCGTCCTTTCATGGGCCTTTTCAGTTTCGGGAACAAGAAAAAGTCACAGGGGGCCAGATCTGGGGAATAAGGTGGCTGCGGTATCATTAGTGTGTTGTTTTTGGCCAAGAAGTCGCGTAAAAGCAGCGTTGTGTGAGCAGGGGCGTTATCGTGGTCCATTGTTTTGAATAAGGAAAAATCGAAGACGAACCAAAACACGTGCAAGCAAAGCAGCTGTCAACAATTAACTGAAAATTCAAAATGGCCAAACTTGTCAGCATAAGTGAGGGACAAATGTACCAACATAACGCCACAAAAAAAACCAAATTCGAATATACGTAACCCGAGAAAATTCAAAATTCGCGATACTTTTTGAACACACCTCGTATATCAAAATCAAAAAAAATCAAAAAAAATTTTATTTCCAAAAAAGGTGGTAACATATTTTAGGAAAACTTAACTTAAATCAATGCTAAATGTTATATCTAAGTATCAAGATTTACAAGTTGCCCCCAAACTAGGTGATCCTGTATTTTGGGAGGCCAGAGTTTGCCGTTAACATTATAACTGAACTTAATATTACCCTTAGAAAAGAAGAACAAAGTGGGATAGAGAATTAAACTCAACATATATCCAAGCGAAATTCAATTTAAAAGTTGTTCTATATCCAGATAACTTGAGTGTGAAGCCATTTAATTAATACATCTTTAGCTGGTTTAGAAGGTAGGCGCTTTATATTACATTTTGCAACCACATTATTGTACACATGTGGATGCATAAAATATATATACATAACAAGTTGAATAAAAGCTGTTAATAATAATAATTAAACCGCAATACGTTAGTCATAATGTACCGAGCAAAGTCACGGTCGCTCGCGTAAGTAAACCGGAGTTCCATGGAAGCATCGTGCAACGATCGCGTTATTGCATCAGGCGTTACGTCATCAGTTTCATCATCGAGGTGATGAAACTGTGGGCCGAGCGGTATCAACTTTGTGACGAATAGGGGAACTTTGCTTGTGTTAGATTTGTAAGGACAACTTCCAAGTTCATCGCTATACTCCATACTAATATATAAATCTGTAGAGTTTGTTTGTTTATTTGATAGTTTGAACGCGCTATTCTTAGGAACTAATTTTATATATATACACCTTATATAAAACCTTATGTATATATAATGTTTTTTATAGCTATTTATTATGGGATATGGAGAACAGTAAAACTCTAACTTGGATTGAGTTGCTCTGAAAAGAGATTTTAGATTTATTACATAAAACTTTTACATCACTGTCTTTAATAAATGTTAGTCAAAAACTCACCTGAAAAGAGAAACAACATTCAAAGCTATTGCTTTACTACAATTATTAATTAAGTAATTACAATTTTATCTCTCAACCGTTTAAGTTTGATGTCTTTACGTCAATCTGACAGCCCGCCCCATAGATATACGAGTCCAGACAAATCAACCTCAAAGACGACGCGGCAAATTTGAATATTTAAATGAGATGTCACGCATTTCATTTACATATATACACCTATATTTCACCTTCGAGCTTTAAGTGCGATTGATTGTTAAACAAAACAAGTTAAAAAGCTTTTAACAAAATATAATGTCCGTATCGTTAACCGTTGAGAAGTTCCCTTCTGAATCCTGCAGCATTAGGTTCTGCTTATCATAAACATGCATTGTCGTCGGGACTGGACCAGTATGTAAAATTTCAGGTCAATCGGTCAACGGTAAGTGGGTTAAATTGAACTTGCAAGATTCCACACAAACATATATCAAAATAATTTATAGAATTAGGCGTTACTTTGCGGAGGTCCATAATACAAAACTAATGAGAATATTATTTTACTATAATCTGCGATAAAAGGAAATATATGTAATGCTAAATGTAGAGTGTACTATTCGATCTCATAACAGATAACATAAAAAATGTTTTTACAAATTCTGCATGTATCAGGTATGAGAACGAACAGTACACTCTACATTTAGCATATTTCCTTTTATCGCGGATTATAGCAAAATAATATTTTCATTAGTTTTATATATCAATATAGTAAACCGTTTTTAATTTACCGGGATAAATTTTAACATTGCACTATTGACTGGCTCGTTGGCGCAGTGGGTAGTGACCCTGCCTACGGCTCCGCGGATCGCGGGTTCGATTCCCGCCGTGGGCCAACATTTTCTATAAATGAATTTGTTGGTCTGGGTATATATTTGTATTTAAGTCCACCAGTTGTCTGTCTACCCATAAGTATTAAGTTACTTACTTTGGGGACGGACGACCGTGTGTGTAAGTGTCCTATATATTTATTTATTTATTTATTGAGGGTACTTCATTGCTAACGAAGCCGCAGATATGACTAGTATTCTATAATTACTCGTTAAGCACCTGTTATGTTTGATTGTAGGTAGAGTGGACTAGACGGTTTGTGATAATACAAGTGATAACGCGGCGTCGGCACATCCCGTCTAGTCATACGGGAGACTGCAGTTTAGATTGTGAAGTGTTGTTTATGTTTAACTGACTGATATATTTATACTAATATTATAAAAGGTAATGTTTGTCTATCTGTATGTCTATATATTACGTTTTCACGGCAATGTTAGGTAAATGATGAAATGGCAATTGAAGCTAATATAGGCTTAATACAAAGGAGAAAAACCCGCTTTCTTCAGGGAATAGGGAAAAACAATGTTACACAAAATTGAGAGGACTATAGCACTAAGTTAACGAGAACGATAGGCGGGCAATAATACAATAGTATCGTCCTCCTGCCCTTATCCCACTCTAAGTGGGGTCGGCACAACATGTTACAAACATGTTGTCACATGGTTTGGCTACGTATTTTACGACTGGCCGCCTTCCTGACGTCAACTTACCTTAGTTGTATTTTACGACTCCTCGAAGAGACTCCTCCTCCAAGAAAGAGGGTAGTTATACTAAGTAGATAGTTATACGTAGTCTATTCTACTCATATGTAGTAGATAAGTAGTAGATAAGTAGGCTATTCTACTCAATCGGATAGCACACGGTGGGTCAACTTACCTTAGTCGCCTTTTACGACACCTCGGTAAGAAATGAGGGTGGTACTATTCTATTCAGCCGGATACCACACGGCAGCAATAATACAATAGTATATAATAAAACAATAAATACTTTATAAGACCTTAAGGTCAGGACGGTTAGTCCATATTTATTTATCATTAGTTTTATTTATACCAAATTTCATCTGTATTGGATGTGTAGTTAGCGAGTTATCTCCGAAACAATAACAGACAGACATACTTTTCACAGTTGTAATAATAATAAGGGTTCTTATCTCTAATACCAATCGTTTCTCAAGAGAACCCTTGCTTTTTATATCGAGATAATAAATCATATTAGGATATCTGCGGTAGATGAAACAAAAAACCTCACAAAAAGCGCTTTATATCATAGCAGTTCAACTATCAGCAATATAATATTATTTAATAAAGTGATATCCCAACGAATCAAATACCGACTGATAGCTTTGCACTCAATAGCTGTCAATGAATTCGCCGCGCAGATTAGCGAAAGCAACCTTTTTTGAAAATGGCTGCTTGTATTTATTTCTTTATAGAACATACATATAGAGAAGAAAAAGTAAAATAGCAAATGTACAAAGGCGGACTTATTCCTAAAAGGGATTTCTTCCAGTCGACCCTAGCGTACCAGAAGGGATAAGGATGAAATAAGAAAACAACGAAAAACTATATATATACATAGATTAATATTTGCCTACTTAATTTATATATATATATATATGTCGCATCCTGGCAACCAACATTCCATCATTAAAAATATATTGAAAATACATTGAAAATAGAAGGCGCAGCGGTGACAGAATGCAGACAGCGCATGTGAGAGATGAAGACAGATGCTTGTCATGGCGCAGTTGTGAAAATTGTTAAGAAGAATATAAAGTTGAAGATAAGCGTTGTACTTTTCCATATGCACGATACCCTTATTACGCCCACTAATCTCTAAGAATAATGCCCAAGATACTGATGAGTCTACATCAGTCGTGGGATTCAATCGTGCAAATGGATGGATAGTATGAAGGGACTATGATGTCTCACAATGGCGGATACTATAAGAGTTACGAAATAAAACAATTCAAACACCAAAAACAAAAAGAAAAAAAAAAATCCAAGTGAGATGAATAATATCAATCGGCCGAAGTTTAAACCCGATAAATGATGATTTTACGTAAAATTGTGGTGTACTACAATTGTACTTATACTTGGACGGAAAAACAAAAGAAGATACATTTTCTGGAAATTTCTGCGGTTGCACTTATTAATTTAAGCAATGATAGATCAATGGATGATTAAAAATCATTCTGTATATGCCTGTTTTCGTGTTACGTATTTGTTGAATTGTTGGAAGAATTTAAATTTAGTGCAAATGAACGGTGATTACGCATTTGGTACAAAATTTATATATGACTGCAATGGCTTGCATTCACACCGAAGATATCTTCGCGTCAAAAGCTGCACCAGGAACTACAAGTATACTCCTATTTGAAACGAAAGTTATTTATAGAGGATCGCAGATTCAACGCGATCCCAATTCAAGCGTCTTAGTTGCGATCAGCAGTGCGCAGAAAAATGGAGTGTCGCAAACGGATTTTGGAACCAAAAGACTATTGTCTGTGGTACTGTGGTAAGCTCTGGACAACGACGACAAGCAGATTACAAATTATTTGTATGCTACAGGTATAGCAAGCCAGGCCACGTCGCGAGTTGCTGCATGGCCAATGGACCTGCTCTTTGAGGTACCAGTACAGCAACGTGTAGACTGTACACCAATGTTTGGTCCAACCGCCATCAGGAGCTTTCACACAATTTGGTATGTGTTATTACTTTGATTTGTTTCTTGGCCTGGATGTTCTCTTATAAAAGAGACTATAGCTAATAAATTCAGTTGGAAAATAATTAATCATGTTGTCATTAATAAGGATGGCTAATAAGAATGTTTAAAGTACCTTGCAAATAATTGTCAAGTAAAGGTAAACGGTTTTAAACTAAAATTATAAGAAGCGGTGAACTGTTCACCTTTTGCTAATCCAATTCTTTTAGTCAAAAACATAATGTGTCTGATTGTCTTACAAAAATACCTGAGAGTCAAGTACCTATTGATAATGACAAGATTTGTGGTAACGTAATTTGTGTTGATGTTTATACAGACGGGTTCTTGGTTCGGTGGGTCGGTGACTGTACCAGAGTATCGTCTGTAGCCCAGTAGAAATCGGCATCTGCTCAGGGTGGTCCGTGGGTACGCAGTGAGCGATAGCTCTGGGGGTCGATGACACCAGGGTATCGTCTGTAGCCCGGTAGAAATCGGTATCTGCTCTGAGTAGTCCGTGGGTACGCAGGGAGCGATAGCTCTGGGTGGTATAGTCGGGTCTAGCTGTGTAGCGATGGCCGTGAGTCATGTGGACTCGTTATCCCTGAGGGAAGACCCTTCTGCTGAGACAGAAGCGGTAGACCACGAACAAGATACCTGGGTTGTTTTTGAAGTAAATTCTGATAGGTTTTCTGTTTATTTTTATAATGTCATGGTGAGTGTCAGTCAATGGTACTCTGCCTCAGTACTTTTCCTATGCATTATGGGTTTGGCATGACCTTACATGTTATTTTTCATAGTTCAATGATTTTATCACTATCACTTATCACTTATGACGAGATATAATTTTCCTTGTTTTGTTCGTTTATTAAAAAGATCTAGACCCCAATGACCCAGATGTTGTAGGATAGGCCGAACGGAATTTCTGGGTTCGTTTATTTGTTACAGATCAACACACGGGGACGTGTGTCTCGCAGGATGGCCGTGTCGCATCCTGGCAACCAACATTCCATCATTAAAAATATATTGAAAATACATTGAAAATAGAAGGCGCAGCGGTGACAGAATGCAGACAGCGCATGTGAGAGATGAAGACAGATGCTTGTCATGGCGCAGTTGTGAAAATTGTTAAGAAGAATATAAAGTTGAAGATAAGCGTTGTACTTTTCCATATGCACGATACCCTTATTACGCCCACTAATCTCTAAGAATAATGCCCAAGATACTGATGAGTCTACATATATATATGTATATATATATATATATATATATATATATATATATATATATATATATATAAATGTATATATATATAGAAGCATCAGGAAGCCTTCTAGAGAGCGGTCCGGGCTATTGTCCTTCATTGTGGGCGCGATAGTAGCAGTAACTCGTAAATAAAACCACGTTTGTACGATGCAACTATTAGTTATTTAGATTCAATACAATATACTTCGCAATACAATACTTAACGCCAGATTTAATAAGATCAAGAGCCAATAGATTAGAATTTCGCCCGTCTTGACATAACAACCCACGTTACCATGCCAACGTCGAACTACTACTCTATTCGGGGTTACCCGCTCTTAATGTTAATTTCTCCTTAGTACGTTTATCCTAGTATAATCATTGATAAAATAACAATCTCATAACTATTTGTAATAATTAATCAAATAACTTAGTTCACAACTTATAATTACTCCACGCGCCGTCATATATATATATATATATATATATATATATATATATATATATATATATATATATATATTTCCGATCTAATTCGATTGTCCTGAAAATCAGTATGTAGGGGTTTTTTTTACATTTACACACACGGTCGTCCGTCCCCAAAGTAAGTAATTTAATACTTGTATAATATAAATAATATAATATACTCTTATATATTTTTTAAATACATACTTAAATACAAATATACACCCAGGCCCAACGACCAACAAATTCATTTATAGAAAATGTTGGCCCTCGGAGGGAATTCAACCCGCGACCCGCGGAGCTAAAGGCTGGATCACTACCCACTGCTCCAACGGGCCAGTCAAAGTTTTGGGGGAGAGAAATGAATCTAGCTAGGTTTAATATAAAAAAAAAATCGTTTTGACCCTGTTTTTGAACATTAAAAAAATACTAAAATTTATATTGAATATAAAACACTATTTTTGCCATAATCTGTCAAGTTAGCGTAGGTTATTCGAGGAACGAGCAGTGTCGAGAAATGTACTTCTTTAAGTGTCTTTCTTTATTTGAATACTACTTTAAGTTTCTTTTTTTAATTTTGTAAAAAACTATCAACGTTCAATGAGGTAAACGAGGTCCTATCTATAATGAAAGTAAATATTGTAATATGTTTTATTTTATATAGTAGTGCCATCTTAGTGTCACTTCCTAATACTAAACACTGTAGTGCCATTTCCTAGTTCCTAGGAAGTGACAAAGGCGGAACACTAACATTCCTTTCCTTACTAGATTACTATATTAGTTAGTCGATAACTCAATCTGCTTTGTTATTTGAAAAATACGCACTGTTATGGTACAATGTCGTTACTTTCTCTTGATAGTCTAAGATTTTTTATATGTTACCCTGTTATATAAGCTTTAAGTGTAGGTGTAACAGACAGACAGACTTTTGAATTTATAACATCATCCTCCTGCCCTTATCCCATTCTAAGTGAGGTCGACACAACATGTTACAAACATGTCGTCATATGATTTGGCTACGTATTTTATGACCAGCCGCCTGCCTGACGTCAACTTACCTAAGTCGTATTTTACGACTACTTTTGAATTTATAACTTTAGTATTCTTTTTTAAAAGCTTTTCTTAAACTTACCGTGTATGTGAAGATGGAATCTTTCAAGTTAAATTTGACCCACTTCCAGGTGTCCTATTGAGATGAAATTTTACATACTGCTCCAGTCCCGATGACAATGCATGTTCATGATAAGCATTATCTGATGCTGCCAGGATTGGCTCCAGATGATGAAACTCCTCAACGGTTAACAGTAGGGGCATAAAAATTTGTTAAAAGCTTTTCTAAACGCTTATAGACTGTTTTCAGTACTTTTGAATCGTCAAATTTTTTTACAGAAGCTACCACTGATTCGGAAATTTGCTCCTAACGAGAAGAACTAGCAAGAAATTCGGCGGATAATCTATTAAAATAATTACAATTTGATTGATGGTTACAAGTTAATCGTTGCAGCTGGATGCGTAGCTGACTGCAGTTAAGATATGCTACTATCACTCAAATAATCCTCAATAGTATAGCTTTATATAGCAGCATCGTTTTAAGATAATTTCTAAACTTGTTAAAGAATATTTAACTGGACTTATATGCTGCAACTATATCACATTTTCGATGGTTAGTAAGTAGAAAAAGGTTCAATTAAAATGTGGAGCGATTGCCAGTTTAAAAAAAAGCAATTTATTGTGGGAGGAGGGGTCCGGACGAGATGTCGGTAGTTTTACAGTCGACATGAAAGGGGAGGGGCAGCCGGGTGGGTACAGTTGGATTTTGATGACTGATTGTGACAGCACAGGGGGAACAGTTAAATGGCATTGATGTTAAATCTCTACTAGGCTTAATACTTACGCAATCAGACTCATGTGTTAACCAAAATGAATTAATAAATTATTATTGACACTGTGATGTTTAATTGGTGCCGTCTGGTATCCGGCTGAGTAGAATAGACCACCCTCATTTCTTACCAAGGGGTCGTTAACGACGACCAATGTTAGTTGACCCGTATATAGTATTCTACTGAGTTCGATAGACCAATCTTATTTCTTACCGAGGTGTCGTCAAAGGCGACTAAGGTAAGTTAATCTCTTGCAAGCGGCCTGTAAATACCTAGCCAAATCACACCACAACATGTTTAAAACATGTGTCGACTACACTAAATTGAAAATAGAATTATAAAGCATGTAACCGTTGTCTGCTTCTTACACTTAGCATTACATAGATTCTGCATTACATAGATTCTCTAAAGAAACGCGGATTATAGCAAAATAATATTCTATCATAAGTTCTGTCACTCAATATCAATTGTTTAACAGACAATTGTGCTCTTCCTTAGATGCTGCGATCAATATTTTTTATATTTTTTTATATATTTAGGAAGATCTGGTTTAAACATACAATAAATGAATGATGAATGTAAGATAATAACTCTACAGCTAATAATATTGAACGGGTTAACTAAAAGAAAAAATAAGGCTTTTCAGTGAGTTAAATAACTAGTGAATTAGGGTAACCACACGTCGGCTGCGGACGGACAACAATGGCCGCCGCACTCGAACCATTAATTCTTTTGTGCCGTTTCACGAAAACTGTTGGACCAACTTTTCATGGACGGGATGTGGTACAAGGTGAAATATATGACTTTCGCTTTGTATTTTATAGCAACACTGTCATGAAACGAGTATCGCGCCCTGACTGAAATGGTGGCAACACTGTGTCGTGTTGTTTCCGGTGGAGTCTTCCTATATATTGCTAAAACGTTTCAGTTGCAGGCAGTCTTTGTTCGTCATTAAAGAGAAGTGAATTTCGGAACGGGAATTGTGGTATTCTTATTATATCGTATTCTTGTATATAGTGTGTGCGCTAACATATATTTATTTAACATATATTTATATTTATACCATATATGTTAGCGCACATTTTATACAATAGCACGATATAATAGGAATACCACAATTTCCGCTCCGAGATGCACTTCTGTTGAATGACGGACAAAGAATGAATGCTACTGAAACGTTTAAGCAATAGCAAGACTCCACCGGAAACAACACGCCACAGTGTTGCCACTATATCAGTCAAAAGGGCGCGATACTCTTGTTTCGTGACGGTGTTGGTATAATATACAAAGCGGAAGTAATTGGCGACAACATATCAATTATTAATAAAACATTTAGAATTGAATTAACATATCGCACGCTTAATATCGGCTGAGTAGAGTAGATCACCCGCATTTCTTACCGAGGTGTCGTTAAAGGCGACTAAGGTAAGTTGACCCGCCGCATGGTACGGCTGATTAGAATAAACCACCCTCTTTCTTATCTAGGTGTTGTAAAATACGACTAAGTTAAGTTAATATCAGGCATGCGGCCGGTCATGAAATACGTAGCCAAATCATGTGACAACATAATTTATAGAATTAGGTGTTGAGATCCATAATACAAAAGTAATAATAAGATTATTTTGCTATAATTCGCGATTAGTAAAATAGAAAATATATATAATGCTAAATGTAGAGTGGACAATCCGTTTTATACCTGATACAAGCAGGATTCGTAAAAACACACGCACAAACCTCCCCCACTGCCACCATAATACAATCACTACATACGTTCACTATCACAAACTCAACAATAATTTCGCCCCGCAACCGAAGCATCATCAGGAGATAGACTCCGCGACAAAATCGCAAAGATTCGAGGATGATGAGTTAAAATAAGTTTAACTCATTGGTGCCTGCACAGGATTTGAACCGATGACTCTTTGGTAAAAGTATCACGTCTCTCCAATCAGCTTACGGGGCTTTTAATCAAATTCAAATTCAAAATATTCTTTATTCAAATAAACTTGTAAACAAGTGCTTTTGAATCGTCAACTCTACTGCTGGTTCGGAAAGCTGTTCTTACCGAGAAGAGCCAGCAAGAAACTCGGCGGTTGCTCTTTTAAAAATATAATTCTTAATACTATTTACATTATGTCGTTACTGTCTTGTACAGGTTCAAAGAGAGCTATATCCACACATTCTTATCTTCCAAATAATCTTCAAGAGTTTAGTAGGCTTTCTGTATCAGCCTCTTTTTAACAGTGTTTTTAAACTGCAGTAATGGCAAAGCTGAAGCTGAAATCTTCATAGGAAGCCTGAAATTTGGTTTGCTTCCATCCTATAAGCCCCTAACTTGGACTACAAGGTAATTTTGGGCTGACCGCAGCCCGCGTTTAACTTAGGTATTTTATTGCCCACTCGGACCATTGTGCCTGTCATTATGAGACTGGAGGTTGGCCTCGCAGTGGATATATCCAGAACATGTTTGGGCCAGTTTTCTCGGGGCGAAATATATTATTCACGACCAATTCCTTGATTACGAATTGAGTTGCGAATTATATACATATATACTTAATTTATGTTTCTGAAGGAAAGTAAAGTGAAAGAAAGTTATGTATAACCATGTATGAAAGTTATGTAGTTATATATGGGGAATTTTGAAAATTGCGTCCATTATAGACAAGACGAGAAGTAAGCATAAAGCAAGATAAAGATGATATGGACATTCAGCGAATTTGACCTTAAAGCGTTATAATTAGATCTAATCAAATCAAATCAAAATAATCTTTATTCAAATAAGCTCGTCGTTTGAATCCTCAAAGATCAATATGATTATGAAGCTACGACTGGATTGGAATGTTGCTCTTACCGATAAGAACCAGAAGTAAACTCGGCGGTTAATCTTTTAAACATTTTCAATTTTACATTATAAAACCGCAGTCTTGCATGAAGCTGTAAGGATTTTCAAATCCAGGCTTTTTTAACTTACAATAACTACTTTTATGTTCGAAATTTCAATTCGGAAAAATTTTGTGACATTGATTTCCATGTCAGCAAAGCTGGCACAGCTAGTAAATACAATAAATACTAATACTATAAAGGAAAAGGCTTAATACGAGCACTACGTTAGCACACGAGCCCGCTATCTGCTTCCGCACTTCCCTTGTTCTAATACTTCATGTGAGTACAAGTTTGTAATCAATAAGTGGATTAATGCGAATGTACACTAATTGGTGCCCCCCGGGACCGGAGGGGGCCATTAACATGAGTTACAGCGGCGAGGGAGGACTGTCCTCGTTAACATTGTAATCGGCCCAAAAATCCGGCCCCGAAACGGTATGGGGTTACGGTTATATATGGAATTGCTCCAATTAATTTGCAATACCGTCGAATTTATAAACGATGTTAAAGTTTTATTTGCATTAAGTTATATATATCCATTCTTCTTTATCTATACTAATATATAAAGCTAAAGAGTTTGTTTGTTTCATTGTTTGAACGCGCAAGTCTCAGGAACTACTGGACCGATTAGGAATTTTTTTAAAGTTTAAAATAAACTATCTTTTATTAAACTTTTCTCGAGGAAGGCTATAGGCTACATCACGTTATGCAATGCATAAAGGTTTTTTATTCATGATGTGTCTAATCAAGTCAAATCTGTTATTAACAAGTGCTATATCACGTTGTCTGGCTTACACACAAATAGTTATTTTTAAGAAAGTTTTTATATATTATAGTATCTGTTTAATTGATAGATTTAACTGAGCTTACAATATAGCTAGTATTAATAACTCTGTGACCATAACTTATCAAAAACTATTTACAGTCCAGCAAATTAAACCTTTAAACTTATCAAGCTCAGTTATTACTGAGCTTGATAAGTTTGAAGTCTAATGTCTGGTTTTAATTTTCATATCGGGGTCAAAAACTAGTGTATTCATTAGTTTTTGACCCCGATATGAAAATTAAAACCACACATTACTCTATTGTATGTATTTGATTTTAGGTCTAGTTCCAAGCTATTTCTTCTCTCCAAAAATGGAAAGAGGAGGCTTATGACTAGTCGTGAGATGGTAACAGGCCGTATTTTGCTTATTTTTCCCTTTTCCTAAAAACCCCATGTCACATGTCACATTATTATCTTCTTTTCAAATGAGACCTTCCAATAGTAAAATATAAACATGTTCTGTATAACAATAGATCATACAGAAATGGGGTTGTTGGGGAAACTCCACTTGCAATAACCGTATATTAACATACGTAACTCATACCGCGACAGGGTCCCCTCGACCGTCCCCTGACCGGCCTTTTGTCCGTACAAACATACCTGAGGGACTATTACGTGACTTTAATGCAATCATTACGATCGACCAAATTTATATAAGCTGCTACTTACGATATTGCAATACTTAGAACAGCTATACTACGTTAAGGTTATGCCCCTTTAGATTTTACTAATTAATTAGGAGACAAGCAATACACTCGAGTTCTTTCGCGTCAAATTTAATGATCAATATTACCTCAACCATGTACTACTATATGTTTCTTTTCTTTATACGAAGGAACAACGCAAGTTTTTACTTTTTATATGCTAGATTTCTAAGTTTCAATTGGGCCAAATTTTATCAAAATTGCTCCAGCGGATTAACCATTAGGACCGACCTAAGAGACCGATACTTTCATGTATAACATTAGTGGATTAATATGGCCGTTTAAAAACTTGGTGATTGGTTTAATCTTTTGCGATATTCCGGTACATTTATTAGACAAAATTAATGGAAAAACCCAGTAATTGGTATTTTTATCAATTTTCGTATTGCTTCTTAAGTACTCTTCACGGTATTGTTCTTTTCTACTACCCTCTATCTTCTTTCTTTATCACTTTATCGCCATAACACAATCAAATCATATGTTCTCGTATTTCTATCTATAGCAATTTGTTGAACATTATTTATCGTAATGAACTCTAGCATTCGAACCTGGTAAGTAAATGATACCCTCACTTTACATTATTATATGTATTTTCTTTTGATTCCAATATTTTCTTTAGATCTCCTCCTTATTTAGAATCCCTCCGAACTAGATGATGTTTCTAATCAGTTACAACACCCTACCTTACCCTACCTACCTTTTTCCCTTTAAGTTCCCCTTCGTCATCCCAAATTCCAATTGTTATCTGTTCGGGATATCGGTCCTTAGATTTTTCAATTTTTTCCAAAATTAATTTCAATGCTTGTCATATTATTTTCCCTTCGTTTTATATCAAACCATACCATAACTAGTAGACGTTCAAGATACAAACAAACCTTTACCCCAACATAAGCTGGTTCTCGAGTCAGTTGCGGTCTACTAATGAGGGTACATTTAAGCTCTGAATTTGATCACTCGAAACGATATTAGCATAATCTCCTCGTATTAATGCCCGGCCGCTATTTTGGATGGCCCTTTAACTACAGATGGCTTCTCTTCAACGTTTTGGCCGACACTAATGTATCTGCCATTAATTAAAGGCTCAAATGCTTAATTGATATAATTAATTAATTATGTTAATCCATATGTCTTCGAATAACATGTGTTACCAGTGATGACTGATCTGAAACTTGTTCGCTGACTATTGACTTCGTAATAAAGCTCAGAGTTATTCAGCAGTTCATAAAGCGAGCTATGTTTGGAGAAGCTCTACGTGATTAAATCTATACTTATTATAAAACGAAGTCCTGTCTGTATGTGATGAATTTTAATAAAAGATTCAGGAACTCTTCAGGAAGGTCAAAGTTAATGGTACATTACGGTTTTAAGTACATTGTGTTGAAGAGGTCGCGCGGGTTTTAAAAAACTCGCCTGCTTGCAGCTTTTGTCGCGTGCACCGCTTAAACCAACAGAGATACATTAAAGTAACATATTAGAGAATTGTAGATCTACAAAAATACTAAAAAAGGGTGCTATAGTATGTCTCCATCTCTTATTATCCATTATCCATCATCCATAACCACTTTTATGTTCCAAATTTCAATTCTGGAATGTTTTTGTGACAGCCTGATTTCCACGCGGGTGAAACCTCTAGCGTAATGTAATGAATATTAGAAAGCTTAAAGCCACTCAGCGGGTGACGGTACGAGCTATGATTATCTCTACACGATCAAATTATCAATGAGGAGATCTTTGGAAAAACCAAATATATTAATATTATACACGGTGGTGAAATGGCAATAAACGGAGCACATAGTATGAATAATCGCTGGGCTTTGGTTCTTATGTGCTAGAATGGCGACCCCGCATCGGAAAAGGCAGTGTTGGTTGACTCCTTACGAAGTGAATTAAAGACTTCACATAGGTCGCAGGGGGCAAGATTATGTGATGTGGAATCTCGTAAAGAGATCTATATTAAGCAGTGGATTATCTATTATATTATATTATTTCTTTTTCATGTGGGTCCTCTAACTTTAAGGACTCTACAAATATTGCGTATTATAGTACAGGGTAGCTAGTAGACGCCAGGCAGGTGGCCAGTCATCAAATCATGTGACAACATGTTGTGCCTTTCCCACTTAGAGTGGGATAAGGGCAGGATGATGATAGTGCCACACATTAGGACCTTAGCATCAAACCCCTACATTTTCATTACAAAAAAGTCTAGAAACCATGTCATCAATCGAAATGATGACGAATCGTTATCAGCCAACGCTAATATTTACACATTTAAACACAAAGAAACAAACAAAACTATTCATTACAATGTAGACATTGAAATGCACACATGTTGTTCAATTGTATTGTATAATACCCGCTGAAACAATAATACTTTTGTAAAACTGTGCAAATAATCGTTGGAGTTATTGAATTGGCCTTATTCATCCTAAGAGCCATTCATAATGCCGTTGAGGTGGCAGCTCCTGAGGTAATCCCGCGTTCCCTGGCAACGCCCGTCCCCGGGGACGCCGCACACAGCTGATTGCGAAATGACGTTCCGGGATTAGGGTTGCCATCATTTGTTATTTTTACAATCAATCAAGATCGCTGCATATAAAGCCGCGTGTATTCGGCCAGTAGAATAGACTACCCTCATTTCTTACCGAGGTGTCGTAAAAGGTGACTAATGTGAGTTGACCCGCCATGTTGTTTCCAACTAAGTACAATAGACCAGCATCATTTCTTACCGAGGTGTTGTAAAAGGCGATTAAGGTGAGTTGAAATCAGGCAGGCGGCCGGTCATAAAAAACGAGCCAAAACATGTTTAAAACATGTTATGTGACCCCACTTAGAGTGGGATAAGGGCAGGACGATGATGTCAAATCGCTTAATATTTATAATTTGTAACAGGATGTAAAGATTATTTTTCCACAGGCATTTCTTTGCGGAAATAATAAGATTTCTATAAATTTTGTATAACCCAGAGAATCATGTCGACGAGTAGATAAATCCGCGCATTTTTAACCTTTTAGTAGCCTTTTTTAGTAGTTTATTTTATTAGTATTTCTTAAACTATAGTGGTTCACCATTCATTATCTTCCTGCCCTCACCCCACTCTAAGTGAGATCGGTACAACATGTTATAAACATGCTGTCACATGATTTAATAACTATCATGGTTCACCATTATAGTTAAGGAATACTAATAAAATGAATATAATCAATTATCTGGAGCTAAAATTTATTATATTCATTGTATTAGGGGGGGAGGGGGATATGGGAATTATAATTATAGACTAGTATTTGTAGGTATACTAGCCTATGATACAAAAAGGCATAATAAATCGTATAAAATTAAAATGCCATTTGTGATGAATTATTAGTAGATTGATTAAATTTCCTAAGGACAACGTTCATCGCAGTTTTATTGTATATATTACAAAAAAAGTTTGTTTTGCGACGCAATATTTAGTTTAAATATATATTAATCTCTGCGACATCCCTATTTATCTGTCAGTGCGTACGCTAAATAACGACGAGTAATTCCGGAGGCACTAGCATGTATGCTAAGAATTAATGCCCTATTTAGAGCTGAAATGTGGAAGGATTCATCGCGTTTATGATGGTATATTTCTTATGTTAGGGGACCCAATAAAGCTGAATGGGGGAGCGGAGAAAGATGTCATCAAAGCACTTGGTGTTTTTCAATGTTGTCTATCGAACAATAGATGGCAGCACTTCCATCCATGATTAACTTTCGCGTGCGTTAATGTTTGCGATAGCTACCAAGATAATAATTTAAATTATTTGGTTAGATTATAATATTAAGCATGAATATTTAAAGAGTATAATACCTTTAAGTTAATAATGATTGATGACTCTAAATACGCCGTGTGGTATCCGGCTGAATAGAATAGTACCATCCTCATTTCTTACCGAGGTGTCGTGAAAGGCGACTAAGGTAAGTGGACCCGCCGTGTGGTATCTGGCTGAGTAGAATAGACCAACCTCATTTCTTACCGAGGTGTCGTAAAAGGCGACTAAGGTAAGACGACCCGCCGTGTGGTATCTGGCTGAGTAGAATAGACCAACCTCATTTCTTACCGAGGTGTCGTGAAAGGTGACTAAGGTAAGTTGACCCACCGTGTGCTATCCGGTTTAGTAGAATACGCCACACTCTTTCTTACCGAGGTCTCGTAAAACACGACTGAGATAAGTTGACGTCAGGCAGACGGCCGGTCGTAAAAACTCGATAAGAGTTTAAATTTTAAATATAGTTATGAGGTTAGTTATTAGTTATGAGGTTCTGTCAATGAGTCAACGCTAACTTGTGCCTACCCTCATTACCATGATAAAACACATCCGTTTCGGAAAAGTGGATGGAAAGTTATTGAATTACGTAAACGGCGCACTCTATGTTCTTTTCCGTTGGCGCGAATTATCTTGTATCCGGTTGTAATTACAGTTTGCATGTAGTTTCCTTTACGTTATCAACCGGTTTAAAAATATACATCTATTTGCATATTCCTTTAAAATGACTAAACAGGTAGTCTTACTTAAGTAGGAAGGTATTTTTTTGCCAATGCGATTCAATTCTCCTGCCCTTACCCCACTCTAAGTGGGGTCGGCACAACATATTATTATGTTGTTACATGATTACGTCAACTTAACCTAGTCGCCTTTTATGATACTTTGGTAAGAAATGTGTGTCTATTTTATTCAACCGGATACCACACGGCGGGTCAACTTACCTTAGTCGACTTTTACAACACCTCGGTAAGAAATGAGTGTAGTTTATTCTATCAGACCATATAATATGGCTTAGGATAATATACATATTATTATAAATTTCACATTTATGAAGTTTCTAAAGTTTAAAATATACTAAAATCAATGGAAAAGTGTGTGTGAGTGTGTATTTTTTGAGAATCTCGGAAACGGTTCCAACGATTCCTGAAATTTAACTTTCAGGGGTGAAAAACGATCTAGCTAAATTTTATTAAAAATACCCGATTTTAGACATTGAAATAATACTAATATTTACATTGAATTGATAAAACACTATTTTTGCCGACAACTGCCAAATCAGCGTAGCTTATTCTATTAACGGGTGGTCTCTAGAAAATGAAAATACCTAGGATCGAGCCCATCTAACCAGTTATTTTTTTCTAATCTTGTTTTTTTTATATAAAAAATTACCAAGCAAGCCTCGGTCCAGGTACTGTATATATAATTTTAAATACATAAAAACACCCAGACAGATATTTATGTATATAATCATGTTATTTTAACACGTTTATCACATTCGCCTCTTTAAAACACGTTTTTAAATATTAAGCGATACTAAGTTGTCGAAAACAACATTGTAACCCAACTGCGGAATTTTATTAACACTCGTTTGTTAAGTAAACAAAATATTTCAGCCGGTACAGTCAGCTGAACACACAACTCGAGGACATTGTCACTTAAAAGATATATATAGACTGGCTTTGAAAAGATTAAAACCGTAATATCGAATTTTGATAACCATAAAAGTGGTTAAATTGTGTTAACCCTAAAAGCTAGACATATGTTGTCGCGGACTTTTACTTAAAACTTTTAAAGGGGAACAATTCTGTAGTACATCATTTTTGAATAACTTTCACCGTTTACTTAGCGCACGCAAGGAAATCTTTTTAATTTTGCCGTTCTCATAATATTTTTTATTGCTGCTCCTCTCCTATTCATCTTAGCGTGATGTTATAAAGCCTATATATAACCTTCCTCAATAAATGGACTATCTTACACTGAAATAATTTTTCAAAATGGTCTAGTAGTTCCTGAAATTAGCGCGTTCAAACAATCAATCAATCAAACAAACAGACTCTTCATCTTTATATAATATTAGAATAGATAACATTAGCTTTTCACCGCAACTTCGTACTTGAAATGGCGATTTTCAATGTCATCGTATTCCTGTAGAATTAACAGGATTAGGATAAATTTAACCCCGGTGTATAAGACATAATTGTGTCAAATTTTATCGATATTGGTTCAGCGGATTCGTCGTGAAAGAGTAACAAACATATATCCATACTCACAAACTTTCGTATTTACTATATTATTAGGATAGAATAGGGCAATCAAATTTAAAAACATCTGTTCTTATACGACATTTATCCATCTGCCCTTATCCCACTCTAAGTGGGAGCACAGCCTGCCGTTAACTTACCTTAGTCGTTTTTTACGATACCTCGGTAAGAAAGAGGATGGTCTATTCTCAGCCGGATACCACACGGCGGGTCAACTTATCTTCATCGCCTTTTACGATACCTCGGTAAGAAATGAGTGTGGTCTATTCAACTTAGCCGAATACCCTACGGCGTACAATAATATGTACATATTATTACAAATTTCACATTTATAATACAAATAAAGATAAAACTCCGCTAAACAAGAGACCTCAGTTATGAATTAATTAATGACGACATAGACAAAGTAAAGTTCTATAGATATTGAACACGTAAACACGTAAATTTCTAATATTCAAAAGCGATATAAAAAAACAACAGATTAATGACGTAATAACGATTTACACGCTTGCGATTTTGAGCGATTGTGAATCCGAAACATCCCCCGGGTCTTCCCAAACAGAAGGGTCCGTAAAAAATCTTCCGAAACGAAAAAAATCCTGCATAGCAACCGACCCTTGCACCAAACAACCCTATTTGTAAATCTTACGATCCTTAGATATAAACAAACTAAAATATACCTTAACTTAATAAAAATAGAGTTCTGAATTGTTATAAATTCGTATAATGTTGCAGAAGTTACTGAAATTTGAGCTGTATGACGTGTGTCAAACAACTGACTTCAGATTGAGGGTAGTTGTAAACGCATCCGATTGTTATCAAATATAACACGATAATGTAAATTGAGCTTTATTTTTTGGTAATAAAGTTGATAATTGAATGGCAATGGAAGTGCATCTCGCTCGGGCAGGTATTAACCCGGGGGGAAAAAGTGTAGATTTATGCGTGTTTTTGTCGACTTTACAAAAAAATGGGTTAAGTGTTTGGTCTTGTTTTATTTCTAACAAACATGTGTAACTTGAGACGGTGTATGGGTTCGTTTTTGTGTCACTGACGACCTCGTGACGTCAGGGGCAGTGAGATAAGGGGATGACTCTGTAAGCATTGTCTTCCGTAGATAAATCTTAGTTGTTAAAGCAAATTCTCCAGAGCTTTTGGCGATACATGTGAATTAATCATCATCTTCATCATCTTCCTGCCCTTATCCCACTCCAAGTGGTGTCGGCACAACATGTTATAAACATGTTGTCATATGATTTGGCTACGTATTTTACGACCGGCCGCCTGCCTGACGTCAACTTATCTTAGTCGTATTTTACGACGCCTCGATAAGAAAGAGGGTGGTCTATTCTACTTAACCGGATACCAACACGGGAGGTTGACTTACCTTAGTCGCCTTTTACGACACCTCGGTAAGAAAAGTGGGTGGTACTAGTCTATTCAGCCGGATACCACACGATACATGTGAATTAATATAACATTTAAACTCGTCTCTCCCTTTTTCTCTTTCTCATCAAGCAATAAACCTACTTGGACATATCTCTTTCTAAGCACTTCCACACTACACGATCGTTTTAAATTCGTAATTCATACTAATATAACAACTCCGAGTCTGTCAGTAAAGCTTTCACCACTAATCCACGAGCTTATATTCCGTGCTAATGTATTTAAAAAAAATGTCTTAAGAAATAGAAAAAAATGAACCTAATTGACTGTAATTTAACATTTAAATTGACGATATCGAAATAGCGAAGACAGCTAGAATAATCAAAAATGTATAAAGTAAATTAATGGGATTGATTCATTTATTTTTAAGTATTCATGTAAGGGTTACTTAAATGAAAAATTTATGAATTTAACTACTTTTTGACGGAGCACAAATTAGTAATGACGAAACGTAATTACTTATAAGAATTATATTATGATAAGAGCTACCACCGAGTTCCTTGCTGGCTCTTCTCGGTAAGATCAATTTTCCCTTCCAAAAGGAAAGTTGACGATTCGAAAGCACTTGTCTACACGTTTATTTGAATAAATAATATTTTGAATTTAAAATTTGAGAATATATAAATGACTGGAAACGGAAACGCGTTTGAAGTGTTCTGAAGCGTCTGGAGCATGAGAGAATTAGGCTTGCGGGCTTGAAGAGGTGCTGTTGCGGAAAATCAAAGACTACGGGCGTGGCACCTCGAGCGAAAGGAAATCTGTTAAGTAAAACGTTCTCTTCTTAAATCCGATCAAATCAAAATAATCTTCATTCAAATAAGATTTTTCAAGCACTTTGGAATAGTCAATGAAGCTACTACAACTTCGGAGTGTTGCTCTTGCAGAGAAGAACCAGAAAGAAACTCGGCGGTCAATCTTTTAAACATTTTTAATTGACATTATTGCTCTTCTATTATAGCAAGATTTACTTATAAGCATATTCCTTTTACTTCATTTAAACTTTTGTGAAGACAACTCTAATATGTTTTGAGAATTTTTTTTATGGAGTGAAGGAGGAATGACGCCGTGTAGTATAGAATAGACCACCTTCATTTATTTACGAGGTGTCGTAAAATACGACTAAGGTAACTTGACCCTCCGTGTTGCATCTAGTCGAGTAGAATAGACCACCCTCATTTCTTACCGAGGTGGCATTTAACTTCCACTAAAGGAAGATTTACGATAGCATTCTCAATTTATTTATTTTGAGTCCGATGTTTTTATTGGCAAGATTAAAGTAATGCCTGGCTTGTATTCATCCAACTTATAGCCTAAGAGTCTCTAAGCAAAGTCTAACTTTGAAGTTTTTTTACGTGAAATAATTAAAAACGAATCCTTTTAACAAAATATTGTAATAGACATTGGTTAGTTATGTATTAACCTCGTCGCGAGGAACCTGAATTGATAAGGTTTATATATTCAAACTAGCGGCCTGCCCCTGCTTCGCACGGGTATAAAATATATATCCCATGTCACTCAGTGTAAAAAAATGTAAGTGTAAAAAATGTAATGTAAGTGTTAAAATCGATCCAGTAGTTTTGATTTATTCATTACTGCCCGTGGCCCGCAAGCGTTAAATTTGGAGAAAAACAATTTCCTTTCCCTATACCAAAAAGATTTCCTGCTATCTTTGGAATATCTAAATTCATATAGTACATTTTTACTTATTTACTTTTACATTTTCCCTATGTATTTTATTTTTACAATTAATTACAGAATGTCTTTAAACAAACTCTTGAAAGAGCGACATAGCTGCTAAAGTCGAAGTGTTATAGGGCGAAGCGCGGCCCCCTCGCAGGATTTTAAATCTTTAAATAATATCTCCGAAAATGATCATTTAAATTACATGCTGTAAACAGCCATATTGATCTATATTAAATCAACAATTTATTTAAGGTACTTAATTGGATAAGGATTAATGCTGTATTGTATAAAAATTGCTACAAAAATAAGGCATTATTTTTCGTAAAAAGTAAATGACAAAAAATGCTATAGTGGGTTATCCATAAGAGATTGACATATGCCATCGCGGATAAATCTCGTAGGGTTTAGCCTGCGTTTGCAATGTAAGCGGAAAAAATGTAATTATTTACAGAAACCCCAAAAATTACAGTATTTCTCTACTCCGTATTGAATGTTATTATACGTACAAACCTTTCTCTTGAATCACTCTATCTATTAAAAAAAACCGCATCAAAATCTGTTGCGTAGTTTTAAAGTTTTATGCGTACATAGGGATATATGGACAAACGAACGCGACTTTGTTTTATAATATGTAGTGATAAAAGAACTTAATGTTCGTAGAATTAAGGCGATTCAATATATATAAGTCCGAAAGAAACACTTCGTTAGATCCTCAAAACACAGATTACCTCGAAAAAAGGTGCTGGTTATCAAATAATAATCTCAAGACGAGATCGATCGAGAAAGTGGATATCAATAGACTAACAACTTACTTGATGGGTAAATTGACCTTATCCACGTAGATTACGTTGCGTCAGTGAGTGAAAGAGTTGGATTTGTTGATAAACTTATTTCTATAACTCATCCAACAGTTGCGCGTCTGAAGCCGTACAATAGAAGGAAGTTCTACATTTTGGTGATGCGTATAAGAAATGGAGCCAAACCGCTGTGGCAACAGCTCGTTCTAACAAAGGAGACAATTTGAATATTACAAATTTTCCACAATAAAACACAAATGGCTGGTTAGCCGAACACCATTGTCTGTGCTTTGGTCCATTGTCCAGTATTAACATATAATGCGCCATCAGCCGGCTTGTGTCCAATTATCTTTCACCATCATTAAGTTTTATGGCCGCGCGGTTCGAGCCTCGCTCATCAGGTTTATGGTTTAAAGTACACAGTTATCTCGTGCGTCCTCATTTTTTAACAATCAAGCCTATCTTGATACCATGGACTTAAGCGTTCAAATACTCCCAATAATGCAATGTCTTTTTTTCCATCAATCTGTTTTAATTCTTTTTACCTATATGTTATGCTAAGATGCGTGGATAAAGCTACTCTTCGACCCTGCATGAAATCTTAATAACTAAACACTATTTATAAGAACGATAATTTCAGAAGAGCAGCCGCCGAGTCTCTTGCTGGCTCTTCTCAGTAGGAACAGCTTTCCAAACCAGCTTTAGAGTTGTCGATTCAAAAGCACTTGTTTACTATTATTTAAATAATTAAAATTTTGAATTAGAAGATAACTCCTCTAGAGAAAATCAGCAAGAAACTCAGCGGATACCCTCTGCAAAAAATGATATAATTTGACATGATCATAATCTTTGCAGACATGAATCACTCTGTACCTTTCTGTATAGCATAATGTTTTAAGATATTTATTAGTTTGTGAAAAGGGAAGTATAAATAACAGTTTAGGCTTATTCACCGGGATAGCATAGCAGTTAAGGCTATAAATCCTGTTTTTTCTACGTGAAAAGAAGAGAGAGAAGTAACGCCGTTTATTATCAAAGTATTTTTATATTTTTGAAACAGTTGTCTTTAAACAAAAAGATTCTATATTACGCTGATTGCTAACGTCAAAAAAGTTATTTTAAAAAGTTTTTTTTTTTGTTTTTGTTTGTTAGATAAATTAATTGAGCTAATTTAATATATATTTTTATGTAAGTCATACGGGCTATTAACTACCATACTTAATCTTTCTCAGTCTTCACGATCGATCTGATTATTGTGATGGAGATATTTGCAGGGTTGGAGAGTGACAGAAGCTACTGTTTATTCAAAGACTATGTCCACGAACGAAACATAGTTCATTTAATATAAAATCAACTCAAGTACGTAATAATTTAAACAATGGTTCAAAAATTACCATTTTTGCTTTTTGAACATGATAAAAACACTTATTCCATATTCAAATTCAAATTCAAATTCAAAATATTCTTTATTCAAATAAACTTGTAAACAAGTGCTTTTGAATCGTCAACTCTACTGCTGGTTCGGAAAGCTGTTCCTACCGAGAAGAGCCAGCAAGAAACTCGGCGGTTGCTCTTTTTAAAAAATACAATTCTTAATGCTAGTTACATTTAATGTTTCTATCTTGTACAGGGTCGAACAATATTTATATCCACGCATCTTTATCGTCTAAATAATCCTCAACAGTATAGTAGGCTTTCTGTATCAGCCTCTCCTTAATAGTGTTTTTAAACTGCTGTAATGGCAAAGTTAAAATTGATTGTGGAATTTTATTATAGAATCTTATACCCAAACCCACAAACGACTTACGTACTTTTTCAAGGCGCAAAGCAGGGGCCGCTAGCTTATGTCGGTTCCTACTTTGTCTATTATATACATCGCCTATTGTTTTATAATTTTTTATATTTTTATATACAAAAATTAAATTACTTAAAATATACTGTGAAGCAAATGTAAGAATACCTATTTCCTTAAACTTCTCTCGCAGGGAATCCCGCGGTCTTAAATTGTAAATGCCACGTACGGCTCTTTTTTGTAATACAAAGATTTTTTCATTATCCGCGCATTTACCCCATAGCAATATTCCATAGGACATAACACTATGGAAGTAAGCAAAATAAACAAGTTTTGCCGTTTCGACGTCAGTAAACTGTCTAATCTTTCGAACGGCATAGGCCGCTGAACTGAGTTTCCCTGCAAGAGTTGTTATGTGTGTGCTCCATTGGAGTTTTGTATCCAAAGTCATTCCCAAAAATACAGTTGCATTATCTGTTTTTAGTGAAACATTATTTATAAAAAGTCTATTTGCTGTTTTAGCAGCATTAGGTAATACAAATTCTATCCATTTTGTTTTATTTGAGTTCAGTACTAAATTATTTTGTCTGAACCAATGAGCAACCTGCGACAAACCACTGTTTACTTCGTCAAAATTGTCGTCATTTCTATCTATTTTAAATATCAAAGATGTGTCATCAGCAAACAGTACAATATCGCATATACTCTGAGTAAAATACGGTAAATCATTTATATATACTAAAAACAGAAAAGGACCTAGGATTGAGCCTTGAGGCACACCCATAACTAAGGCCGATCCAGATGACTGCACATCATTAATGCACACTCTTTGAATTCGGCTGTGAAGATAAGATGCCACGAGTCGAAGCGCATTGTCTGTGATACCATAATGACCAAGCTTTAGCAACAGTGTCTCATGTTGAACACAATCAAATGCCTTGGACAAATCACAAAATACCCCTATGGCATTCTGTGAGTTCTCCCATGCATCAAAGATGTGCTTCACCAATCTCACACCCGCATCCGTTGTAGACCGACCCTTAGTAAACCCATACTGCTCAGGGTGAAGCAAGTTATTTAAATTGAAATGCCTGAGCAGTTGATTAAGAATGATTTTTTCAAACACCTTGCTAAGAGTTGGCAAGATGGAAATGGGTCTATAGTTGTTAGGGTCGCTCTTATCACCCGATTTAAAGACTGGGATCAATTTACTATATTTCATTAAATTCGGAAATATCCCTGTGTCTACAGATTTGTTAAAGATCTTGGCCATAATTGGTGCAATGATCTCAATAATATTATTAATTAATTTTACAGACATTCCCCATAGATCTGTTGTTTTTTTAATATTTAATGACTTAAAAGTTTTGACAATGTTGTATGGGGTAACGTGTTCAAATTTAAAACAAACAATGCTTTCCGCGACGCAGCCCTTCAATATATTAAAAGCTTCTATTGAGGATGAGCTTATTGAGCTAGTGGTAGAAATTGGTATATTCTGAAAGAAGTGCTCAAATGCACTTGCCACTGCTGTATCGGAATTGATAATCTCATTCCCAATTTTAAGCTGCATGGCAGAATTATCTATTTTTTGTCTGCCTATTTCTTCACCTATAACATCCCAAGTTGTTTTGATTTTATTTTCAGATTTAATTATTTTTCTCTTAATGTGAAGTGATTTGGCCTGTATGCAAACATTTCGAAATATTTTAGAATAATTTTTTACATATTCTAGAAAAGTGGGGGAACGATTATATTGCTTTTCTGCATACAGATCAAATAACTTGTTTCTGCTTTTATAAATACCATCATAGTAGAAGATATTTCAACTATTAAGTTGATGCGATCAAAGCCGCGTATATAGCTTGTTCATTAATAATAGTAACTCTTCCGAAAAAAAGTCTAATAGAAGGTTATTCGGTCCCTTATTTCGTCAGCTATTAATCTCCGCGATTTTGATCTCTATGTTTCTAGAAATACAGCCTATTTCTTTGTTCGATACTGCAAGGGTGCGATAGATTACGTCACGTTTTAGCCCCTTTCTGTGAAAAGGGATAGCCGTTGTTTGTCCCGCTCTAACAGAAGACCGATTCCTTTGTTCAGGTGGATTTATTTTGGACAAAGAGATTGGTGGTTTTTGGCAATAAATACATCAGAATGTTCTGGAAAATCTATATCTGTTTAACAGTTATAGGTACTCGTTTTATAACATATAAATAGTAGGTACCTAAGTATAGTTCTGTTCAACAGTAATGATGTAATTATTTTGCTATAATTCGCCATAAAAATAAATATATGTAATGCCAAATGGAGTGTATGCCGCATTTATCCGGCGGAGTACAATAGACCACCATCATTTCTTACCTAGTTGTCGTAAAAGGCGACTTAGGTAAGTTGATCCGCTGTTTGGTATCCGGTTGAGTAGAATAGACCACCCTCATTTCTTACATAATACAGAAATAATACCTTTAGCGGATTATTGCAAAATTTTATTGTTATTACTTTATACATTGTTTCTAAATGTTAATACGAATATCCGTTTTCCTTTTTTGGCAAAAACGTATTAATGATATCTGACTGATGACTATAAAACAAAGTCCACAAAGTCTGCCTGTACTTGATCGATTTTCTCAAAATATACTAAACGAATTTTTTAATTAAAAGGTGATGCAGTTCTTCCGGATGGTTTACTTTAATAGTATATTACCGTATCGCAAGTCACTCGGTTGTAAAAAAAAAACCAGCAGAGATACTCCTAAGTAATGTATTAGAGAATTGTAGTATTACAAAAGTACTACAAAAAGTATGCAAGAGCATGTCTCTATCTCTTATGGTTAACTTACAATAACTATTACGTTCAAAATTTCAATTCGGGTAAAATTTTGCTAGTTCGATATTATTGAAGGCGTGTTAAACAAAGAACAAAGATATGAAAATTCCCTTAATTCCTTCAGGAACGGGATAATACACAATTAAGGGTATGTAACAATTAATTTGAAGTGAAAGCAAGTCGCGGGTGCATCTAGTGTTGTCGATATGAATGAAACGATCGCACAGTTAGCAACGGGAAACAGCTGTTAGGGATTGCTATATTTAGCTTTACGGTTATAGCGCTACTGGGGAACAGGTACTGCGAGGTAACGGGACGGAGAGTCGGGGAGGGGGTGGGGGGAGAAATATTGACGTGCGAGATGATAGTGGAGGAAATATGAAGGGAACCGTTAAAATTCTACTTTTAGGCTAACTACTAGAGTGTTGTATAGTAATTCTTAGCTATAAGGAAGTAAGTAGCGGCCTGTTACTATCCCACTGCTAGGAATAGGACTCCTCTCTTCAGAGAAGGTATGGAGCTAAGACCTACCACGCTGCTCCAATGCGGATTGGTAGGTTACACATATCTCCAGAACTCTCTAGAGATATGCAGGTGTCCTCACGATGTTTTTCTTCACCGAAAAGCGTGTGATAAATTGCAATTATCAATTAGACACATAAGTTGTAATAGAACTCTTTAGTGTTTGTCCCGAGTTTAAACAAATTATCGTCTCTAGAGAGCCGCACGATTTCTCCGCTAAGCTATCTGCTAATCTTAGATTTTAGCAAAATATTATACTACTAATATTATAAATGCGAAAGTTTGTGAGTATGGATGTATGTTTGTTACTCTTTCGCGGCGAATCTGCTGAACCAATATCACTGAAATTTAGCACAATTTTTCCTTATACACCGGAATAACATATAGGATATAGAAATCCTGTTCTACAGAAATAGGATGGCATTGAAAAACGCCATTTATTAGCGACGTATCACACGACAACAGTCCACGTCCAGTCGCGGGTAAAAGCTAGTAATTTATATTGTCTGTAATAAAGTTTCATGTATTTTGTAACAAATAACCTAAACAGTTTCAGGAAATAGGAAAATCGTACTCGATAAATAACGCCCCCCGCACGTTCGCGGAAATTCGGCGGAGCGAACGGAAACGTTAAGAATGGCCTCTTCCATTCACTGCAACCGTTTCTGTTCACTCAATTATGGTAATGCCATTGTGGGATCACGATAAATTACAATATAAGTTTAATAATGGTATATTATTTGCTAATTTCTCGCAGTTTCGTCAATTTATAATCATTACTATACTCCGTAGGTACGAACTTAACTCAATGTAAACAAATCATTTATGGAATAAGGCGTTACTTTGCGGAGAAAATACATACAGATAATACAAAAGTAATGATAAAATTATTTTGCTATAAACCGCGATGAAGTTAATAGAAAATATATATAATGCTAAATGTAGAGAGGACTATCCGTTTTCATGCCTGATACATGCAGGTAAAATCGCTAAGCATGCTTTTATTGTGGAGGCATTGATGGAGATTTGTGCATGTGTTTTTACGAATCCTGCACATTTTTAATATTTGCAATTTAATATTTCCCATCGCTTTTTATAAAGGATTTTAAAATTCCTGTACGTCATGTGTCATGTCAAAAAAGGTTCTTAAATTACATTACATTAAATAAAATTTGTTTGAAAGTTTTCAAAGTTATTGAAAGCCATAATGCCCTAATAAAATGGAGCCAATACAATTAATAATTTTAAATGCTTTAAAAAATTAATAAGAATAATATTAAGGGTAATAGGAACAGTACATTAGTACTGTTCCTATTAAATATAACCTTTGTTTGACATGTTTACCCTTAGTTAGGTACCTAAACCAACGGAGTATAGGTTTATTTAACGTTTTGATATAACCTCTCTCCGCTTATCACAAAACTAAAAACATTTCGTTACCATATCTGGCTCCATCTTGGACTAACCCTTTGAATAGAATTAGTAGATTTATTTTATCGTCGTCGAGCCGTGGGCCGGACCCCATAAACTTTTATGGGGCCCAGTCCAGATAAGTGGGGTTTCAACTTTTTTTAGTTGTCCGTCTCGTGTTTTATTTGGAAGTGTTTTGTGTGGGCGAACGGCATTTTTTTTACTTTGTTTAAAATAGTTAAAATACAATCTCTGCGCGTCCACTGCTTGGCATGAATCAAATTAAAAATCTTCATTATTCAAATAAGCTCTTTCAAGCAATTTTGAATCGTCAATCAATATGATTAATGAAGCTAAAACTGGTTCGGAATGTTGCTCTTACCGAGAAGAACCAGAAAGAAACTCGGCGGTCAATCTTTTAAACGTTTTCAATTTTACATTATTAAACCGCAGTCTTGTATGAAGCTGAAATGATTTTCAAATGCAGGCGTTTTTATCATCCAAATAATCTTCAATTTTGTAATATGCATAAGCATGTCTCTTATACTTAATTTAAACCTTTCTGTAGACAGGTCTAGTATGGATTGCGGAATTTTATTGTAGAAGCGAATACCGAGACCATCGAATGAGTTGCTAACTCTGCGAAGTTTAGGTAATGCTCGTTATATTACTAACTACTATTAACTACGTTAGTAGATTTTAAACTTTCGCGATTCATACTGATTATTATATAAACATTGAACCTTATACAAAGGTAATCGATTATAACGCGATGTGACCCGTATGTTTATATACTAACTACGTTATAATACTATAATAAATCAATATAAATACAATCATTAGTAATTAATTCCTAAATAGTTTCTTTATTGATTTTAACATAATCATGTTAATTATAGTTTTTAATATTGTTAAAAGCATTATTTACTTACTTATAAGTGGAATTATATGTAATTAGTAAGTAAGATTCATTACTTATGAAATATAAAATGTAATTAAGTTACTTAAATAAACAAATAGAGCTTACTGTAGGTTGCTGTGCGTAAATTTAGAATTAACTGTTGTCAAATAGATTTGTTACGGTGAACCATTTCAGATATCGCTATACTTTCCCGAGTATGTTTTACTATAGTAATATAGTCTTTTGATAACCTTAAAAATGGTTAAAGTGGGTTAATCTTAAAAGCTAGACATATACTGTCACGGACTTTTAGAGGGGAACAATTTTGTAATACATGATTTTTTAATAACTATTGCCGTTTACTCGGCGCACGCAAGGAAAGCTTTAAATTTTGCCGTTTTCGTACTATTTTTTATTGCTGTTCCTCTCCTATTTATCTAATCGTGATGTTATAGCCTTCCTCAATAAATGGACTATCTTACAATGAAAGATTTTTTTAAATCGGTCCAGTAGTTCCTGAGATTAGCGCATTCAAACAATTTAACAAACAAATTCTTTAGCTTTATATATTAGTATAGATTTAAATGCGGTTAAATTTGATTCGTAAAAAAATTATAATGATATGTTAACATGAAAGAAGCACCTTTAAATATCAGTAACCTAAATTGAAACTTTAACATGGAAACTGCATTTCTTTGAAGAAACAGCAATTTAAAACTTCGACGTGAAAAAGCACCTTTAAATTTTCACAAGTAAAAGCACCTTTAAATTACTATACGAAAAAGCTCCCGAAATTTGGAAAAAGCACTTTGAAACTCCGAAAAGAAAGAAACGGAGAAATTTTTATTTAAGATAACTAAATGTAACACGAGACTATGACTTTCTTTGACGCTTAAAGAAAAAACTTTCCATAATTGAATGGAATTTCATTTTTAGTTCCTAAATTTCATCGATTAGATCCTCTTTTAACCTGTTGTGTGTGGCTGAGTAGAATAGATCACCCTCTTTTTTTACCGAGGTGTCGTAAGGTAAGTCGGCCCGTCGTGTGGTATCCGGCTGAGTAGAATAGATAACCCTCTTTCTTACTGAGGTGTCGTGAAGGCGACTAAGGTTACTCGACCCGTCATGTGGTATCCGGCTGAGTAGAATAGACTATTCCCATTTTTACCCAGGTGTCGTAAAAAACGACTGAGGTAAGTCACCGTCAGGCGGGCGGCCGGTCGTAAAATAACTAGCCAAATCAAGTAACAATATTCTTAAAACATATTGTGCTAACCCCACTTACAATGGGATAAGGGCAGGAGAATAATAATAATATATATTCCTTTTCCCTTTCAATATCAAAATTTACATTACTGTTCACGCTTAAAATTAATTTCGATTAGATAGCATCGCTAATTCAAATTCAAATTCAAAATATTCTTTACTCAAATATATTGTTTTCAGTACTTTTGAATCGTCAAATGTTTTACAGAAGTTACCACAGATTCGGAAGTTTGCTCCTACCGAGAAGAACCAGCAAAAACTCTAAAGGGTACAAAAAGTCTAACAATATATACGTAGGGCTTATCCGTCTGTCACCTGTCGAAGAGCACCGTTAGTTCGTCGTAAACTAGACTTGAGTTCAATACTTCTACTGTAATTTTTTTCACATATTGATATGACGTAGAACGTAAGGGGCCTTTCATAAAGTATGTTAAGTTAAAATAAGTTTTTTTACCCCTGCCCCTTGATGTTACACTATGTCACGCTTTCTGTTACCTACCCCTAAAATATTAGGTCGCATAAACCAAGACCTGAATATGATAATTTTTTTTTTCAAAACTTCAAAAAGAAGGAAAAAATTATTGGGTAAGTGGGGCTCGATCCTAGATATTTTCATTTCTCGAGACCGCCCAAGTCAGCGTACTTGACAATTTACGGCCAAAATAGTGTTCTATATTCAATGTCAATTTTTGAATGCCTGTAAACAGGGTTAAACGACATTTTTTTTTTAAATAAAACCTGACTAAATTGATTATGCTCCCTAAAACCCCCTACCTGCTGAATTTCATGAAAATCGTTGGAGCTGTTTCCAAAATTCAGAAAAATGTATATATATATTTACAAGATTAACTAATTTTAATCATCATCTTTCAGTCCTTATCCCACTTTAAGTGTGGTCGGCACAACATGTTTAAACATGTTGTGACATGATTTGGCTAAATACCTTACCGGTCAGCCTGACTCTCAACTTATGTTAGTCGCCTTTCCTACCACACGGCGGAAGATTAACTCATTTAAATATTAAAGATTTATTAAAGATGGGAGCTGTGATAGCCCAGCGGTAACACCGTACGACTCTTTCGAAGAGGTCACGGGTTCGAACCCGGGCAGACACCAATGAGTTTTTCTGTTAAAACTTATTATGTGTCTAATTGATAATTGCAATTTATCACACGCTTTTCGATGAAGGAAAACATCGTGAGGAAACCGGCATATCTCTAGAGAATTCTGGAGATATGTGTAACCTAGCAATCCGCATTGGAGTGGTAGGTCTTGGTTCCAACCCTTCTCTCCAAAAACGGAGAGAAGAAGCCTATTCCCAGCAGTGTGATAGTAATAGGCCGCTACTTTACCCTTTTTTATTAAAGATATACTACACCAAGACTCGAAAAATCAACGTCGTCAGTCGAAAATCATAGCCTAGTCATAGTTCAGTGAGATATATGTATATAGTTTTTGCGCGTGCAACAGACGAACATCCTGTCGCCGCTTCCTTATCAACTTGTTACCGGTCTGCAAAAAACTGCAACACCCCACGAGCGTTGTGAAGACTAGTTTTATACGCGACTTTGTTAACATTAACTTTTAACTGAAACACCTGTATTATGTTGTCAAAGGAACGAGGATTTTATATTCTCTATTTAGGCTCGTATATAAATTTGAATTTTACAAAATTTCATCAATATTTGCTCCAACGGATCGTACTTAATGGACAGAAACACAAATAAACAGATTTTCTTTATTCAAATAAACTTATAAACAAGTGCTTTTGAATCGTCAACTCTACTGCTGGTTCGGAAAGCTGTTTCTACCGAGAAGAGCCAGCAAGAAACTCGGCGGTCAATCTTTTAAACTTTTTCAATTTTACATTATTAAACGGCAGTCCTGTATGAAGCTGAAAATATACTCAAATCCAGGCATTTTTTCATCCAAAAAATCTTCAATTGTGTAATAAGCTTTACGTATAAGCATATCTCTTACACGTCATTTAAACCTTTCTGTAGACTGGATTCTAGTATGGATTGCGGAATTCAAATCAAAATATATAAATATAGTAATATCTTCATTATAAACAATAAATTGAAACCAATATTAAATATAATATATCAACTTAATGAAGGCTTATACCAAAATTAAAATCGGTTCAAGCCAATAGCCATCACATAAGTTTAAAAGCTTTATTTTGTATACGTCTTTAAAAAAATCGTATAATTTGTAACTCATTGTTAATAATAATGTGTAAAGTAACCTCAGTTATCGATTCCCAATCTACAAGCATCGCGGATAACAATATTATAATCCAACCAAATCGTCCGAAAAGAAAGTTACTCATATGTTTTGAGTTCACTTAACAAGACCGGTATAACAAGTTTTGATGTACGCTGATCAGACAATACGCTGGTCGTACAATCAAGCTATTATGATCTCTCGCTCATTAGTTATAAGGAACATAATTGCTTGTTTCTGTTATATATACATATCAACGTAGCGATGTCATTTGGCTGATGTTCCAAATGTAAATTGCATCCGAATGCAATATTGGACGCTAAATTTGGTGTATTAGCGAACAAAAGGTAAACTTTCGGAGAAGCGGTCGGCCGGCCTCGGCTCGGCTCGGGCGCGCTCGGCCGCGCTCGGCGCACAGCTGACGGGAACTGTTGCTATGCGCTCTAACACACGAGCTTTATGGACATACACAAAATTTGATTTATTTCTACATTTTATCACCGTTATTATTGCGTTTCTGGATACACAATTAGGATTCCCTCTTTTTTGTTGAAGAAAAATAGTATTTTTTTGGTTAAATCAAAAAAGTATAGTACTTTTAGGAAAATCAAAAAAAAAAATAGTACACATATATTTTCAATCATTGATTATAGGTAACTGAGCAATTTAGGTCTATATTAAGGTAAATGGCCAATTTTTTTTATTAATTTCATAGAAGAAAGCTCTTCTCCCCATTTCACATCCATGAGGGAAAAAATATTTCTGTAAAAGTGTAAGTTGCAGAAATGGAGAGAAGGAAGGAAATGATTTCAAATATACCTGTTATATAATATTTGTTAAAATTTCTTCTGAACTTTTTTTAAAGCATTTGACATTTTTCAGCAGTCATTTTTAATACAAAGTGATGTTGACGTTACATTTGACAATGACGAAGGAGTCCGTGAGTGTTACCAACTAACTAAGCCCCATTAGTATGGAATGAGTTTCGTTCAACAATTCCCTATGCAGCGCTGCGACTGCGTTCCGTTCACAGCTGATTCAAAAAAAGCTCGACAATCGATGGCTTGAATTAGATATAAAAATATAGTATTTTTCGTCCTTTATTGTTTTTCTATAATATATAGTACAATTGACTAAAATATAATACGATACTATATAATATAGTACTGGTGGCAACCCTATACACAATAGAACCGAAGGTGTTCAATCATATAAATCAATGATATAAAATTTATAACTGACTTAAAACTACAAATAATTCACGAGCAAAACCATAGCTCACATGTTGTATAGTCATACAACATACATTTATAATACATTTATAACAAAAATACAGCGTACATTTATTACAAAAATACAGCGTACATTTATTACAAAAAAGAAACTTTATCTTTGTTACAACGATAAATTATAAAACCTTGCACATTTGAAAATGGCAGTTGTGACTTTATTAACATAGCTTCAATAAATCCATATCAATCTAGAACAAAGGAATCGTGTAAACAAAACTAAATGTCCTAAAAACTCGTCAGTAACAACATTTAGCCGAGCCTACGTGACCGAGGTGATGTACGTGCGCACACAGCCGCGCGCCGTGCACGGACACGCGCATGCACGCACACTCGCGCAGCCGTGGTTAAGTCTTCCGACACGTCCGAAACGGCACAAGCGCCGACGACCTTCACAAAGAAAATAACACATCCGACGCCTCTATGTCTATAGCAATACGGTATATATTAATTTTTGGATGTTAATGGCGCTTAGTGCTGATCTAGTCTGCGGCGGGCTATAGCCCCGTTGCGTTAGAGAGTGCATTTATGGCATCGGTCTCTCGTTGGCAACCATTTTGCATTTATTATTTTTTTAGATAGATTATGTGATACGATTGTATAAGTTTTTGTATGAAATTGATTAAACTCTTTCTAGGGGTTTTTCATTTAACAAACTAGACTATTTTATTCAAATTAAGTTTACTATGTATGTATTTCGAATCGAAGTTTTTTTGAAATCAATTACATTTCCGGACATTAATTGTCTCATCACATTTATCAGATATTGTTCATAAGACTGAGGCTATCCTGCAGTCGGTCGCCGTAGACTCTTTTGTACGTTTCGTGTGTAACAAATGATTTAGGGTATTGAGGAGATATATTACTATTTTCTTTTATATGCACATTAATTAAGTGATATCTTTCGATGAGTAATGGAAAATCGATGGAAGTCGTTAGCGACTATAGGGATTTGATCCACAGTCTCCCGGCTTTGTTTCATAGATAAACAAGATAGCAATGAGGCAATGTAACTATGTATACGGATTATATTTTGAAAAGGGCAACTGCGGAGTTGGTCGATATTTCTTTACAAGCAGTAGCGATGACGATTCAAAAACACTTGTGTCTGAGTTTATTAGAATATGAATTTGAATATGATAAGATGCACTGTGCATTACTAAGTCATCAGAGCTTACACTCCGGTATTTATAAAATACCTCCTTTTTAATGTTATTAAAACAGTTTTGTGTCTAATTTGAATCAAAGTGAATATTTAAATAAAATTATCACAAAAATAGTCTTTTTCTACGTTAAACATATTCCGAGTAAACCAGTTTTAGAAATGTTGGTTAGAACATAAAAATGTCGTTTCTAGTTTTTACGGTTTAAGCTATGTTTATGACAGACTTAAAAACTTTTTTGTTCTATAAATTGGGATGAAGAATGTAAGGCGTTACCATTTGTATTTTCATAAATGCTGCAAACTTAAATTCAAATTCAAATTTTTCTTTATCAAATAAACTTGTAAATAAGTGCGTTTGAATCGTCAACTCTACTGCTGGTTTGGAAAGCTGGTCCTACCGAGAAGAGCCAGCAAGAAACTCGTTGGTTGCTCTTTTAAAAATATAATTCTTAATACTATTTACATCAAGTCGTCACTGTCTTGTACAGGTTCAAAGAGAGCTATATCCACACATTTTTATCTTCTTAGTAATCTTCAAGAGTATAGTAGGCTTTCTGTATCAACCTCCTTTTAACAGTGTTTTTAAACTGCTGTAATGGCAAAGCTGAAATTGATTGCGGAATTTTATTATAGAAAATTTCTATTTCTATTTCTATTTCTAATATTTTTTGTTGAAAAGATTATCGGCCGAGTTTCTAGCTGGTTCTTCTCGGTAGGAACAAACTTCCGAATCAGTGGTAGCTCATTTAAAAACATTTGACGATTCAAAAGTATTGTAAACAATATTTTGATAAAGAAAATGAAGAATATTTTGAATTTTGATTTATAGTTTAATAAAAAATAGCGTGATTATGAATATTTATATGTATTTTTTTTTCATACACCACAATCTATAACAACTCAATAGGATCCCTTTAAAGGGATTTCTAAAAGTGATAACTGATCAGTGATAAGGTCGCCCTTTGCACGCGTTATTTCTTAAGTAGTTTTATAGTGTTCTGTTAATTGTTTTTTATCTGCAGTGTAATTTTGAGCGATAAAGATATTAATCTATCTTATTCTATTAATAAACACTACGCCGTGTGGTATCCGGTGTATAGACCACCCTCTTTCTTATCGAGGCGTCGTAAAATACGTAGCCAAATCATGTGACAACATGTTTATAACATGTTGGGCCGACCCCACTTAGAGTGGTGTAAGGGCAGGAAGATAATGATGAAGATGATGATTCTATTAATAAACACTATTGATTTACAATGTTATGTGTAACATATTGTTTAATAGTAATGAGATCTTATTGTTAGGTGAAACGCTATTCTTACATTTACGTTAACATTAAAACATAAAACTTTTTTTAACTTAATAAATAAATATCATCATCCTCTTGCCTTTATCACACTTTAAGTGGGGTCGCCACTACATGTTACCACATGATTTGACTACGTATTTTACAACTGGCCGCCTGCCTGACATCAACTCGCCTTAGTCGGACACCTCGGTAAGAAATGAGGGTGGTCTATTCTACTAAACCGGATACCACACGGCAGGTCAACTTACCTTAGTCTCCTTGTACGACACCTCGGTAAGAAATGTGGGTGGTGCTATTCTATTCAGCCGGATACCCTTCGGTGTAACGTAATAATTAAATATATTGTCTTATTATAATCGGTTACTAGTAAAAAAAAAAGACTTGTGTGTAGTTAGAATTACTCGGTTTAGGGATCAATTTCCGGTTAAATTTGACTATTTGAGAGAGTTGACTCATGTCTGAAGTCACAGTTATCCATTAGAGCTAAAACCGGTACATACCTACCGTGTAAAGATAAAATTATAGCTATTCAAAATTAAGGCTTATCAATGTTTGATTGTACCGCTTATTAAGAGATAAAAATTAGGTCTAAAGTAACTAAATTAGACGATATTTTGCAGAGTTCCATAATGCAAAAAAATCTAATTGTGAAGTGTATTCTATGCTAGCATGGACTATGGAATACTCATAAAAAACGGACTGTTAGGAAAAAAATCGTATTTTGCTAATATTAATTATATATTTTTTTTTATAAAAAAAAATATTTTTATGTCTTAACCCTTGATTATCTTCTGATGAATCTGTATACATACCGTTAACTCATATTAGTGTTATTTTTTGTAAATATTAAAAAAATATGAGAACAATTTTTCTTAAGAAAATTAATATTAAAAATGGCTACATAACGTCTCCTAGAAACAGAAGCTCAGCAAAAATAAAGGTGAAAGTTGGAACAGGGCCGTCCCAAAAAAAGGTTGCTGATCCCTGAGCTTGCCTCCGACTCGCCTGGTAACAACCGATCGAAAGCGGGACCTCGACCCAAATCAAATACGACCTTAATTTGTACTCATAACGTCCATTTTCCTTTACACGTACATCAAGTAGCTTAAAACCGAACGAAAACATACGTATACTACATAGTAAAATAAACCTTGACTAAGCCGCGTAATGTAATATACACCTTAGCCACAGGAAATAAGGAAGACATTCCTTTGCAATAATACAAACTAGCTTTAAACCGAACGAAAGCGATGTTATAGTCCATTGTAAAATAAACTTTAGTGCTAATTAAATAAAGTTCACTTCGCTTTAAATAGAAACATATAACAACTGTATGAAAGCAAATATATATGGACAAGCTGGAATCAACTGTATGTTTGAAATAATACAGTTAAGTTTTGTTTAAGCAGTATATTGTTATTGATCGGAGCTTATGCGAAAAACTTAACAGCTAGTTGTGTGTAACCCGCGCATATAGAAATAATTATTGCCTTTATGACTTCATAGTTTCATTTGATGATAAAAGTTAATAGAACGAACACGTTTCAAATGAGATTGTGACCACAGTATCGGTCATCAAAGTCTTGTCAGTTCATTGACAGATGCTAGTTACGAGTTTAGTAAGATTAGGTACATTAAATTGATTAGATTATAATTGACGTTACTGCTGACAAGAGATTAGCAAACCCGGCATAAAATGTTTTTCAAAAATGAAGATAGACGTCTTATTGTATTAGTAAGTACCTAAAATATAACCCACGGCTGGGCAAAAGTCCCATCTTTCCTTTTTGGAAAGAAGATCCCACATATTATAGGTTTTACGATATGTCATCTAAACATAAATTAAATAAAACACAACATAAATTTTTCTATAAAACTTTGATGCCAAGGATTTGAACTGCATGACCTTGAGTTTTGTAGTTATCCTAAGCTTCTTAGCTAAACTTACCATTTTACTTTTTCCATTAATTTTTTTCTTATCAGATTTGAACCCCGTATATTTTACAAATGCCATTAACTGCGCCAATAGGTTACTAAACATGAAAGTACTAAAACCGAAAACTTCGAGTGATCATATAATACAAAGTCACCACTGAACCAAAGGGTGCCTTTCCAAAAACGCGTCGGGTTGAAAGTTGTCGCAATTTATTGCGAAACAGCAGAATTTGCATTTATTGCGTAGAAAATATATTGCTGCAACCTCTAGGTTACGAGACGCGTAATAAAAAGGTCAAAGGTCAAAGTGGCCTAAAATTTTCACCAACTTTCTAATTAACTTATACTTTTGTTTTGAACTTACTAAGTGAGGTATAAATATTGATAATCTAAAATTTTCGAGATTATAAAAACAGAGATTTACGGATAAAGTAAAAGAAATATAGATTGCACTAAAATAATAAAGTATTTATCAGAATTAGAGATTTCTTTAACTTAAGTTACTTAGTGTAATATAGTGATAATGTTGTGTGTAGTATTATTACAACTTAAAACTAACTTTATTTAACACAAGTACAAAGTGTCTCATATAGCAAGAAAGACGAAGATAAGCTGGACTGTTGTTAGATGTAAATTAATTTTAAGTTTAGTTTAGCTTTAAGTTGCTGATTAGCTTTTTGTCTAGATCGTTACTTTAATACACTTCTTTTGGTTGTCATTTATAACAGATCTGTGTGCATAGAAAAAACTAAATACTTATATGAAGAGCAAAGTATGAAGAATTTCTTCGGCTTAGAATTTTATACAAACTCAACGAAATGTTCTCCATAGGATTACAAATAACTAAGCCAGTCGTTAAGTGCCAGTTATTAAGTGAATGAGTTTTTGCAGCTATCACAACTCTTGCCTTCATAGGGGTCACGAGTTTAAACCCCGGGAAGAATCCAATGATATTTTCTATTGTATAATTGATAATTGAATTTTTCACACGCTGTTCGGTGAAGGAAAACATCGTAAGGAAACCTGCATATCTCTAAAGCAGTGTTTTTCAATCTTTTAGATTTCGTGACCCCTTTGAACAGGTTGAAAAATTCTGGCGACCCCCTTGTGAAGACAAAGAAATTATAAAATTTAATTAAAAGACTACGTTGCTACGTTACCCCCATAGGGGTCGCAACCCACAGATTGAAAAACACTGCTCTAGAAAATTGTAGCGATATATGTAACCTACCAAACCGCATTGGAGCAGCGTGGTAGGTCTTAATTCCAATCCTTCTCTCCAGAAACTAAGACAGGAGGCCTACGCCCAGCAGTGGGATAGTAGCAGGTCGTTAAGCTACGATTTGGAGCGTATATTTTGACCTTATTTTATTTTATAAAGCTTATAAACCTTGCACGACTCACGCACGAATAAGAAGAATAAATACCATGAAATACATGATTATATTTTGTATTTTTTTTTCTGAAATTGAATTGAAATGAACACGTATTCGTAACAGATTACAAAGCAAAAAAAAAAATATCCAAAACGTCTTGGATTTACGGCAAAAAACACAGAGCATGTCGCGTAACGGATCGTGGAGCAAACACAATAGATTTGTGAAGGTGAATATATTGGCGAGGCAGGTGGGGGTCTGTGGTTATAATGACCGCTTTGTGCGAGGGTGGCAGGTTCTGTCGCACAAAAAAAATTGCTGTGCTGCGTACTGGAGTTCCGTGGGGCTTATGACAATTATCAAGAGATCGCTTAACTTGGGGAAAAAGTTACGAACTTACTCTTCAAAGCTTTCGTATTTTAGAATTGACTCTTTGTGTAGCCTTAGACACCTCGCAAATGTTGTTTATCTATAAGCAGGCGAGAGATGCCATAGATTCGGCGATAGTCATTGGTGACTCTGCGTATGCTAAAGTTCGCAATATCCTACTTATCTGACTTATATTATAGATACAAAAATTTGTGAGTATGGATGTATATTTGTTACACTTTCACGGCGAATCCGCTGAACTAATATCGATGAAGTTTGGCACAATTATTCCTTGTACACCGGAATAACATATCATCATTCTTCCTGCCCTTATCCCACTCTAAGTGGGGTCGGCACAACATGTTATAAACATGCTGTCACATGATTTGGCTGCGTTTTTACACTGGCCTTCTGCCTGACGTGAACTTACCTCTGTCGTATTTTACGACACCTCGGTAAGAAAGAGGGTGGTCTATTCTATTCATCCGGATACCACACGGCGGGTCAACTTACCTTAGTCGCCTTTTACGACACCTCGGTAAGAAATGAGGGTGGTACTATTCTATTCAGCCGGATACCACACGGCGTACACTATAGACTATAGAAATCCTGTTAATTCTACAGGAATAGGATGACACTAAAAAGCGCCATCTATTGTCAACCTACGTGACAACAGTTCACGCGAACGAAGTCGCGGGTAACAGCTAGTCTGCTATAATTCCAGAAGGATACTGACGGGATATCGAAGCCGCGTCCCGCGGGCTGCAATGGAGCACAAAAACACGCGTCGCTGGTTCCAATACAATAAGTATCGTTCCCTCAGGATACGTCCCACATCTTTTCCGCAATTTCTTAAGGAGATTTGGGAGAAAATTTATTTCCGTAAACGTACAAAGTTAATGTAGAATATTATTAAATGAAAAAGGCGCTCCGAGGTTTCAAGCAAAAGTTATGTTAAGTAATATTACTAGAAAAGTAATAATAATTTTTTTTTATATAATCCGCGATGAAGTAAAATAGAAAATATATATAATGCTAAATGTAGAATGGGCAATCCGTTTTCATATCTGATACGTGCAGGATTCGTAAAAATACATGCACTAACCACTGCCAACACAATACGCAAGCACAACAAACGTTCACTATGACAAACTCAACAATCGTTTCGCCCCGCAATCGAAGCATCATCAGGAGATAGACTCCACGACAAAAACGCAATGATTATAGCAAGAATATACATTAAATGTTATCTTCTAAAAAATCCTTAACTTTAAGAGACATTTTAAAAAGATAAATAAGTAAAAAAAAACAAATAGCATTTAGATTTGATTAGTTTCATCGCTAAATCGCCGTTTTTACGAGCCGATTAGGGCCCCGTGTCCCCGTGTCCCCGTCGCTTTACGAGCGCACTGATTGAAATGGTTTTACTGCCGCCGCGCTGTGACGATTCCTTTTTGATCTGACCCAATAAATCTAGGACTTTATACGGCCTCAGGGCTCACGTGAGTGGGATATTTGGATTTAGTACTGATAACACGAAGATTGTGCTATGGGTGTACAATTTAATCACGCGACTTCGGTCGCGTCAACTCAAGCTTTTGACTACCATCAATTATGTACTACCCGCAAGTTATCCTGTTGTCGCGTTAGTTGGTCATAGATGACGCTTTTCAGTATCATCCTATTCCTGTAGAAATGTAGGAAAATGAAACGACGAAGATTGCAAGAGTAAGTACGCCGTGTGGTATCCGGCTGAATAGAATAGTACCACCCTCATTTCTTACCGAGGTATCGTAAAAGGCGACTAAGGTAAGTCGACCCGCCGTGTCGTATCCGGCTGAGTAGAATGGACCACCCTCATTTCTTTCCGAGGTGTCGTAAAAGGCGACTAAGGTAAGTTGACCCACCGTGTGATATCCGGTTTAGTAGAATAGACCACCCTCTTTCTTACCGAGGTGTCGTAAAATACGACTAAGGTAAGTTGACGTCAGGCAGGCGGCCGGTCGTAAAAACACAGCCAAATCATGTGACAGCATGTTTATAACATGTTGTGCCGACCCCACTTAGAGTGGGATAAGGGCAGAAGGATGATGATGCAAGAGTAAGATAGTATGGTCATATAATGAGGAGGGATTAAAATCATGTGACCAAACGAATGTTAAATATGAATGTGGATGGATATGTGACCAAAGGGAGGCCGAAAAAGAGATGATTCTATTGTGTAAAGTATGACATGTATATGAAAGGAGTAGCGCCAGAGTTGACGAATGATAGAAGAGATGGAAGACCTAGAGTGGGATAAGTAGGGTAAAAGTTATTACAGTAAGTAAGTTTTTTTAATGCTTAGAGTTGTTTAGAATTTCAAAATTGACAACGTATAATTTACCCCTATGCAGTTAAAGACGTCCGTTGGTCTAGGCCGTGTTTATCAGTTGGTATGAGGGACTAATGGCGATGATAAGCGCCCCCATGCATCCGAACAGCTGATCGCAAAACAAAAACCATAAGAAATTCTATACGCCTTTGCTGTGCGTCACGTAAGGGCGTACACGAACCATCGACATTTATCCAACATATCGTAGAAATGAGAATAACCTATGTATGAAGGTATCTCGCAAATGATTGAATAGTGCAATGCTATCTATAATGTTTTATTTCTTATCAGTAAAAGAATATTTCCTGTGTCAATATATAGTTGAATGTATCAACTGTTATAAAAATTGTAGGTATATTTATTAACCACAAGACCAACGGCGGTTTGTAGACAAGCCGCTGAGTCAAATAAGTGATTACTTAAACGTGCAAATGAAATCATTACCTAATAAATTGTTTGCTTACGAATATTGAGGATGATGCATTCAGAATTCTCTTTAATGCTACTTTTTTGTGAAAATATTAGTTAATTAACAACTAAAAAGAACATTGATTATCCAAGAAGTACACAAGAAATTTAGAAAAATAAACTTAACAAAATAAATATTATATTAAAGTATAACAACAGAAAATATTAAAAAAGGTAAATAATATAACGTAATATGTTTTGTAAAGTACGAGTAAGTCAAGTTGTAAAACTAATCATCATCATCATTCTCCTGACCTTATTCCACTCTAAGTGGGGTGGGCAAAACATGTTGTCAGATGATGACTACGTATGTTATGAGTGGGCCACTGCCAGACGTCATCTTACCTTAGCCACCTTTTACGACACCTAGCTAAGAAATGGGAGTGGTCTATTCTACTCATACGGATACCACACGGCGGGTTAACTTAACTTAACCGCCTTTTACGACACCTCGTTAAGAAATGAGGGGAAGTCTATGCCACTCAGTCGGATACCACACGGCTTTCGAGTTGTAAAACTATCACGTCTTAAGGACTGTCGTGTTTGTGTAGTCCGCCTTAGTTCGTCTTGGGAACGGCTTTGGCTCGTCGTGGGGGATGGCTCGAGAATAGACATTAGCCAACAGCTGGTGCACAAACAAAAACTGATATTAATGTGTGCCATTATTTATCGCCCGCCACATTACCTATGTTCGTTAAGACGAACGGAAAAATATATCAACTTATACACATGTTATTATTTTCGACAACATTGTAACGCACGAAAAACGTTTCAATGGAATGTAATTTGTCGCAGTAAACTTTAACTACACCACACAGTTCATCATACGAGGCCTCTAACATTCGCTCGAATATCGCCAGGAGTCTGGTTTCTGATTTTTTTTAAAATTGACCGCAGAACGCAGAAGCATCGTCAGAGAAGAAATTGGATGGAGCGAGTACTATTAGACTCGAATTTTCCTGGTAGCGTCGCCTAAAGAGAGTCTCTTGTGAGACCGGCGCCTATGGGAGGGTAGAATCTATAAATTAACTTTAAGTCTGCATCACGACGTCTGCGGCAGAGGTCTACAAGAGCTTGACCCAAACAAACGCGGACCTCGTTCTTCACCGTTAAGATATGTGTGTACATCTCTACAGAAAGTGTTAAATTAAGTTAAACAAATATGCTTACACGTAATGCAAATTACAAAATTGAAGATTGGATGATAAAAATGCCTGGATTTAAAAATTGGTCCGCTGGACCAATATTAAACGACTTTTGCATAATCTTATACTCCAGGGAGTTTTAAGGTATTAGCAACCGGAAAAAAATGACATAAATTTTAGTATGGAAGGTACTGTAAAGCTTAAGTTTTTAGGCAGAATTTATTACATTGATGAAATGTTAGACAATTTTATGAGAAAATTCGAGGGGCTAAGAATTTTTTTATTATCATATTATTTTTTACAATAAATGAAAAAAACCTGATCAATTAATATGGATATAATGTATCTACCTAACCAACATATGTATATATATTGTAATGTATATTATTAAACATACATAAATTATACATTATATATTTTGTATGTAATTTTTTTTAATATTAAGTACCTTGGGAATGTAATTTTTAAACTCATAGTGGACATTCACCACATATTTGAAAAAAAATGTTATCTTTAATTTTAAATCTCCTTAAAACACTGTCCCCGTTTGAGATCAAGGTATTTACATATTCCAATCGAATATTCCAGACCGTTTTCGATCGGTTAGTTAGTTCGTTTCACGCGACGTTACCTCGCCAAATGCGTCGGTAACGTGTTTTTGATCGATGCCAAACGTAGGGTGGGGTGCTGCGTTTACGATCTGAAATTTGATGTTGTATCAAAATTGAATGCGCGACTCCCTGGGGGAGAGGGTGACTGGGGCGACCATGGGAACATCGTTTACGGGACTTAACCTATACAGCTAGCTTTTTCAAGCTTTGTCTTCTCCAACTTTAATACCAGTCCTTGAACTAAATAGAAACGAATAGTTATTTCGAAAACGCAAGGACATACAAATAAAATAATAAGGTCACATAATTAAAACGTTATGTGACGATCGACAAAACGATTGATAAAGAGTTTTAGATTTAGAATTTTTTGTAAAGAGCATAAATTTTGGTACGTTATTAATAATTTTTAATTATAATATAGTTGATACGGCAGATAAAGTAGTTCTTTATTAGGCAGAAGCAATAATAATAATCCTCTGGCCAATGATGAAATTTATAACAATGATATATCAGGCCAACGTATACAAAAAAAACTCCAAATTTTCCTTCGGGAACACGTTCAAAATCGCATAGCACTTGATTGACTGTATTTTTAAGTTGACTCAACTATGTAGTTAAAGCCTATTAATTACACCTAATCTAGGAAGAATAACCGTTTCTTAACCAACGCGGATTATAGCAAAATAATTCTATCATCACTTTCGTACTATGAAATTTCGCAAAGTAACGCTTGCTTCTATAAATTATTATTGATTATATTTATCTCATTGAGGTATTATAATTTTGACATTGCTAATATTTAATCCTATAATAAATTTATCATTCTTAGTCTCTGTTTGAATATTTTTTAATATTTTCTTAAGATAAGGCTTGATAGCTAATAATATATATCATGACAATCATATTGCAAGGGTGGACACGACGTGAATCACGTAAAAAAAAACAATGAAGTCTCATTTTTTTTAAAATCAAATATGTTAAAGGTGGGCAGAAAAGTCACGGTTACAGAACTATTCCGCTTTACAAATATTGATGATATTTGTCACACTTAAAACTACAATTAAATACGCTGGGTGTAACAAATAAGATAAAAATATCCTGTTTTTCTTTCGGGAACTGAGAGAATAACAACCGTTGCACGATTGAGGATGTTATATTAGCATGGATGATAAATTAGACCAAAATCTCAATTGTGATATACTAGCCGATATAATTCGCTGTGATTATTAATATTATTAAACAAAATAATAAACCAAACAATGAAAATTATATTAAACAGACGAAATTATAGCAAAAACAAAAAAAAAATTAGAAATCGTTCGAATCGAAAACTTATAAAACTTTAAATTCGCAAAAAGTAAGATTATTAATCGAGATTAAAACTTTCCTATACTTTAAGTTAAGCCAAAATATAACTAGAAAACTATATAACCTAGAATTTTTTACTAAAGTCTGTTTATTATATTTAAAGATTAGCGTAAACGCACATCCTGGCGCGGGATTTTTATATATAAAGATTACGTATATTGTATTAACACTGGACTGGATTGGACAATCCTTTGTTTTGTCGATACTGTGTCCACCCTAGTGCCGGTGTGCAGCGGTGCAGATTATGCTCTTTATTATAAATAATCCCGCGGAGTAAATAACACCCCTCGGCGTGATTTTATTACTAAAAAGGTTAAGCTGCCTTTACTAGAACTGTGAACGGTCACACACCGAGGGTCCTTAGATACTGTGACACCCTTCACAGAAAATTATAACTATAAACAATTAGTTATAACTCAAACTTCATACGCGTCATTTTAAGACTCGAAATATCTTTATTTATGTACTACTACGTACATCTCAATGGAATAGGGTGACTATTCCTGTTGAATTAAGATGATTTGCCATGATGTGCCAAATTTCATCGACATTGGTTCAGCGGATTCGCCGTGAAAGAGTAATAAACATACATCTATATTCACAAACTTTCGCATTTATAATATTAGTAGGATGCGTTTTTTTCTTTTCCGACGAAAAAATGGCATTTTCATTTATTCTACAAGTAAATATTCCTTAATTTTCCTATAAGTATTGGTAAAGCTTTGACAGCTGTGAGAACGTAACAGAAACACAGACTATCGCTGTTATAATATTAATTTACCTATTATTATTGTTCTAAAAACTCTATTATGTTTTAAAATACCTGTTAGTTCAATTTTGTTTTTTTTTTCATTTTAGTGCAGGAGAAGAAGCTGTGTGAACACCGTCCGACTCTTTCGAGGAGGTCACGGGTTCAAACCCCGGGCAGACACCAATAAGTTTTTCTGTTAAAACTTATGTGACTAATTGGAAATTGCAATTTATCACACGCTTTTCAGTGAAGGAAAACTTTGTGAGGAAACCTGGATATCTCTAGAGAATTCTGAAGATATGTGTAACCTACCGAACCGCAATATAACAGCGTGGTAGGTCTTAGCTCCAATCCTTCTCTCCAGTTACGGAGAGAAGAGACCTATTCCCAGCAGTGGGATAGTAACAGGCCGCTACTTATTTATATACCTGTAATAATATTTTCAATAGATAAAGCTTTAGTGTGTAAACTACATGCAACAAATATATATTAACAGTTTTCATATATTGTTAAAAAAAATAGTTTCGCTTTAGAAATAGCGCAAGGATAATGTTAGCAACTAAATATGGAGTGGTGCTGTCACCAACAGAGAGTTGTAATGGGAACAGGGAGTGTTTCGAGAGCACATACAGACGCACTGGCAGCCCTTGAATATAGCTAAATTCTCGACAAACGCTTCCTTACTACAACCAAATTTAATTTCCGTACCTGCCACCTTGTTTTAGACCCTTTAGCTATAGACTTAAGAGTAACTTTGCCACGTTTTCCCAGCAGGAAAGCGTTCCGTAAGGGTTTTCCACCAATCTTACGACCCAATGTCACTTTATCGTCATAATGGAGATAGAGTGCGAGCGAGATCACTGCAAAGTGCGACAGAGATGGTCGTTTGATGAAATTCATGAAGTAGTCAGCTGGAGTGGGAAAATTTGGCAACCCGGTTTATGTAGTCAACTTGATATGAGGAGTGGATTTTTCTATCTTTACGATCTATTCCGATTTTATGGAGCCAAAGCACTCAATGCGGAAGTGGTTATTTAAATTCAAAAAGCTCTTTACCCGGCACACGACGTCCTCGAAGCAGGAATAAGGATATCTCTAAATATAAAACAAAATCCCGCGTCGCGTCTCATGGGAAGTGGATTACGTAGTTTGAACTGTTCTATGTAAACTGTCCGAACAATGAACTTTATCCAATAAAAATAAATGTTTGCCTGTTCCTTATAGACTCCGAAACGGCTGGACCGATTTAAATTAAATTTTCAGATTATCTTTAGATTTACCCAACGGACCTGTAAAGTTTGGTGGAGTATTTAAAAAAAATTGACAATGACAGTTTTGTTTTGAAGAAAATGTCAAAACTACCTATGGACCTCTAGTTATGAATTAAAAAGATCTTAGTTCTGTAATATCACTATCAATTGATCATATAAAACAAAGTTTCACCCCGTAGTCTGTATGTTTGTTTACGATATACTCAAAACCTTTTCTTCACTTTTTCATAAAACGTTCTCATTTTGAGAGAAAATTTTATGATTAAGATATTAAAAAGTTGCGTAAATTGTTAAAACATGACGACAATTCTTGATATGACGGATAAAATGACGCCTTTTGGGAGCCTTTATCGAAAACACAGTCTTATTTCTGTGGGAATAAGTAAACAATGTTAAGCAAAATATTCTTCATAGATGGAAGATTAAAGCAGCGTCGGTCTATGATCCAACCTTTCTTACCAAAAACAAAGAGAGGAGACCTATACTCAGAAGTAGGATAGTAACAGGCAAGTAACTGCCTGCCTGCCTTTATTTTTAATTGAATAGAAAGTAGTGTAGGTTGTCAGAGAGCCAGTCTGCTGCTGAGAACTAAACGTCTATTAGATTCCTTTACTTAGGTCCTGCGCTAACCCAACCTGTGGTGTAGTGATGGGCCAATAATGTAATGATCTGATTTAGCCAAATATATGCCGCCATAACCAAATACTTTTCGTCCATTACAATATATAAAGCAAGTCAAAGCTCATGAAAGCAAATATAAATGGATTGCAGAACACCCTATGTTAGTGCACGTCGCTGATAAGCACTCTCGACAATTCAAAATGTACCCCCGTTTATTGTTCCCACAGCTGCACTTACAAAGGGTCACGTTGGTTCACTCGACTGGAAGTGTCATTGATGGTCTACGTCAGAACCAGACCGATTTTATAAGCTGGTACCACTATTATAACAGCTTGTATCAACCGTAAACGAAATGTTATTTGACTGAATGACAATTGATTCAAATCCAATTCTTTGTTCCAATTAACTTTTAAAAGAACTTTAGAATCGTCAATTTATAATAAAGCTGGTTCGAAAGGTGTTACCTTTTAGAACCAGCACGACACTCGGAATTTGTGAAACTTATATGAAACATTTCAGAAACTAAGACCATTGTCGAAATTTTCAAATTCATACTTTTCTTCTTTCAATTAGACTGATCATACAAGTTTTTACTTGAATCAGCTTCAAAATTGTTTCAAAATTTGAATCGTTAAATGTTATTAAAATGTACAAGACAGTAATAACTAAATGTTACAAGAACTAATTAGAAGATACTAGTTTCAAGAATTATTTTGAAAAAGAGAAACCGCCGTGTATCTCACTGGTTCTTCGCGGTAGGAACAGCTTTCCGGACCAGCAGTAGAGTTGACAATTCAAAAGCACTTGTTAACAAGTTTACTTGAATAAATAATATTTTGAATTAGAATTTAACTAACGTCAAACAACCCCCTATTACCAATGCATAAAAATGATGATAACATTATTTTTCTAAAATACGCGATTACCGAAAATTTATGTAATGTTAAATGTAGAGTGCACTATTCTTTTATACTTTTAAACTTCGTAAAATGCATTGACTACACACAACAATCACACCAGCACTGCATACCTTCACTACCACAATCTCAACGTCTCACCCAAAACGAAGCATCATAACAGACTCAACTGGTTTGAAGTATAATAAAAACAAAAAATACACTCTACATTTAGCATTGCATAGATTATTTAACTTAATTTATTTTTATTTATTAGCGTTATTTTTGTACCATAATATAAAAGTAGTGATAATATTATTTTGCTACAATCCGCGATGAAGTAAAATAATAAATATATACGAGGTGTGTTCAAAAAGTATCGCGAATTTTGAATTTTCTCGGGTTACGTATATTCGAATTTTGTTTTTTTTGTAGCGTTATGTTGGTACATTTGTCCCTCACTTATGCTGACAAGTTTGGCCTATTTGAATTTTCAGTTAATTGTTGACAGCTGTTTTGCTTGCACGTGTTTTGGTTCGTCTTCGATTTTTACTTATTCAAAAAAATGGACCACGATAACGCCCCTGCTCACACATCGCTGCTTGTACGCGACTTCTTGGCCAAAAACAACACACTAATGGTACCGCAGCCACCTTATTCCCCAGATCTGGCCCCCTGTGACTTTTTCTTGTTCCCGAAATCGAAAAGGCCCATGAAAGGAAGACGCTACGCCACGACTGACGAGATAAAGACGGCATCGAAGGAGGATCTGAACAAGATACAAAAAAATGATTTTTTGAAGTGCTTCGAAGATTGGAAAAAACGTTGGCACAAGTGTATAATATCCCTGGGGGACTACTTTGAAGGGGACAAAATAAATATTCACGAATAAATAAATAGTTTCTGAAAATACACAAAATTCGCGATACTTTTTGAACACACCTCGTATAATGATAAATGTAGAGTGGACAATCCGTTTTCATACCTGATACATGCAGGATTCGTGAAAGCACATGCACAAACCTCGACCACCGCCACCGCAATACACAAGCACTACATACGTTCACTATCACAAACTCAACAATCGCTTCGCCCCGCAACCGAAGCATAATCAGGAGATAGACTCCGCGCCAAAATCGCAAAGCTAACTCTACATTTAGCATTATATTTTCTATTTTAATTCATCGCGGATTATAGCAAAATAATTTTATTATTACTTTTGTATTATGGATCTCCGCAAAGTAATGCCAAATTCTATAGAATATAATTCTATAAATTAAATAATATTATTTTTACTCTTATTCCTAATTATGTTTTTTTACTTAATAGCGGTTTAAGTCCCAGCAAAGTTTCGTCTTATTCTAAAAATTACAAACCGTGTGCGTGTGTTTAGTTAATAATCCCTCAATGAACAAATGTTTGTCCGCCTTTATATATGAAGATAACACGACCGTATCAGGATTACTGGTACAGGATTAACATCCGGTTAATAATCGATTAACGTTGATCTAGTTGTGAGCGTTTTGTATCATCCATCAAAACAAACAGATAACATTAAAATAGCAAATTAATAACTTAATACCCCTGCGTGGTGTTTATTGTATCTATGATAAGTACGTGATATAATTACTTATGTAATATAATGAATAATATTCTATTTCTATTGTTTCAATTCTTTACATGATATGTTAGGCTGATTTCGACACTTTTCTTATCTCATGTACCTTAGAGAAAACAATATTTATTTTTATTCATTGAGAATAACTATGCGGTATCCGGTTGAGTAGAATAGATCACTCTTATTACTTACCGACGTGTCGTAAAAGACGACTAAGGTTAGTTGACGTCAGGCAGGCAGCCGGTCATAAAACAATTAGAGCCTGTTTCACAAGTTACTGATAAAGTGTCGGATACTTAACCGACAAATAAACTAAGTAGCAGATAAATGTCTCTAAAATGAGACTTTAAAAAGTGAACAATTAAAAAAATCGCGGCCATTTTGAAAGAGGTATTTGCTATCCAGCAGATAAACAAAATAACAGCCACATAATCTACCTGTTAACTTATTAGGGACTTAACTTATTATTTAAGTGCTAAATCAGCCTATCAGAAACCTGAGAAACGCAAAATTCCAAGATATCTGTCAGATATGTTCTGAATAAGCTAACTGACAGTTTATTGATAACTTGTGAAACAGGCCCTTAGCCAAATCATTTAACAGCATGCTTATAACATGTTATGCCGACCCCACTTAGAGTGGGATAAGGACAGGAGGATGATGACATTGCATAATAATAGTCATTTCTAGATATTCATGTTATATCCAGGAAGACGTAAGACGAAATTTAAAATTAAAAATTCAGATATATTCAAATTCAAAATATTCTTAGTTGTAACGAAGTGCTTTTGAATCGTCAACTCTACTGCTGGTTCGGAAAGCTGATCCTACTGAGAAGAGCCAGCAAGAAACACGGCGGTTGCTCTTTTCAAAATATAATTCTTATTACTAGTTACATTAGTTATTACTGTCTTGTACAGGGTCGAAGAGTAGCTACGTCCAGGCATTTATCATCTAAGTATTTCTCAATAGTATGGTAGGCTTCCTGTGTTAGACTTTTATTAAACTGCTGTAATGGCAAACCTAAAATTGATTGCGCATTATAAATGATGACCAATCAAAAAATTATGAATTCACTTAGATTTACAGATGCTCCATATAAAGGCCAGCTGAGGGCTTTACCTGAGTTTCATCTTTTGCTTTTGGGATCCATCAATTGTTATAATTTCCTATAAATTTAAACAAAAGTGTTAAATTGTACGCTTTTCAATTATTTACCTACACTATTTTTTTATTTTCTGTCACTCGTTTTGATTCTGTTTAAAATGTACATTCAACAAGCTTAAACTAGACACATTTATCTGATCGTTAATGACGGTGCCATTGTTATTTTTAATAATCCTAATTTTCTCTAAAATGTTAAGTCGGAGGCTTTGTAGATCCCATATCTCAGATGTGCAGAATTTCGAAACAATAGTCATTGGATTTTTATTCTTGCGATCAATCCTTTTTTCCAAGACTTTCTTAGATATGCTTACTGTAAGTATAACAAATACAATGCACTTCTTTAGAAAGTGTTCGACTTAGCACGGTTTTTATAAAATTGGTCTTTTTTATATTGGTAATACACATATAAACACAACATGTGTAAGTTGAATAATGGTTAAATATGTATATGAGAGTGACAAAGCTGACGATTATCATAAATTAAAATTAAAGCCATTTTTGTAAGGACCACCTTAAAGAAAGTAAGTAAGTAAGAAATAGTAAGTTTCTGAATGTACAATAATCCTACACACACAATTTCATTTTTCTATATCAATATAATATTTTAATTTAGGACCGAATGAACTTTAATGATATAACGGTCTTTTAACCAAAATATTTTCTGAATCCTTTAATTATTGGATATATTCAAAATATTAACCTCCGGGGATAAAAGGCTTATTTACTTAAACGTTGATCGATGACTTAAATAGACAAATGATAAGATACTGCATACTATAAAAAGTACGTATGGAAATCCGACTGCACATTGTATCCAAGATGAAACTGCTAGTGGTCGTGCTCAGCGTCGTCCTCGCCACCTCAGCGGAGGACTCTCCCATCTGGAGAGACTACCACGAGGAGTTCGGTATCGGCGAGGCGACCCGCATCCGGCTGGCTGAAGAAGCGGCGGACTTCGATGGCTCGCGCATCGTGGGCGGGTCGACCTCGAGTTTGGGACAACACCCACATTTGGTAAGATGTTATATATAGTATAGAGTAAATATAATTCAAATTATTCTTCATTCAAGTAACTTGTGAACAAGTGCTTTTGAATCGTCAACTTTACTGCTGGTTCGGAAAGCTGTTCCTACCGAGAAGAGCAAGAAACTCGGCGATTGCTCTTTTATATTTATTTATTTCTCCACAAGGCTTATTCAACAAAATTATGAATTTGTAAATGTATGGCATAAGTATGCACTACTCTCACATTGAGCAACTTCTTTTGTATTACACACACACATACACACACGTATATATCTTGTATTCGTGTAATTTTGCTGAAATATTTTATAATAAATGCACCTTTTGCTTCATCAACTGATGCATTCATTTGTCTATTTTCTATAGCTAGTTTCATTATAGATTATTATTGTCAAATTCAAAACTAATCACCAACATTCCTATTATTTCAGGGTGGCCTTATCGTCACACTGACAACAGGAGGACAATCAGTATGCGGTTCATCGCTTCTCACCAACACCAGGCTGGTGACCGCCGCCCACTGCTGGAGACACGGTAACAGCCAAGGTCGTCAGCTCACCGTCGTCTTGGGGTCCGTCCGCATCTTCAGCGGTGGCACCCGCATCAACACCAACAGCATCCAGATGCACGGCAGCTACAACCAGAACAATCTGAACAACGACATCGCTATCATCAACATCAATCGAGTCAACTTCAGCAGTAAGTTTAACTAAATGTACCTATTTCTGAATATTTTAAATAAAAAATAAAGGCTGATATTCCGAAACATATATATTCATGTAGCCCACATTCGGGTTTGCTGAATATTCTTAACTTTGATTTTGTAATGGTGACTTTTGACACAAGCTATAACTTGCGCGACCATGAGTCTAACTTATCATAAACTAGATTTTATTCGCAACTTCGTTCGCGTGGACTGTAGGCTTGGAATAAACCAGTAGCTTCTGTCATTCTCTAACCCTGCAAATATCTCTATCGGTTGATATTATCGGTTGATCGATGATTATGATGATGATGACGTTATGGATATGGACGGCGCTTTTCAATTTCATCATATTTCTGTAGAATTAACAGGATAACCATAGCCTATATGTTACTCCGGTGTAAAAGGAACAAAAGCAAAACTAACAAACATACATTCATACTCACATACTATAGCATTTATAATATTAGTAGGATTAGTATATTAGTAGGATAGTATAGAACTGGTTACAGTACCGAGAAAGTAAACATGTATTTTAAAAGCTTTTTTTAGCCCTAAAAGTAATCTACATCCACACAGCGCATTCATTTTCAACATCATATGGTCATGAAACAAATTATAGCTACTTTAATTCTCATGGTGTATTTCAGATAACATAAACCGCATCAACCTCGCCAGCGGCACCAACGCATTCGTTGGTACCTGGGCCGTGGCATCCGGTTTCGGCAGACAAGGCGAAAGTAAGTTCGACTTTACTATATAGTATAATGATAACACAACCGATTACAACTTTTTGGGTACGCTCGATTAGGTATAACAGTATATTAGCTATTGCTAATATTAACTATATGCTGTTCGTTATAGTTTAATGCATCTGTTTTCATAAGAAAATATTATGCTAAACTTGTCTCCTGTGAGACCGGGAGAGCTTAGGGTGATGTTTGGTACAGGGCTGATGGTATGACTGTGACTAATCATCACACCAGTCGGAGGGCGGCAAAAAGCTGCAACTGATTGAAGATACAAAATTAGGAACTCTTCTCCAGTGAAGACGCTGTGTATATAACGCGTGTCTGTATTTGCGATGTAGGCAACTAGCCTAAATTTGTCGGTGTGTCTGTTGCAAATATAAAATAACCGACACAACCTATAAGTTTAAAGGATGATTTCAAATACTAATATTGAATTTATCACTTGCAGACCAAGGAATTGGAAATAACCAAGCCCTGATGCATGTCAGCATGCAGGTCATCACCAATCAGGCGTGCGCCCAGGTCTACGGTAACTCGGTGGTGATCGCCTCCGTGATCTGTACCGCCACCACCGGCGGCCGAGGAGTCTGCCAAGGTGACTCCGGCGGCCCTCTGGACGTTGGCTCCGGCGGAAACCGTCAACTGGTCAGTACGCGATTTTTTTTATTGTGACCCTGTTATTATTGCATTTTTTTATTAACAAGTACTGGTTGTTTATAAGAGCCACGTGGGCAAGATGATTATGTCTCGATATACAAAATGGAGGATGAGTTATATTATTTTTCGTAAAGTAAATCCATAATATTTACATAAATTTATCCTCCCACACGTGTAGCAAACTGGAATAAGAAACATTTATCGTTCGTTAATCAAGGTGCCATTGTTGTGTTAATTATATCCAGTTTCTCTCAAATATTTAATTGTTTATTGTAAATGTCTTCAATTCAAAAATTATTATTCGGTGTTTTTTGGACTTTCTATTAAGTTTTAGGAGTTAAGTTCCAAACAAACAAGTTCCAAAACTACGATCAGTCTGACCCACATTATATATCATTGCATTCAGGATATTTTATTTTATAAACACCACACTCTTTCCGGTTTTCTAGTTTATCTTTATCGACGCTTACTATAATTTAAGCGACGTCTTACTTTTGAGACAATTCTTTATTTGATTTGGATTTCAATATTGCAATTGATTCTGTCAGTATTCCTAATAAATAAATAGGTTTGGATTTTTCGTCTTGTTTAATAAATTCTGTAATAAACCTTCGCCAGTCGTGTTCCGCTTGGCTCTAGCGCTTTTCTGCGACTTTCTTGAGATCGTCCATCCAGTTAGAGGTCTACTATTGCTTCATTTAGGACTTTTACCTTTAGGACCCTAATCTACATGTCGCTATACCATACGTTCACCTCCGCCGCTTCAGTTTCGGGATTCGTCGGCTCATATCTTAGTTTCTCTTTTTTGACGTATAGAGTCATGTGGTGAATTTTGGTCTTGATTATGAGGCCCATAGTCATCGACTAATGTCATCTGGCAACTGTTTAGGGACTTTGGTCTTCAAAGAGATTTTTGCTGAACCGTTCGGCTGCCACATAGTACATAACTGAGGATATTTTAATTCAGTCACGGGTAGAGCTTGTATTACAATTCACGTATACCTATCTAATCTGATTTTCTTCCACGTAACAGATCGGAGTGACGTCATTCGTCCACCGTGACGGCTGCCAGCGCGGCCGCCCTGCCGGCTTCGCCAGAGTCACATCCTTCAACGCCTGGATCCGTCAACGCATATAGATTCTTCAATACAATCTATAATACAATGTTACACTGAGCTAATATAATTTTTTATCGATAGAAATATCTTCTGTGATTTTTAAATACCTTGCATTTTAGTTTAGTTAATATCTCTGTAAGTTGAGTCATCTTAGAGAAAACTTTACCTTATCCCGTATCCCTGTAACGTATGTTTATCATATATCACATATAACCACATTGCAGAATTATTTTGAAATATTTATACTCAAAATACTGTCTGTAGGGAGTGAATTTTTTTTCAATATCAAAGGGTCATAGTGAACATTATGGCCCATTAGAGAAATCCATTAGAAGAGATTGGATGCCCATTGAGCTTGTTACAAAATTCTGAAACTAGGCTTTGCCATATAGTTTAAGAAAACAGCAGTACAAGAAAATAATGGAAATTTATGTTTTGGAAAGCGCAACCGCCGAGTTACTGTAACCTTTTTCCCAACAACTTTATCATCCGTAAAGGAAGCAGGTATACTATCAGCATGAGCTTAGAGCAAATAATAATGCTATGCATCATACTGCCCCACAAAATCAGCTCAGCTAAAAGCAAACACATATAGCACGAGAATTAACTTAGAAGCTAACCAACAGGATTACTTTAATTCTTCATTACGGTAGGTAGGTTTAAAAAATCCACCTATATGAACGTTTCCTACTTTCCGGTACCCATTAGGTCAGCGAAGAAGCTGACGACGTCGTTTAAATAATAGAATGATTTGATTTGGTATTGGTATGTACCTATTTTAATTTTTTTCATCAATACAGTAGTCTTACGAACTTACCTGTTTGTTACAAGTGACAAGTTACTCGTTGCCGCCCCAATCGCCGTAGCATTTGACATAATTTATATGAACGGAGATAGGCTTCGCGCTTCGGAGATGAGAATGACTCCGCGTGGCGAAGTTAGTTTCAAATATGGATATGCGATAGAGGTGTGTCAGTAGCGGTTGAAAGAACACGTTATACTAATTATAGTGATATCCGGAATATGAACCAGTTCACGCCCACCGAATGGACAGTCGCGACTGAATATTCATTTTGCGATGACGTCAAAATGCAGTAAAAAATATATTTTGGAATACTAAGCTGGGCTGAAGGTTAACTATGTTCCAATAATGTAATTGTTATGAAAAAAAACAATCAGGGTAACAGGTGATACACTTTTAATGTATCAAAAGTCACAAAAATGGCTGACTACGGCCTATGTTGAAGAATCTCTCTTGGCGATAGCTGAGCGACAATATGGCGGCACGACTGACGTCACAGCCGTTACATATTAGGTACGAATGCGACAACGGCCGCACGGCTTTGGCTTTGGCTTGGCGTTATGGCGCTTAATTGTCATACTCGCACTTTCTTCTTCTTTCCGCTTAACTGATGTACATACACTGCTGGAAATAGGTCAGTTTAAGATTTTCCACGTCATCTTATCTAATACTTGGTGCGGCTCCCCAACACCTTTGTCTGTCTTGTCACCACTTTTGTCATGTCTTTAGTCCATTTGAAGGTTTACCAACGCGGCATTCAAGTCCTTCGTTTCTTCGTATATGCCTCTCGTGTATCTTTTTTGCATCAATTACTGGTGTTCCCTTTTTCTTATTTGTCGTTATCTTCATTTGGAATTCTTAAATTATAATAAAGCTACAACGGAAAAATGCTTTTAACAAGAAGAACGAGCAAGAAACTCAACACCCTACGTTAAACCTACCTTCGAAGCGGATATTTCTTCAGCATTCACTTAGTATAAACAGAGCTAATCCAGGACTAATTACTTAACCAAGTTTTATATTACCTTATCCAAGTAATGAGTTACTTGATTCGTACAAAAATAACTGTTATTGAGTAGCGCAGTTATACCTAACATGGTAAGTACGACATAAAATAAATGATAAATAAAGAAAATAATATATTCTCTGTACGAAATGCTTCAGAGTCCCACGCAGGCCTCAAGTTGTCGCACACTAGCTATAGATTGTATTCATTTACCACATTTTAAACTGATATAGATTCTTTTTCCGATTTTTTTGTCTCCATAACATTCATCAGCAAGGGATGTTTATTTTTCCTACTCCTATCGCATTAAGTCGTATAATATATAGCTATGGAGTAAAGTCCGTAAATTGTTAGTGGGTTTCAGTATAAATTTTCATTATAAAATTTCTGAATAAATTTTGTATTTCATAACCGCTAACCAAGCTTATGATATCTTTACATTACGCAATCTCAACGATGCTTCTGCACTCGCTTCTTTTGTGACTAGTCGCCCTTTTCGCATAGCTAATTTATATTCAGTTCTAAAAAATATACATGTCAAAAGTCTACACTTAATATACAAACATGGCTTGTCAGGGCCAATTTTTTATAATGTACAAATAGGCTGTATGCAAAGTAAATAGTTCGCATAATATTAACTCTATTTCCTATTAAAAAAATGTAAACACGACCGGTTTTTTACGAGTCCCACTGACCTCGTGAGCCATGTTTTATACTATTTTATTGTTTATCCTTATTATATCTATCCAGTTTTTAAGCATATATTATACTATCTTAAATTGTTATAAACGTATGTTAATAAGACTCCGTGGGTAATTTTGAATTAATTACATGTTATACATAGCGTAATAAGCTGGAAATAGATGGCGCCATTGCGATACCAGCCAGCCAATTAATACAGCCGTGACGTCACATCCTTCTACTAACGTTCACGCAGATTCAAATGGGGGATGTGCCTGTTACCTGCAGTCAGCCATTTATTTTCTCTCTAGCGATTAAAGTGAACGTTGATAGGATTGTGTCATTTTAGCGCTGCGTTCTTTTGGCGTTACAATATAAAATGTTAAAATACCCTCAATAATAAAATATTGTTTTTTTCCTCTTCCCAAAGGAAACACAGATTTTTATCCTATATGTTAAGCTAGTTATGTATATCTTATATTTTATCAAAATTCTAGCAGAATAGCAGACAGTAAATATTTAAACAACGCAAAAATACGTAGTTAACTGGTTCTTCTCAATAAGAGCAACATTCCGAACTAGTTGTAGTTTCATTAATCATACTGACCCTTGACGATTCAAAAGTCCTTGAAGGAGCTTTGATTTGAAAAACTTTTGTTATTATGCGACGTTATTGATCTTTTAATTATAATAGCTGGGTGACCGGTCTTTGTTCGGTAATTTTTTTACAAGATCATCATCATCCTCCTGCCCTTATCCCACTCTAAGTGGGGTCGGCACAACATGTCATTAACATGTTGTCACATGATTTGGCTACGTATTTTACGACCGGCCGCCTGCCTGACGTCAACTTATCTTTGTCGTATTTTACGACACCTCGATAAGAAAGAGGGTGGTCTATTCTACTTTACCGGATACCACACGGTGAGTCAACTTACCTTAGTCGCCTTTTACGACACCTCGGTAAGAAAAGAGGGTGGTACTATTCTATTTATCTCAGCGTGATGTTATACAGCCTATTATAGCCTTCCGCGATAAATGCCGGATACCACACAGCGTAATTTTTTTTTTTTTTTTTCAAGATGAAACTTAAAAAAAAAATTACAATAGACAGCAGAGTCTTTTCTATTCAATGTAAATCTATATTATAGCATTTTTTCAGTGCCGACTGTTTTTGACAATAAAACGACAATTATTTTTTTTAAACCCAGCTAGATCGATTCCCCCCCCCCCCCAAACCCTCGATATGATGATTGAAAATCGTTGGAGCCGTTTCCGAAATTCAGAAAATATACATATGTATACATTACATAATACCTACAAGATTAACTCATTAAATATTAACGAGATTTACTTATAGCTTAACTTTTCCATTGTATTACTATTACTTATTTCTAAAATATTGCTGACTTCTCTCGTAAAAGAAAAGTTTAGAACTAGACGCAGTAGTAGTCCTCAAAAGGATAAACTTGTAAAATAAAGACTAAATAGAAAAAATAAAATATCCGCTCTGTTATATTTCTGTTTATGATAATTTTAAGGACATATCTTTAGATCGTGTCGTGGCGGGTGTTAAATTAAAGATAGAAAATGCATTTTACAGTTTATTCGTTACTTAAAATATAATTCGTTACTCAGGACAACATTCTTTGAACGTTTTCATAGCAGGTGTTACAAGCGTTGACGGATCCAGGCGTTGAAGGACGTGACTCTTGCGAAGCCGGCGGGGAACCCGCGTTGGCAGCCGTCGCGGTGGACGAATGACGTGACTCCGATCTGTGACGTCAAGAAATATCATATGAGAAAGCCGTGTTGTATTAGGCTGAGTAGAATCGATCACCCTCTTCCTTATCCAGGTGTCGTAAAAGACGACTAAGGTAAGTTGACCCGCTGTGTAGAATACGGCCGGGCTCAGTAGAATAGACCACCCTTTTTCTTACCGAGGTGTCATGAATAAACGACTAAGGTAAGTTAACGTCCGGCAGGCGGCCCTTCGTAAAATACCTAACCAAATAATGTGACAACATGTTTGTAACGTGTATTTCTAACTCCACTTAGAGTGGGATAAGGATAGGAGGATGATAATGAATAGATATAGTAACAGCAATAGTCTCGACTAAATTCGTGTCAACATAAGTGTTAAACTACCCTCAATTATGTATTGTGTTTTTTATGTTAGAAAAAACAAGATTTTAACAGTTTGCGGGTATACTTTACGACCTTATCTTCGTTACGTGAAGATTACCCTGTGATACTACAGTGGTCACGTTGCTATACACTCTTTTATGGAGACCATGGTGAGAGAGGAGAGATGCCTTAGAGCTTTAGGGTCTTCAATCTGGTTCCGCGGAACCCTAGGGTTCCCTGAAATGTTAACAGGGTTCCGCGACTGATCAGAGTCAAAACGCATATACGTAAACACAATGTTTAAAAGAATTTTCTTAACAACAACAAATAGACAACTTCATGATTTAATAAATAATTTACAATAATATTTATTAAAAGTATTTAAACAAGAAAATAAAACCTGATATAGGTAGCGGACCTTATTACTATATTTATAACCGTATTAAAATTTTGTATGAAAATTGAATATATATATATATGTGGGGAAAGCTTTGACATCAAACTGTTATTTTTTCTAAGGTTCAGGAGCTCCTCCTGACCTGGAACTTCACGTTTCTCCAAACGTGAGGTTCCTTCACCTATTTGGAAGCGATGAAGTAAGGGATCAAGGTTCGAATAAAAAGCAGGTACTGACCAATTGACGGTTTCCACCGGAGCCGACGTCCAGAGGGCCGCCGGAGTCTCCTGTGCAGACTCCTCGACCGCCGGTGGTGGCGGTACAGATCACAGAAGCGATCACCGCCGAGCTACCATACACGTTGGCGCACGCCTGGTTGGTGATGACCTGCATGCTGACGTGCATCAGAGCTTGGGTATTTCCAATTCCTTGGTCTGAAAATTAGAAATACAAATATATATAAATAATCTCGGAAATAACAATCCGGGTCTTTTTCGCGCTTATACTGAAGACAGTATAAAGCTCACGCGACAGCTAGTACCTGCGACGTTGTTTGATAACTTTTACTTTAAAGTGCCCTTTATTATGCGGTATATCGTTTTTTTCTGGTTCCGAGAAAAATAAACGTTATATCAACGTATAAAAAAGCTTCAGGTGTATCAAAATTCATAAATATTTAGACAGATATAACAGATTAGCTGGGAAAAGTTTGATCTCATCAGGCATATGAAGCCAGGTTCCAAATCATGACATACGTGCTGCGAGGAGGTATAGCTACACAAAGTATGTTTAAATGCCAACTAACTATTTTTGCTACAATGTTTTAGGTTCTATGTAGGAGGGTAAACCTAACAAAACTACCTAAAAGTAATTACATTTTTGAAAAGCTATTCAATATGCCTGTACAAATAGAGCACATATGAGATTCTTCTAGCAGAAAAAATGTACGTAAACTACAGAGCTCTTACAGGTCACTGTGGACTAAATAGATATATGCTAAACCTGAATATGTCAGACCCTGCCTAGAGGAGAGAAAACATTTATGCATATCCTATGTGACTGCTCTGCGCTAACTCATAATCGACATTCCCTTCTAGGGTCTCACTATCTACGCCCAACGGATGTTAAAAAATTTCGCTGCCAAGAAGATCCAGAAATTCTTAGAAGATTGACAGGGAACAGTGGCGATCATAATGGTCTAAGTGACACTGGACCTTGCAGCCCTGCGTAGCCGCTACTCCCGAAAGAAGAAGAAGATTTTTCTGATATGTTGCTCCGCTTTAGAGTATTTTCACTTATTCAAAAGGGAGCAATTCAATCGGTATAAAAAAATCTATATATGACAATTCCTGGAAGTGAAGATTTGTGATCATGGATCCGTATTCTTCTGAGCTTATGTTATTAGGATAAGTCGTTTAGAAGTTATACATTGTAATCTATTGTGGTGGTACAATAACACAAAATGGTTAAGTCGCACTTACTGTCAGCTTGTCTGCCGAAACCGGATGCTGTGGCCCAGGTACCAACGAATGCGTTGGTGCCGCTGGCGAGATTGATGCGGTTTACGTTATCTGAAATGTACCATGAGAAGTAAATTTAAAGCTACTGTAATTCAATATGAGATTCAGAAATGTCATAATATTTCATGACATATTTATTATAGTCCTGTTAAATCGGTACATAAAAAATCAGTTAATGACGAGCTGAAATCGCCACCAGATGTTGTTAACTTATAAAAACCTATTGACGTAGTAGTACTTACTGCTAAAGTTCACCCAACTGATGACAATGATAGCAATGTCGTTGTTGAGATTGTTCTGGTTGTAGCTGCCGTGCATTTGGACGTTGTTACTGTTGATGCGGGTGCCGCCGCTGAAGATGCGGATGGAGCCCAGCACGACGGTCACCTGGCGACCTTGGCTGTTGCCGTGTCTCCAGCAGTGAGCGGCGGTCACCAGCCTGTTGTTGGTGAGAAGCGATGAACCGCATACTGATTGTGCTCCAGTAGTCAGTGTGACGATGAGACCTCCCTGAAACAATAGAGTGAATATTAGTGTTTACCTTCCCCTACGAGTAAATTGAACTTTACAATACTGTTTGATATCATACTTGCAATAGCATCCTTCCCGCTTCCTTCCGCACGCACTTCAGTCGCAAGACGGTCGTCGCACGTCGCACATCAACGCTGTATGTGATCTATCGCCGCACGCGCATAATTTTGGCTATAAGTTCGCACCGCACCGCTAGCACGTTTGTGTAGTGTAAATAGTGTTAACAGCAGTGAATGGACAAAGTGTTGGATCCGATATCACAAGTAAGTGCCTCCATCCCTCTTGGCAGTTATTTTATTCCCGCCCAGTACCAGACGGCTGCCATATCCTACCTTGTTATTTGCAAGTATTTTGGGGGTTTCCGCGAACCAGCAATAATAAAAAATACAGTCCACTTTATTAAGGCTCGGGAGTAATACTTTGCACCGGGCCCCACGCCCGCATGTCCATTTTTTGGTCACATCGAACCGAATTTATTAAATTCATATTCATTCGGTCCACCATTTTGTCTATTGTTCGATTTGAACCGTAATTAATAACCGCATATTATAGTTAAACCGCATTCAAATTCATTAAAATTTGTCTTATACTTTAAATCGGTTCTTATCGTAAATAAACCGCATACTGCAGTTGACTACTTATTTATTTAATACAGATAATTTGTGCTGTAATACTAAATAGTTGTTAAAATTATAATATATTTTCATAAAACCGCATTGGCAACTGTTTTAGTTTTATATATCATCATATATCGCATACATTTTCGTGCATTCCACTCTTTTCGCTTTGTACTTAGTTAATTATTAACTTCGTATTATTTCGTTCGACCGATATTAAGTTAGAAGGTCACGACGTCGCTGTGCAGCTCCGCTCGCTATACACTGTCCATTATATTAACCATCTTTTGACAGATTGACGATAGTGATGTCCTAAAGATTCTCGTATGCGATACCATTCCGATTATAGTACCTACTATCATTAATCGAATTACGTACCTAAGTAATTCGATTAATGATAACCTACGTAAACTAGATTACTACTTGAGAAAAGAAATTCCAACTTTGAGAAAACTTATTGTTTCTTTGAAAAGAAGTGGTCTATTTCATGGTGAAAAATCTTCTTTGGTCAAAGTTTTGAACACAATTGGCTTTTCATATAAAAAGTTAAATAAAAGAAAATTATTAATGGAACGCACAAATATAGCTATAGCACGTTGTGATTTTTTAAGAGAGGCAAAGAAAATACAAGATTGGGCAAATATTGTTTTCACGGATGAAACATGGCTCAACGCTAACCACACACTATCTCGTTTCTGGACTGATGATACTGCTGATTCCACTTCCTCAGTACCAATGGGAAAAGGTGAGCGCCTAATCATTTGCCATGCAGGTACAGCAAAAGGATTTGTACAAGACGCACTGTTGGCATTTAAATCGAAGAAATCAAATGACTACCACGAAGAGATGAATGCAAATGTGTATGAAGAGTGGTTCAAAAAAATGCTCATTTCATTGGAAGAACCATCAATAATTTTTATTGATAATGCGCCCTACCACTCCCGTCAAATTGACAAAATGCCAACACAGGCTAATAAAAAGCATGAAATAATTAATTGGCTTCGGGACAATGGAGAAAATGTGGACGACTCAATGTTAAAAGTTGAATTAATAAAAATATTAAAAACCAAAAAGAGAGCAAAACGCTATGTAATCAATGAAATGGCAGCAGAATATGGCCATACTGTTCTTCGGATTCCTCCATACCACTGCCAGTACAACGCAATAGAACTTATATGGGCACAAGTAAAAGGGCATGCTGCGAGATGCAATACAAGCCCCCCATTCACAGCGAATAAAATGTTGCAATTGCTAAAAAATGCTTGCACCCACGTAACGGCCGAGAACTGGGCAAGTGTGGTGGAAAGAACTAAAAGAGTAATATTCTCTGATTGAGAACGTGATATTGCGTTTGATAATATATTATCTACACAAGAGCTAATAATAACTGCTACTGAAGACTCCTCATCGGAGGAGTCTAGTGTTGATTATCATTCCGACGACTCGTGCTAATAAAATAAATTAAAATATCCTGATTGTTTTATTTGTATTCATGTATTAACTAAGAAGAAAGTAAAACTTTATATAATGTTATTAAATGTCTTTTAATACTCGTAACATCGATTTCTACCGATTATTTTTAATCTGTGGCATAATCGTAGTAACCCATTATGTGTGACATCACTAAGTGGGCGGTACCCATCCATAAAGTACAAATATTATTTGTATGATATTTGTACGTAAGCAATACAAAACTTAATGAGCGTGAGCTGTCAAAAGACTGATAATATGATGGACGCAGTATAGTTGCATTTTGTTCAAACCACCCGCTCGGATTATTTATCAAACGCTGGTTGACTCGTATTACTTAGTGTATAAGGTATATTCTCGCGCGTTTTAATAACGATATTTTTGTTACTTCATAATGAGTAGAAGTGATACAAAAACCTTATCTGACAATGAAGATATTAATATGCTTTTAATATTGCAATCGAAACGCGATGCCATGTTTTCTCGGATGCAAAGTATATATGATACAGCTGTCTTATGTGAAAAAGATCCTAGTAAGTTTTCACTTTTGACTTCGAAAACTATTAATATCGATACTTTGCGGAAGGAATTTGAGCAAAATTTAGATTCATTTAATGTTCTTAATCTGAAATTATATCCTAAAAAGCCTATTAATTACCAGTCATGGATCTCATTTGAGGAAATGTTTTGTTTCGTTAAGCAAATATTGGCGCTAAATAGCGAAACTACTAGTAGTAAACCGCAATCATCTACGCATACACCTAAGTTAAAACCGCACCTCCCGCCTATAGACTTATTATCTTTTGATGGAGATGTCTGTAAATGGCCTTTATTTTACCAGCAGTTTAAAAGTATGATTCATGACAACTCTAATCTATCTGATAGTGAAAGGATATTTTATTTAGTCGGTAAATTGTCCGGTAAGGCGTCGTCTGTTTGTTCGGGCTTACCGCTGACCGCTGAAAATTATTCTATTATATGGGAGGCCCTGATACAAAAGTATGACGACCCCCGCTCGCTCGCCAGCGCTTATCTCAATCAATTGTTACAATTTAAACCGCTCGCTAGCAATAATATAAATGCATTAGATCATTTCATTAACACCTTCGACTCTTCGGTCGAAGCGCTTAAGCAATTAAAATTGGATTTAACCGATTTTATATTTTTTCATTTGGCTACGCAAAAGTTAGATTCGGATACAGTAAGAATGTTTGAAATTTTGAACCGCCAAGATAAGATTCCATCATATAAAAATCTTATCGAATTTGTTAAAGAACAAAACAAAGTATTGTCGCGTTCTATTAATAATTTTGCTAACCCGCAGCCGATTAAATATCGTAATAAAAATATTCCTTCGCCCGCTAAAGTCCCGTCAACGAAAACCTTTGTTAATACGGACTCGGTATTTAATTCAAACAATAAAATTAATTGTAGTTTATGTAAGAATATTCAACATTCTCATATGTATTCGTGTTCTTCTTTCATGAAATTAAAGCCGCAACAAAGATACAATTACGTAAAAAATAATTCTTTTTGTAGCAATTGTTTGAGTGTTAGTCATAGAATTATGTTTTGTGCATCAAAGCATACTTGTAATTTTTGTTCTGCAAGACATCATTCTTTATTACATTTTAATATTAAAAACAAAACTAAGGAGCCTGCCGCGATACAACCGCCCGCACAGCGTAGTAACTCGCCGTCTCGTATGACTCACTCGCGCGCTTACGACTCGCCTCGCAATGAGTCGGCCGAGCGTATAGAACGCACTAACGATGCTTCTGCGCTCGCCAATTTAAATACAAGTAATGCTCTTGTCTGTCATTATGACCGCTTAAACCGCACCGCAACTACTACCTTGCTTGGCACAGCCAAGATAAGGGTCACTGATAAATATAACCGCACGCATTATTTGAGATGTCTTCTAGACCCAGGGTCGCAAAGTGATTATATTTCTTTCGACTGTTGTAAACGACTCTCACTTTGTATTTCGCCGCAAAACCGCTACTCTGAGGTTCAAGGGTTCGGTGGAACCTCTCAGAAAATTTTGGGTTATACTGACCTCAAGTTTAACTCCCGCTTTGACAGTTTGTCGGAATACTGTATACAGCCTATGGTTGTAGAACGCATAACATCACACTTACCTGACGCGAACGTCGATTTAACATCGATAGATTATATTCGCAACTTACCGCTCGCGGACGACGAGTTCTCTGAACCGGGTCCAATAGATGTTTTACTCGGTGTGAATATTTACTGCAGGATATTATTATATGATAAAATAATAGGTAAGAATAATATGCCTTCCGCTTTCGAAACCTCTTTGGGTTATATTGTAATGGGTGACGCCCCTATCATTTCTAAGCCTTGTCACACACGCACTATGTGTTCGCTCACAAGTGAACCATTAGATAAACTAATAGAAAAATTTTGGTCACTTGAAGAAACACCTGTTCGCAAGTTTTTGAGTCCTGACGAACAACGGTGTGAAGAAATATATATTTCAACAACCGCACGTAGTCCGGATGGTATTTATTCTGTTGATCTTCCTTTTAAACAGGACCCTAATAATTTAGGTAATTCCTACATCACCGCTCGGCGTAGGTTTTTTAATTTAGAGAAGAAGTTTTCTAGAGAACCTGAGCTTCACGAAAAATATAATGACGTCATCCGCGACTATCTTGCTACGGGTATTTTATCACGCGTGTCACCTGACAATTGTCTTTTGCCCGGCTACTTTCTCCCGCATCATCCTGTAGTACGCAACGATAAATCGACTACAAAATTACGCGTCGTATTAGATGGCAGCGCTAGTACAGATACAGGGTTGTCACTTAACGACATTTTGTATACTGGTTGCAATTTGCAAACAGATATTTTTAATATTTTGTTAAATGTCCGCATTTTCCGCATAGCATTCTTCGCCGACGTAAAACAAATGTACTTGTGCATTAATGTAAATCCCCCGCACCGCAAATATCAACAAATAATTTACCGCTTTTCTCCCGATGAACCGCTCGAAATATATCAATTTAATCGAGTTACATTCGGTCTCCGCTCTTCGCCATTTCTGGCATTACGCACCTTACGCCAGTTAGCCAGTGACGAAAGGCAAAGATGGCCTCTTGCTGCCGCCGTGCTCGAGAGAGATGTATATATGGACGATTTGGCTTCTTCTGCTTCAACGCTCGATGAAGCAGTCAAGGTAGCGGATGAATTGATCCATCTCTTCAAGGCAGGTGGATTTGAACTGCTGAAGTGGACTAGCAATTCACATGAATTGTTGGAACACTTACCAGAATCTCACCGCCAATCTGAGGTAATATCTTTTGACCCTAACAGCACTTTTAAAATTCTCGGTCTCCACTGGCTACCTGCATCTGATGATTTTGTATTTACCGTAACGCGACCGCCGACAGCTTGTACTAAGCGAGCTACCCTCTCCACTACCGCTCGTCTTTATGACGTTTTAGGCCTTATTGGTCCTGTCATACTGTACGCTAAATTGATTATACAAGAATTGTGGCTACTTCATATAGGTTGGGATGACTCTCTTCCTGTAAATTTTGTTCATAAATGGCAAAACTATATTTCTGAGTTGCCACTTATTGCTCAACTTAAATTTAACCGCTATATGGGAATTGAGAAAACTTCTAAAGTTACACTTCTTGCTTTTGCAGATGCTAGTGAGAAGGCTTATGGTTGTGTGTTATATTTACACACTGAGACTGCGAATCTTCCGCTTATAGTTACGTTAGTCTGTTCTAAATCTCGCGTGGCACCTTTAAAGCCAAAGATCACACTCGCTCGCCTCGAACTAAATGCCTTAGTTCTGCTCGCACGTTTAGTTCGATCAGTTTATGACACTTTGTCTACCCGCATAACTATAAATGAGGTACTTGTATTCTCTGATTCAGAAGTTGCTCTGTGCTGGGCACTTTCTTCACCGCATAAATTTAATACTTACGTAGCTAATAGGATATCAGAAATCCAGACGCATTTATCAACTCTAAAAGTTGACTTTTATCACATCGCAGGAACTCAAAATCCTGCGGATTGTGTTTCACGCGGGCTTTTGCCTACACAACTTTTAGAGCACACGCTTTGGTTTAGAGGCCCGCCTTGGCTTTCTTTTCGCTCTGAAGAATGGTGTTTAAATACCTTTTCACCTAGTGATAAAACCGCAGTGCCTGAGAAGAAAACCGTTTCTCATGTAACAAGACCGCACGATGAAAATATTATCGTAACGCTTGGTTCCAAGTTTTCTTCTTGGACCAAATTTATTCGCTGCACCGTTTATATCCTTCGGTTTTTGCGAAAACTTCCGCGTAATAAAACAATAGCAGCTGAGGATATGGATACGGCAGAATTAGCTATAATTCAAGCGATACAACGCGAAGCCTTTAGTGACGATCTCAATAATATTAAAAATAATAAATCCTGTTCGCCCGCATTGAGAAAGTTATTCCCTTTCGTTTCTAACGGCATATTACGCGTAGGTGGACGTCTGTCCTATTCTTCTTTAGATTTTTCACATAAGCATCCCGCTTTATTGCCCAAAAAGGGGCACATATTAGATATTTTAGTTGATTATTATCACCGCAATAATTTACACGCAGGTCCGCAATTATTACTTTCAATATTAAGACAAAAATATTGGATTTTATCCGCACGACGCTTGGTGCGTCAACGCATTCATAAGTGCAATACTTGTTTCAGACTTAATCCGAAACCGACATTTCCTCTTATGTCAGATCTTCCTCCTTGTAGGCTGGAGCAATGTAAAGCCTTTCTACATACAGGCCTGGATTATGCAGGACCTTTATATGTAACGCCAAGTAGAGGACGTGGAATACGTAGCCAAAAGGCATACATATGTTTGTTTGTGTGCTTAGTCACAAAGGCAGTTCATATAGAATTAGCATCTGATCTGAGTTCCGCTACCTTTTTAGACGCTTTCAAACGGTTTATATCTCGCCGTGGTCCCTGTAAGTTTCTTTACAGTGACAACGGAAGGAACTTTATTGCCTCTAAGGCTTACTTTAATGAGTTGCATAACTTTTTGCAGTCAGATGACTATTATAAAATGTTTAATCTTGAACTGACGAAACATCGCATCACGTGGCAATTAAATCCACCCAGCGCAAGTCATTTCGGAGGGATTTGGGAATCTAATATTAAGAGCGTCAAAACTTTGTTATTCCGTGTTATAGGAAAACAAATATTGTCATATGAGGAAATGCTCACTGTACTTAATCAAATAGAGGCGCTACTTAATAGCCGCCCCATGTACGCTTTAAGCTCAGACCCTTCTGAGCCAACCGCGCTTACGCCTTCACATTTTCTTTCCGCTATACCGCTAGAGTTTATACCCGCACCTAACATTAGTGAACGTACTAGTCTTTTAACTAGACATTCGTTAATGGACTCTCTTGTCCAGTCATTTTGGAAACGCTTTAAGACGGAGTATTTGCATAATTTGCAAATGCGAGAAAAGTGGAATACACCGTCTCATCCGCTTACAGTAGGAACCGTTGTTATTCTTAACGTAGAAAACGCACCGCCGTTGCAGTGGCCCTTAGGAATTATAACGAAGGTTTTCCCGGGTAAAAATGGAGTAGTTCGAGTCGCTCAAGTTAAGACCAAGAGTGGTACTTATGATAGACCCGTTGTTAAACTCTGCCCTTTGCCAATGCAATAGTTATTTATAATTTGTTTAGGTTTAGTTTAATGTATTACGCACAAATTATATGAATAAGTAGTTTTAGGTCCTTCTGTAGATTAATTTTTGTTTGTTTTTTATACCGCATTTATGAAGGGATCCTTCATGGCCGGGGGGATGTTTGATATCATACTTGCAATAGCATCCTTCCCGCTTCCTTCCGCACGCACTTCAGTCGCAAGACGGTCGTCGCACGTCGCACATCAACGCTGTATGTGATCTATCGCCGCACGCGCATAATTTTGGCTATAAGTTCGCACCGCACCGCTAGCACGTTTGTGTAGTGTAAATAGTGTTAACAGCAGTGAATGGACAAAGTGTTGGATCCGATATCACAAGTAAGTGCCTCCATCCCTCTTGGCAGTTATTTTATTCCCGCCCAGTACCAGACGGCTGCCATATCCTACCTTGTTATTTGCAAGTATTTTGGGGGTTTCCGCGAACCAGCAATAATAAAAAATACAGTCCACTTTATTAAGGCTCGGGAGTAATACTTTGCACCGGGCCCCACGCCCGCATGTCCAAATACAATTGATGAAGATATCTTGAATATAATGAAAGAATATTGCAAAAACTATACGTGCGCGTAGGAAGCGCAACAATTTTGTCAGAAAATTTTATATATTCTATTACTTTTAAAATTTATTAACTTACCAAATGTGGGTGTTGTCCCAAACTCGAGGTCGATCCGCCCACGATGCGCGAGCCATCGAAGTCCGCCGCTTCTTCAGCCAGCCGGATGCGGGTCGCCTCGCCGATACCGAACTCCTCGTGGTAGTCTCTCCAGATGGGAGAGTCCTCCGCTGAGGCGGCGAGGACGGCGCTGAACACGACCAGTAGCAGTTTCATCATTAGGGTAATGTACATCTGAGTTGACGGGTGCACTTTAAATAGTAAAATATATCTTATCGAGCGATTTATGTCATCCATCAACTTTTAAGCTAATAAGATTCGTACTGTTGGGGTTTCCCGAGTTAATTATTGGAGATTTCTTACAAAACCATAACTAGAAGACAAGTTTGACGTCATTATCAATTAAAAAGTTTTAATCTTCAGTCAGTAATCCTAAAATGATAAGATTGAAAGGATTAAAACGCTTATTGGCTTTATACAGTTGTTTTTGAATAGGTGACTTTACAGTTTACAAATATATATCTCCTAGCACAGACGTAGATGAAAATATAATATTTGAAAAAATCATAAGTATTTTGTTGTTGTTGATAAAGATTTAGTTAAAAAGTTTCATTTCATCACCGAGAAGAGCAAGCAAGAAACTCGGCGGTTGCTCTTTTCAATAAATAATACTTATAACTAGTTGGATTAAGTTATTACTATCTTGTACAGGGCCGGACAGTAGCTATATCCATGCATTCTTATCATCTAAATAATCATAGTAGGCTTTCTGTATGAGCGTCTCTTTAATAGTTTTTTTAAACCGTTGTAATGGCAAAGCTAAATGCGGATTTATTTTATTATAGTATCTTATACCCAAACCCACAAAAGACTTACGAACCTTTGCACGGCGCAAAGCAGGAGCTGCAAGTTTATGTCGGTTCCTACTTTGTGTATCATTTATTTTTCAAAAACAATTACATGTTATTTAAACTTCATTAGTGATAAGAAGCTCCATTTAAGCAAGTAATGCCTGTGCTTGGAACCTCTGTCCTTCGTGCGTGCGTGCGTGCGTGTGTGTTTGTGTGTGTGTGCATTATATACATCACCCATCGTTCTATAATTATTTATTTATTAATTTTTTTATGGAATAGGAGAGCAAACGAGCATGCGGTGCACCTCAAGTGATCACCGCCGCCCACGACCTCTCGCAGAGCGAGTGTGTTGCTGTCCTTTAAAAAAGTGGAAAATACGCTTTTTGAAGGTACTTATATCGTACCGATCCGGGAACACCGCTAAAGGGAGATCGTTCCATAAAATGGTGGTACGCGGAATGAAATTATTTGAAAACCGCACTGTGGTGGATCGCCACGCATCCAGATGGTGAGGATAATATTTTATTCTGTGACGTACAGTGTGGTTTTTTATATATTTATATATAAAAATTACTTAAAATATATTGAGAAGAAAATGTAAGAATACTTATTTTCTTAAACTTCTCTTTTGCAGGGAAGCACGCGGACCTAAATTGTAAATACCACCGATGGCTATTTTTTGTAAAATAATTTTTTTTTCAATATCCGTGCATTAACTCCATAACAATATTCTATAGGGCATAATGCTATGGAAGTAAGCAAAATAAACAATTATTGCTGTTTCGACGTCTGTTTTAACTTATCTTTCGAACAGCGTAGGCTACTGAACTGAGATTCCCAGCGAGAGTAGTTATGTGTGCTCCATTGGAGTTTTGTATCCAAGGTCGTTCCCCAAAAAAAAAAACAGTTGTATTATCTGTTATTAGCGTTCCACTTTTATAAGTAGTGTTCTGATAACACTACTTATAAAAGTGGAACGCTATTTATAAAAAGTCTATTGGCTGTTTTAGTAGCATTAGGAATACAAATTTTATCCATTTTGTTTTATTAGAGTTCAGTACTAAATTATTTTGTCTCAAGAAATGAGTTACCTGCGACAAACCACTGTTTACTTCGTCAAAATTGTCGTAATTTCTATTTATTTTAAATGTCAAAGATGTGTCATCAGCAAACAATACAATATCGCGTATACTCTGAATGAAATACGGTAAATCATATAAACTAAAAACAGAAAGCGACCTAGGATTGATCCTTGAGGCACAACCATAAAGCTTATTGATAAAGCCGATCGTGATGACTGAACATCATTAATGCACACTCTTTGAATTCTGCTGTGAAGATAAGATGCCACGACACGAAGCACATTGTCTGTGATACCATAACTGTTGGTACCATACCATGGTCTATTCTACTCCACCGGATACGACACAGCGGGTTGACTTACCCTAGTCACCTTTCAAGATTCTGAACAAAATGACTGTATCAAAAAATTTAGGATTCGAACAGAACCTCTGTACACTAGTTAAATAACGCGTCCTTCGTCATCGCTTGGCGCATCGCTGTAAAGCTTGACTTGTAAGATTATTGGTTAAACAAGGAGGTTTAATTATTGTTTCTGAGTAGTTTTAATATTGTTCGGGATGACCCGCGTCTACCTAAGTTGTAGTCTACCTAAATAAGTACTATTTGTGATAAGAGCAAACAGTTAGTTTGTTGCCAGTTCTTCTCAGTGGATGGCAGCGTTCCAAACTGGTGGTAGAACCGTCTTCTGTCTGTCTCTGTCAATACTAAAGTAATAGTAAAATTATTTTTGTTTAATCCATGATAAGGTAAAATAGACTATATATAATGCTAAATGTAGAGAGGACTATCCGTTTTCATACCTCATGCATGCAGGATTCGTAAAAACACATGCTCAACCGCCAACATCTCCACTACCGCCACCAAAATACACAAGCACTACACACGTTCACTATCACAAACTCAACAATCGTTTCGCCCTGCAATCGAAGCATCATCAGGAAATAGATTCCACGCCAACATCGCAAAACGAAGCATTACCCAAACAAGCTTAGTTACTAATCGGTCCAACCCCACCATTTATTTTATTTTGCCTCCGAACAGCTAATACTTTTTTGGTCTGTCTCATATATTATTGCTGTACGTTGCGTTGAAACTGAATAGAAAAATAAAATATCCACTTCAGATCGTGTTGTACCCTGTGTAGAGTCCGGTTGAATATTCTATTTACCACCCTCTTTCTTACCGCGGTGTCGTAAAATGTAATGTAAAATATACTTAGTATACAGAATGTCACTGACGTTCTAGGCGTAAAGTTAGTTTTAGTAGCGGTCGCCACTGAAAATCAGCCTTGAGGCATTGCCTCAAACCGTGCTGTGATGCTCCTTTTTACTTGGTCACATTTGACTACATTAACATTTGTTAGGTTTTTGATTTTACTGTTATGTTATTGTTTATTCTATTTTTGTTTGTAGTTAAGTGTGATAAGAGTAAATAAAAGGATTTTGATTTGATTTGAGCAGACCACCCTCTTTCTTACTGAGGTGTTGTAAAAGACGACAAAAGTAAGTTCATGTCAGGTAGGCGGCCGGTCGTAAAATACCAAGCCGGATCATGTGACAACATGTTGCGTCAACCCCACTTAGAATAGGATAAGGGCAGGAGGATGATAACTTCAGATCGTGTAGTGGCGGATGTAAAATTAAAGACTTATAGAAAATGCAATTTACACTTTATTACTTCAAATTTTAATTGTTAGTCAAGACACATTTCTTGGAACGTTTTCGTTGCAGGTTACAAGCGTTGTTGGATCCAGGCGGCGAAGGACGTGACTCTTGCAAACCCGGCGGGGAACCCGCGCTGGCAGCCGTCGCGGTGGACGAACGATGTCACTCCGATCTGCGATGTCAAAGCAAATCATATCAGAATAGATGCTAGAGAAGGAAGAGCCGTACACTCCGCTACATTCGTGTCCACTAAGCGTAAAACTACTCTCAATTATTTGTTTTATTCTTTTTGCCCAAGGGAAAACGGGATTGTGACAGGGCTACGGTTCGCATACTGGTGCGGGGATACTTTACAAAATATTCCTCTTCTGGTGGAGATAATTCGAGGATATTACAGTGGACACATTGCTATACACTCCCTCGTGGAGATGCCTTAGAGTATTTGTGATAAACGAACGAAGTGATCGAGGATCAAGTTAAAAGCAGATACTGACCAGTTGACGGTTTCCACCGGAGCCGACGTCCAGAGGGCCGCCGGAATCACCTTGGCAGACTCCTCGACCACCGGTGGTGGCGGTACAGATCACAGAAGCGATCACCACCGAACTACCGTAGACGTTGGCGCACGCCTGATTGGTGATGACCTGCATGCTGACGTGCATCAGAGCTTGGTTATTTCCAATTCCTTGGTCTGAAAATTATAAATATAAAATATGTATTATAATCACAGTACATCATAAAAATCTTGCTTAAAGCTAGAAGCGAGACTAGTTTTAATGAGGAACTAGTGGTAAACGAGACTTTAATTTCAAAGTATCCATGATTATGCGATATATCATTGTTTCTGTTGTCCCGAGAGAAAAAGCCTAGAATATCTTTAGTTGTACCATCCATCCTCCTCTCCTTAACCCACCATCACCAGTTCTAGGTGAGGTCGGCAAAACATGAAATAAACATGTTGTCACATGATATGGCTAGGTACTTTAAGATAAGCCGCCTGCCTGACGTCAACTTACCTTAGTCGACTTTTACGAAACCTCACTAAGAAAGAGGGTGGTCTTTTCTATTCAGCCGGATAAATGCCGGTATAGCTTCCTTTGTAACAAAATTTATAAATATTGCTCTAACAGATTACCTGTGAAAGTTTGATTACGAAGGGGTTCTGTTAGTCTAATATTTTCCGTGTGAACGGCTTGTGTTCTTCAGAACTATCAGCCTTGGGTAGCGCCAAAAAATATGAAGCTTAGTATCCAAATAATAAATAATGCTTTAACAGTTACAGTTTTTAACTATTTGAGCTTTTTTAGTAAGTTTAACCCAACTAAACTAAAGCAATTTGATTTTCCTGACACTGTGGAAAAATTACTAGTTGGGAACATGTGGGACTATCTTGACATTTCGATGGTTTATTGACAGTCATTCAGAAATGTGTTGCCAATAACGATCAATAGAATCTAGCAGAATATAATCAGAAAACAGCAATTTCTAGAAAATTCAAATTCGTGATCATAGATCCAAATTCTAAGTTAATCTTTCGGCTAACCTTCTCAATTCTCGTAATTTAGAACTTATACAATTTAATCTATTGAAGTGGTATAATAACACTATATGGTAAGTCGAACTTACTGTCGGCTTGTCTGCCGAATCCAGATGCTGTGGCCCAGGTACCGACGAATGCGTTGGTGCCGGTAGCGCGGTTGATGCGGTTAACGGTATCTGAAATACAGAGTTAATAAGTATTATCATAACTACAATAACACAATATCGGATTCAGATCTAGAGAAATATCATACATTTTTAACAATTGCGACATTATAATCGTGTTAAATAAGCGGTATTTAAAAAAATAACATGACGAGATAACATGGCGAGCTTAAATCGCTACAAAATATTACTTACTGCTAAAGTTAACCCAACTAATGACAATGATAGCAATGTCGTTGTTGAGATTGTTCATGTTGTAGCTGCCATGCATCTGGACGTTGTTGCTGTTGATGCGGGTGCCGCCGCTGAAGATGCGGACGGACCCCAGCACGACGGTCACCTGGCGACCTTGGTTGTTGCCGTGTCTCCAGCAGTGGGCGGCAGTCAGCATCCTGTTGTTGGTGAGCAGCGAAGAACCGCATACTGATTGTGCTCCAGTAGTCAGTGTAACGATGAGACCTCCCTAAAAGAATATAATGAGTATTAGATTGTTTACCTTTCCCTACGAGTAAGTTGAACTTTACGATACAATTGATGAAGATATCTTGAATATAATGGCAGAATATTGCAAAAAAATATACGTACGCGTATGAAGCGCATAAAATATTAACATGAAATTTTGTATATTCTATTACTTTTAAATTTTATTAACTTACCAAATGTGGGTGTTGTCCCAAACTCGAGGTCGACCCGCCCACGATACGCGAGCCATCGAAGTCTGCCGCTTCTTCAGCCAGCCGGATGCGGGTCGCCTCGCCGATACCGAACTCCTCGTGGTAGTCTCTCCAGATGGGAGAGTCCTCCGCTGAGGCGGCGAGGACGGCGCTGAGCACGACCAGTAGCAGTTTCATCATTAGGGTAATGTACATCTGAATTGACGGGTGCACTTTAAATAGTAAAATATATCTTATCGAGCGATTTATGTCATCCATCAACTTTTAAGCTAATAAGATTCGTACTGTTGGGGTTTCCCGAGTTAATTATTATTGGAGATTTCTTAAGACAGACAAGACAGAGGACAGGAATGACGTGATTATCACTTAAAACAGTGTTAATCTACAGTCAATAATCCTAAAATTATAAGATTTAAAGGATTTAAACGCTTAATTTTTTTTATATATAAAAATTGATATTATAAAAGTTGAAATTAAAGAAGTTGATTTTGTTCAAAAGATGAATGTTGTTCGTAGTCATCTTGAATGCTAAAACGATTTTGTAAAATTAAGTTCCAAAGTAGACATATAGCGAACTTATGAATTATACGTAATACTAAAAATTCCATTTTTACTTCTTATTTTTAGAAGACAAACAACAAAGTTGATTGGAGTAAATGAAATATATGGGTATGTATGATGTGGAAACAATTATAATTAGTATATGATGGTGGAACACTGAGAATGCCTTGTAATTCAAATTCAGTAAATACATCTTTATACACTTGTTTAGTTGTAATTCATATACATGTAACACGATAACAAATCAAAATTGGTGATAAACTTAGCAAAGTCGTCACTGGGCAATTTGGGAAAGCTTACAATAATGTTAATAATGTTCGCAATATTTTTAGGTTTACATTCAAGTGCTATGATATCTCTTTTAGCATCATAAGAAAATCCCTCTGGACAAAATGACTATATAAAAAGTTATAGGATTCGGACAGAACCTCTGTACGCTAGTATAATAACGCGCTCGTCTGCGCCCTTGGATACACGGAAAACAGGTTGTATTTTTTTTGTGAGGTAATATTTATATGAAGCTTTTGTTAAATAATCGTCGGTTAGATCGGATCGAGGCTGCCCTTTTGTGGTGTGACACCCACGTGGGTTGTTGTATTATGTTGTTTGCATTGTTTAATGAACGCAACGAAAAGTATTGTGTTGACGTTATAATCATTAGTGAACATTTGAAAATTTAGAGGATATATTTCTCTAGCAGTAAATAAAATAATATGTAAACTGGTTTTGCGAACAACAGTCATTGTGTTGTTTTAGCTTTCTTTAAGGACACACCTGAAGCGAAAGCATGTGTCAAATTATGACATAAAAATTCATTTGTATCTTTTTCGTTAGGAAACTAGCTTTCTATCCTAGTCACGGATCAAATGCGAATTTATTACCGTTTGATTGCTTTGTCCACATATTTAAGTGTCTAATTCTATTTTGAATTACATATATTTTAATACTGACATTAGCAGGCTTTGCTAAGCATGTATAGTATTAGTGTTGATATTTTTAACCTCACTTTCGAAGCCTAAAGCTTAAGCCTAAATTAAAATTACTTGTTATAGTAAATTTGCTGTATACTGTGTATTTTACTTTTTTTAAGAAGCTGTTTTCATTATCTGGTCCTTTGGGGCTGCTGGCAGTGACACTGCCTGTAATTCCGCGGGTAGTGGGTTCGATTCCTGCCGAGCGTCAACATTTTCTTTAAACAATGTCTTAAAGTCTGGGTATATATGTGTTTGAGTAGAATAGACCACCTTCATTCGTTACCGAGGTGTTGTAAAAGGCGACTAAGGTAAATTGACATCAGGCAGGCGGACGGTCGTAAAATACGTAGCCAAATTATTTGTTAACATATTTATAACATGTTGTGCCGACCCCGCTTATAGTGGGATAAGGGAGGATGACGATTTATTTATCCATAATTCTGCTATATTTATAATCCATTCTTAACCTAAAAGCATTGAAGTTTATATTCAATTACAATTAAATACACTTTAAGCCCGAACAGCTGTCCTCATTACTACACGGTGCTGTCATCTCGCTGAACATTATGGGCATAAATACTTTTGTTTTTGCACGGAATCGCTAAAATTAACACCACTTGCGTCACTTACGTATTTGGGAGCATTTAACTCGCTCAGATGTGATTCACGATTGTCTTTGGTGTTATTTAATACACGGAATGCTTTATTATGTTTATGGCTATAAACAACCAAGTTTATTGTTTGTTTAAGTCATATGACAATTTAATATTCACAATTTTAGCTCATCAATCATGCTTTATATAATATTAATTTAATAAAACAAACAAATACATCATTTGCAGTAAATACTACTTAAAATTGGTAATTAGTTGAATGCATCGATAATTACAGATTGTGACGACATAAATAATACGGTTGATAACATTAATAAATAAAAATAACCGATAAAAGACAGTACTAGAAACAGAAAAACTTTAATTTCACAATTCAATCACTTCAATTACATTAAAATAAAAATAGTATAATCAAAAATAACGATGCAATGAATAAAGGTTAAATTTATAAATTTACAAGCAGTAAAAATATTCTCAATTATAATACTACGTCATTTAATCATATTCTCGAAGGAAAACTTGGATTCTTTTATTCTATTATTGTTATTTTATTATTCTTTAATCGCAGATAATAGCGAAATTATTCATTCTTTTTTGCCATTCCCTAATTCTCAAAACTAAAAAATCTTGGCGATACTTCCCCCAGTTGCGACAAAATGATAAACAACTATCATTTAAACAAATTAGAAAGCTCATTTAGCAGTTTAATTGGAGCAAATTTGTTTTTATCGCTGTTAATTTCATAGATACTTCACATATCTAAATTTTATATTTGAATTCAATTTAGTCATTTTCATTCGTGTTTTTACTTCTTCCAAAATAGGAGCTCAAGCATTTAATGATATGATTTTTTTCCTCAATATTTTATCGATGGCAGGTTGACAAATTCACCTGGAGGTTGTGAAGGTGCAAAAGACTAAAAATGCACCCATGTGAAAGATGATATCTATGATAAGATGTATATTTCTGATACGAGGACCCACTTTTTCGATATTTCTATAAAAATAATTATGCTTGTGTGACGTTACAGAAACGAAATAAACAGAAATGTATTTTCCATTTTTAAAATGACGTAATAGAGAAAAAAGTTAAACTCGAGACATGAAAGCTGGAGGTGACTTCCGGAGGGAGGCTGCCCTCCTGTAGCAGAGAAATGGGATCTTTCCTTTTCCGTTAGTGCTACATTCATGGCCTCTACGGCTACAATTTTCGAAAAATCTAAATTATGTAGCGTTGAAGAAATATATTTTAGGAGCCTTTTCATAAAATATTTTTCGGGATTTCTTGTCTTCAATTTTTATTAATAAAACAATGTTTCTTAAGGCTAATACCACCTTATACAGAACTTGTAAGTTAAGAAAATCAATTACTTTTATAAAAAATAATATAACATAAAATACAACAACAGTATAAATTAGGTTAGACATAAGATTATCGTACATTCACATAATGATTTCTGGAGATGATTGACTGTGATATGATGTAACTGTACTGAATACGATACGATGAATGTCACAGTGCAAATGAATATCACAACACATTGGTAACGAAGATTGCTTGTTACCAATCTTTTGATTAGTTACAATCGCATCAGAATCTCTGATATTGCCAATGATTTCAAAATAATAAACGCCATATCAGCAATTGTGATTTTATTAACTGATGATAGTGGCAGGCTAAACAAATAAGTTAAATCTATCATTGTGATCGAATTACTTGCGACTTATTTTGTTTTAAGACTTTATCGTTGTATTACCTAATTTATACGGTCTATTTAAGTTGGATTGTCCGTACAATCTACGCGTTATAATAATTAATTCAGTGATAACAATCCTTAATTTCTTTATTTGCGCAGTCAAGCAAATGCTTATCAAATTTATATAATCTCTTTCAAACAGCTATCTCCCATTTCAGTCACTCACTTATCGTTGAGAAACAGTTATTATAGTAATGAGGTATTATATAATCTACTGTAAACTGAGTCGTATCTTCGGTTAGAACAGCAGTTACATCCATTGAACAACTCCCATGTTATCTATTTTAGCACATTGGTCACAACGATGTATTCCTGTTTTATTTCCTACATACAACAAGGAACTCTCAAGTATTTTTTCATCGTTTGTAATTAACACCTATAAATAGCATTGCTACCACGTCGTGTAGAAATCACGAATTTGATTAGGCACAATATGCATATTTACGTATGCGTTATTGAACATCATCTGGACATCCAAAACATGTGCATCCTTATCAGTCAATAATTACCAGAACAGACAGAATAACTGTAACATTCTGTCACTGTAATAGAAGAGAAATTATAAATGTAGAAGTGACAAAATTTAAAAATAATATGATGTTATTTAATTACTCTCGAAAGAGAAATATAAAAGGCCATCAAAACCGTCAGACTTTAATCTACCGTACATTTAACTAGTCTGAACATTTGGCATTCGTTAAGGCAGCTGGGTGCCGTAAACCATCTTGATTTGAAAAATTGTAACAAGATCAGAATAGCGACTCTTATTGCTATGTAGTTGAAATGCATGAAGTGTATAAGATTGAAAACGCATATACTTGCTTTCTCCTGCGAATTTTTATGAACAATCATCATCACTTATCGGCGAGTACTATTCAGCTCTAATCTTAGACCGCGACAGTTTTACGATGGTTTTGACTAGGGCAATAAAAACGAGACATTTAGAAATTTGCAATTTTTAAAAGTTTTATCACTTTGTGTACTTAACTGTTCATAGACTTATAAATTTGATTATATTTACCGTGCGTTCAAGGTCGTAAAATGTAGTCTATTAGTATTTCAGAGTTTAATCTAAGTTATCGTAGATAAAAATTAACACACCTTAATTTACCGAGCATATCCTCATAATCAGGTCTCGTTTGCGTGTTATTAAATGATAAAGAGATTTGAAATAAAAAAAACAATGCCTTATATCTTAAAAAACAACTTCATCCGTCACCGCTTATCAAGAATCTGTGTAAATTACGCTGTATCGAAAATTAAGTCTTAACACGAAGGTACAAAGTTCTAAAATAGGTGAACGAAATCAATTGCTTATCAGAAGTTATTTACATTGAAACCAGTAGAATGCAGTTTTCACCGTTGTATCGTATAGTTTTAAATTATAATGAAAGCATAATGTATGCAAATTGTTTTATGTGTATTTTTATTGTTCTCGACTTAAGTAATGGCCGCTCGCTGTAACGTTTCTGTGGCAAACAACACTTTGGCTTTTAGTCAAGTTTAACGAGCGGATCATCAGAATAAATTATTCGTCGCTTATCGCTTCTGCTATAAGTGAACATGTAGAACCGGCTCTTTCAATCGGGTTTTTATTTTTTTTATAGTATAATAACTATTTGCATTTATTCTTTAAGAGAAATATCCACACATCAATAAACGTAAACTAAAAATAGTAGTGGACCCAAAAGTGATCCCTGCGGATGCCCCTTTTTAAACAAACATAACTATGAGACGGCATTTAATAATATTTGTATTGATTTTTTTTAGCTTCCAATCCGAATAATATATAGTAAACATTATATCATTTAATCTTAAAATAGCATTAAACTTGATGACAGCAAGTCTTGTAAATATAAAAGGATAAAGTATTATTTCCTATCTTGTATGTCTTGAAAATGTTTTTCATTTATTGTACTTATATGTACTAATGTACGTTGATATTAATTGTTGCTGATATTAATTATTTTAGTAATGATATAGATGAGTGTAACAGGAAAAAACATAGAGTGCATAATTGAGGTTAATGTGACACTTAAGTTGACGCAAGCGCAGTCGCATGTACAACTTCACATGCAGAATCAACTCAACCACACTTCACTAGCACTACACATACACATTAAGACAATTTCAATAGTTTCATCATCAACAGCAATAAAGCATCATCAAAAGACGGGAAGAGTCGTGAATTTCATTGAATTCTAGATTGTAGCAAAACAATTTTACTATTACTTTTGTATTATAGAATTCTGCGAAGCAACTTTTGCTATAAATAAACAAACATACAAGGAAACGTAATAGAATAAACGAACTTGGCTCACAACCAAGAATGGTTAATCGCCATTATCAGCGAGATGAAGTTAGCAAACAACCAGTAAGTCGACGTGACCCTAATGCGGGATTATTATTAAAAATGAACCTTCAGTCCGTTTAAGGTTAATTAATTACGGACACTTTGTCACATCTTTGTTTTGTCATGAAGCTTTATCATCACTCCGTTGAAGATTGAATGAATTTACTGATGAAACACTTTATAATATTCATAAAGTCGCAAGAAATAGGTCGTAATTGTCCTCAATAATAAAGTTTGGAATATTTAATATGGGAGCAGGCTCTAGAAGGTTTTGCATATCGTGGATGTGTTAGCTCTATCTAAATTAGAATTACTAATTTATCTTAACATGTTTTTTATTCCATCAACTTAATTTTATCGGGAATCTGTATCTTTTTTATCGGAATGATTCCAATTTGATTATGCAGTTAGCGGACAAATTTAAATCGATAAATATGGTAATTTTAGTTAAAAAAATGCTAAAATTTCAAGGCATAAAATTTTGAAATAATTAAATACGCATAGACACGTTATATAGTTAAATGCTTTTAATATTACTTGTCAATGTATACGGTTTTTACGGTACTAGACCGATTTAATATTTAAGAAATTGAAAAAATTAAAGATTTTTTGGATGATAAAAAAGCCTGGATTTGAAAATCCTTTCAGCTTCATACAAGACTGCGGTTTAATAATGTAAAATTGAAAATGTATAAAAGATTGACCGCCGAGTTTCTTTCTGGTTCTTCTCGGTAAGAGCAACATTCCGAACCAGTTGTAGCTTCATTAATCATATTGATCCTTGACGATTCAAAAGAGCTTGAAAGAGCTTATTTGAATAAAGATTATTTTAATTTGATTTGAAAAATACTAAGCTAAAATCATGCTTCATTCTTGAGTTAGATATAATAAGAGTAACATTCAAAGTAATCTAAGACGCCAACCGACCTTACCTCTGACACAATTAAAAAATCTCAATTATATTCAAAGCTTAACTAAAACTAACTCTATTTCAATTGTCGTAGCGATTATATTTAAGTGCTTTCATTTGTTAAGAGACGATTCTATTTGAGTTAATTAATGATTGCACTTAATATGGGCTGCAGTTGTTCCAGAAATAAACAGAGTGGGTTACACTGAAATAGGCCTTTTATGTTGGTAATTGAGGTCAGTATACCGTGTACAGTGTCAAGTGGTCGGTCAGGGCCCGGGACGAGCGCTGAACATGTGTGATAATCACGTGCTGAGTGTCTGGATGTTGATGGGTGTCAAGTGTGGTACGGCGTATTGAAATGAACCAACAAACAGAATCAAAAAAGGCCGTGACGTATGGAAATGCGTCTCATCATCATCCTCCTGCCCTTATCCCACTCTAAGTGGGGTCGGCACAACCCGCTGCCTGCCTGACGTCAACTTACCTAAGTCGTATTTTACGACACCTCAGTAAGAAAGAGAGTGGTCTATTCTACTAAACCGGATACCACACGGTGGGTCGACTAACCTTAATCGCCTTTTACGACACCTAGGTAAGAAATGAGGTTGGTCTATTCTACTCAGCCGGATACCACACGGCGGGTCGTCTTACCTTAGTCGCCTTTTACGACATCTCGGTAAGAAATGAGGGTGGTACTATTCTATTCAGCCGGGTACCACACGGCGTACGTATGGAAATGCGTCTATCATTACTTTATTTGTTTATTAAGTCCGCCAGCAGAGTATAATTTTTTATCAACTTAATTATTAATATACATTTTAAAAGTCTAATGCTACCCTATTTATAAGTGGAAACAACGTGCTTAAAAATACAGTATATTATACAGTACATTACTTATATAAGTAATGATATTATTTGCCAATAATCTGGGATTACAGAAAATCTATTTATTATATTTCACATCTTATACGTGCAGGATTAATAAAATGAATGCACTTCAAACAACATTTCAGTTTGCTACGGAGTTTTGTAATGAAACCATGTGGTATCTGGCTGAGGAGAGACCACCCTCGTTTTTGCCGAGGTATCGTAAAAGACTAAGGTAAGTCGACCCATCGTGTGGTATCTGGTTGAGTGGAAAAGACCACACTCTTACCGAGGTGTCGTTAAATACGACTAAGTTGAGTTCAGGCAGGTGGCCGGTAGTAAAATATGAAGCCATATCATGTGACTCCACTTAGAGTGGGATAAGACAAGAAGAATGATGACGATGGAATTTAGTGCTGATGATTCAAATTCAAATTTTTCTTCATTCAAATAAACTTGTAAGCAAGTGCTTTTGAATTGTCAATTCTACTGCTGGTTCGGAAAGCTGTTCCTACCGAGAAGAGCCAGCAAGACACTCGGCGGTTGCTCTTTTCAACATAATACTTATAACTAGTTACATTAAGTCATTACTATCTTGTACAAAGTCGGACAGTGGCTATATCCACGCATTCTCATCGTCTAAATAATCCTCAATAGTATAGTAAGCATTTTGTAGTAACCTCTCTTTAATAATGTTTTTAAACTGCTATAATAGCAAAGTTAAATTAGTTGCGGAATTTTATGATAGAATCTTATACCCAAACCCACAAACGACTTACGTACCTTTGCAAGGCCTAAAGCAAGAGCCGCAAGCTTATGTCGGTTCCTACTTTGTCTATTATATACATAACCTATCGTTCTAAAACAACACTGCCACTTTGAATAGTACTGATGCCTAGGGCATAGTTAAATAAAACTTCGTTGGACTCAACCGAGAACGTGAATTAGAGGGCGAAGTGTATTAATTACATAAGAGTCCTAAAACAATAATCCTTAATATATGCTTGTATATAAAAACGTCTATTAGTCATCCGTTCCTGATTATGAAGCACAAATAATAAAGCTCGAAAATTTCCGGGATAATTTTCGCTCGCGCCAAATTTTCCTCAATATCGCGGAAAAGAAAATAGAGCCTCGTTAGGGACTATAAAATATATCCCTGAGTGTAATGAGCGCGGCGGCGGAATAATTGCGGAATTTAATAAATTTCTCGGGACAGCCCCAACACCCGATAACGACTATTGGGCCGGAAACGGTGCGTTCCACTTAGCGCCACAGCGGAAAACAAAAAATTAAATTGAAAAGTGGGAGCGGCCACTTTAAGAGAGGCCTCGACCCAAACTTGGCGCACTCTGGGATGCAGAGTTGCTGTTGAGTTGTTGTTGTCGGGGATGGGGGCAATGTGTACAACGGTACCCTGTCCCCGCCACCAGCAGCGGGGTGGAACACTGTCAGGTTTTTAGTCGGTGCGAGTCCGACAGAGGCGGTGACGACCCATAAAGGGTTTTCCTGACATAAAAAAAAGGTTTATATATAATCAAATTGATACGCCGTGTGGTATCCAGCTGAATAGAATAGTACCACCCTCATTTCTTACCGAGGTATCGGAAAAGTCGACTAAGGTAAGTTGATGTCAGGCAGGCGGCCAAATCATGTGACAACATGTTTGTTACATGTTGTGCCGACCCCACTTAGAGTGGGATAGGGGCAGGAAGATGATGATATAATCAAATTGATGTAATTGTTATTCAAAAAAAAATTAGGCGGTCTTCGTTAAGCATCAATTCGATTTTAGAAGCTCTAATTTTTATAAAAATAGATGTTCTTAATATCACGAATAGAATATGAAGTACGCTTTGTCACTAACAAAATATTAAAGTAACAAAGTGGAATTTTCAAATTCGTTAAAATTTTTCGTCCGTAGATATATCAAGTCGGGCGAAGTATAATTTCTCCTTTGACAAAATTCTAAGTAATTACAGAACTCGCTTCATTTGCTGCCGAAGAAACAGGGAAAAATGCCATAGAATTTTTTCGTAACAACACTTTTTAACGTAGCTATTTATACATGACTAGCTTTTACCCGCGACTTCGCGTGAACTGTTGTAGCTTGATAGGTTGATAATGGCACCTTTTAGTGTCATTTTATTACTGTAGAATTAACAGAATCTCTATATGTTATTGTTATATGTTATTCCGGTATATAAGGAATAACTGTGGCAAATTTCATCGATATTGGTTCAGCGGATACGCTGTGAAAGAGTAACAAACATACATCCATACTGACAAACTTTCGCATCTATAATTAGTAGGATAGTATAGGATTTGAAGGCATAAGAATAAAATAATAAAAATTCACAAAAATATTTATTTCCAAACTCGTCAAAAGGTGTAATAAATTCAATAAGTACTTAAATTAATATTTAAAAAAACTAACAATTTGACAGTGAATACTGCCTTGCAATTATATACTAAAATAGATTTAAATAAAAAATATTATAACATTTTAACTAATTATCATATCACTGATTGACACAGTATAATTGGCTATTTTAATTGTATTTTGACCCTTACAATCGTTTATTTATATTATTTGACATGTTAATATAATTTGATCACTAATTTATTTTGGTTTGACATTCAATTATAATTTTGATATTGTTTTTATTTCAATTAAATAATGAAATTTCTATTGTGGTAATAAATTAATGAACTAATTTAAAAGTTTGCGTAATGTTTAGTTACTAGACAACATTAAGTATTGTAAGTCACTTCAATTATATATTGACTGGATGAAACAATAATGTTTCATTAATATTTCGCAAGAAAAATCTGTATTTTTTTTTACATGTTAGCCATAACTTAAGAAGAAGCCTCTAAGTCAAAGGTCAGTATCCTTGATTATTAGGGGTGGAGAAATTGCCGGTTGTCTGCCTATCCTACCTATGCTCACCAACTGTAGCTATCGAAGGCACGCAGTAAGCGCGAACAATGTGAGATGTAACTTTGTTCTTGGGATAGGATGATTTGTCGAGCAAAATAGTTGTGACAGAGTTACTGACAGACAGATAGACTTTCACATTTATATTATTAGTATAAATTGTTTTTTGCAAAAACAATGGGATTGACTAGCCCGACGGCGCAGTGGGCAATGACCCTGCCGTTAGTTCCATGGGTCGCGGGTTCGATTCCCGATTTTATAAAAAAATAGTTGGTTCTTCGAGTCTGGTCGTGTATTTGTATTTAGGTATGTATTTAAAACTATATACATATGTATATATTTACCAGTTGTCTGTCACCCATAACACAAGTATTAAGTTACTTTGGGGACGGACGACCGTGTGTGTAAGTGACCCATATATTTATATTTAATGAGGTATCTTCCAATAATTTCTGAACAACATATTATATTTATTGCGAACAAATATGCTGGTGATATTTGTTCGCGTTCACTTAAGTATTAAAATGACCTAAATTAAGTAGGTAGGTACAAAGATTGTTATCATTTTCGGAAAAACGTTAATATAAAAAAAAAATTAACTTATCTTAAGCCGTGTGGTATCCGCTGAATAGAATAGTACCATCCTCATTTCTTACTGAGGTGTCGTAAAAGGAGACAAAGGTAAGATGACCCACCGTGTGGTATCTGGCTGAGTAGAATAGACTCTTTCTAACGAGGTGTAGTTAAATACGACTAACGTAAGTTGATGTCAAGTCATGTTTATAACATGTTGTTCCGACCCCACTTAGAGTGGGATAAGGGCAGGACGATGATGAGATGATGACATAATATTTATTACATACACCAGCATATTTGTTCGCGTCCACTTGAGTATTAAAATTACCTAAATTAAGTACTAAAAGTTTTTTCGTTTTCGGAAAAAAAATGTTTTTTATTTTATTTCAACTGTGTTTAATTTCACCAATAATGGTCCAGCGGTTTAGCCATCGTGTCAACGATTGTATAGATTATTTATTTTAAATTTACGTTGTGTAATGCATATCGATAAAGTAAACGAGTTAAATTATGTCTTTTGGCCGTCCCCTCCTCGATAGCTTATAATAAAACCCCACCAAAAATTCCCATGCATTAATTCCATTTAATATTTGGCGTTATTGTCGCCGGGTGCACCCTGGGACTCTAATTATAGCGGTCCCTTCTCAACATTCAAAAAACCATAAAACCGTACATAATTACATATATTTTACAGCTGTTTAATAAAATTTTACATTGTAAATGGATTTTACGACGCGAGCCGCTCGTAAACACTGTAATGGGGTTTTGGTCGAGCGACTGTCGCCGGTGACGCGGTGGGAATAAGTGAGGTTTTCGCATAGGTGGTGCGGGGTTCGAGGTGGCAACTGTTGCCAAGTGCGCGTCTTTGTTCGTGTGACAGTGTTTCGAGTTTATAGGTGTCATAAAATATTTCGGAAATGATAATATATACACACCTATCCGCCCTTTAACAGAGACCCTAAGGTAGGATCTTTTATATATATTGCACTCTAGTATTATTTCGTTTTATCTAATAATTCAACTTCATCATCTACCTGTCCTTATCCCACTCTAAGTGGGGTCGGTACATGTTATAAACATGCTGTCACATGATTTGGCTGCGTTTTTACGACCGGCCGCCTGCCTGATGTTAACTTACCGCTGTCGTATTTTACGACACCTCGGTAAGAAAGAGGGTGGTTTATTCTGCTAAACCGGATACCACACGGTGGGTCAACTTACCTTAGTCGCCTTTTACGATACCTCGGTTAGTAATGAGGTTGGTCTATTCTACTCAGCCGGATACCACACGGCGTACATTTCAATATAACTATATTATAGAAATAAGCGTTTGCGAATATTCATAACACAAAAGAAATAATAAATTTATGTTAAATTATTCGCTTTGCGATTTTATCGTATCTCCTGATGATGCTTCGGTTGCGGGGAAAAACGACTGTTGAGATTGTGGTAGTGAGTGTGGAGTGTTGGTGATGGCGACGTATTGTGATGTGTGTAGTGACTTATCCTACGTGTATAAGGTATGTGACTGTTGCTTACATACACTTAGCATTACATAGATTCTGTTAACAAAACGCGGATTAAAGCAAAAGTAATTCTATTGTAACTTCTATATATACATTTACTATTTACTTCTTCGTTGATTATAGCAAAATAAGTTAATCATTACTGTTTCAAAATAACTACTTAAAAATACTCGATTGTCCCTGAAGCTGATAACTGGTTATGTTTAAGTGTTAGCAATAAAATTTCACTTTCTTTGTTCATCGACATGTAAATTCATGCTACATTAGACGACCGCCAAGCCCTCCACGTCAAGCCTGGCGGGTTATTGTTTGAATATGTATAAGTTGCCTTTCACGGAGCGCCTCGCAAAAATGGGGGTATTTTTCCTCGCGACATCTGCTTTAATTAAGGCATAAAAATGCAAATGGCGGCAGTTTCATTCTCGCCGCGAATGAAGCAATCTACCCAAAGCCGGGGCACGTAGCGAGCGCATCGCTTTTGAAAAACATTTTTTGGGCAATTATTATCTTTATTTAATGGGCTTTGAACTGTTCATACAGTATAAGCTATAGCCGCTACTTTCACATCAACTTAAGCGATATAATACCCTTTATAGCGTTCTATTAAATTATATATTTTCGAAGGAAAAACTGCACTTTTTTGTCTCATATGTTAGCTAGGTATTTAGGTGTCAATCGTGCCAAGTTGCATCGATATTGTTCAAGCATTACAGATAGAAAGACAGACTTTCGAATTTATAATATATGCTTGCGGCTTCGCCCGCGCAGAAATCAGTGTATTTAATTGAAATTTTGAAAACAAAAGTAGTTATTGTGAACTAACCATAACAGATAGAGATATGCTGTCTGAATTTCAATGATATACACACAGACAACTTTTGGTGACTTTGTTTTATAATAGAGATAGAAGTCCGGATAATAATTTACCTTCAAAGAAGAAACCTACCATTTATACTTATACTCCCTCTAAAACTATAAGTCACAGTTTGATTTCATACTTTGTCCCCTCATTAAAAGTTGTAACAGAATTCAATTCTTGTTCATATTCTGTAACTCTATGTGCCAACAGTTAAATGTTATCTCTATTATTTGTCATTTCCTAACCGCCCGGCGCTTAACGATCATAACGTAACTCATTATGAGATAGATAAAAGCTTGTCTAATTGCTTTGTAAAAACGATAATTATATCTACTATGGAGCAGTGGTTGATTTGTCGAGTTTTTAAAAGTTTAACACTGCTCCGGTAGGAAGCTTTGAAGTCAGTGTTTTACTAGTAGAATCATTGTACCAGTTTTTAATGCTGGTACAAAGGTAGTATCAGCTTTTTATAATCGTTATTGTGCAACAAAATCAACACGCATTATAAATTAGTCTCGCCACTGCATCTGTATGTATGTTTGTTCGTGATATACTCAAACACAACATTGATTTACATTTGAATTTTTCATTTATCTGGGTAAAGTAACGCTGTTACTATCCCACGGCTGGATATAGGCCTCCACTCTTCGTTTCTCTGCCCGGGGTTTGAACCCATGATGGTCTGTAGAGAGTCGCACGGCCTTACGAGTGGGCTACAGCCTTTTATACAAACTGAGTGATTCATAGAAAAGTTTTAAAATAATACTTTGTTTTAATGTTAGTTTTGTAATTTTGTAATTGGTTACGATAAGCTTCGGCGGTATTTTTGTTCACCTACAAATCTCCTCGTATTCTGATATCATCACGTAGAGAATTTTCCAGCATCTAGCTTCATCACCCGCTGTTTACTGAGAACTTACATCATCACTCAAAATCTTCGAACAATGCCTGATGATAGTTTGGTATGACAAAATATTTGTCTATAGCTACACCAAATATAATAGAGACTATGGGAAAAGTCGACAGACGGCCATCTTGGCGCTAGCTGTAGAAAGTAGAAGACGTAAAAACGGAGGAATTATAGATTTTGTATTTAAAAAAATATAGATTGATTATATAATTTAATAAAATGTAAATACAAAGCTGATGTATTCACTATCACTAAATCCTACTTCCTACTAATATCATAAAAGCGAAAGTTTGTGAGCATGGATATATGTTTGTGACTCTTTCATGGCGAATCAATTGAACCATTATGGATGAAATTTGGCACAATTATTCTTTATACTCCAGAATAACATATATAGAAATCCTGTTAACTCTACAGGAATAGGATGTCAAATTATGTGTAAAAAGCGCCATTTATTGTCAACCTATTACGCAAAAATAATTCACGCGAACGAAGTTGCGGACGAAAACTAGTATTATCTAAAGAAATGACGAGCCTTTAACAATAGTGAAGCACTGCGTTATTTTTGATGAAAAGATCTGTAATTTTTAACTGCTGCCTACGATAGCTTCAACGAGTGACCTCTGTCTTGTAATTGGACAATCTTGTCAATCAAGGGCATATTAAACTGAAGTTTTGTTCGTCAATTTCGGAAATATTATCGGTCGACCAACAGAAACGGCATGCCATAGCATCCGTGGGAGCGCTGTGTAAATATTGCGTGTGCGTGCTATATCGGTGCGCGGGCACGCGGAGACGGCGTGGCTGCTGCTAATATCACCATGATTGTAGACTATTATATATCCTTGAAATATACATGTAAAAGCCATAGAGCTTTAGACATCATACTTCTTAATATTCCGTATATTAGTGGGGATAGGCTTCCACTCTTCGTTTTTGGAGAGAACGTTTGGAGCTACTGCGCTGTTCCAATGCGGATTGGTAGGTTTTCACATTTCCCCAGAATCCTCTGGAGATATGCAGGTTTCCTCACGTTGTTTGCTTCGTCGCAAAGCGTATGATAAATTGCAAGTATCCATTAGATTTCGTTTACTCGCGTCCCGATTCAAGCTTATAATACTTAGCAATGTCTAAAGCATAAAACAAAAATGATAATAAATCATAATAAAACAAACAATTAATTCGACAAAGTAGAGATGTATAAAACTGTAATGAACCGATTTCATAAAAAATTAAAGTTACAATAAATAAAATGTTTCGCTACTTCGTATTTTCAATTATTTATGATGTTTTCCTTTTCCGAGAAGAAAAACTAGAATTTTCACCGTATATGTTGGCATGGAGTGTGAGCCTCGACTACCAAATGTTAACAATATTGCTCCAATGTTTAGCCTTTATGGCTAAACATTGGACAGCTTTTATAGCATAACACACTTACAGATGGAAAGTCACACAAAATTTCACTTTTATATTATATTGTATGATTTTTTTCTTAACAAACGCGGTTCCTTTTCAGTTACAACCAATCATGTATAGTTCTTGACATGATTGCGCGAAATATTTTAATTGATGCAACATAAGTTTTAATAGCTCAGCCGTAAAGACCAAATACCAAGTAATACAATTTGACTGGCCCGTTGGTGTAGTGGGTAGTGACCCTGCCTTCAGCTCCGCGGGTCGTGGGTTCCGTTCCCGCCGAGGGCCAACATATTCTATAAATGAATTTGTTGGTCTTTGAGTCTGGGTGTATATTTGTATTTAAGTATATATTTAAAAATATATAAGTTTGTCTACCATAACACAAGTATTAAGTTACTTACTTTGGGGACGGACGACCGTGGGTGTGAGTGTCCCACATATTTATTTATTTATTTATAATTATTATAAACTTAGTACTATCCGAGGAATTCTCGCCCAATGGTGACCCCATTACCTGGCGCCACGCCCGCACCATTGAGTCGCTGATAGACATGTTTGGCAAATACTACTATGAGAGTAGATTACACGAGGTCTTACAAGATGCGGAGGAGTTAGAAGGTTTACTAACATTGGGCCGTTTCATCTGGTTCTATAGGTAGGTATCTGGTCTTATAGGTCCAAAAGCTCTAAAAAACAACACTGACAATCAAATAAACACACCAGAACATGTGCCCCCTTATATCTACACGTATCTATACTAATCTATATACGTTTCTATACAAAACGTATTCTGAATTCTCGACAATGTTTAAGTATTTTGGCATCCTTAACAGAACATTACTAAAAATCTGTTAGACCAGTGGGAGGCTAAACTTCACTCGTATCTTCCAGTATGAAGTAACGATATAAAGCACTCAAATCCCAACATGCATCGATTCAAATTCAAATTCAAAATATTCTTTATTCAAATAAACTTGTAAACAAGTGCTTTTGAATCGTCAACTCTACTGCTGGTTCGGAAAGCTGTTCCTACCGAGAAGAGCCAGCAAGAAACTCCGCGGTTGCTCTTTTCAACATTCTTATTCTAGTTTCATTTAGTCATTACTGTCTTGTACAGGGTCTAAGCGAGCTATATCCATACATTCTTATCTTCTAAGTAGTCCTCAACTGTATAGTAAGCTTTCTGATAGCCTCTTTTTAACAGTGACAATCAAATAAACCAAACCACAATCAAACACCATCTTAACTAACTAAAGCGAGGTCTCCGTTTTCTGATTTCGGCGATTCGAGTCGTCGTCCCTAAGAGTTTTTATACAAAACGTATTATGAATTCTCGACAACGTTTGTGTATTTGGCCATCCCTAACATGTGTAGTAAAATATGACATAGGTAAGTTGACCAGCCGTGTGGTATCCAGCTAAAGTAGAAAAGACCACCCTCATTCCTTACTGAGATGTCGCAAAAGGCGCCTAAGGTAAGTTGACGTCAGCAGGCGGCCGGTCGTAAATACGTAGCCATATGGTATGAAAACATTTTATAACATGTTGTGCCGAGTCCACTTTGAGTGTTATAAGGGCAGAAGGATGATATATTTTTAAGTGTTAGAGTCACTATTTAAGCCACTTTAACCTCAACATGCATTGGTTGTACAAACTATGATCCTCACCCATTGCGATTTTACCTTCTCCACTCCTCGTTTCGGATTTGATCCTTATCCTTTCACCTCATGAACAACTTCTTAGTTTTCTGACTACAACTAGGTACGGTGATGAAATAAGTTGTTTTGAAATTAGACAAATCGTCTGGTACGTGAGCGATTGCTCAGCAAGATGCTGTGTTTGCAATGATAATGAAGAAATATATCTCGCTCGTCAGCTGATTACAGAGAGACTAATCACATCTACGGTACAACAATCTCGATGACGTCATACATCAGGTGATCGTGGATCTACTGATAACATGTGTATACAACCGGCTATACATACATTAGTTTGTCCAGCTTATATAATCTCTATTTATTATAATACAAAGTCCTCAAAAGCAGTTTGTATGTGATCGATTTTCTCAAAATCTACTAAACGTATTTTTGTAGTGTTTTCATTAAAAGATAATGCAATTGTGGAATTCTGCGGAACGTTTTTTTAATTGTAAATTACTGTTTTATGTAAATTTGTAAAAAACTTGCCTGCTGGGAGCTTTATTCGCGTGCTCTACATAAACCAGCAGAAACACACTAAAGTAGTATATTAGAGAATTCGAGATCTACAAAAATACTACAAAAATATCCGCGATAGTATGTCTCTATCTCTTATAGTGGTTACAATAATTAGTTATATATTCAAAAGTTCAATTTTGAAATTATGATACAATGATTTCAACGTGGACGAAACACAGCTAGTTTACAATATAAATAAATTGCGCATAACGCGCAGACTGAATACTATATAGATAAAGAAGTATATATTACACAAACAATACGTGACATACTTTAATATTACTTTAATTAACAATAATGCAAAAATGATAAGCGCAATCGATGAACTCGCGTGCCATTCGGTGCGGCTTATCGGCGTGTTAACATTTGAACCGGCGCGCCTGGCCTTATCACCGCGGAAAGGATAGCGTCGCTGTTTGCCCGATAATAAACTATATTTGCACTGTTGTTTGCGCAAAAACTTACGCCTATTTGCACTGCATTATTTGCACGGTAATTATGTAATATGAGGTATTGTAGATTGCCCAAACGCGTATAAAGCCGTTTAAAAAGAGATAAAAGTGTCCAAGTTGTCCAAGTGGTTTGTTATTAGAAAATAAGAACTTTAATTTCTGGATAGGATGGTTGGAAATTTTAATAACAAAATTCCATAATCAATTTCAAAATTTCTATTATAGCAACTTAAAATTACTTTTAAAAGTTAATACAGAAAGTCCATAGTGATAAAAATTCGTGGATTTTGTTATTCTGCATAATTTATAGAAGTAGGCGTTACTTTACGGAGATCCATAATACAAAAGACATAATAAAATTATTTTGCTATAATCCGCGATGAAATTATTCATTCGTGGATTATAGCAAAATAATTTTATTATTACCTTTGTTTTAAATTTATTAAAATTAATTATATTTTGAAAAGAGCAACCACCGAGTTTCTTGCTGGCTCTTCTCGGTAGGAACAGCTTTCCGAACCAGCAGTAGAGTTAACGATTCAAAAGCACTTGTTTACAAGTTTATTTGAATAAATATTTAGAATTTGAATTCCTTTTCCCACAGTTTCAAAACATAGATTAAAATCATTTTAATAAAAACCAGCTGGTTCTAAACATATTATGTAACATATAACATAAACAGTATGTTTGTCTGTATAAATATCGTATATCAGGAGTATTAGCAGATATGTTGACACTGTTATCGCGCGTCCTTCGTTGGTAGTTGACAAAAAACTGTTTATATGCGTTTCAAGGTTACCTAAATATTATTTACACTGTGTCACGACTGAAGCACGTTTACATCAGATCGGATTTGTCTCAGTACAACTTAAATACTAGGTTATATCTGTGAAAATAAAAGATATTAAACGTACTTTGAAAATTTATGGGGAAACTTGATTACTAGGAGTTTATCTTCTAATAATGCTTCTGTAATTGAGCGCAACGATAAAAGCAGGCGTTACTTTATGGCATTCCATAGAATGAAAGTAATGATAGAATAATTTTGCCATAATCTGCTATAATTTTATATTAAATACACTTTGCGTTGGGTACATAGATTTTCTTAAGAAAAGCGTGTTATAGCAAAATAGCGTGTCATAATTATTTATTCTGGAATTCCTACACCGCTACTTCTATTAAGTATATAAATTGTATTGTTATAGAAAGTTTAAAAAGTAAAATAAATATTGAAATTTAACCAAATTTTTTAACTCGGTTTAGTTTCGCAAGAGTCATCCGTGGTCAAGAGTCAAGTGTTGATGTCATGAAATTTCAACATTAATACATGTCTAAATTTCATCACATTACAGCTCTTTATTTTTTTATTTTTCGATGTCGTTTCGATGTTGTGTAAACATGTCCGTTCGTTATACATCTGCTGGCCCGAGTTTACACACACAGCACACAGCAGACATGTTTACGAGCGGCCCTATCTTCAGCTGCGCCATAAACTGTATGATGTACAGCCTCATGTACATCATGTACTTAAATTGATTACATTACCGCTGTGTCCATTGATCTGTGACATCTGATATTTTCCGCCGGCGTTTTAGGCATATTCTGTTATGTGATTACCGTGTTACTTTACCTGTTACTCTAGGTCTAGGTCGCTCAGCGTGCTATGGAGCGAGCTATGCTCGGAGTGTCTCTCAAGGATAAAATCACAAATGAGATTATCCGCGAGAGAACCGGAGTAACTGACATAGCTAGCAGAATAACAAGCTGAAGTGGCAGTGGGCCGGTCACGTCTGCCGCAGGACTGATGGCCATTGGAGCAAAAGAGTCCTGGAGTGGAGACCGCGTCTTGGCACACGCAGTGTAGGGCGACCACCGTCTCGTTGGACCGACGACATCAGGAAGGTTGTTGGGACCAGGTGGATGCGCATTGCGGAGAACCGGGATGTCTGGCGCAGACATGGGGAGGCCTATGTCCAGCAGTGGACTGCGATAGGCTGATGGATGGATACCTCTAGGTCAAGTATCAGCTTGTTTCCTATTGCACAGATAGACTGAGCAGTTCCCCCTCGTTTTTGCAGAATAATACTATAATACTTACTAGAATACTTGGAGCTTAAACTTTGCCATACGGCGTCTATGGTGATTAATACTTATATTATGATATATCTTTCTTTAATATTTATTTTGGAATCGGTGCCAACGATTATCTTGAAATTCAGTATGTAGGGGATTTAATTATTTTGGTTGTCTCGTGTAAACTACACTGGGTTTTCAGAGGAAGTTAACAACACGCAGTTTAATAGCCAATGGCCTTATTAAGCAAGACGTGACTTTCAATGTGCTGGAGTAATCTGTGCTTCCTCAAAGATAGCCGAATAGTAACGGATTCCGATCACGTTGTTTGAACTCTTTGTAAACGTTTACGTAAACTTTGGTCCGGCCCAAAACGTGACCGGGTTCACGTGGAGTTGTTCAAGACTCCATTGAGTTTCAGTATAAAGCTGTGTTAACTTGGTAATTAATAGGAGCTTGTGAAAATGATGAACTTATTGTGAAAGTTCAACGCAGTTCTAATATAATGATATAAAATGTTATTATATACCATACATAAATTTTATATACCAATGTTATGATAATGTTATCAAATCTTGCCGTGTATTATTCAGCTGAGTAACGAATTGAGTGGTATCCGGTTCAGTAGAATAGACCACCCTGTTTTTTACTTAGGTGTCGCAAAAGGCGACTACGGTAAGTTGACGTCAGGCAGGCGGCCGGTCGTAAACTACGTAGCCAAATCATGTGTCACCATGTTTAAAACATGTTATGCCGACCCCACTATGAGTGGGATAAGGGCAGGAGGATGATGATAGTGGATATCATACAGTGAAATCTATTTATTGCTTACCTTAGAATGTACCATCCCTTCCCTTTTAAATCACGCATAAACATTTAGTAACTGTATTATGTTTAGTAATTTTAGTTAATTTTAGTATTATTAGTAATTTAGCATTTAGTAATATTAGTAACTGGGCAACCTGGTAATTTTTTTAGGATATCAAAAATGCAATTTAAAAAGAAAGAAAGGGCTAGTGATAGTGACAATTTAAAAAGAAAGAAAGGGCTAGTGACTTGATCCCGGGTATTTTCACTTCTTTAGTCCATCCGTTCTCTAGTGAGCTATTACAAATGAGAGCAAAATTGACCATTCTATTCTATTAATGTTTCTATTAAGTTTTTCAATGTATTCGTTGTAATAAGTGTGTAATGTTTAGAATAAAGCTTTAAGACTTTATAAATAAGGTCGACTTAGTATATAAATATAGTCCGTTTAGTATGGGGTCAAGTACTAAGGTGATAAATGCTTGTTAAACTTTTTTATTAATCTGAAGTTCCGGGATATAGGTAATCGATATTTACTCTTAACATGCGCAATAACCGCTCTTTATCAGTATTAAACCAGTCGACTCCTTAGTAATAGAGAATTGTTTAATATGAATAAAATCGAATTAAGAACTTGTTTGAGAGGAAGCCGTCGAAACTGTAATGTTACTTTCCCAACAAGTACAAGTAGATGCCACGCCCACTTCCCGGCACGTATCCTGCCACGGCAAGCTTGCTACAGTGAAATAAAGTATGTAACAACAAGTTATATGTACAAGAGATAAGATCCACGACAAGACCGCAAAGTGACGCATCATCTAAGTTAACATATTTAATAATTAATTCAACCCTCACTACAAAAGTAATGAGAATATCGCGGATTATAGCGAAATAATATTCTCATTACTTTTGTATTATGGACTTCCTGTTGCCACCAATGACTTTCGCTTTGTATTTTATAGCAAACACCGTCATGAAACGAGTATCGCGCCCTTTTTATTAAAATGATGGCAACACTGTGCCGTTGTTGTTTCCGGTGAAGTCTTCTTATTAATAAAACGTTTCAGTGACATTCAGTCTTTGTTCGTCTTTCAAGAGAAGATCATCTCGGAACGGGAATTGCGATATTTCTACTATATCGTGTTATTGTATAGTATGTGCGCTAACATTCCGCAAAGTAACGCCTAATTCTATAAATTATTCAACCCTCACTATTTAATTTAGTCGAACACTTGTAGGAATGTTAAACAATTTCAAATCAAAAGTGCTGAAAAAGGGTATATAATCTAGAATCCAAACAAAATCTTTACAATTTTAAATGTAGTATTCATTTAGTATTACACCGATTTTCTCTAATCGCTGATTAATAATAATGATTCTTTATTATAGGTAAGTAGGGCCCGAGAAAAATTTACATTGTACATGTACATATTTAATATTGCTCTTATCGCGAAGGACCAGCAAGAAATTCGTTGGTCAATCTTATAAACATTTTCAATTTACATAAGTTAAAATAAAAACTTTTAATAAATAAAAGCTTTTTACAAAATCTCATGTCCCTACCGTTGAGGAGTTCCCTCGTTTGGAGTAAATCCTGGCAGCATCAGGTCACGCTCATCATAAACACAGTCATCGGGACTGGAGCAGTATGTAAAATTTCAGTTCAATTGGAAACCGGGAAGTGAGTTAAATTTAACTTGCAAGATTCCACTTTCATATACATACACGGCAAATTATTTTTCTTAATAAAAGCTTTGAATATTTAAGTCTTGTACGAAATTGGAATGATTTTTAGGTACAAGCCTTGTTATCATAATACTAGTGATATCCCACGGTTCCATCCGCGTACATACCGACCATTTATTTTATAATAATACTGTAGAACATTTTTTTGTTCTATCATCAATAGTTTCTGCGCACGCGATGACTAATTTTTTACATCTTATTACATTTTTATTACGGATCCCTATTTATTGGAAATTATTATATAGCCTATGTTACTAAGTAAAGATGCAGCTTTCCAATGGTAAAAGAATTTTTGAAATCCGTGTAGTAGTTTTTGTGTGAAACATTACAAACATACATACAAATTGTTCCTCTTTATAATATTAGTATAGATAAGCGTCTACTGTGTAATATGCTTTATATGTATATAAGCTTATTCCTTACACGTAATTTTAAGCTTAAAACAATATTATTTCGTGTTACAGTGATCATTTGATTGCAATGAGAGGTCCCGTGATAATCAAATCTAGCGAACAGAGCCGCAAGGCATTGTTTACTATACAGCCACCACAAACGTGTTAGATGGTTCGTAGCACAAACACGGTCACAGCAAAACAACCTGTGTACACCAGGAATAGGTGTCAGAATTGCGGATCAAAAATAGAAAGTGGTTTGTGGTGGTGCGCCTTATAAACCTGTGTGGGTGTGATGGTATAGAAATGAGGTAGCAACTCCCACTGAGGTCAGAAAAAGAAGCGTAAGGCGGTAGCAAAACACTGCGCGTAGGGCTGCCATAACTCTCTGCTATAATATAGTAATATATGTATATATCCTCCTGCCCTTATCCCACTCTAAGTGGGGTCGGCATCGTCAGAAGATAGACTCCATGACAAAATCGCAAATCATTGCGATTTAGTTTTTAGTTTTAAATTTGAGTTTTTACAAATTCTTTACGTATCAAGCATGAACGGATAGTGCTTACATATAGAATCTTTTATCGTAGATTATAGCAAAATAATATTCTCATTACTTTTGTATTATGGACCTCTGCAAAGTAACGCCTAATTCTATAAATTAGCTATACATACCATGAGGCTCTCCATAACCTTGTTCCTCCATCGCCGTTCTATTATCGCACTGCTAGACACCGGGAGAATTTCCACCCTTACATCATTGACCTCCCACGAAAGCGCACGGAGCGCTTTGCGTCCTCGTTTTTATTGCGCACAGCAAGGGAGTGGAATTCTCTCCCGGCATCGATATTTCCGAGTTCTTTTGATATGGGTCTCTTTAAAGCAAGAGTGAACAGGCATCTTCTAGGCAAGCGCGCTCCATCTTAGACTGCATCATCGCTTACCATCAGGCATGTTTGCAGTAAAGCGCTCGCCTATTCTGCAATAATAAAAAAAAGGAAAAAAACCTCAAAATTAGAGTAAAACAAATTACCCGTACATACTTTAATGTGGTAAAGCTTTATACATCTCTAAAATAACGTAGAAATACGCTCTTTGGCGCTCGTCGTTCGTTAGTTAGTTTCTTGTATTCGTAAAGAGAAAACTGGTTTAGTATGCGATAAAAATTAAGCTCAGAAAATATTTAAATTATTTAGATTCATACATACCATCTCTCTTTTATCTCAATGGGTAAAATCGTTAATATATAATAACGAAAACAATATATTTAGTCACGATAAAAGGAAAGAACTTTTTTTTCGGTTTATGTTATTGCTCGCCGTAACAAGTTCCTTATAATTTTGGTTGCAATTCTGATGATATCAATTCAATTTGACTTGGTATCCTAAGATTGCAGCTTCCAAGCATCTAAAGCATATGATTTATGTTCATATTCAGGATTCACAACGTTATTTGTTGTAAAAGCCAGATATGTACATATTTCTCTATTTCACACGCGGTTACTGTACTCGCGGTTAGTACTTTTTAGTACTATATTTCTATATTTCTATATATTTATATTTCAATATATTTATTGTATATTTCTCTTATTAAAACTAAAATAGGAGAAAGTTTCTATCTTCCTATATTACATCGGTTAGGCGGCGAACTGATTACTGAGACAGTCGCAGTGCGTATATGCAATGCTGGTGTAGTGTGTTGGTCCGGTTACAAGGCTTTTTGAGGTATAGAAATGGATAGCTCAATTTACATTACATATTGTATTTTCTTTTATAACATAATAATTTTATTATATATAATTGCTATACAGAGATGCAATTTTATAAAATACAGCTATGGTATTAACTGTATTTCACTAACACAAACATCTACGAACCAAATGTTAAACGGTTCCCATTATAGTTTCGAAACAAGTTCAATTATTAGACAAAACCAATTATAATTTCCGTTATTACACATGATTGTCGCTCTCAACTACGGCAGAGGCCAAACTAAATAGCAGATTTGAATGTTAATATATTTTGATGACCCTGGAGCAGTGTAGGCCTCCAAAACAAACCGGTTGTTCAACTGTCCTTACAACCTAACCACGAGCAATCAATGCTTTCGAAACTAACTTTTATGTAACTTAGATAAAAGGAATATATTTCCTTGGAAATATTAGGTGTACTGCCTTCAATAGATAGGTTGTACAAAATATTTTCCCTCCCACTCTTACAACACTGTACTGTATAAATGCGTCTCGCTCGTTAGATCTGTCGGAGCCAGTTTTCTCAAGCGTCGGGACATGAAAATGTAATATTAATAAACCACGTCCGAACGAGTTTCTTTCGAACACCAAAAGGAGGCTTTGTTTTCAAAGCGATATTGAATTGTTTAGTGGAAGTTTTTGTGCATAATTTGGGTGCTCGTACGGACAGACCGAACCTGTTATTATGTGATGAGTTGTTAATTTTATAATATTTACAAAGGTAGCTGAAGTTGTCTCCATTTATAAGAAACGACAGATCATCGAGATAGACGACACTTGTCGAGTAATATCTTAATTTTTATAAAATATGCTGGATATGTTCCTAAAAATATTAGGAACCAATCGTTCATATTTTACAGTCTTCAACAGCAAATCGCGTAAAAGAACTCTCTTTCATACAAAAATAAAAAAATCATTATATGTTATTTTTAAATAACATATAATGTAAAATATCTGGGTGACCGAGCTTCGCTCGGGAATTTTTAACAAAAAAAATTAAAAAACTTAAAATAAAAGAAAAAACAATTATTTAGTTGGGGATCGATCCTTGGCATTCACATTTCTCGAGGCTGCCCGTTACCCGAAAAGGCTACGCCAACTTGACAGTTAATGGCGAAAATTCAATTCAATATAAATGTTAGTGTTTTTTAATGCCCAAAAACAGGGATAAAACAATATTTTTTTTACATAAAACCTAGCTAGATCAATTTTTCTCCCCCAAAACCTCCTACATGCTGAATTTCAAGAAAATCGTTGGAGCCGTTTCCGAGATTCGGAAAATATATATATATACACGATTAACTCATTTAAATATAAAGATTTAATGGTAAATTTGTAAATGGTCCATATTTTGTATTATGGATCTCCGCAAAGTAACGCCCAATTCTATAAATTCTCTATCATGCTTCAAAATAGTGAAAACATGTAACTAGGGTCCTAAGTTCAAACCCCGGACATGTTTATGAGTTTTATATAAAAACTTCTATGCTCAATTGATATGTTAAATTGATTTTGCGCTTTGCAGTGCATAAAAATATCGCAATGGATTATGTTAGCAATGCCGTAGGTTTGAGTTGTAATCCTTCAATCTAAGGTCAGCTTTTGCCCATCTGTGGCTGTAACGGGCGTCACTTAACAGCAATTGGCTTATTCTTTTAACAATAACCAAACTCAAATAATTTAGAGAATTAGGCGTTACGTTGCGGAGATCCAAAATACTGGAGGGATACGGTGGTGGAGGTTTGTGCATGTGTTTTTACGAATCCTGCATGTATCAGGTATGAAAACAGATTGTACTTCATCGCGGATTCATCATCATCATCTTTAGCCATTTTGTGTCCAGTCCTGGACGTAGGCCTCCTCCATGTCCCTCCACGCCAGGCGGTCTTGTGCCTTTATCATCCAGTCTCGACCTGCGTATTGTTTGATGTCGTCTGCCCATCTTTTGGGGGGACGGCCACGTGATCTGTTGTTAGCACGTGGTCTCCATTCTAGAAGACGTTTGGTCCATCTTGTATAATCCATGCGTGCCACATGTCCTGCCCACCTCCACCTGCTTTTGGCAATTTCAGAGACCACATCTCTCAGACCTGTTTCTTCCCTGATCCATTCATTTTTCTTACGGTCACGCAGAGTAACACCGAGCATTGCTCTCTCCATTGCTCTCTGTGTGACTCTGAACTTCTCGGTGGTCTTTTTAGTGAAAGACATAGACTCGGCGTCATAGGTCAAGACAGGCAGCACACACTCGGCACAGGCTCGAATACTTTCGCTTTAAGTTACACTGACAGCCTTCCACGCAAAATTTTGTTGTTGTCTCCGAAGGCTGCCCATGCTTGGGATATGCGACGGTCTACCTCTGCTGTTTGATTTAAACTACCAAAAGTGATCCTGTGGCCTAAATATATATAGGAATCGACAATGTCCACAGGAAGGGCATAGTTTTTGGCTTCGGATATGTTAGTTATAATTTTAGTTTTGGAAATATTGATTTTAAGTCCTACTCTCTCTGATGCAGCTCTCAATTCCTAAATCATAATCAGCATTTCCTCTACATTTTCTGAGAATAGTGCTAAATCATCAGCAAATCTCAAGTTCGTGAGATGTTCTCCGTCTATTAAGATACCTTTTTTCATCGCGGATTATAGCAAAATAATTTTATTATTACTTTTTAATCAAACTAAATTCAAAGTGCCTTAGGAAAATATAAGAACCACTATAAAATATAAAATTACTACTTTATTTTTTACTTAGCAATCGATCAATGAGGTATGCGTTATACATAACTATTATATAGTCAGACTACATAAATAGATTTGGTTTATATACAGGTAATATATCAGTTGTGGGGGGGGGGGGGTTAATACCATGAAACTCTGTCACGGCGACTGTCAATCCTACTAATATTATAAATGCGAAAGTTTGAATGTATGTTTGTTACGTTTGTTACTCTTTCACGGCGAATCCGCTTAATTAATATCAATGAAATTTAGCACAGTTATTTCTTATACACCGGAATAACATATAGGCTATAGAAATCCTATTAATTCTACAAGGATAGGCTGACACTAAGCGTTTTCTATTATCAACGTATCACGAGATAACAGTCCATGCAAACGAAGTTACGGGTGCAAGCTTGTAGTTTTATGAGTTACGATCTCTTTCATTAAGTATGTTATCAAATCAAATCAAAATATCTTTATTCAAATATGCTCTTTCAAGCACTTTTGAATCGTCAAAGATCAATATGATTAATGAAGCTGCAACTGGTTCGGAATGTTGCTCTTACCGAGAAGAACCGGAAAGAAACTCGACGGTCAATCTTTTAAACATTTTCAATTTTACATTATTAAACCACAGTCTCGAATGAAGCTGAAAGGATTTTCAAATCCAGGCTTTTTTATCAACCAAATAATCTACAATTTTGTAATATGCTTTACGTATAAGCATATCTCTTATACTTAATTTAAATCTTTCTGTTGACTGATCTGCAATCGAGCTTGGTCTCATCACTGCTCTGCCCTTATTACAGAATAACTATCAGTGAAAGATACGCAATTAGAGGGATGCAATCGGCAGGCGATGGCGAGGTCCCGAGGGCACTCCGCTAACTTAACTAGTTTAACTTGAGGGCAAGTTGGATGAGAGCCGGCCTTTGTGGGCCGCACTGAGATGGCCGACTCGATGGGATAAAAAGTTTTAACACTCGCCCAGAAATAGCTTCGGCTGACGTACAGACAGAAAGTATTTTGTTATTTAGCTATTTTTCCTTGAAAATATACATGGTTGTTGAGATTATTTGAAATATCTATAGGTTATGGTACAGCAACACGCTGAGCAACATTCCGAATCAGTTGTAGCTTCATTAATCATATTGATCCTTGACGATTCAAAAGTGCTTGAAAGAGCTTATGTGAATAAAGGTTATTTTGTTTTGATTGTAAAAACTATGACTTACAACCTATACCCGTTACTACGTTTGCATCAATTTAAGTGTTAAATTAACCCTAACCACTAAATTAAATTAAACAATTAAACCTAACCACTGTTCCCCAAGGAACAGCAGGATTTTATATAATATATTAGCTCGTTATATAAGCTTAAAATTATTAGCGGATTAACCGTGATAGTGTCAGATACAGACGGAAAATCAGATAGACAGATTTTAGTTATAATATTAATATGGATATACCATTTGTAGATTATGTAAATGATAAGAACGGCTTACAACTATAAAACTACGCATTAGTTAAGATCGTCGAAAAACAAACTTTTAAGAAGCTACTGTTATGATTAAATTCGATTTACAGGCAAGAAAGAGGCAATTAATTTGTTCTTATTTTAATATTGATATAAAAAAATCGAACAGTAACTTTAATTTCAATACTAAATCAATAATTACAACGACTGTATCCCGAAAGTAATAATAAAATTATATTGCTATAATAATGTTTATAAGTAATAACATTTATTACTTACATTACTTTTGTTTCATGGATCTCCGCAAAGTAACGCCTAATTCTATAAATTATTTAATGACTATATCCCGCTCAAACCCTTTATCCGTTTGATTAAATCTATAATTAACCGCGACAAGTCTCTGTTACCTAAGATATTATTCACGACAAGTGTCACCCGTGTCGCAGCAATTACTATATTTGCAGTTCCAGACGTGATGTAAGATTTATTGTACGGTTTGGAATTTAATGCTGAGTGGCTTTGGGCGGGGCACTAAGTATGAAGCCACGGTGGCCGTTGGGGTACCAAGGTGGTGGAATGGATTCCATATCTGCTTCTTGTTCTTTTCGTGCCTTTTCGTACTACTAAAGGTTTGCCGTTAGCGTCTTCTAAGCTAAGCCACTCTATCCTTTACAAAACAAAACAAGTCTTCAACGGAGGTTTCAGTCCACTCTTCAGTCTTCAGTCACTTCAAATTATTCCAATTTTATGAGTTATAGCAACCCGTAACACTCTTGCCTAAGTATTTGACCGAGATATTCTATCTATCATTTCTTTGTGGTTGCCAATTTCGGGCTATCTTAAAGTACGATCCCAAAAGGATCGGGAGGTTCAAGTGATACAGATATGGTGGTTTAGAGATCCTTTTAAAAGACCATCCATAGGACATCTATCATTTGGAGAAGAAGAAGAATTAATTTCGGTACGTCGATCAGAAGTATAGTTGAACCCTACTTTTATAAGCGGTTTCTGATATACCCTCACTTTCGAAGTATTAGAGAAACGATAAATAACGATGTATTACGTCCTAGGATATAATTTCGTCCATGTAAATAAACTCTTCGGCAAATAACCTGAAATTTTGGCACTCCATTAAAAGAAACAAAAGTAAGTAAGTTCCTTATATTTCTCTCAAAAGCTTTCTTGCGCTCAAAATCTAAATCCATTCCATAAATTATAGAAGTCAGCTACTACGTTGTAATCTTAACTTTAAAACTACTCTACGTTTTGTGATTAAACAAACTTTATGGGGTTTCTCGTTCGGCTCTGTAGTTAGTTACTGACGATCGGAGCCATAAAAAGATAACTATGAAGTTAGGGTTACCCTGGAGTAAAAGTAACCGGTTCGGCAGCCGTCCTGCTCCCACTACACCAGCCAGAGGGAGAGAGCAAACGGAGGCAATCCATAAGATTCTCTGAGAAATTACATGGTTTGTAAAAGAAAAAAACGCCGTTACAGTATTGATATGTTTTCTTTTTTAAATTCAAAAATATATTAAGTATGTCATCGCGGATGTTTTAGTCCTATAAAAGAGGTATTATATCCACACATTTTTTGTAATATCAAAAGTAATTATAATTCAAGTTAGCTTTTCGCCAAGGATCAATTAGATTGAATGAAGCTACGAATAAGTTTGAATGTTGCTCTTACCATAAAGAACCAGAAAGAAACTCGGCGGTCAATCTTTAAAACATTTTTAATTTTACATTATTAAACCGCAATCTTGTATGAAACTGAACGAATTCTCAAATCCAAGCATTATTATCGTCCAATTATTTCATCCGCGACTTCGGGATAGGTTAATTATATATAGATGATTTTCAATGTCATCCTTTTGCTGTAGAAATACCAGGATTTCTATAGCCTATACGTTATTCCGGTGTATAAGGAATAATTTAACCAAATTTCATTGATATTGGTTCAGCGAATTCGCCGTGAAAGAGTAACAGACATACATCCATACTCACAAACTTTCGCATTTATAATATTAGTAGGATTTCTTACACCTAACATGCTTTACATCTCATTCATTTTACGTATTCTAGTTATGAAAAATGGACAGTACACTTTACATTTAGAATTAAATATATTTTCTTTTATTTACATATAAATTATAGCAAAATTATATTACTATTATTTCGGTATGTTTCAATTCCTTTTTATATTTATTAAGATGGACTTCTAAAAGTACTTTTGAATAAAATATATCCTGTTACATTTATTGTTATTATAACTAGAAAACATTTAATAATAAAAATTAATGAATTGGTTATATTCCAGATTCTCAACCGTTTTTATCATTTACATAATCTGCGATTGCATAACATGCTTTTGTAATCTTCAATAGTCACTTCAATCTTATGTAAGGGCAAGGGAAAAGCTATCTGGTTTCTGTATTTGACATTAAGCTAACGCCTATAAAGACGCTTTTAATAGAGCTGGGTAGGTTTTCTAAAGCTTTTACATAATACAGCAACTCTTATTTTGGTTTTCTTTTTAGTTATTTAGGTGTGTAAGTGATATATTTAACATATTTCGAGTCAAACGTAACTCAAACATTCAAACGTCAAAGAGAACATTCAAATACCTTGTTAAAAATATTGTAAACTAACTAATGTTATAAATACTTGTACGTATATTGTATATAATAAAAGTATATTTTATCTTTAATTTTTAAATTTTTCTTTTAAGATATACCAACAGCAATCATAGCAATAAATAACTAATTTAGATATACATTTGGACAGGGACCGTTACAATATTTTATTACAGGTATATACAGCATTAAAAATAGGTCTCTACATATAAAAAGATGTAAGATACATGTAAAAAGATTAATCAATATAATTGTTACAAGGTTACAATATGATTGTAAACGCTACTAAAATCAGTATATCTGTCTGTTACGTTTAATTGACTTATCTGCCTTGTTTTAAGTCCATAATCCTAGTGAAAACCAAATCAATTTTCGTGTATAACTAGGAATCTATGATTTACTATTGTACTTTAAATTACATATTTCTGCAACTATTATACGAATAAGCCAATTTAGATTTCATTGTTTAAACTAAACACGGTGGACTGAACCAAACTAGTAACCTACATAAACTAAAAACAAAGATATTGTAGGATAAGCTTCGAGATAATGTTGGTGAAAAGGATTATTCATTTTCCTCAAGACCGGATGAGGCTGGGAGCCTGGGAGAGGCGTGTGTGGGGGAGAGGGGAAACGGAAACGAAGATTACGCAAACAGAAATAAAACAGTACTTATATGAAATAAATACATTACTTATTTAAGGCGAAGATCTTTACATTGTACACAAAAAAATGTATTTTAGGTATATGTTAAATACTCTATTACGATTATTACACGCTTAACGGTAAGAACGCATGATTCTTAGCAAAAGTTCACTGATTTGAACTCGAGAAAAGTGCAAGTTTAGTTTATAATAAATAGATCAATTTATTTGATGTCAAAAAATGCGATTTGCGCTAACAACGTTGTCGTGATGATATTTGAGTATGTAAAGAGAGTTTATGAGTCCTTAATAAATATTGTGGCAGGTACAGCTGGACATCCCTTTGTCGTGAGGTAGGCTTGTCCATCTGTGGGATAAAAACATACATGTCAGTTAATATATTAAAATCCTTCTCATCATCCCCCTGCCCTCATCCCGGCATGGTCGGCACAACATGTTATAAACACGCTATCACATGATTTGGCTGCATTTTTACGAAAGGCCGCCTGTCTGACGTCAACTTACCTTAGTCGTATTTTACGACACCTCGGTAAGAAAGAGGGTGGTCTATTCTACTAAACCGGATACCACACGGTGGGTCAACTTACTTTAGTCGCCTTTTACGACACCTCGGTAAGAAATGAGGTCGGTCTATTCTACTCAGCCGGATACCACTGCGGATTAAAATCCTTCTAAGCATCAAAAAGAAATCCCACTGAGAGTCAAATATATGTATGTATAGTTCAATTTAAAGGCAATAAAATGTTAATACAAATTCAAACTTTTTTATTCAAATTGGCTTTTACAAGCACTTTTACAATTGAGCCGGCTTGAGCTTCTCTCTTATGCAGTTTAAAACTACATAAATGAATATTAATAAACAATTAAAAAAACACCAAATGACATTAGATCTCCGTTTTTTATAAATAGTCGAAATTCCTCGACTTTTTTTACATAGTCTAAATGGAATTTTCTTTACATTTTTTACAATAATAATACTGGCATATCCTTGACATATTTTTAGTTGTAATAGTATAATATAAAATATCTCATCTTACGGCAAGGACGCTGTATACCGAGATACAGGGAAACCTAGTTCGGTTACAGAGGTCTAAATTATGTAAATATAAAATTGTATTGATGATAATAGTTTTCTGTTAATTTATATTTATGTAAAAATGCTTTTTGTATACTAAAGATAATATTTATCTATTTATTAAGTTCCTCTGGTGCGTGCGGCGCCGCGCCTTAACGGGCCCGGCCTCACCCGGTAGCGGACCGGTTCCAGCATCACTTTTTATTTCTGTCGTTTTTCATCTCCTCTCCGCTGAATTAATGGCCTCGTTTTATCGTTTATCTCACCTTAGGCTTGCAGCAGCGGTGCGAAGACGACGTGCCCAAGACCGGCGAACACCGTGATAATGTCTACATCGCTCTAGCTGGATAAAGGTTCTTTGAGGTGGCCGATGCATTAAAGTTCCCAATGCTCCAGTTGTGTTGCAAGGATCTATCCAGACTTTACCAGGGGAAGCAGGAGTAGGCTGCAGGTGAAGGTGTAGATGTTATGCTTTTTGTATTTCTGTGCTGTTCTGTCACGCAACAAGTTGTAAGGTTGAGGTGAGAAGTTAGCCGGTAAGAGTCCAAAGTAACAGTGCCCCCCCACCCACTACCTCGATTGCAGAACCCATGAAGGGCTTCCTCATGTAAAGAAAGATATAAAGGTCCTGACTACTGTCTTTTTCGGTCTGAGATGAGAATACTACTGTAGTCGGATACCTTATTACCGATACCTTCAGCATTCCATGTCCAAAATTATTAGCTATAATATATAATATAAACTAACGTGCTCCAAAATATACTCTTCTCAAAAACAGATTGAGCCACATCACCATGCGACTGGGTCTATTGATTACATGTACGAGTATTTTGATTACAAAAATCACAAGCAATCGTAAAACTGAAAAAACGACAGTTCAAGTTAACAACTCAAAGACAATAACAGCTCTAACTATAGAATTAACGGTTGTTAACGCGAGCGCTTTATAGGCAATCAATACTTGAATTAAAATGCGCACAAGTTAGTCGTTAGTATGGTCCGGACTTTAATGACTTCGTTCGTTTTGTACTTTTTCGTTCTACCAATTTCAATAGCAATTCCGACTCGCTCGAAACAACAAAACAAACATACAACATAGAAAAATGATAATAATAAAAAAATTTAAACTGAATACTAAAAAAAATATTTCTATACAATTTTACAATTAAATTTCATCATCATCTTCCTGCCCTTATCCCACTCTAAGTGGGGTCGGCACAACATGTTATTCAAATTCAAATTTAAAATATTCTTTATTCAAATAAACTTGTAAACAAGTGCTTTTGAATCGTCAACTCTACTGCTGGTTCGGAAAGCTGTTCCTACCGAGAAGAGCCAGCAAGAAACTCGGCGGTTGCTCTTTTAAAAATATAATTCTTAATATTATTTACATTAAGTCGTTACTGTCTTGTACAGGTTCAAAGAGAGCTATATCCACACATTCTTATCTTCCAAATAATCTTCAAGAGTATAGTAGGCTTTCTGTATCAGTTTTAACAGTGTTTTTAAACTGCTGTAATGGCAGTGCTGAAAGTGTTATAAACATGCTGTCACATGATTTGGTTGCGTTTTTACAACCGGCCACCTGCCCGACGTCAACTTACCTCAGTCGTATTTTACGACACCTCTGTAAGAAAGAGGGTGCTCTTTTCTACTAAACCGAATACTACACCGTAGGTCAACTTACCTTAGTCGCCTTTTACGACACCTCGTTTACAATTAAATTTAAATTTCATTAATATTGGTCAGCCATGAAAACATTACAAACAGACATATTTAGCATTAACAATATTAAGATAAATGTAGACAATATGGCAAAATTACTGTATCAGGTTATATAATCGATTATAAGTGTGACAAGCCAGTTAACCCCTAGCTCAATAGGTAAAACCGTATGACTTACGTAGGTCACAGCTTTGAATCCTGGGCACTTTACAAGCTTTACGGCGAGGGAAAACATCGCAAGAATACATGGATAGCTCGTGCATACATCATCATCCTCCTGCCCGTATCCCACTCTAAGTGGGATCGGCACAATATGTTATAAACATTTTGTAACATGATTAGGTATTATACAACCGGCCGCCTGCCCGACATCAACTTACCATAGTCGTGTTTAACGATACCTCGGTAATAACTGAAGCTGTTCGATTCTACGAAGCCGGATACCACATGGTGCATCGACTTACCCTATTCACACGACACCTCGGTAAGAAATGAGAGTGGTCTTTTCGCCTCAGCCACTTACCACGCAGCGGGTCGTCTTACCTTAGTCACACGACACCTCGGTAAGAAATGAGAGTGGCCTATTCTCCTCAGCCGCTCACTACGCAGCGGATTGTCTTACCTTAGTCACACGACACCACGGTAAGAAATGAGGGTGGTCTATTCTCAGCCTGATACCGCAAAGCTTCATCTCATGCACAAATCTATGGCATTATTACCGTGTTATCAGTGCAAATTATGGCTAATTATACTATGTCGAGAAGCATTTTTCGCAGCAGCGTTTTCAATTTTGTTTTTAAAAACTCGTCTACGCAATCTTCTTTTCAGTAAAATATCCGGGCTTTATCACGGGCTATTTCGGCCGGCAGCGACGCTAATAGACTTTTTAGTGTGTATGCTAAAAAGGCAAAAAGGTTGGGCCTCGACACAAAGGCTGGGCTGCAAACACGCTTTAGGTTCAGCAAACAAACTGCGTTTATCTTAGAGTTTGCTTACTGTAAGCTCATACTAGGAGTTTTAAACTGTAGGATGGGGTTTGTTAATTTATTTTCATTGAAAATTTACGTTTTTACTGACAATAAAGTAACAGTGCGTTGTTCATACAACCAAGTATTTTAGGACTTTGTAACGGCGATTTCTGATGACCTAAGAAATTGAATAATTGCTTAGGTGTTAAATATAGACTATTTCAAATCACAGCTTCTAAAATTATTTGTTTATTTATTTATAGATCACCAACAAAATACACACTTTAAATTACAATTATACAATGAACTACTTAAAATAAGTGATAAGTGATGTTACCTATATACAAAATCATCCTTCTGCCCCTATACTATTCTAAGTGGGGTCGGCACAACATGTTATAAACATTGTCTCATTTTTGGCTACGTATTTTACGACCGGCCGCTTGCATGACGTCAACCTACTTAAGCCGTATTTTACGACAACTTAGTAAGAAAGAGGGTTGTCTATTCTACTCAGTCGGATACCACACGGCATTATTTGTTACATACATATACTACTAAATAGTTAAATGTAACTAATGATAATGTTAAAATCAAATCAAAATAATTTTATAAACGTACGTATTTTTATAAAACAATTGCTATGAATCGCGAAAGTTTTAAATTTACCAAAATAGTTTTTATTCAATTAGACCATTATTATTACCACATTTTCCTTCTCATCGTTATAGAAAACTACATATCTTTATAGTGAAATCTGTCTGTTCGCATTATCTGTACGTACATTTGTTAGGTAACCAAAATTATCTTTCGGAAGACTTTGTCTTCGCTCAGATAAGTTTTCTTTGAAACATTCGTCTGTGTGTACTCATTATGTGCGGGACGAAATGTTTGTGGCAATTAGATAATTTCTTGACATATATAAGGACGGATTTTATGTAAAAAATCCAGACTATTATTATAAATACGACAGTTTGCTTTCCGTCATGCGGTCACGGCTGATCCACTGTAGAAATATTGATGTAACTTAACAAAACTGAAACTTATATAGCGGGCTAACGTATAGAATACAGAAATCCCGTTTTCCTGACTGGAAACATGGTTTTTTTCATTCATTCGTCAATTCTAACTTCACACAATCCAACCATATTCTTTGTCGGCCTCCCTTTAGTCACATTTCCACCCACATTCTTACTTAATACTTATAATTTCTCCCTTCCTTCCATCCCATTATTTTCATCCTTCATTTTCATATGTCCATAATCTTGCACTTCGCGTCTTTTCTATGACATAAAACTAAATGAAATATGTCTTAAATTGTTTTTTAATCTCTTGATATACATTGCTTTGCATTTACACAAACATAGTGAAAAAACTTATGTTACCTATAAAATCTACCGAGCAAGATTTGTTTAAAACCGATCAAAATTCTCATCAGTTCTTTTCTTTACTATCATAATTACTATAGTTTTTATATAAGCTCGAACAAAAACTACTAGTGCATTTTTGCTAATTGTAAATGTATGCATTTATCTCATTTGAATCAAGCACAGATCTTTAATAAATTTAATTAAATATCAAGTCATTTATAATTAGGAACGTTTTTATGCAAGTTTTTGTTGACAGCAAAAATACTAAGGTGACCTGCGGAGTTATCGCGAACGGCGCAAAAAATATGAGTGCTTTGTAAACTGGTGCAAATACCTAATCATTATTTTATCCTATTTTGTAATATCAGGGATCGGCAAAATGCGGCTCGTGAGCCACACGTCTCTTTCGATGTAAAAGATCCGTACCCTAAAAGATACGAGTATAATATATAAATATTATCCCATTTATATTTAAGAGGAATAAACGTTATTATTAAAGGTACTTGTTCTAAATCGATACCAATATATTATATAAAGCTGAAGAGTTTGTGTTTGATTGTTTCAACGCGCTAATCTCGGGAACTACTGGACCGAATTGAAAAATTCTTTCAGTGGAAGATTGTCCATTTATCGAGGAAGGCTATATATAGCCTTTTCAAGATGAATAAAATGAATGAAGAATAGATGAAGGATGAATAGGATAAGATGAATAGGAGAATAGCACCAATAAAAAATAATATGAAAGAGGCAAAATTTAAAGCTTACCTTGCGTGCGCTGAGTTAACGGTAATAGTTATTCAAAAATCATGTACTGCAAAATTGTTTCCCTCTAAAATTTCTAAATAGAATTCCGCGGCAGCATATATCTAGCTTTTAAGGTTAAGCCACTTTAACCATTTCTTATGGTTATCCAAAGACTATATTACGGTTTTAATCTTTTCACGCAGGCGGAATTGCTGGCGATTGCTAGAAATAAAACTTAAAATATGAATCAAAACTAGGGTTTAAAAAAATATTTGTTATTGGCACTTTTAAATGATTTTTATTTATTTAATTTGTTACTTATATCTCTTTAGTCTTTGAAGGTTGCTATTTATGTGGCGAAAATATTTATGTTGCTACAAAGCTGTTAACCCTTGTTAGTATATAAAATAAATAAGCCCACTCCAAGAGGCTAACAATGTATTCAAGGAATATTTCTTGGACTTAGTGAGATTTATTTAATGGCTCCCAAATTATTAGGGACGCGGAAAAAGGATTTTCCCAAGGACCGTGATCTTCCCCTAATTATGTGCCGAGAGCCGCCCACTCGTAATTATTGAGATGGAGATAAGGCTGAATTGAACTGGTTTGTGCCAAATTTATCATTATATCCCACTTCACATAATTCTTGCATTCTCAAATAAATTATAGAATTAGGCGTTACTTTCCATACCTAATACTCAAAGTAATAAAAAATATTATTTTGATATAATCCGCGATAAAAGAAAATATATGTAATGCTAAATAGGGTAACGCCGTATAGTATCCGATAAAATAGTACCACCCTCATTTACCGAGGTTTCGTAAAATACGACTACCTAAGTTAAGTTGATATCAGGCAGGCGGCCGGTCGTAAAATACGTGGCCAAATCATGTGACGACATGTTTATAACACGTTGTGCCGACCCCACTTAGAGTGGAATAAGGGCAGAAGAATGATGATACCGGGGTCGGCGCAATATGTCTTCTTTTTCCATTCTCCTCTATCATTCGTCAAATCTGGTTCCACTCCTTTAACATCATATCATTTTTCACCAATCAATCCATCTTTTTTTTCGGCCTCCCCTAGCCATACATCCATCCACATTCATATTTAAAACTCTTTTGGTCACATGATATAAATCCCTCCTCATTACATGACCAATAAATAAACAATAAAAACGTATAATAAAGAAAAACTCGGAATGTTTACATAAAGGAAAATGATATGACAATTATAATACAAAGACTGACGTAAAAAAATATGCTTACTGTATTAGGTTATTAGGTCTAGAACCATGGACGTGTGTGACTCACGGCTTGTCACATTCAGTTCAATGTTGCTGACTCACACACTTCGACCTATATACATTATTACCTCACTAGCTGCGCCCTGCAGTTTCAGCCGAGGAACAAACCTTATATAATTTAATATAATTTTTGTATATAAAAATTTAAAGGATTATAAAACAATAGGTGATGTATATAATAGACAAAGTAGGAACCGACATAAGCTTGCGGCTCCTGCTTTGCGCCTTGAAAAAGTACGTAAGTCGTTTGTGGGTTTGGGTATAAGATTCTATAATAAAATTCCACAATCAATTTTAGCTTTGCCATTACAGCAGTTTAAAAACACTATTAAGGCGAGGCTGACACAGAAAGCCTACTATACTGTTGAGGATTATTTAGACGATAAGAACGCGTGGATATAGATATTGTTCGACTCTGTACAAGGTAGAAACGATTAAATGTAACTAGTATTAAGAATTGTATTTTTTAAAAAGAGCAACCGCCGAGTTTCTTGCTGGCTCTTCTCGGTAGGAACAGCTTTCCGAACCAACAGTAGAGTTGACGATTCGAAAGCACTTGTTTACAAGTTTATTTGAATAAAGAATATTTTGAATTTGAATTTTGAATTTATCTAAACTAGTTAATCCATTAAATTCAGCGTGACATTGCGGTGTTGTCAGTAAAAACAGAAATGTAGATTTTTGGATTTAATATTTGGTAAAATTAAATTTTATACAACGGGGTAACATATAGGATAAAAATATCCCGTTTTCTCTCCTCATCATTCATCTTATCCCATTCTAGGTGCACATGTTATAAGCATGTTGTCAGATTTGGCTAGGTATTTTACGACCGGCCACCTACGTAACGTCAACTTACCTTAGTCACATTTTGCGACACCTCGGTAAGAAGGATGATGGTCTATTCTACTCAGCCGAACACCTTGCTATTCGTATGCGGTTTTCTAGGCTACCATATACCCAGAATGCTCTAGAGATAAGCAGGTTTCCTGACGATGTTTTCCTTTAGCAAACAGCGATAAATTGCAATTATCAGTTAGACACATAATTTTTAACGGAAAAGCTTAATAGTGCCTACTCGGGGTTGGAACTCGTGACCCTCTCGTAATAATGGTACGGTCGATAGCACATAACCTTAAACCAATTTGACAAAAAATAGATTGACTAGATATTTGATGACTGGTCCGTTGGCGCAGTGGGTAGTGATCCTGCCTTCAGCTCCGCGGGTCGCGGGTTCGAGGTGTAATTAAGTATGTACGTATGTGTATTTAAGTATGTATTTAAAAAATATATAAGTATATATTCACCAGTTTTCTGTCTACCATAACACAAGTATTAAGTTACTTTGGGGACGGACAACCGTGTGTAAAAGTGTCCCATATGTTTATTTATTTATTTGTCTGTATATAATACTTAAAGAGCATGATATGGAAAATCTTGTACAAAAACTGAACACAAAACGTCTCAACAATGCACCGAAAAAATAAAGCACAAAAAGCGTATGTGCTTAAATTTCTCTCGAGACGCACTCTGCCCACGAGCCCGCATGCGGACACCAGGGTCCTTGACAGTCTCCAAAGGTTAAATTTGAGCCCTTCAAAGCGAGCTGAGAAATGCAGTTGTCGACACAAAGCACCTCTCCAGTGGAGGGGTGCGCCGCGCGATACGGGCTCTCGGAGGGCGCCAGTCTAGCTTACTCGCTAGTTTTGGATTGGATAGCTTTTATTATTCAACTGGCAAAACGTCCTTACAGGCAACGGTTAAATTTCTTTATTTTTTATGATATCAAACAGTATTTGTTATTGGGGACCACATTAAATCATTTGTACAATTATTGCCTTGCGAAGGTGCAATTTCAACACTCGCTTTTACATTCCTCTCGCTATTATTAATTTTGGAGTTAAGGATTTATTAACAAATAAACTGAAATACATTTATTACAGTTTCAAGATATATAAACTAGAAAATTACTTCAATCAATGTTTTATAAAGAATATTCGATGGCAAAATGTTTTCAATTAATGCAATTATGATATTTAGAAGTATCAATAATAAGATTAAAGTTTTACATAAAACGATCTAAAATAAAATAGTCGTTAGTCGTAACTTAATCGTTATAATTGATTTTTCGACACTAATACTATTTATAAAACTAAACATTATGGCGTCACCGTCTAAAACAAAAGATAATAAATATTTCATCTTTAAAAAGTAATGAGAATATTATTTTGCTATAATCCGCGATAATTTGCGATAATCCGCGGATTATAGCAAAATAATATTCTCATTAGTGTTGTATGAAGGACCTCCATAAAGTAACGCCTAATTCTATATATTATTTTATCTTAAAATGACTAGACATTTAATTAAATTCAAATTTGCATAGCAATCTAAAACGATAACGAGCGAAATTATGTTAAATAATTCTCATTTCTTGGCCTAAGCTCCTAGTGAAGGCCATGGAAAGTTACCAAAGATAATTCGCGGAGTTGTCTGTGGCGTGATGTAATCACTTTCTGGAACATGTTATTAGCTGGATCGTAGAGCCGCCTAAAATATAAAAGCTCTCTTTTGACTCTCGCTGACATGTTGCGGACACGCCGAGCCACCTCAGTACCGATACCCCGTGCATTGAACTGAGTAGGCTGAGAGACAAAACAAAATGTGCGAAGTTAGTTGAAATTCTTTTAAGTGGGCTTTTACAAGATCTTTCGTAACTGTTAGGTTATAATGAAGCTACCACTGGTTTGGAAAGGCGCTCTTACTTATAAAAAACAATAACAAACTCGCCAGTCAATCTTTTCAAAAGGAATAATAAACTTTACTTTTTAACAGAAATCAAATAAGTTTACAATCTAATCTAATGAATCGTTAGTTGTTATTCATAGCCTAGCATTCTTATCATTTACATAATGTTCAGTAGTTATAATAAACTTTGTTAATAAATGTGTTATTTTATTTACGCATATTATAAATGTAATAACAATGTTTCATATTATTTCATATCAAATTTTATTTTATATAATTTCCGAATCATACTATCCATTTTCAGCTTTATATATCACGTATTATATATACTATGGTCTGGTGAAATGTATGCAATATAACTTAATAGAATTAGTATTATTTTATTGCAAATTGATATAACGATAGTTCCTGTATGAAAAACAATTCAAAAATCCCACTTTACCATTTGGGTTTTATTTTGTAGGCCTTCCCAAAATAATGACGAATACAAGAGAATGAGTTTGTTTAACGCATTGTATGTTATGCAAAATATTAAACTTGTGGACAAACAATTGCGCGTGTCAATATTAAACAGCGTCATCTATCGGCTATTTGTTCATACCACCCACCAAGGATAGATAGATAAATAGATAGAACATTCTTTATTGCACCACATAAAAATAATAATATACATTGTTGAGAGAACGACATAATCTAATGCAGTAACAATAAGGCGGCCTTATCGCTAACTAGCGATTTCTTCCAGGCAACCTTTGGGCTAGAGACATTAAATTTAGGGTAATAAGGTAGGTGGTGCAATGTATACATATTCTAATACATAAATATATCTACATACATACATACATACATACATATAATAAATTAACCATACTATATATATAAACCATATTTATTATATATATAAACCATATTTAATATATATATAACCATATTTGTCCTAACTAGATAGTGACATGTAGTATTGTTTCAACTTAAACTTGAAACTGCGTAATGATTTCCTTTATTGCTATCGGTAAAGCATTCCACAATGTTATAGCTTTGACATTGAAGGAACGTCCAAAAAACGATGTCTTGTGTGAGGGCATCTCAAGGTTATACTTCCGAAAGGACCTTATTAAATTATTATTACTTTTTATAAAACGGAATTTCGATTTCAAGTAGGAGGGTGTCGTTTGGTGGAATAACACACAGTACAGAAGAGAGAGTATTTGCATGTCCCGGCGAAAACGGATGGGTAACCACTTGAGCTTAGCACGAAATTCTGAAACATGGTCATATTTACGTAATCCAAATATGAACCGAATAGCAAGATTTTGTAAACGCTCAAGTTTATTTAATTGTTCGTCGGTCAGGTCAAGATAGCTTGTAAAGTCGTAAGCTTGTAAAGCTCGTAAAGTCCTCCAAAAAGATTAACGGGCTAAAAAATTACTTTTTTTAAATGATACAATGATAGTTTATATTAAGAATTATTTGATTTTGAAAACATCGGGCTTTATGTGTAACCCATCCGCATTGAAGCAGCTACCCAGTCTTTCTCTAAAAAAAGTCAAAGGGCCAATTCCTAACTGTGGGATAGTAACTTTCTTATACCTTAAGACATTTTATTTGTAATTGAGTAATATTGTTTATATTTATGTTACTTACTAGTATGGACATACTTGTCCAGCCCGCTTTGCCGTGCTTAATTTAAAGACCGGATTATTTTTTTATTTCAATTTTTACATTTATTAAGAACGAAGTGTCCCAGCTGTGGGATAGTAACAAGCCTTTATTTTACGAACGATATTATAACTTGTTTAGACGAAATCCGAAGGGATGGCGAAAAACGAAAAAAAATAAAAGTATCGTCGTATACGACCTATCAACTTAAAATTCTCATATCTTATTTATTTGCTGATCGATTGAAATTAAACATACCCCATATGTTAAGTGAGGCTTTCCATTACATATTAGTAAAAACAGCGTCCAAATCGGATCGGATTTTGAGATTAACGGGAACAAACGCACAGAGATTTGACATCTCAACGATTTTATTATATGTATAGAATAGATAGATAGATAGATATAGATATAGAAGAATAGTACATTTTACACTGTCTCTTGGAGTATGCGAACTTGACACGCTCACAAGGCCAAAGAGTGACGTAAATCACTCATAGTGACTGACAGGCCGGTTAATTGAGACCCACAATAGTTAAAGGAGTGTCTTCCATCTGCGAGTCTATTGTTTGGCCGCGGGCTAATGAACCGTGGAAATTGATATCATTATGTCAATTCGGCGTCGCCATTGTTTCGCCCTCTCTGACATAGATGGCCCGTTTGGATGTCGTCGTTGCGGCATCCACTAATGACTGCAACAATAAATGTTGGATACAATGGTAATGACACAGGATGCGATGATTTATGGATACAGCCCGGGACGGCCACCAGTGGGCGTCACAGTGTAAGCACTGGTTTAACCAAATCTATCGGCCGCCGACGTAGATTACTCTTGTGTTACATCTTGCTACAATTATTACTGTTTTATTTATTCTAATTTAACTCTTAGGACTTGAAAAAATGATTTATAGAATTACTCGTTATTTTAGGGAGATCCATAATACAAAAGTAATGATATATTTGCGATTTTGTCGTGGACTCTATCTCCTGATGATGTATCGGTTGCGGGGCGAAACGATTGTTCAGTTTGTGATAGTGAACGATATAGTGCTTGTGTATTCTGGTGGCGGTGTTTTAGGTTTGTGCATGTATTTTTACGAATCCTGCATGTATCAGATATGAAAACGTATTGTCCACTCTACATTTGGCATTATATATATTTTCTATTTTACTTCATCGCGGATTATAGCAACATAATTTTATAATTACTTCTGTCTTAGGACTCGATTTTCACAGAGTTGGATGTTTTTCTGAGATCACTACAACGCCTTATGCATGTCAAGTCAGAACTAATGCTGATGATAATAAGGTTCCGAGATTCCTCAGAAATGGTGTTTCATTAAGATGCGATGATAAAGATATAGGTACTCGCTGTACGTGCGCTATCACGTGTGTGTGTGCAGCGGCCGCTACTGCAACGAAGGGCCACACTTTGGGGACACGGGGCCTTTGACATTAAGCACTCTATTATCCTTAGCTTTGTACTCTACATTATCTCTTCAACACGCGATTATCACTACATATTATAAAACACCCCGTTCCCCCACCCCAAAAGTCTTGTGACTTCATTTTCTGAAAGTTGTAGCATAAAGGCGAGGAGTGGATAGGGGTGGAGAAGCGTGGAGGGGGAAGGTGTGGAGAGGGGAGTAGTGGCACCATTTGAAGTAGTTGTTATTGTGCGCGAAGTTGATTAATTGTTAAAAAAATAATAAATTGATTGACTTTTGAGAAAGTTTCTATTTTATTGAATAAATACCTATAAAGGAAAAGTATCTTTTAATATTAAGTTAGTTATTTTAACTTTGCGGTATTTCCGCTATTAACGATGTAATTTTTACGGCTACAGCAGGTTGGGAATGCCTGTTATAGGCAAAATTAGTATTTACTATACAATTTGGTTGTATTGTTCGTGTATTAACCAGTCTGTATTCCCATTTTGGAACATGATACACGTTAAATCATCGACATCGTGTCAGCTTGAAGTCATAATTAAAGAAATAAAAATTGATCCCGTCTTGACCAGTTTTTACATACATTTTTTGTTTCCGCAGTGACATCATGCGAATGAGCGGGTTGGAATATATTATCTGATAGTGGTCTTGGATATATTAATCATAGAAGGAGCGTAAGAAATAAAAGTTTATTCATTAACATTTTGTGTTATTATTTAAGACAATATAAATTAGTTTACTTTGAATACAGCACTAGAAATACTTTGCAGAATTTCACGATGTAAAATGAACTTCTATTTTATTTATCACTAGCGGCCCGCTCCGGCTTAGCACGGGAATAAAATATGTAGCCCATGTCACTCAGTGAACTCAGTCACTCAGTGCCCTCCTCGCGGCATTTTAATCTTCGTTTAAATTATAGCCTAAACATGCCTAAATACACGTAAAAAAGAGACATAGTTATTTGCTCTCGCTTTATTGTAATATGGCGCATTAAGCCTGGTTTCCTTACACTAGTGTAATAAATAACTCTGTAAAAAAATTAGTAATCGTTTAAGAATTATGTCAACCTAATAATGAATATTTAAATATGTTTTGACAGTGTAGTTTTGTACTGTGGTTTCCGCCTTATGAAAACCGGTTCAGGAGCGAATTAACAAAAGTATGTACATGTATTACTAGTGTCATAAAAAATTTACTTATTATTTTGATATAAACATCAAAGTAAATAGAGGTCTCTTTCTTATTAAGGTGTCGTTAAATACTACTAAGGTAAGTTCAGGCAGGCGGCCGGTCGTAAAATACGTAGCGAAATAATGTGACAACATGTTTATAACATGTTGTGCCGACCTCATGCATATAATAGCAAAATAATATATAGGTATAAGATTCTATAGTAAAATTCCACAATCAATTTTAGCTTTGCCATTACAGCAGTTTAAAAAACACTATTAAAGAGAGGCTGATACTGAAAGACTACTATACTGTTGAGTATTATTTAGACGAAAAGAATGCGTGGATATAGATACTGTTCGACCCTGTACAAGATAGGAGCGATTAAATGTAAGTAGTATTAAGAATTATATTTTTAAAAGAGCAACCGCTGAGTTTCTTGCTGGCTCTTCTCGGTAGGAACAGCTTTCCGAACCAGCAGTAGAGTTGACGATTCAAAAGCACTTGTTTCCAAGTTTATTTGAAAGGAAAATTTGTATTTGAATTTGAATTGAATATTATTATTTCGTTTGTAGATAGTTTAATTGTTCTTATGATAGCATTATGTTCAAAAACCTTGTTTGACTACATCAGTTAGCGAACCTAGAATTTTAAACTGCTCGTTTAACATGTTTATCGCAAAAAAATGGCGCCAGTAGTGGCAAGGTTGAGTTGCTTTAACCTTGATAGTTTTTGCATGCATCGTGGAGCGGGGACCTGGTTACTGGGCAGGAGTCGATATCGGGTACAACAGTTAACTAAATGTGGACAGATCATAAACAAAAACATATATGTCCAACTAATATTATAAATGTGAGTATGGATGTATGTATTTTAATCTTTCACGGAAAATCCGTTGAACCAATATCGATGATGTTTGGCACAAGTATTCCTTATACACCGGAATAACATGTAGGCTATAGAAATCCTGTTAATTGTAAAGGAATAGGATGACATTGAAAAGCGCTATCTATTATCAACCTATCACGCGACAACAGTGGCGGATAAAAGCTAGTATATGTTTTATATGTCGAATTATCGATTATCTATTATTCAAAAGCTTATCCCGCTTATTATTTTGTCATTTTCAAAAGCCTGTAGCACCTGGATAACCGAGCATTGTTCGTTAATTTTTTAAAAATATAAAAAAAGAAACTTAAAAAAAAGGAAAATAAAAATTGGGGCTCAATCCTAGGTATTTTCATTTCTAGGGACAACTCGTTTTTTTTAAATAAATCCTAGCTAGATCGATTCCTCGCCCCGAAACCCCCCTACATACTGAATGTTAATCCAAATCTTGTTCTAGTGACTGTCAGTTCCAAATCACATCCAGGGATATATGTAACCTGCCAATCCTAGTTAGAGTAGCGTGATGGGTGAAAACACCAAGCTTTCTCTACCAAAGGATAATGGAGATATTATCCCAGCAGTGGGAACTCTGTACCCAGCAGGCATCAATCCATAAGCTGCTCTTAGTAACAGCAGGCGTCATACAGTCTGTTTGTACGCTGTGACTCAGACCGAGGCTGCCCGGTAACGACTATATCACTAACAAGTTATACAAACAAATGTGTATAGTTTCATAAGATTGTCGGCTTTATGTTAAGTACAAAAAGGGGTTAAAATCGTGCGTTCGTGTCGTTTAATATGCTGTAACACGAGAGCATGGCTGGTCTTTGTTTTCAAATAAACTCACATATAATTATGTCCATATGTGTGTTATAAATTGCAGCGACATGTTTGGTATACTAACGTGGTTGTTTTAATTGGCGCGGCTAATTGCTGAGCTGTAAATAATTTTATTAAATCTAAACTTAATATATAAAGCTAGAGAGTTTATTTGTTTAATCTCAAGAACTACTGGAACAATTAGAGAAATTCTTCAGAGTTTAAGATAGTCTATTTATCGAGGAAGACTATAGGATATATAACATTATGCTAAGATGAATAGGAGAGGAGCAATAAAAAATATTGTCAAAACGGCAAAATTTAAAGCTTTCCTTGCGTGCGGTAAGTAAACGGTGAAAATTAATCAAAAATCCCTTACAATTAAGTCACGATAACTGCTTTTGTGTTCAAAACTTCAATTCGGGATAAAAATCGTGACACACTGATTTCTGATGTAGGCGAAGCTGCTGACACAGCTAGTATTTACTCAAAGTTAGTAACAAGTTTATAACATGTTGTTCCGACCTCATTTAGGGCATAAGGGCAGGAGAATTTGGAGAATGTTAAGTCATCAATGTTAAATAATTAATTTCTAAATCGTCAATTCTATAAGCAGTAGGAATTCATATCGCTACCTTATATTTTAACTACCAAGGTTGTACGAATAGGTATCAGTTGCATACAAAAAGCCGAGCAAAGTCACGCGTCGTGCCAAGGTCAATCGACATCGAACAATTGCCCATGACACTGAAGTTTTATCAGATTACACCAACTTACGGAAACACTGAAATATGCAACATTAGAACCTAAAGCTTTAAAATAAGGTGCTCCATAGTCGCAAATTAATAACTGGTCATATTACGTACTACACACAAGCCTTATAGCGTTCGCTTGGAGCAATTTAACCTCTAATACACTGTAATAAGGGATACAATGAGTGCAATTTAATATTTGCACATCAATTACTTAGAAGGTACCACACCAGCTGCGGCCGCTATGGTAATAGAATCGCAATTGCCTTTGCAATTGAACTGTTCTGATGTTATAACTTTTTATTTCACTTCTATGACGTTATTTTATTTTTATATTATGTAACTGGCACTTCGAAGATTCTAAATCACCTGTTTAATATTTTCTTCACTCCTAAGTTTTAACTAAATCTTGTCACTTTGACCAGAACCGCTCAATTCGCCATCTTGTATTTATTATTTCTCTCTCTCCCCGTCACATATTTGTCTCTCTCTCACACATCTACGGTCTATTTTAATCATTTTTTCATTATCATATCATCATCCACCTACCCTTATCCCACTTTAAGTGGGGTCGGCATAACATACTATAAAGATAGTGTCACGTGATTTGGCTTACTCGTACCTTAGTCGTATTTACGACACCTCGATATAAAAGAGGGTGGTATATTCTACTCAACCGGATACCGCACGGTGGGTTAACTTAGCTTTGTTGCCTTTTACGACACATGAGGGTGGTCTATTCTAATCCGTCGGATACCACACGGCACACGGTGAAAGAATAATTTTGTAATAACTATATGTTGAACATTTGTCTAAGTCAGGTTCTTGTTAATAGACGACGAACACAAAACAAATTATGTTTCTTTTCAAGTTTTACTGTCACTCGTTAAATTTAATTCTTGAAATGTTTCCACCGGGTGAGGACGATCAGAGGATGTGACCATTTTGGAACGCTTCAGCCGCTCCCTTCTCCGAAATTATCTTAATTGCTGTAATCTCTTTAATGTCCGAGGATTCTGTGGCTTTAAAGTGGTTAGCAACTAATTTACTGCTCGCACGTACCTACTTAAGCCGCTGTGGCTTAGCAGCTAAAGCGCGACATAATTACGTAAGCACGAGTTCAAAAGGAAATCGCATCTTAAATGCTTGGTAACATTTAAAATTCACCGTGCGTTTTACGCCTTTAAAACTCGTCATGATTACCCTGCCTATACTTAGTGAATCAACTTGAGCTAATTAATTAATCACGATAAACCCACACTAAAATACCGAGGTGAGTCTACTAAAATATATAAATGGGCCTTGATATGCAAAATTCCATAGTACAAAGTATTTATTTATTTATGTACGTTAAAAAATGTTGGAAAAAAACATTATTAGTAAAAAAAAGTGTACAAAGGTCAACTTATCCCTATGACAGAGATCTCTGCCAGATCACAATCTCTGCTAACCTACGAAGTGAGACAATTTATAGTTAAGGAAAAGTTGGTACGCAAATATCAAACATTATTTATTAGAATTACCTTACTAATAATTTCCTAATTTATTAGGAAATAATTTATTAGGAAAGGAATAATTTCCTAAGTAATGACAGACTCAGCAGGTTTGAAGTTTCTAAAACATGACTGCTGACCTGATCTTGTTCTGCACTAATTCCTCCGCAATTGAAAGTACAACATCAGAACCTGGTGTAGAGCTAGCATTAATTACAATTCAATACAACAGTATTTATAAATGAAAGTGATAATTTAACGAATTCACTAGTATTGAAGTAATAATAGAATTATGAAAATGGTAAATATAGCAAGTGCACGTTTTTATATCTTATACGTGCAGGCTTAATAACCGCACGTACTACAAAACATAACCACACACTAGAATCATAAAACACATTCACACATACTACAGTCTCAACGATCGCCCCGTAACCGGAACATCGTATTACAATAAGATACATTACAATAAAGATAAATGTAATGTTTTAGAACACACAAATAGATTCGTAAGCTAAGCTACAAAAACAATATTGAATACACTATTAATAAACTCACATAGTAGAGTCATCAAAAGAACTCTGTAAATATGTTCGTAAATAAAAAGCAAACTGCTTAGAACAAATAAATCAATACAACGAGCGATTACAGTTGTTTCAAACCTCAACAAGTCGACTTCTAAAACTCCATTTTTATATTCTTCACAGATTCTCGTTCACGTGTCTATATCCGAAACTTGTTTACGCTTAATCTAACAGCGCGTTGCTTGGACGAGATTTGCTACACTCTAAGCGGTGTCAACATCTCAAGGTATTTTAGCATCTAAAGTTTATATATTACGAGCGGTTTTGGTACGAATTATATCATAATTTACAACTTTCTCGAATTATTTAGCAGACGCAACGTGTCTTTTCTGGACACGATCTTCATTATTTTAAGTTACATCAGTATCACGTAGCATTGTAACATCTAACAGGATTAATTTATAGCCGATTTTCGTATAAATTATGTCAAAAGTTGAGACGTTTAGTGAGCTGTTGGTGGCGGCTATATGTCTGTTTGCCGTAGGCACACCGATGTAACGTCAAGTGCGGCAGTTATGTTTTATAGCTCGCCTGTTTAGTTGCTACAATCAACAGCAAAACTATTACGACTACTGAATTATAGTTCAGGTGAAACTGATCCATATGGAGCTTTATTTAAAGTTTAATTTTCAACGCTACAGTTCTTGTTTTGACATCCATCGTTGTCGTGTATGTTCAGTGCAAAACAAATGAATAGAAGTTACGCTACAGTTTCTGTATCCTCTTTCTGTTCGTATATTTAGACAGAGAGGAGGAACTTTCTAAATTTGTCATGTTATTTAGTTTATGGACCGCTAAAGAGTTGCATCCCGGGATGACACAGCGCGGCGGTGGTTGTGGCGTAACTCGGTTACTCAGTTTGCTTAAAATGTCCGTGTCATTGTTAGGGAGCTGGTTTTTGTTGCGTGATAGATGAGGCCTTTAGTATGGCTTCACATACAATGTTATCTATGGATGAAGTATTTTAAGTTTAGAGTACAAATAATAACTACAATAATATTCAACTCTTTTACTTTGGGTTTGTTGTTCATCTTACGAATACTTACTTATCTTACTTATCTTTGAATGCTTATTTATTTAATGTCCTCTGGACATAGAAAGTGGAATGTCGTGTGTGGACCAGCGATCTCGAAGGATCTGCATGGATATTTCCTTAGCTTCGAGGCACAGTCTGGACGATCCATCGTTTTCTCAAACGTCAGGTTTAGCTTTTTTATCTATTCAGGCCACAGTTCCCTGTAAATGCTGTTGCTTTTCCGCAAATCTGTAAGTTTTTCTTACCTAACGCTAAGTGGTCAAAAGTAGCCTTTTTTCAAGAGCAATTTCGGCATTTTGAAAGTTTTAATCTTGGCTTATTTCTCTATAGATTAAGTGCAGTACAGATCCCTCTAAGCTATGGTCCAGCCGTACAGGAGACACCCTTAAAACGCACTCTTAGACAAAAACCAAAGCTAAGTCTTCTGCGCTCTTCTCTTCACATTTCACAACGATGCTTCTACGCTGCCCGGTCATGGTATAACATTCGTTAAGGCCAACAGCATATAGCCAGTTCGTAAGTCTGATTATGGAACGTGAATCTGTTAATTGCTTTGTTTACCTTCCAGCCGTTCGCCACGACCGCTGCAGTGTTTACATTTTACATATACCTACCGCCATTACACATTTATGAGTTAAATTTGCATAGTTATATTTACATCGCACGTCGTCGAGTAACAAAAGGCGTGTTCTGTGAATATTTTAACTTTGTTAATTTAATTCGGAAATTAATGATCCTAGCTGTGTAATTATGTGTACATACCAATGTGAGCATAGCTCTATTGTTATATCTATTAATAGCCAGCTTGTAATACAGTCGCATGGAGCGTGTAAAGCATGTCTGTCCATTAATATAACTATTACCAGAGCAGGGTTATGGTGGTAAACGAGGCTCTAGGCCTATAGGATCTATTTGTTTAACTCTTTTATACCCCTTTGACTGCTATTATTAAAAAATTTAAGGTACATATATAGAGATAGTAGAATCCCTCACTTAGGTATGTGATATGAAAATATCTCCAACCTCCTATATACTGTCTGTCTGTAGGTCAGAGCACAATCTCTAATATCATGTTCTTGTTGAATTTCCTTTTTATTACTCTTTTACCTATGTTTTGTGGTAATGAAAAAAATATTTTTAATTTGCGGATTTTTACAATATAAGGGTATTATTATTTACTTGTGATCTATGATTAAATTACATTGACTTTTATTCTGGAGCTTACCTAAAATTTCCTTCTCTACGATAAGATATGTTTTGAAAGTTCCCTAAAATGTTCTTTGTAAGAACTTCGACTTCTCTCACATACTCGTAACTACTTACCAATTTATCGATGCCTAAGTCAGAGACAAAAGTAATAATAAAATTATTTTGCTATAATCCACGATGAAGTAAAATAGAAAATACATATAATGCTAAATGTAGAGTGGACGATCCGTTTCCATACCTGATATATGCACGATTCGTAAAAACACATGTACAAACGTGGTCGATTCTGTCGTGGAGTCTTTCTCCTGATGATACTTCGATTGCGGGGTGAAACGATTGTTGAGTTAGTGATAGTTAACGTATATAGTGCTTGTGTATTGTGGTGGCGGTGGTGGAGGTTTGTGCATGTGTTTTTTTTACGAATCCTGCATGTATCAGGTATGATAACCGATTGTCCACTCTACATTTAGCATTATACATATTTTCTATTTTATTTCATGGCAGATTATACCAAAATAATTTTATAGGTCTCCGCAAAGTAACGCCTAATTCTATAAATTATTTTAAGTCAAAGACACTTAGCCACCACACTTGACTAATGAAACTAATGTCAAAAAATGTAAGTTGTTTCTAGAAACTTTTAAGCCATGTCAACCAACTGACAGGCCGTCGATATTATTGTCCAAAACATCAAATAAAAACTGCTATAAAAACGTTCACAATGCAGTGTAATTTATGCCTTAATGTTTCTCGACGGTTCTGCTCGGGAGACAAACGAGTCCAAAGATTTATCTCTGACAGCTCGACGCTGAGTGCACGCCGGAGCTGCCCGCGTCATTATGCTAATCTATTTAGAGACTAAAGGAAAATCTAGAAAAAAAACTTGTGCTGGAATGAAAACAAATTATTATTCTATCTATTATTATCGAATTTTGGGTTAATTTTTTTTGTAATAGACAAACACGATTTTGAAAATATTTTACTCCTGTCTTCTTTTTATTATTGAACCGATAGATGTGTAACTTGGATATAACTGCTCCCCTGGACTTTTTGATGTCGTCAGTTTACCTTGTAGGGAATCTACCAACCCTGCGACATTCTTCAGACTCCATTATTCTTTACTTATTCTGAACTGAATGATACCTAGTGTTGCTCGTTGGGCTAAGTCAGTCTTTGACTCTCTTTTTCTTTTAAATCTCTATTTCTTATTTAAGCTATCGCGAGTGATATTCATAATTAATATATAGAAACCAGCAATACTTACGTCTTATTTTAACGGATGAGCCTGACTAGTTTCAAGCCGCTTTCAAGCTCTAATTCACGAGCTCTTTACGCGGCGTTGTTAACGACGTGAGTATAGCCGGTTTCTATATATTAACTCTTTGTCCTACTTCGATTGTACAGATATACCATATCATGATCAATGATAATTTACAGTGCAGAAACACTTGTTCACTACTTGCCGATTCATATGTAGGTTTTTTTACATGTACACCATGCAAGAAGTACATTCCGAAAACTATGTTGATATCAAAAACGTGATCTTAAAGAACGCCCACTTGTGGACTAGACTTCATTGAATTATTTTTATTCGATATCGATACCTGCAAAATTGATTTCGTCCATCCCTAATTCCGGCTCTACATATTAAAAACAATTTGATTAATAGATCCAACTTCTGACCTTGACGTCACGCTATGCCTCCTGCTGACAGCAGCGAGCTCTCCGTTGCTATGGCAACAGTTTTTTTCAGCTTCATACAAAGCAAATGACTGCCAAACTTTTTGCTGCATTATGTCATGGAGCATAATAACTATTCATAATAAACGCATGCGATACAAGAGTCACTCGATTGTCGACTCTATTCCTACAATCATACGATTGTAATAAATTATCTAATTACAAGACCAAAACTAAAAAGGATACACCTCACCATAAAGTTGAACAATTATTTTTAGAATACTCAAGCGAAACTAAAGCCTAACAAAATGTCGTACGGGTGAAGTTCCTATGCTATTATTTTGTATGTCTAATTAAAAGATAAAGTTCATTTAGTAACCAATTTTTTTGCGCACATACAGTTTGAACATGAGTATAAGAATAGATACGTTATGCCGCAATGGTTTGTGATGATAACTCGTGATGTTTGCAAGCGTTCACAGATTCGATTACGATAGGTTCATAGTGGTTCAACAGCGAGCATATAACTTATATGTTTAATCGATACTAAACATGGTTATTGCCTTCTAAGTGAAGAAAACAAAGTAAGACAGCCTGGGATATCTCCGGAAATTAATGGAGTATGTATAAACTAACATTAGAACCTGAGTTGTGCCACTATGCTCCGATCCTTTTAGAAAAGACTCATAACTTTCCAGGATTAGGTGGCATTTAACATTTCAAAGAAATAAAGTGGATTGGTTAAAATAATACAAGCAAACACGTTACGAAATTACGATATATTTCCCAGCATCAAACCCATCTGTTAGGCCTCAGCTAGCCATTAAGCCGTCACAAATTCGAACAAACACATATTTCAAACAATAAAGATCCGGACAAACACCCCGAACTATCCCGAGATGTTTGCATATTGCGTACGATCTCACAACTTTCCCCACCCGGAAACTTGCTCCGACACGCAGCTCTGGCACCCAACAAATGTTTATTTGTTAAACCTAAAGACTGAATCTAAACTGTTGTTCAACTCTTAACTCTATCTTATACAATTAGGCGTTACTTTGCGTAGATCTACAATACAAAGGTAATAATAAAATTACTTTGCTATAATCCGCGATGAAGTAAAATAGAAAATATATATAATGGTAAATGTAGAGTGGACGGTCCGTTTCCATACCTGATACACGCACGATTCGTAAAAACACATGTACAAACGTGGTTGATTTTGTCGTGGAGTCTATCTCCTGATGATGCTTCGGTCGCGGAGCGAAACGATTGTTGAGTTTGTGATAGTGAACGTATGCAGTGCTTGTGTATTGTGGTGGCGGTGATGGAGGTTTGTGCATCAGTTTTTACCAATCCTGCATGTATCAGGTATGAAATGGGATCGTGCACTCTTCATTTAGCATTATATATACATATTTTCTATTTTACTTCATCACGGATTATATCAAAATAATTTTATTTGGTAGCTCCCCTAGTACAGGAGCATTTAAATCCAGGCCTGTCTAAACACGCTATTGTCTTTTCAGATCTAGCATTCCAATATCTACTAATGGTCAAACAATATTAATAGACGGCTGTCAAAAACAAGACAAAAGTATTATGAATATTTTAGCTTGCAGTTAAATCTCAACAAAATAGTTCTCGCGAGATATGTCATGTACGGCTTGTGAACGAAGCGTAATCAGATTTATTAAAACAGCAAAAAACAATTGAAATGCCGATAATGATCTCTGAATCTACTATATCCGTATTGTTACACTGAATGCCTCGAATACATACATTATAACTGGCATATGCTAATAATTATTTAAACTGGAGACATACCCAGTTTCCTACGACTAGTCAATCATTTAACTCCTATTATCATAATGTTTAACATAAAAAGCTTAAGGCTAGGCTCGTTAGTTATCTAAATACGTTTATTTCACTCCACACTATTTTTGTTTAAATACTTTTCCAATTACTGCATCGCACGTCACCATTTTTTGCTAGAATGGGTATTCCCATGATTGTTCTATAGACTTAAAAAAGAAAAATACTCCAAATTAGGCAGAGTATTCGATGGAAACTCCGTAAACATCTTGACTTTTTCCTCTATTTTCTAATCGCCATATGGCCTTTAAACACAAACCTTATCAATTTATTTACTTAAACATTCCTCACCACAGAGAGAATCATGCAAAAAATACCTCTTCAAAAATAGGACCAGTTAAAGAAACTGGAGAATTTAACCGTTTTTTTATCGGCTCTTAAGCTCACATTACAGAGCAGTCTTCTCAGCGGGGTTCAAATTTCAAGGGTCAACAATTTCCATAGACACGTATTTTACCCAGATTAAAAACGTGCTTGATCCAAAATTGCGTTCAAAGTTTGTACAGAAAAAAAGTCCCGAAGGAAATCCTATATTTGTAAATACTTTAAATTTAATATGCATAGGTGCATTTTATGGAAAAAAACTAAATGGACATCAATAAAGGTTAGTTTAGTTTCATCGTAACGAACTGACAGCAGTCAGGTCTTTCTGCACCATAGATCCTCTTATTTCAGAAATATTTTGTACTATGATGAGTTGCAGAAATCCGTAATTGTATTAAGTTTACACTTGAATATTATCTTAAACATTAGTTGATGCTGCCAAGTAACCGCTAGAGTACCAAACCTCCAACAGAACTTAATTTAATGTCGGGAATCGATCTTAGAATAACCAACGCACATTGAAAATATAAAATACATTTTGGTTCTAAATCCCCGTTAGTTAATTCATAACAAGTATCACCATTCAAACTCAGTTCTCATCAAGTAGAGCCAGCGGGAAACTCCGCCTAATCTCCCATAAGCAGACGTCTACATAAAAGACTTTGATTATAGTTACATGGTGATGCTCGTAACACAAATTAAATGGTCGACAAACATGCTGGCCCTTGCATTCTCGTCCTTACAGCACAGGCAATAAGGTGCATAGTACTCGGGAGGAGGGCGCGCGGCGATAGGGATCTACATAATTGAAAGGCGATGCCCGAAACTCGGAGCTTATCTTGGTCTTTGTTTTGCTGGCGGCTGTGAAATTCAAATTCTATTTGTTTAGGCTCGGTGACTGCTGGCTTTTTATTATTGTGAAGGTCGAAAGGTATGTCACTCTCGGAATAAATGTATGTAGAACACATCTTAGAAGTCGAGAGCAGGCTTGATTTAATAACCACTATTGATTTAGTACGCTAGAAATCCTCATTGAAACATTTGTACAAACGCAAAATCTTATAATACTAGTAGCGGAAACTTGAAATAGAAAACTCAGCTTATCTTAGAAATCTATCTTAATCGAGATTAAGAATTCTATTATTACCTTGATAATTCTGACTGTCAAATGATTACTGCTAAGGAACTACTCCCTCATGATTCCTTAAGTCCAGATCGAAATTTGTTCTTGCGGTAATTTGATGCAGTAGAAACTTGTACAAAGCAAACGTTAATTGCGCTGTAAACGATTAAAAAATGTTTGAACTTGTACCTTTTTTTTCCAAATAGAAGTCATAATTTTAAAATCTTTTTGAGACGTGATCAGTCAATAAAACATGTTCAGTTAACAACAAATATTTTATTTTTATAGAACACTCATTAAATATTTTTAAATAATAAACGTAATTTTATAACACAGTAGGTATATAATATTTTATTTACCTAATATAAAGTGAATTATAATATACGTGTATATAAGAGAATACTGTGTAACCATACTTGGAATGAATTCTTATACAAACTATATTACAAATACAAACATAAATCAAGTCCAAACTATAGTTATTGAAGAGCTGTAACCTTGCTTGCTGATTGATTTTTGTATTTTGTTTGCGTAGCTGTACCCGTGTATTTGTCCACGTTAACTTAATTTTTAAAATACTGAGTTTTTCTCTGTTCCCAAAGCACAAAGGACATCGCTTATCAAACATGTTAGCTCGGTATATAAGCTTACATAGTGACAGCGTAACAGACTTTCAGAATAATATTATGAGTAAACATTATTTGGGAAACAAATAATATCATTTACTGGCACACGGTCTCCTTTAATGGTAACCAAATTAACAATTAGATTCACTTGTTGGAGGTCATTCTGTTTCAATTTCCGTTCGTAATTATTTCCGGTAAAATAACTGCTGCTAGCAGTTCGAACAAAACAACGAAATCACAGACACCATCGTCTTATAGTTTTGCTCTTTCTACTTTAGCAATCACTTGAAAGAAAGAAAGCTTAATGTTTAATAACATCTGCAATATTTTGACTATACCCAAATCCATGAAAACCAAGTTTACCTTAAAATTATTCCGTATTATTTCAAGAATGTCTTTCATCTATCTAATCTTGTCCAAGTCGCCTTAAGATATGAACGTATACACTGTATATATATACACTGTTCGACTGTTACATTGTTTAAAGAGTTTTGACTGTTACATTGTCAAAATGTGAGCTTTAACAAAGTTGCACAATGTGACCGGCAAGAATAGGTCACATCCTTCTAAAAATTGGTCAATACTTATGGGATCCATATTATCTTTCCTTTGCGGTCGCTTCTTCATTAATTTTTTAATTTCGCGCTCACCTATTATGGGATAAATAGACAAATCGCGTTTCATCACCGCGCTCGATAGAGAGAAGCTCAGCTGCTCGTCCGTCTGCACGGCCCGGCTCGTCAGGAGCTGTGCCGGCGCTGGCTGCTGACTGTCAGTCTGCGTGCTCGTGCACTTGGTTACGGTGTGGGGTAACTTCAATGTAGGCATCGCGGATTTCTTCAGCAATAGCTTTCCGTACATCCTTTGCTCGAAGTGCAAACTGCATATATGCATGTTCTTTAGCTGCTCTTCGTCTTTATCCCCTAAATCTGGTCGCCCGCAGGCCTTTATCCATAGTTGAAGTCTGAAAAAGGTGCAATTGAATCGTATTGCGTATACAATTGATTTTAGGAAGTATCACGTTTAATTAAATATGTTAATATTTAAGAATTAATCGTGCGTAACATTATGGCTTCAGACAGGCCTAAACTATTGTCCAGAGGCTTACAAAACAGAATTATCAATTTTCACACTCGTGTGATTTATTAAAAAATAAACTAATGATTCCACGCGGAAACACTGCCAACATTCTTGGACCCAATGGACAATTCCTGTATATAATGACTCGAAATTATTATTATGTTGTTTAGAGGTTCTTATAAAATTGCGCAGAAAATATCTTCTACACATTGCTTCCACTGTAAGTTCCTGTTTCAGGCACAACTTGTTGATGGCCTCGATGTGAAATAACTGAGTAATACAATATTGTGGTTAGTCAGGATTTTAGCCAATCCATCGATGTACTGATATATATTGGGATGCTGATTGTTACTGCCTTCGCGGTTATCTCTAATAAGAAGACAACCGATACAGCCTAATGACGTTTGTGAAGTTATTTAAAAGAGGAAGTGGCCACCCGAAGTGGGATTTTTGTGGCTTAGTTTTTTTTTTTTTTTTTTTTATGTCAGGAAAACCCATTATGGGTCATCACCGCCCGACGGGGACGAGCGGCGGGTATGTCGGACTCTCACCGACTAAAAACCTGACAGTGCTCCACCGCGCTGCTGGTGGCGGGGATAGGGTACCTATGAAGACATTGCCCCCATCCCCGCCAGCAGCAGCTCTGTACCCCGGAGAGCGCCACCTCCGGGTCGGGGCCTCTCTTAACAGTGGCCCCTCCCTCCGCTAATCGATGCATCGGGAGCACCAGATGCATCGACCGCCTCGGGGACCTAACTCCAGCGAGCGTCCGATACCCCGTTCGGAACGCTCGGAGGTCCCCGTTAGGGCGGCATGCGACGGACTTCGGCGAGTCGCCTGCGCCCCGCTCGCCTGCGGCGGATCGGATCCAAGGACTCGACTTCCCGGATCCGCCCCGCCGCCTCCTTCCGCGAGATTACGTCCTCGCAGAAGGAGGCCATCGCTGCCCACGATCTCTCCCTGTCCACCATGGCACGAACAACAGTGGGCAAGGAGAGATCGTGCCCCACCTGTGCCACGAGCTCAGCCCGCTGAACTGCCCAAGCAGGGCAGTCCGCGAGCGTGTGCAGCGCCGTGAGATAGCAACGTTTGAGGTTGCTAGAGATAGCCTGGCTTGACGTCAGTCCCTTTTTTATGTCAGGAAAACCCATTATGGGTCGCCACCGCCCGACGGGGACGAGCGGCGAGTACGTCGGACTCTCACCGACTAAAAACCTGACAGTGCTCTACCGTGCTGCTGTTGACGGGGACAGGGTACCGTAAGAAGTCAGTCCCCTGCCCTGTCAAATTGCTAAATTATAGAGGTAGAGACCCACGAGGTGAGAGTAACTGGCAACCTGATGAGATGTCTACTATAAAATATAAGCAGGATTCGTAAAACTCTTGCTCTCTAAACAACACCTCCCACCACTTCCAAACGAAAAAAGCGCTACATACATCCACTACTACATTCTCAACAATGTTTCTCTTCGCAACCGGAGCATCAGACAGTACTCTACGTTTAGCATTATATAGATTATACCTGATATCGCGGAATAAGGCGAAATAATTAATTATTTTGTGTATTCCGAAAAAAGCAAAGGCTAATTATATAAATTAGATGTTCAGCGAACATAGTTTAACCAGAGCTTAGTGTCGGGAGGTACGTCGGATCGATACTGCTGCCTGGGTAATTACAGCGCGCACATGCGGAGATAATCGATACACAGCCTCCGCGCAACGGGAGCGATCTAGACGCGAGTGTTTCTATCTACACTGAGGCTGGTATGAAACACATCGGTATATTGAGACTGAAACTAGCCTAATCAAAACGATCCCATTCATTAAAACTTCAAAATATTCCCTAATAATTCACTAGCTTTTACCCGCAACTTCGTTCGCGTAGTCTGTTGTTGCGTGATATGTTAATAATAGATGGCGCTTTTCAATGTCATCCTCTCCTATAGAATTACCAGTATTTCTGTAGCCTATATGTTGTTCTGGTGTATAAGGAATAATTGTGTCAAATTTGATCGATATTGGTTTCGTCGGGATTTATTCGCCGTGAAAATAACAAACATACATCCATACTCACAAACTTTCGCATTTATAATATTAGTAGGATAGGATGATATATGCCTTACGTAAAAGAATAAAAATATGTAATTATTATTAAAAAATATATTTTTATCTTGTATGAAGATGGTCGTTTATCGTTATTATATTAGTGTAAACTCAAGGATCTTTCGAATGACGAATAAATCGTCGGAAATGAACAAACTGCTTTAGCTGAACTTTTATCATATATGAAGACGAAATATCCTGTCCTAAACATATATATAGATAAAGGCATGTACATCTGTATTAGAACCTGGATTTGGATAAGCAGCGGAAAGTGGAAGAAACACGCAAACCTCAAGTTAACCCTTTGGTTAAATTTTTTTATTTGAAGACCCGACAGCGTTGTTGATAAACGGGTTAGTTTGTTATAACTCTACCACCAAGACTGTTCTACCACTGTATTTCGTCGTTTCATATTATTTGGAAACACCTTTAATAGAAATAACTCCAAAATTAGATAACACAACGTAGGTATCAAAAGATAAAATATTTTTCAAAAGGAAGACCTATGATTGTTAATAAATAGATAGTGTAAATATATAGAGCCTGTCATAAGATATTTTACAGTAGGATGTAACACAGCTTTCTGTTCTTCAACGAGTATAGTCTTCAGTGGAGATCTGTTAAACTCCTGGTACTGGAATCTTTTGGTTAATGTATGTAGATCTTCTCTCTTTAACGAGTCCAAAGACCTTGGCCTCATTAAAGAGTATACTAACCTTCCGTCTCTGGGAAACTGGTGAAATTTGAGGCCCTTGTGCCTATGCGACGTCGACCCACACCTGTAGACAGCGCAGCTCGTGTTCACCATCCTTGACGACCCTATAGATTAGTTAGAGAGCTTTGGTGCGAAATTTGTTTAAAGTATCCGAGCTTCTTTCATTTTCGTTCGTTCGCTTGCCGCGTCGGCCGTGTGTGTCAGGTGTCGAACCCCCTTCCTTCAGCTGATTCCTTCGGTCCAGGTCTTTCGTTGGTTTTGGATCCGAAGCAAAGATAAACCTGCGTGCAGCGTCCTCGGCGGATGGTCCCGGCCGACTGCGAGCGGCGCCGGGCGGCGGGCGCAGCGCCACCCCCACCCCCTCCCCTACGGTGCAACGGTCAGGAATATACACTGATATTGCCGCGGGAACTGATCGAACTGAATTCATGATAATCTCTACACGGAGAGATAGCAGCATCTCACGTCATCTACTCTACGCTCACCAACATACTCTACATTGAAATCTCGAATTATGTTGAACTTACAAAATACCTTTAGGTACCTATCCCGTAACAGAATTAAATATATTTTAAAAGAAATTATAGCAATATTATTTTGGTATAATCCGCAATCCGAAATCGATGGATTGCAAAAAATAGAAATCACGATTGCTCTCAATATCTGTAGTAACTACTAATCACACTAGGTATACAAGCACTGCACACATTCACCACCACAAGTCAACGTTTAGCCCTGCACCAAAGCATTACCAGAATAAACGACAAAACTAGAACGCATACCTATATGACTAGTCCAATATATATAAGGTATGAGAACGGTTTATGCTTATTACGCTTAGTAGTACATAGCAAAATAATACTATCGCTATTTTGGTACTAAAGTAACGCATACTTCTATAAATTAATTTAAGTACCAAATTGTTTTTCATTCACCACATAAAATTCTCTTCAGCATCAAATTCGTTTCGAAATTGATCGAGCGACGCCGGGATCTTGCAGTAGTATAACTATAGCCATACCAACAGGTCTAGCCTTGCCGGTTAATGGTTGAGAATTAAAATACGATCTTATCCAAAGTAACACGAAATTGGGTGAACGTTGGAAACATCGGCATATGTAACTGGCGCCATAATTTTAATTCTTGTTACATTTGATTGCCAAATATTAAAACTATTTGTTTATTTCTAGGAAAATTAAAACCATATGTAATGTTGCCTGTATACTTCGTCCGAATATTCACATGAAGAATTGAAATCAAAATAGTCTAATCATGACGTACCTAGATATAAGATAAAAAAATCCGATTTTTCCTTTGTAAAAACTTAATTGAAGATAATTTAAATATTTGAGTTGATGCGAACGACGTTGCGGGCTGCCATTGCATCGCTTGTAGAGCAGAAACGGGAATAATATACCGTAAATGTAAGTTGGCATATATATTAGCTAAAATTATAATAATATTAAGTAAGTACAATAAAATTTCACGCACGACAATATTTATAATCAACAAAAACCTCACGGCTGAGTCACGCTCGCGACAAAAAATACTCTTTATGCGATTTATCAGTGACTTGCATTACTGTAATCGAAACAATATCGGAAACCTGGCAAATGCAAAGTGCAGCACCGCTTGACGACACGATATTATTACAACCAATAATAGTTCATAAACTCAACAGATAGAGATGATTTTTGTTTAAAACAAATTACTTAGTTGTTAACAGTTGCGAACAGTACATCGAAACATAAAATGTCGATCGTGTATTCAAATATAGTCTTTATTATTAACGACATAAAGAGGTTAATTCATACGTATTTTTTGTTGAAGGTGACCCAAGCGCTCGGTGCCGTAATGCGGGGTTTAGACAAGTCGGCACTGAATAATGAACTTCAAATTATAATTTGACGTAAACAATGTGTCATGGCGGTTTAATTCCACTTATTTTCACTGCCAGTAACTCCTTGGTATATCTAATTTGTCTGTTACAAATAGGTATATTTGTACGTAACATTTGGATCAAACTTTAGTTTTTTGGTTTAGTTATAATGAAATTTACCCTTATCCTCTATGTTGCCTTGAATATTCGCGGTTACCTAAAGTTTATGCCTTTGCGTTGCCTTTAACGTCGAGTTTGCGAGCGGAGCTTTCATGCTTTAACTTATTAAGCGCATAAATTGTGTAATTGTTTTGTTTTGTGCAATTTTTGTATGAGCCTCTATCGTGTGTATCTATTTAAACTAATGTTTATTTACGTTTGTTTTACGATTGTTTCAAAGTTCACTCAGTGCTATCGAATATTAAAATCGTTTGTAAAAATAGTATAAGTATCCATACAAAATAAATTTTCGATCAGATGTGTCAGATAACAGATACAACCATAAGGAACAGTTATCGAATGTGACCGTGGAATATTTGATTTTATTGCAGTAAAGTGCGATTTTAATGCTGATATTTAAAGAGTAGGTACTTAAGTAATTTTTATGTTAAATGTTAAAGAGTCATGTTAAGAAATAACACTTAAAGATTAAATTACGTAATGTGATCAGCTACGTAGCAGAGTATGTTTTTTGGAATATTTTTATGTGCATGCGAACATGCGTTTGCGTGTGCTACAAAGAATTCAACATCCACTATCAAAGGAAATATACCATACAGATGTCTCATATTTGGTATTAAGTATAAACATCTTAAAAGGCAACAAATTCCTAAATCTGACACCTCTAAATGGTAACAAATAAAAGGGTAGATGCAGAACTATTCGTGTGCTGAAAATAATTTGTACATACCTACGAAATATCAACAAGCATTTTCTTTATATCGCCGATAGATACAACAAATAGTCCCACAAAAACAATGACAAAAACTTTGTAGTCTCGTTACCGTGACATTGACTAAGGTGCGGCGACAGATATAGTCATTGCAGCAGTCTTGATGCTTCTACGGCCAATGTCAGCAGAAGGTACATTGCCTATTTAGTATCTACTTGAACCAATCGACGACTCGTTTTTTTGACTGTTTTATTTATGCGTTCTTGGTCACTCTCTTTCTCAATTTACAGTTTACTTAATCTAAATATCTTAATATATATACATAGCAATAAAACAATATACAGCACATAACCATTTTTTAATTACACAACTCAAGATATTTTATCTAAATCAAAGTTAATCGCAAAGTAAAATTTTTATATCTTCATTTAGATAGATGCTTTTAATTAGGTGTGCTATATTTGGGTAGATACCCAAATATAGCACACCTAATTAAAAGCACTTTATTGCAACCGAAATATGCATATGAGAATGATTTATTTATACAAAAAATTTAAGCCATTGTATGTATATTTTATAATATTTAGTGTAGCCATTTTATTAAAAACAAAATTTTCGTTTCTATTTCATTGTTCCCAGTATTGTAACGGAAAAACGTCTTTAATTATTGCTGTTGATAGATAGTTTCTTTATCTTTTGACGTGATAACAAAATCCAAAACATCATTACACATTATCTTGACTAATTATACTTTTCCTGTCATAACAATAAAAAATATATCATCAACAGTAATAAAACAGGGAATTTTCTATTAATATTAAAATTAAAAATCAATTTTATTGCATTAATTTACATTGAATGTAAACTTTAATACACTCTTTACTCCTTAATATACTCCATTAATATCATCAATTTCCTTACTTTAATCGATCAACCCTTGCAAGAGTTCAACATGAGACGTGGTTAAGAATTAAACATCTTTTTCTACGCAATTGTGTACCCAAAAATGAAAGCCTCTAGAATTTTTCCAAAATACCAAGAACCAATGTTGCCAGCGATAATATACTTTTATTTTAAGCCATGCTTTGCTGTGGCTCAGCCGAACAGTTAAAAAAATGTTCTGATCGCAACCAAACTTAACGCTGGGTCATTTTAAATATTGTTTGAAAATTTTATTAAAATCGATTTAGTCGTTTCGGAGTTTATAAAGGACATACAGACAAACATTCATTTTTATATATCAGAAGACATACCTATCGCAATTGCCTTTGCAATTGAACTGTTCTGATGTTATAACTTTTTATTTTACTTCTATGACGTTATTTCATTTTTATATTATGTAACTAGCACTTCGAAAATTCTAAATCACCTGTTTTATATCTTCTTGACTCCTAAGTTTTAATTAAATCTTGTCACTTTGACCAGAACCGCTGACTTCGCCATCTTGTATTTATTATTTTTTTATTATTTCCCTCTCTCTCCGTCACATATTTGTCTCTCTCACACACCTACGTTCTATTTTACCTACACCTATTTTATCTCTGTACTTGTTAATCAACAGAGAAAATGATGAAACAAAAAGATACGAACATACGAAAAAATCTACTGCTTTTTAATTTAAACCAACATACCGCTATTCCAATTGTTCTGGAATTATCGTGGCTACTAATTAAAATAAAGCCACGTCGTTATCGAAAGCGGAACGGCTGCAATGTGTCAACAACAATTATCATTGTGTTTGATAACTTTATTATTGCGCTATTTATTGGCAAGGTCACTCAGAACTTCGATATACAGATAAGTATGAATTGGTTTCAGTTTGCGACAAAAAATGTTCTAGGCTGTTATACAACTAATGTCGAGCAAAAAATGGTTAGTGAGATCGTGGAGCCGGCTCGAAAACGTGACGGACGGACAGGCACGGCGGACTATTGTATGAGGATGAAACTTTTTCTCGACATCTATTTATAACTTAGATTTTGTATAGCGAGATAGAGTCAAGGTCGAGCGTATTTTAATAATTTGCCCCGGTGGAATAACACATTTCTGGAAGACAGACAGGCTTGCCACTTGACTATAATGAAATTTCATTTTTCTACAAACGAAGAAATTTATCTGATGGTATGGAATGGAAAACTAAAGTCTTCTTTCATTAAATAATATTTTTTACAATTTATTTATACTATAAATATAAAATTTATAATATAAAACTAACACACTTCATTAACATCAAATTACGTTACTGGAAGAAATCTACAACACGGGCTCATAAAGCGGATTTTGTGCATAAAAATAATAAAATCAATAAAACATAAGTATAAATAAAAACTGAATCCTGTATACAACATTTCTACAGGACATAGTAATATAAAGGAAGGATAGGAAATTTCTTGAACGTTGCAAATGTAAAGTTAAAGTTGTTCAATTAATTTTAATGAGCATTACTCGTTGTTTGTATGCGATCGTACAGTAATAATCGCTGTGCTAAGTTTTTTAAGTTCATTTAAATTGCAAAGCATATTCTTTTGTATGTATGTATGTGTTACATTGAACAACGCTGGCAAGACATTATGTTGATTTATATTTACTTCTTGAATTGTAACAATTACAATGTACCAAATATGATACAAATCACTAATAAGAAAATCTTGATAACAGCTTTTTTGTGTTATTTGGAATAGAGATCATAAAAATGGGGTACAAATTGTTGGAGTCCTTTTAAGGATATAGGAATGTATTGATCCAAGAATCACAAGCAGCCTTGCTCCAGTAAGTTTGGTGTGGTATAACGAATAACACCGGCAGTTTGGGCACTTTTTCTTTTTTTTTTTTATACAGGAAAAACCCCTTATGGATACCGCCGCCCGACGGGGACAGGCGGTGGTTATGTCGGACTCGCACCGACTAAAACGACCTGTGTGCTCTACCACGCTGCCGATGGCAAGGACAGGGTATCATTGTACATATTGCCCCCATCCCGCCGACAGCTCTGATCCCAGAGAAAAGAAACACCTCCGGGTAGGGGCTCCTCTTTAAAGAGAAGCTCCCCTCCGCTAACCGGTGCATCGGGAGCACCAAATGTACCGACCGCCTCGGGGACCTGTAAGCCAGGCGTCCGATATACCCCGTTCGGAACACCCGAAGGTCCCCAGTTAGGGCGGCAGACGATGGGCTTGGGCGAGTCACTAACACCTGGACTCACCAGCACCAGATTGGATCCAGAACAACAGTCCGTGGAACCGCTCCGCCGTCTCCCTCCGCCCCCCTCTGCAGAGCAAAGGGAGGCCACCGCTGCCCGCGATCGCTCCCTGCCCACCGTGTTATCTGATCACGGTCGACAGGGAGAGACCGCGCCCCAAGTGAGGCCCCAACGCCTTGGTGGGCGTGTCCGCCCCCTCCGGGTATTTTTTTATAGAGGTTTTCTTCCTAGCAAACCGAAGGTCCCCGTTCCCATTGCTGGGCTTCCGGGTTTCGCCGACGGTGGCCGTAACCATGTCCAGCCAGACTTAGAGTAAGCCCAACTGGACCCGTCGCTCATTAGGGACTCCACCCCAATCCCCCCGGAGTCCCCGGCCCGTCCAGATTGCCCTCTGCTAATCAGAGGGACAACTGGATTGGCCACCCCTCAGTGGTCCGTTCGCCAAGACTAAGCTTGCCCAGGGTGCGCCACGAGGAGGCCGACCACTTTGGCACCCCCAGTTTGGGCACTTAACCTAACTATAATGGAGTCTCGTTTTACGTAAACATTATTTTTCGACATACAAGGTAAGGTGTATACCTCCTTAAAACCCACTTACCTCGAATAAAGCATCTCGCATCGATTAGTATTGCGTCACAGCAAAAACCGTAACGAATTTAGGGGAAAAAATTACAAAAAAAGCTAAGTGAAAAAAAGCGAGAAATTATTCTCTATTGTCAGAGTTCGCCTTTATAATTGGCGTGTCACGGGCCGGCGGCGCGCGGCGTCGGCCTGTCTAGCAACACCGCGCGGGAGCGGGACGGCGAGCGGCCCGCCGCGCGCCAGACAGGGACGGACGCGGCGCAGCCTTCGCTCTCCCTCTTACGTTACCGCCGCGACAAGGACGCACTGTTTCTAGGTCACGGTGTCCTTCAAGCGATTGTGGATTGTTAGAAGTTAATTACCGTAGAGAATAATGTATGGTTGAAGTGAAATATGCACGAGCACCGAGAGTGACGTCAGAGCGTGTGTCGGTAATAGTACCTAGTACCTACTGCCTACAGTGTGCCTGATACACTTGGAAACGATCACAAGCTTGGCATTTGTTCGTAAAGATTTGATAACAATCTATAGATATTTAAAAGGCGTAACATTTATGAAAAATAACTTTTTGAAGTATATAAACTTCTTGTAAAAATGCTTTTCGTACTTATATGTATGTTATGTTGTCACGGCGATATACGGTTATCACTACATATTATAAAACAAAGTCCATATTTCCGTATGTACGCATAAAACTTTAAAACTACGCAACCGATTTTGATGCGGTTTTTTTTAATAGATAGAGTGATTCAAAAGGAAGGTTTGTACGTATGATAATATTTAATACGAAGTAGAGAAATACTGTAATTTTTGAGGTTTCTGTAAATAATTACATTTTTTTCCGCTTACATTGCAAACGCAGGCTAAACCCTACGAGATTTATCAAAATGATGTACTAAGTATTTGTACACCTTGAAAAGGTCTACAGAAAAGTCCGCGATGGTATATGTCTATCTCTTATGGATAACCCACAATAGCAGTTTTTTTCATTTACTTTTTACGAAAAATTATGCCTTATGTTCAAAGCAATTTTTATACAATACAGCATTAATCCTTATCCAATTGAGTACCTTAAATAAATTGTTGATTTAATATAGATCAATATTGCCGTTTACAGCATGTAATTTAAGTGAATATTTTCGGAGATATTACAGATTTAAAATCCCGCGAGGAGGCCGCGCTTCGACCTATAAGCACTTCGAATTTAGCAGCGACCGGAGGCGCAATTAAATGTCCTTCTTTCAAGTTTATATTGTCTAATGATAAAAAAAGCTATGAGTGTTGAATGTAAAGACATTGTCTAATCAATTGTAAAAATAAATAATATCACTACATAGTATAAAACAAAGTCGCATTCTCTGTCTGTCCCTATGTCCGTATATCCCTATGTATGCTTCAATCTTTAAAACTACACAACAGATATTGATGCGGTTTTTTTTAAAAGATAGAGTGATTCTAGAGGAAGTTTTGTACGTATAATAAAATTCAATACATAGTAGAGAAATACTGTAATTTTTGAGGTTTCTGTAAATAATTTCATTTTTTTCCGCTTACATTGCAAACGCAGGCTTAACCCTACGAGATTTATCAAAATGATGTACTAAGTATTTGTACACCTTGAAAAGGTCTACAGAAAAGTCCGCGATGGTATATGTCTATCTCTTATGAATAACCCACAATAGCATTTTTTGTCATTTACTTTTTACGAAAAATAATGCCTTATTTTTGAAGCAATTTTTATACACTACAGCATTAATCCTTATCCAATTAAGTACCTTAAATAAATTGTTGATTTAATATAGATCAATATCGCCGTTTACAGCATGTAATTTAAGTGAACATTTTCGGAGATATTACAGATTTAAAATGCCATGCGGAGGCCGCGCTTCACCCTATAGCACTTCGAATCCAGCAGCTATATCGTTCTTTCCAGAGTTTGTTTAACGACAAGGAAGCTGTGAATGTTGTATATAAAGACATTCTGTAATTAATTGTAAAAATTAAATACATAGGGAAAATGTAAAAGTAAATAAGTAAAAATGTACTATATGAATTTAGATATTCCAAAGATAGCAGGAAATCTTCTTGGTAAAGGGAAAGGAAATTGTTTTTCTCCAAATTTAACGCTTGCGGGCCACTGGCAGTAATGAATAAATCAAAACTACTGGATCGGTTTTAATCATTTTTTTACATGGGATATATATTTTATACCCGTGCGAAGCAGGGGCAGGCCGCTAGTTTTGTTATAAACTGCGTCAAGTTCTTATTTGGCGAGCGTCCAAGTAACATAATAATAAAATAAAGTACATCTGTTGAACATTTACTGTTTATGTTGCATATTTAAACTTTTATTTAATGTTTTGTTTTCAATCCCTCAGGGCATGTTTAACCAAATATATTAAAACATTTGGCGTCTGCTTTTTCAATAAGAATAAAGTAGCATCAAATTTTAAAGATAACTTCAATTTGCGTTACAGAGATGTTAACTGTACCTATACTCGAGACTTGTATTCATATGTCCAAAAGACATACAACCAACTGTTGCTGAAATTAACTAACTTCCGTAGGTTCTCTTCAGTCACAGTAAAGTCTATGTATGAATATTACATAATTGGATATAAGTTTCTTGTTTTGAAGCTAGCAGTATAAAATTAATATTATAACATATAACTTCAGCGTGAACTTGCGAAGATTGTAATATTTACAACAGACTTCTTTCCTCTATAAAATTTGAAAGTTAAAGTAAAGTACAAAAGTAATAATCAAATTATTTTGCTATAATCCGCGATGAAGTAAAATTGAAAATATATGTACCTAATGCTAAATGTAGAGTAGACAATCCGTTGAAAGCTGATGAAATTCCGGTATGAATAATTTTATTATTAGGTACTTTTGTATTATGAGTCTCCGCAAAGTAACGTCTAATTCTATAAATTAATTGAATTGAAGTATTATGCCACAGGAGGCCTTCTCTTTGAGACGACGAATTGTGATTATATAAACACCAAAAATAAAAACAAAACCTGGACAATACGTTACAATACTATTTGGCACTATTTGGCATTGGTTTTTTTAAAGATTAATAATAAAATTATAGCAAACTGTATGGCAACAATCGGGCGTCGAACCCACTTGAGTAAAAATCATACGCTCTACCACTAGTCTATCAAGTTTGATGTTCATCACATTGACGAAACTTATTTCACAAAGTCCGGTGAATAAATGATAGAAAGACTTGACTCGAGCCAATGACTTGACTGACCTTTTCAAATATTACATTAGGGGCCTGTTTTACAAGTTACTGAAGTGTCGGATAGTTAACCAACAAATAAACTAAGAAGCAGATAAATGAGTCTAAAAAGAGACTCTAAAAAGTGAAAAAAGAAAATCGCGTCCATATTGGAATAAGTATTTGCTATCCAGCAGATAAACAGCCACATGATCTACCAGTTAACTTATTATTGACTTTAAGTTCTGAATAAGCCTACCAGAAACCTGAGAAACGCAAAATTCCGAAATATGTTTAGTAAAATTCAGACATGTTCCGAATAGGCTAACTGACAGTTTATTGGTAACTTGTGAAACAGGCCCTTAGTATAAATAAACAGTGCTCTGTAATGTTTGAAGCCTGTATTGAAAACACTAAGTACACACATTACAATGTGTTGTTTGCTCTACACTAATAACACATCATCGCCGCTCGCTGCGTGATATATTGTAAGTCGAGCTTTTTGCCTTGGCGCTACGCTCACCACGATGCGGGCTCTAACTGAGACATGTCTGCTTTAAATCGATGGTTATATATTTTTGGGGTGTGGTGGTTTCAATCTATCAAACGTAAACTAAATATTGTTTAATTTCTGTCATACATAATATACTGTCATACAGAGGAGAGACGTATAAGAGATAGTCACATTTTCTAAAAGTGATAGTACAAGTACATCGTCTAAAATGAGCTAAATTTATTTTATAACAATGTTTAAGCTTCCTTGACAATCTGTATCAAGTATGTGAACGTATAGATCACTTTACATCTAGCATAATATACCTATATTTTATATTTACTTTATAGCAGATTATAGCAAAATATTTTATTAAGCATTAGTAAATAAGTTTTATAAACTGACTGTCTATATGAGATCGATTTTCTCAATACAATACAGAAAGGATTTTGTATGGCTTTTACAGAAAGATAGTACAATTCTTGAGGTAAGTTTAAAATAGGTATATTACGATTTATATAATTGAAAAAGAAAAAAACTTTGTGTCACTAATATTCACGCGGGCGAAGCCGCAAGCACAGCTAGTTTTCTATAAATTACCTATTTTAGTCCTATTGCTTTTTGTATATTCAAACACAATCGTACTAAGGAATACACTTATATATTTGACTCTTACATTTGATTTATATGCCAAAAAAATTATATTTATATCATACGCCGAATCACTACATATTATAAAACAAAGTCGCGTTCTTTGTCCATATATCCCTATGTACGCATAAAATTTTAAAACTACGCAACAGATTTTGATGCGGTTTTTTTTAATAGATAGAGTGATTCCAGAGGAAGGTTTTTATGTATAATAACATTCAATACGGAGTAATGAAATACTGTAATTTTTGAGGTTTCTGTGAATAGTTACATTTTTTTCCGCTTACATTGCAAACGCTGGCTAAACCCTACGAGATTTATCAAAATGATGTACTAAGTATTTGTACACCTTGAAAAGGTCTACAGAAAAGTCCGCGATGGTATATGTCTATCTCTTATGGATAACCCACTATAGCATTTTTTGTAATTTACTTTTTACGAAAAATAATGACATATTTTTGAAGCAATTTTTATACAATACAGCATTAATCCTTATCCAATTAAGTACCTTAAATAAATTGTGGATTAATATAGATCAATATGGCCGTTTACAGCATGTAATTTAAATGAACATTTTCGGAGATATTACAGATTTAAAATGCCGTGAGGAGGCCGCGCCCTATAGCACTTCGCATTTAACAGCTGTATGTCGTCGTTTCAAGAGTTTGTTTAATGACAAGAAAGCTATAAGCTATAAGGACATTCTGTAATTAATTTTAAAAGTAAAATACATAGGGAAAAATGTTAATATGTTGTATATGAATTTAGATATTAGATATAGCAGGAAATCTTCTTGGTATAGGGAAAGGAAATTGTTTTTCTCCAAATTTAACGCTTGCGGGCCACGGACAGTAATGAATAAATCAAAACTATTGGATTGATTTTAATCATTTTTTTTACACTGACTGACATGGGATATTTATTTTATACCCGTGCGAAGCAGGGGCAGGCCGCTAGTTTAATTTATAAACTTCTCCAACGCCTATAATATGATTTTCAAATAATGATAAATTCCTAAAACGAAAGTTAAGCATTAAGGATTCATCGTCGTCTTGCTTAATTTAAGGTCTCTCTGATTTAAAACCTGCAGATTATTTCTCATTGTTGTTAACATATTTCCTCAGCGATCCGGGTCCGACTCAATATTGATGGCAATATGGCGTGCCTACTGTAAGCCGCATCTAGTTAAGTGCTTACAAACGATGAGCTTTGTGACTCAAATTGAATACCATCATTTATTGTTATTAAGAACTTTTAGCGTTACAACAATGGCTGTCTGTCGGCTGAGCGCTTTAGCATAATGAATAAGTATTAACCTCGTACACAACTAATGAAAATATTATCATGCTATATTCCGCAATATTCGTTCTCGTACTTGATACATGCAGAATTTATAAAAACTCATACACTACCCGCTACCGATAACACAAAATATACAAGCACTGCATACATTCACCAACACAATCTCAGCAATTGTTTTGACCCGTAACCGAAGCATCGTCAGGACGTAGACTCTACGAAGAAAATCTCTACGAAATTCGCAAAGCAATTTGCTTTGCATTATTAGCATTACATATATTATCCTTTATCGCGGATATAGCAGAATAATATTTTCATTAGTTTTATATTATGGACCTCCGTAAAGTAACTTGTTTTTATTCACAGCAGGTTATTGATTCTTTTCTATTTAACCTTTCATTAAGTAATAATGTGGTCTAAAGCTAAGCTCAGAGCAAATGCAAATTTTTGGAACAGTTTGTTTTGCAAATGATGACATAGGGGTCCGAAATTATCTACCTGAATACAGACCTCATAAGAAATTTCAGAATCGGTTAACAGGCAATACAAGTTATGCTTGTCCTACGCAATCATATCAGAAATGATGAAATCCATAGAATACCGATAGAGTTATTGTAGTTATTGGGAAGTAATGTTTTTGGGTCTAAAGAATAGTGACTTATCAGGAGCACACCTATGATAGACCCCCTACGAAAGCTGACTGGATCGAGGTGGGAATAGAGAGTGTGATGTGAAAATCGCTTAAAAAGACCTATGTCTGGAAACGGAAGTCATTTTAAGAAGCTAGTTTTGCCATTACAGCAGTTTAAAAATAATTAAAAGAGGCTGATACATAAAGCCTACTTACTTTACTGTTGATTTTATTTTATTTTATTTGGGAAACAAACAAAGGTCCTATTACTAAATAAATATATAAATATAAATATATCATACATCAATAAAGCTTCCACTAAAAAATGTTACTTAGATGATAATCATTTGTAGATATAGCTACTCTTCGACCCTGTACAAGACAGTAATGACTAAATGTAACTAGTAATAAGAATTCTATTTTAAAAAAGAGCAACCGAGTTTCTTGCTGGCTCTTCTCGGTAGGAACAGATTTTTGAACCAGCAGTAGAGTTGACGATTCACTTGTTTACAAGTTTATTTAAAATCAATAATATTTTGAATTTGAATTTGCTTTAAAAAGAAGAAGAAGAGGAATGGATTGTCTAAGAGGTAGTTTTACCCAAGGTATTTAAAAGCGATAAAGCAATACCATGCACGCTAGGGGCGAATTCGGTCTGTGATGTACAAACCATTAACGGTCATAATCATTTATCGTGCATGGATATGCGATTCGTTATCAATCACAAGCAATGTCCACGTTTAAATGAATTACAGAAGTCGCTGTCGGAGGACTTAAGAAAACTCAAAATAACTAAAACTAATTTATTTTTACATAAAAACTGCGAACTAATTACAAACTAAAAGTGTCTATCCTAGCTCGATGCTAAGGACAGAATGATTAAATTAAATAGCTATTCCTAAGGGCTGGCGGCAACATATCCGATTACAAGGATTTGCCGCCCGGTGACGGCGTCCTAAGGTCCAGTTACGCCGACGATGTAAATATCCGACGTGGACCCATTATTTATTATAACACCACTATAGAGCACCATTGTTACTTCTATAACAAATGAGATCCTTGTACAATAATAATGCAAAATATGTCGCTTTGCCATTTGATTATAGCATTTATTCTCCTCCCAATAGAGGCTCTGCGGGATCCGTACCTCGACAAATAATTTCCAAAATCGTATACATAGCTCCCATATTCAATGTACCGAAATAAAATTTACGACCCCTTTAACATGAGCTCAAGTTTGGTTCATTTTCGGTCATCCCCTAATTTCCTCCCCATCGAGGCCGTACAAATCAAGACTTAAACCCCTTGTTTGGGAATTTAATTTATATCTTTGTTCCATATCAGTGTGAGCGTCCGGGATTTATCGTCCGTTCCAGAATATTTTAACGATCGTTCAGGACGTAGTCGCTGTCTCTTATACCTTTGCTTCATGATATTTGCAACGGTTATTACTTATTAGCCTTAAACACTGTTATAACGTGAAATCTAGTTTGTGAATTAACTTTCAAATTAGGTAATTAGAGCGTGAACTTAACAAATTTCCAAATCTGTCTTCCCATTTGTTGTCCCATTTATCTACTTTTAATATTGACCGGGAGTCGTAATATATCAGACCTGCTCAACTCTGCTGCGGGACATAACGAGGCCAGCGGACGAATTTTGAATGGTCCGTCTTTGAATCATAGGATATTCTCAACATGTAGGTAAAATACTAATCCTTTTACACATCTCAGAATTTATTATTAGTTAAATTTAGTATTAGTTAAATTATTAATTTAGTATTAGTTAAAGCGCCGCCACGTCCGCTCCGGGCGGCGAGCTGGCAGCGACGCGAGGACGCCGGCCGCGGACCAATGCGAGGCATAGAGCACGGCGCGCAGAACCGACACCTAGCTCTTGTATCATTACGATAAAATGCTTTTCGGTTAGAGATGGGTAGCTAGAAAGATGTATATCATTGCAAAAGATATCACTTTCTAGTTCGTATGTATTGCAAAAACATCTCTATATCTTTACACTTTAGAGTCATGTTTCGTGATGAGTTACAGCCCGTTCAGAGTGAGAGAGAAAGAGATGGGCTTAGAGACGGATAGCTATAATAAAAAATCAAGAAATATATACATACTTCATAAAAAGATATTTTATCATCTTTAATGTTAGTTTTTAATATGACTGTTTTTATTTTTTAATAATTTCCCCAATATTTTAATAGTTAAAGTAGACAAGTTTGTTTTTTTATTTTATTTATTGTAATAACTCTTATTTCTTCTTTCTTTTATTTTTTTTTTGTGTTTGACTTAGTGAGCAGAACGTTATTTAGCTTTTTTTTTAATTATACATGCTGAGTTAGCCTTTCAGTGAGATATATAATAGTAAACTATAATTTAGAAATTTATATAAGTTTTAAATAAACCATATTGGCCATCACGTTGGCTTCCTAATAAATAAATAAATAAATAGAATATATAATTGTAGTCTTAGCTGCCTTATTCTCTCTCTGAACTGTACAGAGCTAAATAAGTTAAAGATATGAAAGAGTATAATATACCCCAAGATCGAAAAAATATAAATCACTCTTTTCTTGTCAGGGATACATTTTGCGTATCTCTATTTTTGGTATCATCGATGGTAAACGGAATCAGATCGTTAGACTTATCTATGCCGATTGTTTATAGTCAAATTTAAACAATAATTGACTGCAATATTTTTGCTTGCTGCAGTCTCTGATAACAAATAACGGTGTGAACTTTATCGGTGAAATTGTTTAGACGACATCTCTGCCTAGATCGTGATTTATATATAGAGATACGGAAAGTCGTTATTTATCAATACTACATCTAGAATACGTATAAAATTAAATTGTTTGATTCATAGATACTAGATGTCTTTAAATACTACAATAATGATGAACGAACAGATAAGGAATCTTTGGTGCTATGGGCGTGACAGTCTAGCCTTTGCCTATCGGTCCAGGCAAATATTGGGTTTCACCGCGAAATGAGAGATAGTCCGTAATAAACTTCTAGAAATCGTTAATTTGACAATCTAAAACTTATCTTACCCTCATTTTACTGACCTGTCACTATGTAGGGTATATTCAGCCAACGAAAAGAGATTTCCCCAGAAAAAAACATTATTTAACAATTTATTAATAATCATGTCCTTAAATTAATCACGACTCTCAACCGAAATATCTTGGATGTTTTACCGAAAGTTTCTATTGAAATGCAACAAAATATACATCAGTATATTTTGTTCACATACATCAGTAATTTGTCTCCTTTTAGTAATATAAATAATTTTGTACCTAACTACGTAAGATAACGCTGTACTCGCCTTAAAAAGTGTTTTACCTAGAACTTGCCTTATGAAAAATGTATTAATAAGTATGTGTAATAAATCAGAGTTATAACATTATAAATAAGATATCGTTAACGGTCTGTCCGCGTTTGGTCTATATTAAACCACGCCGCACACCGAGCGCGATGAGCGATACGGCTATCTAGCACCGGAGCGGCAACGTCGCGCATCGCTTGCTGTAGCGCAGTATAGCTTGCGCTTCGCATCAGGAGGACGCATTCACGCCGACAAACATATTAAAACTTCTTCATAGTCTATACATTCATTGTAATACAAGCCCGTGCATGTCTGAACATGAACACGCGCGAGTATCGCGAGAAGTTGATCGATGAAGTGAAGAAATACCCGGTGCTGTACGACACGAGACACGAGAATCATCGCGATATCGATGTCAGAGACCGCTGTTGGATGGAAATCTCAGAGCGGCTCGGCGCCAACTGTATGTATCTTATCTCCTAAGCGATAACGTTCAAATTTCAATAGCTTGATATAAATTAAGTACCGCAAGAATCGTTCACGCTAAAAGGACGTTAAACTCAACTGAATAAGGTATAAATTCGAATAACTTTAATTCAATTATAGCATTACGTGTTTATGGAAATTTGTGCACACAGTTAAACTGTTACCACATCTGTTGCAGTGTTATAGCGACTAGTATTTTGTGGTCGTAATATTAATTATCTGTGATAACGTAAGTGACGCTGAGGTCAGCAATGTGAACTACTCTGTGTTCGTAATCTTAGAAGAGATATGTTAAAAGAAATTTTTATGTGCGTATAATTATGTATTTAATGAAAATATTAATTACAATAATAATCGAATAATACAGACATGAGGTATAACTACTTAGTGACTTTTTAGTTATAAATATTAACCTTCAATTGAGATCTAAGTATTGCTATAACTTATGTGATAACTTTAAGAAAATTACTAGATTTGCTTAGCTTGTAGTCTATAGACTCAACTGCAACAAACAAAACGCTTATTATTTAAAACTTCATACAAAACGGTCAACTACTTACTAACTTAACTACCATGTACTCATGGTCAATTACTAATGCACTTATTTACCTTAATTGTTTATAATTTGAAGAATATCGCTCCAGCGGAGCAGCCGTGCGAGCGTAACAGACAGACTTTCGCCTTGGATGGATTTAATTTTTAATTTTTTTCGCGTTTACCGACAGGCGAGGTCCTGAAACGCGAGTGGAAGATCCTGCGGGACTCTCTGCGGCAGTCGCTGAAGAAGTACAACAAGGGCGCCACCACGAAGGCCGGCGTGCCGTGCAAGAAGTGGCGCTTCCAGAACCGGATGGCCTTCGTGCTGCCCTACATGACCAAACGACGGTACATCCACCTACCACACCATACCGTGGAACATCTGAACAACTGTCTCTCATCTGTGTTTTCTATATAACTGACTAGTGATAGACCGCGGTGTCACCCACGATCTCATGGTAGTGGAAAGTCTACTAAGTCGGACTATAGATTTATTTTTGCTAAATATATCATCAATAGTTTCCGCAGCGCATGCGATGACAGATTTTTATGAGTAATTTTTTACACCTTATTACATTTTTATTATGGATCCTAATTTTTTTCAATGTTATATAGCTTATTATGCTCAGTAAAGATGCAGCTTTCTAACGGTGAAAGAATTTTTAAAATCGGTCCAGTAGTTTTATCGTGAAAACATTACAAACATATATACAAATTTTACCTCTTTATAATATTTGTATATATTGGTGTCTGTGTTTAATGTGTTTTCTATATAATTGACTAGCCTGTTGGCGCAGTGAGTAGTGACTCTGCCTACAGCTCCGCGGGTCACGGGTTGGATTCCCGCCGAGGGCCAACATTTTCTATAAATGAATTTGTTGGTGTTCGAGCCTGGGTATATATTTCTATTTAATTATGTATTTAAAAATATATAAGTATATATTCACCAGTTGTCTATCTATCATAACACAAGTATTAAGTTAATTACTTTGGGGACGGACAGTGTGTGTAAGTGTCCCATATATTTATTATTATATAATTCTGCATATTTTTTTAGAGACGTCAATTTTTCACGTCGTGATATTAAAATTTATATGTATCCGGCTAAGTAGAACAGATTCCTAGAGATTCCTAGAGAGAAGCACCGTTCAGCTTTATTTGATAATGATATATAAAAATACAGGACTTTTTCCATATCCAGAAATACCCGCCAATTAAGAGATGACATCAAAATAGATGAGACCGAGGTCCATTCGGAGCAGGACCAGGACTCCGAGGTGTGGGACCCCGGGAACGGCGACCAGGACTCCTTGGACCTGTTCTTCGCCAGCGTCTGCCAAAGCACCAAGAGACTGCCCAAGAAATACCAGAACCAGATCAAGAGGGACGTGCTGGATGCCCTCCTGAGGGTAGAAGACCAGTACGAAGCCGACACGGGGGAGTCCAAGATGACCGTCTACAAAACTTGTTGAGACTTGTGATAATTTGAAAGACTGTTGTGTTAAATTAATTAAAATCCAAAAATAATGCTGATATTATATTGCTATGTACGATAAGTATGTATGTAATGCTAAATGTAGAGTTGAATATCATTAAATACATGCAGGATTCATAAAATACATGCCCTACAAATCTCCCCCACGATACACTAATAAAAATTTGCGATTTTGTCTTGGACTCTGTCTCCTGATGATGCTTCGGTTACGGGACGAAACGATTGTTCCGATTGCGTTAGTGAATGTGTATCATGCAGTGGTGATAATTAGTGCATGAGTTTGCAAATCCTATATATATAATATAAAGCATATAAACATATAAAACACTAGAATTAGCACTACATAAAATGATATTATCATTATTTTTCCTCGAGGTAATCTTATTTTATAAATTAATTAAGGTCAATCGGAAACAGCAATACATCGTTTGACGCGTGACGTTAACTGTTTGGATTCAAGTCACAATATTTTTGATGTTTTCCAAAAAGTGTACTCTATTTGTGTTTGTAAATATACTTAGTTATGGATTCTTGCCTCTTTTATTTCCGTTTGAATTTGATCGTAACTGAATGAATGAAATTGATATAACTCGCGTCTCGGATTAACGAAAAGCAGAAGTAGAGCGCAAAAGCTCTAAGAAATCGATGTCCTAAAGACGCTTCCAGTGATCAGGACCGTGGCTTATTACGCTATCATGCAGGGAGAAGCCACGACCGACAACGACACGACCAAAATCGCAAAGCATTGCGATTTTGCGATTAGCTTAAGCTTTGCGATTTTGGTCGTGGAGTCTATCTCCTGACGATGCTTCGGTTGCGGGGCGAAACGATTGTTGAGTTTGTGATAGTGAACGTATATAGTGCTTGTGTATCGTGGTGGCGGTGGTGGAGGTTTGTGCATGTGTTTTTTACGACTCCTGCATGTATCAGGTATGATAACCGATTGTCCACTCTACATTTAGCATTATATATATTTTCTATTTTACTTCATCGCGGATTATAGCAAAATAATTTTATTATTACTTTTGTAATTAAGAGTCGTTGAGACCGTCTGCGATAGCTGGTGCTTGAGAGTTAAACCTACTTACTATTATTGCAAGTGACTGTGATACGGAGAGAGGCTTAGCCTTAAAATTATGGGTTTTAGTAGAAAAAGTTAAAACAGAAACGCTGATCTTGCTTTGCTAAACAAGTCCACCGCAGTGTCACCAATGTCCACATTAAGATGTCACATACATCGCTGTTATAATAACAGATCACCATCTTTTATTCATCGATTACAATCTCCCGCTCCAATAAAACTAAAGAGTGTTTCCCAAAACTCCGCTATAAAAGGCGCCGTATAAAAAGTAAGCCCTAAGAAAGCTTGTCCTTGTGAAAGCTTTTATAATTTTCAATATTGTGTCGACGAGGAGGGAGGGAGGAGGGGGACGTAAGACCGATATGACGCTGAGCGAAAAATTGGGATTTTTATAATTGTATTGTTGAAAGTTTTATTGTAAACGAAAGCTTAGGGTACCATTTCGTGTCTGCCTAATGTAGTGATTATAGCGTGATACTGCCTTATGTTGATAGAATTTTGTATTTAAGTTTCGTTTTTCTGTGTCGGTATTATATATGCTATTTCGACGCACTTCGACGTAATGTACTCCTTTGTAACTCGTTCACATATAGTCACAACCATTTTGAGTTGTGACTATATGTGAATGACTTTCGATTATTCATATTCAGAATAGCTTTTATAATACCATGTTGTAATATCTAGCATTAGAAATTATTAATGTGGCTGTATGGCAGAGAAATAGTTAGTATATAATGCCAATGAGAGGACTGTCCGATGCCCGCAGCAGACATGGCGACCCAGTCCGCGCTCCGAAGGCGGCGCTAAATTAAAATATTTACAGGACTAACATTATTTGCGAGATTTATTTACTTTATGAATTCTATTCAATAAATTGCTATTTTTTGATTTTATGTAAATTTTGCACAATGTGCAAAAAAATATATAATGCCAATTTATAGAGTCAATGGGTCTCGATGGTTGCTCCATCGCCCGCTGAGCGATCCAGAGCTTCAATGGAACCTTCCAAACATAAAACGTCACACGCTAGCTTCCTTTCGTTAGTTATCTAAGTACAGCCGACCGTAAACACTTACCTACGTGCATGACATGCCTGTATGTCGGTTAAACAACGAATACATGATTATTTTTTTATTTGGCAACATGCTTTTATTCCTAATGGCTGTTACAGCATCACAGGGTAGGAGGGACCAGGGTAGACTCATTTCTAAATTCCAAAACGTATAATTAAATTGTCGCGTTTTTGGCCAAGATTTGGCTGTTTTTCTTGTGAGTACATTGTTACACTTTTTTGACTCAATTTAAAAGATAATACCGGCTTTATGTTTAAGGAAAATTCCTTAATAAAATATATTTTTTCTTCAAGGAAATTTTGTAAAAATATTTATATTTTCTTCAAGGAAAATTCGTAATACATTTAAGTGAGCCGTTAACTCTGGGTCAGCAAAAAAGTCTGATAAAAATGTAAAGTCATTTGTCGATATACTCTTTTTTTTTAATAAAAAATACCAACGGACAGGCAAGTTATAATTAGGTGAACTTTTCTTTATTGTGTTAACTTAATGAAATAATCACACACACAGTCACATGTCACGTCTGGCCGATCCGTTTCAGTGTCCATGCAAGCCAAATACACGGAGCGGATTTTCACGTAGTCTTGTTCAATAATTTTATCCTTTTGAATTCAGAGTGATTTACAAGGAAGGTTGAAAGAATCGGAGAAGTGCAGCTGCCGAGGAGCTTACATCTTAAACAACGCTGCCGTATCTCTTTGAGATGCAAAACTTTTTTAATAGAAATACAGATTAATTTGTCTGATGGAAATGGAGATCGTTTAAGTATCGTCTATGGGGAGAAGAAAAACTATAAAAGCAATTTTGAATACCATCGAAGGGTTAACGTACTGTAAATGTAGTGATTTAGCAAATTGACAGATATTTGCACGGACTCGGTCACACAATACCCGGTGTCCGCCCGCTGCTCCCCGAAGCCCAATTCCCCGGAATCCTCCGAATAGGTTTCATTTGTATTGATTTCCGCAAAACCGACGGACAACGACGCCGTGCGGTTATGTCCTTTTGACACCTGCCTGCCAAATGTATCATCTAACCAAGCAATTCCCACGAATACTCAAATTCAACTCAAGGCCCTATTTCTCTCTTTTTTTCGTATTGACTGCATGCTATTGGTCCTAAAGGCTTTCATAACGTCACCGTAAAGGACGGGCGAGCTGGGAAGCATCGACACGATTGTGTAAATTGGAGAGTAGAGCGCATAAGTTCTACTAGAGTTGAAAAACGTCGTCCTAAGGGTATGACCGTGACAGTTTAAGTCCCCCCCTATCGTATACTGTAAATCTCAAATGTCAAACTGCCAGTCTCATGTGGCAGAATACTAATGTCGATACAAGCAATACTTCCTCAAATATCAATAGTCCACAACAATGGACATGCACGATCGTGGAATATAGTATCACTCTACCGTTCACCAAGCTCCTGCCAAACTAGTTGAGGTGACAAACGACTTAACATAAAAGAGCTGATGTTCTCTCCCCCTATACTTTAACTTAACTCTGTAATTTTATTATATCTTATTTAACCGATCACTAACTATGGTCCCGAAATTAACATTAGAATCTGATCACTTAGAACTATAGTTCTATGCCACAAGTTATCGATTCAAAGATCCTAATGATGTTATAGGTTCTTATGTGGTTTAATAATTTTGCGGAAGAAAGGATGCAGTATTAGATCTTAAATATCTTAAATTAAGGGACACAACATGTATCGAGATATATCTGTAGATCTAAATCTTAGTTAACATCTCACCTACGACGAGCGAGCCCTCTCCAACGACAAGCATAAAACAATATATAGTGCTCTTTATTACCTATATCCCGATATCGTAGGGAGACAACAATTGCACTATAAATAATCAGGCCCCTGTCGTCACGACGCCCGCTCGTGAATCATCGGCAGCTTCCGGCGCCCTCCCCCTCCCCCCTGTTGCTGCTCTACCGCTCGCCCGCGCTGAGCTTCCCGAGGGGGCACACACCCCATAAATTACATCGATAAACGCTTTACGAACCTGCTCTGTGCAACTTGCGGTATATAATTTACAGCTGATGTGGTCAATATCTTTTTGAGTGCTACTTGCCTACTAGTACTACAGCCGTGTGGTCCGCACTCTTTGTCGGTACGCTAAGTGAATTTATATTTAATGTTTACACCAATATTGCACCAATCGAACATTACTGCATTAATTTTATTATATCCCGTAGGATGTGAATCGGTCACACTTGTCTTGTCATCCTTGAAGAACCAATCGTTTCCGCGTTGATTGTATTCTATTCTATTCTAGGATACTCCAGTATGAGTCTCCGGCTCTTCGAAGTGTCTGTAGACAGCCATTTTTGTGGAAATTTGGCATTCTTGATTGAATCATACATTGATTTCATATTCCTACATACAATAATATTCACGCTAATTAAAATTTCCTGTTTTTATTATTTTTTTCATTGTTGATCAGGCTCAGCTAAAAAATACATTTTATTATAATTATACAAATATGGATGCTTCACATTAAGTATTATACTTTTGAATCATCGAAAAAAGAGAATTTATAAGTTGAAAAATATGTAAATTTCAAAAATGTAATATCAAATATATATAAAAAGTTAACAACAAACTATTCAAATTGTGTGCCAATATAAATAATATATTATATAGTGTCACGTAGTAATATGTAAATATTGACATTTAAATAATAACTGAGGCTTACGCAGCTTAAATGTATGTTTAATATTCAATTTACAACCAGTAGGTTGCGTAGCTCATTTATTGCAATTTAATATATACGCCAAAGATAATTTAATCTCTACGTCTTTGTCAATATGCAAAACATAGAACGTGTTTTAAATTCGACCAAATATTATACTCTACGTATTCGGGGATCAAACTCGTCACACCCACGTCATGACGTTTATTGGCAATTAAAGAGCAATATCTAGAATAACGAGACAATTAACGGGATTGTACAAATCAATTAAACAGGCCATAACTCAGCCGTCCGTCGCAGCGACCGACGGCGGTAATGGCTGCCTCTCAAGACAATAGGTAGCAATTTATCGGGAAATGTCCTCGATTTTACGTAAGAATAGTGTTTATCGTCTTGTCACGTGTCAATAATCGACAAAGAAAAGAAAACTGTACCAAATATCATCAATACTGATTAAGCTGTTGTTATGAAAGTCTATCAGTCTGCTAATCTTTCAATCATAATTCACTGGAGAAATATGATAATAAAACTTATTTTCCGCTTGGGAACTGTGAAAAAAATTTGATTTATGGTATTTTAACAAAAATTCACGTGACAATGTCACGGATGCATCTATTGCCATGCCGGGATCACCGGGCAGCGCGAGTCAGTTAAGAAGGATCGCTGGGAGTCCAAAATGCGAGGACTAGAGTAAAAAAGCAAATATTCACAAATATAGAAATTTTAATTTGAATAAACCTACTTTCAATATGGTTTAAATTGACATGATTTTGGATTAAGAACACGTTATAAGTAATTACTTCACGCGAAGGTGTTTGAGTCCACGTATTTTGTGTGTAGATTTTATCGTTCGTTGCGTCGCTTCACAATGAAATTCCAAGGAAATAACGTTTTCTATTATCCATTCGTTACCAGCAGGCGCCTGCGGCTGTATTCAATGCCGAGTCCGGCTTTTAGAATTTTAGATCTGTCAACCCTGATTCGTGTTGTCCTATTCAAATGACCCGAGTTCTGTTATTATAATTCGCGCCCGTGAAATAAACGACTACATCCTCGGGTGTTCATAAACCTTACTGCACCGTGATAAGGTCTCGATCCGAGCTCCGTCCGCGTCGTATGCATCTGATTCCGTCAAGTCATAGTAACCTGCTGTATCAATTTGTTTTATCTCGTGAGGCTGTACATTTGAAATCCAAATCATGTTTGACCTTTCTATTGTGAAAAAGGCCAGTTCCCGCTGAGCGCGAATCGCACTTACCGCGGATTCCGTATCTATATTTCTACAGCAAAAGTTTATTATATTCATTTAATATTTCTTGTGCAAAAAAATAGCTGGTTAAAGGTTTGTGTTTGAATAGCTTACTTTTTTTAAAGTATGTGAGGGTAAGTTTAAGGATTAAATGTAATTAATCCATCACTTTGTCACTTTTCGAATATGCTTATTATACGCAGGAATTCTTTACAGGTAAGTGATACTCAACAAAAACTTAAGTTGAGATCTCAATGGTGCCTACCTTTGATGGAAACCCACGAGTCCTAGGTCTGAACCGCACACGCTAACCACTCGGCTATAGGTTTAGTTAATAGTTTTTGTTAACTTAAGTTAGTTAAAAGTGAAATTTTAATTGTTAGTTGGGATATAAATATATAAAAAATATTTAAAATTGATAAAATAAAATGTGATCATTGTGGAAAGTCATAGACCCTGAACTTTATTGTATAAATCGCAAGAGAAAAGTAGGAGCAGTGCGTACAGACACCTAATTTGCTGAACCCTAATAATGGAGGATAATCATTTGTCAATGTATTCCCACGACCTTTGCCTTTTGGCTACGACGCTAGTATAGTTGTCAATGCGAATCTTTTGATTATAGTTTGAGGACCCCCTTAGCATACCTACCCGGATACCAGCTAATCGTTTCTGTTACTTCCTCAACGAGAAGAAAAACTATCATGGCTCATATTCTTCAACAGCGTTTCGTGTCAGTATCGACGGTACCTATTTCTCTTTCACTCTCTCGTATAAACAAAGAAAATGCAGTCTTCCTGACCCTGAATCTGCCCTCGGGCAGATAGCAACGGGGTGCGCGGCAAAGCGACACGTGACCACTTGTGATGCGTGCACGTGACGTGGTGGGATAATAACTGATGCAGCCATCAATCTTCATAAAGGACTGTGTATTTATGTGGACTGATTTATTCAAACAGTTATTTATATCTCGTTGCATGAACGTTTGCATCTACGAGCTATGATTTACCTGCGATTTGAAGGATTAGTCCCATGGACCTATGGCTATTTATAGACCTCGTGAAAAACCTTAATATTGCGAGTACATTTTCCGAGTACGTATAATCGTGATTAGTGTTGCGATAAGAATATCTTCCTGCCGAAGAGGTGTGATATCACAGAGAGAATATGGGCAAGTTGTCTTTGCAGAGTTTTTACTTTAAGAATTGACTTAGCAATGGAATTATTCTTTTTCTGGTGATATGGCGTGTCGTCTCTCTTCGAACTCCGTTCGTCACTGCTGTTTACTGTACTGTAACAACGCTACGTATCGAGCTACTGCTATAAAACTACGTATTTATTACGATTAAAACTCGTACTAGGGTAGTCAATTTATTCGGCAAGTTCAGTTCGCCTACGGCTCGTCTCCCTTGAACATGGCGGCGTAGTGCGTGTGCATCTCCACCAGGTACTGCACCACGTACAGCACGTCCACGTACTTGCGGGCGCAGTGCGAGTACCAAACTATCTGCTCCCACACCCGCTTCCTGCCGTACCACTTCAGCGCGAGGGTGTAGATGCGCCTCATGTCGATAATCAGCTGCTTCAGTCTGGACAGGGATTGAACTCAAAACTTTAAGTCTCACAGTACTGTCACCTATCAATCAACTCTACACGCTCACTAAATAAACTAGCAAAGCTTGAGCATTCCAGAACATCTTAAAACGCTCAATTTTAGTAAAACATCAACATCCACACTTGACAACCAAAATTTGAAAGTTTATCTGTCCATCTGTCTCTCAGTTACGGTCTCACAGCTAATCAACTAAAGCAATGTTCATAAAATTCGGTGAAATTTACTCTGATATATTGGAGTAACATGAGTAAAAAAAGAAATCTTTTTCCACCAGGAACAGCACACGATATAGCCTAGTTTTCGCATAGAGGTTGAAAAAATACTCTTTTTGCTATCAGAGCAGAGAAAAGCATAATTGAGATTTTTTTTCTGTATATTTCGAAAGGAAGTGAATGCTTACCCTCTACCCTGGTTTAATAAGGATTGGTAGTTTACACATATCCTAGGAATTCGCCGGAAATATGCAAGTTATAAGCCACGATGAATAAATCCCCACATCGTTATCGTCACGACCTACCTGTTAAATATGAACGCCATCCGTAGCGACGGATCGTCCTTGAACCGCCTCAGTAAGGAGTCCATGGCCCTCATCCGGTCCTGGGTCGCGTACAGCGACTGCCGCATCATGTCCAGGATCTTCGAGTTCAGCTCCTTCTCGGCGGGGTGGTGATACTTCGGCGGCATTCTGGCCACGTGGTCAGTTTTTCTTCTCAAGCCGTTGTCGTTGACGAACGTGTCGAGATCAGCTATTACTATTCGGTCCGAAACATTTTTGGGCTTCGTACAATCACTTATTCTTTTGTCGATGTCCGCTTCGCCCGGTTCACTGCTATGAGTCAGCCATATTATATTTAAAACTGAAAATAATATTATTTATGAATTCGAAAATATATTAATACTTAATATTAAATGATCTGACGGTCTAATTTTCTTTCTTCCTCTCAAGGTAATTTGTAGCTTGATATTGGATAAATATAAAAATACCGACTAGCTCACTTTTTTGCAATGACCGTAGAGGTGATAATTTGAAAGTACCCGTTGAATTTTATTTCAATAAAGCCTATTTTGAATTTGAATTGGAATATAACCACTCACGGACGGCGGCGCGCATGGTGCGTCGAGTGCGAGCCGGCAACTTTATTGCCGCGTAATGCCGCCTTTTATTGTACTATAACTTTTATGGCCGCCACAGCTCGCTGGCACCTCGTATAAGTTTTCATAAAATTACTGCAAAATATGTATTTAGCACGTTCTTCGTAATACAGAGTGCTTCTCGACGGCAACATTTAAATGTCAGATGTGTTATTAAGATTTCATCCCGCGATTATATTTTATTTTTCAAGACTTTAAAACGGGGCTAATGTAGCACTGCCTCAGCCGTCTCTGAAATCACCAGTGTGAATTACCCGTGATTGTGCATGTATTAGGCTAAAAACCCCTTCCTTTCACCCTTCACTCCCGATTGAGATTAAATGGTTTTCCCATCCCAAAGCACAGGCGAGGTGGCGGTGGACGTATCCAATAGCGGAAGCCGTCACCCCTGACCTGTAGCGAGTTTGGCCACTTGTTCGGCGTCTCTCGCCAGTGGAGCAAAAGACAGTCACAGAGAGCCACTTAAAACAGGAAAAAAAAGTCTTACCCATGATGAGATCGTTAGCGTTCCACCTCGCTGCCTTAATATGATTGTATTAGGGCACTTGATGCTAAGTTACTAGCATTTGAGTGATATAAGTGAGCGATGAATACACGTCCTTACTTGTGCCACGCGAGTTATCGTTATCAACATTCTTATAAAACTCTGTTTCCAACCTCAACATGTTCCCGTCAACTCAGATCCACAAATTTCCTTTGATATCTCACTGCATTTATATAAACGTATTTTGTTCCAGCTCCCAGCGTGCTCCTGACATTTTAAAATCCCAGATAATACGAGTATGTCAGATTTTCACAGAAATACCGCCGAGCTCACGAGAAATTCTCTTCATACGATAAATATTTGTCACGTTTCTTTAAAAGCCGTTTCAGAAAGTACTCTGGAACCCTCCATTGAAAAATGGTGAAAGCGCTGGAATACGTTTTAAAAGCTTACATTCAAAGAACGAGCACATGTTTTGTGGATAAAGAATTCCTTCCTCGCGCTGCAGGTGTTTGAAATGCAATTTAAGAAGTCTGCAATCTTTATTTTGTTTTTTCAATTTACATGTACTGCAAGATAGCGTTACTTCTCCGGTACCGATAAAGACACTTATTTACGTCGAATTGTAGTGTTCTAGCAATGAAATGATTCTGTCGCTTGGTTATTTGGCTATGACGCCGTGGTACTCTGTCTTAAAGAAATGTGGTTGATACGAATATATTCCTAACTAATAAATTAATTAATAGAAGCCATACGTAACGTATGGACATTGTGGTAACATGCGGTTACTTGTTGGTGGGCGAGGTCTGTCGGTGGCCCCGTCGTCGAGATCTGACCGTGATAAGACTCCGATGAAGTCCCCGCCACCATTCCTCTCCTTCTACCTTATGATAGAAGGAGAGTTCAGTAGTAGGTTGTAAATAAAATTGTAAATAACCTTTATCCGTTACGTGTATCCGCCAAATGTAACGAATGAATTCAATCGTGTAATCGCCATCCAACCATATTCTAATTTTACATTTCCATAAGCATCCCGAGCTGCGTATACCGCAGGACCTCCCCCCCCCCCTCTGCCCCGAGGCAGCCGCGAACGATTTTTAGCAATTTGAGAACGGCAAAAACTAAATTTCCGGCGCCGTGCGGGTACTCAGGTTTTTTCGCTCCCCTCGCGCGATGAAATTACCTACCCTCGCTTACGGTAAAGTACGGCCGACAAAGTTTCACGATTTCAATTTAGTCCCGGAAATGGGCTTTATTAATTCGACGATAGTGCACCGTAATCAGATTGTTTGCCGAAGATAATAAAACGATACTTTAATGACATTAGCGTCTCCCTGCGACTCCCGCTGCGCCGCGGCCGAGCGCCCTCTCTTGCTTGTAGCGAACTGGATGTTTGGATTGACTGTCGTTTGATTAACGTTTAACAAGCTGTACCCGCGACTCCGTTGACATGAAGGTAAATGTTAAAATACCCTCAATCATGGACTATACTTTTGTTTCTTATTCCAAAAGAAAAACGGTAACTTTATCCTTTATGCTAGTTCGTTACGTAAGTATCGAGTGCATCCATCGTAATCAATATCGCAGCTGCGGAGTACGACGTGAAATTGTAATAGACAGACAGACATACTTACCATTTTATAATGTAAGTATGGATTGCGACGCAATAATTTTTTTCACTACATTTTTAATAAGTAATGAAATGTAAGCTACCTACTGTAATTCGATCAATTAATATTCCTTCAATCGTTACGTTCGTACATGTGTAATGTGCATTCAAAATTATACAGTTTACCTTCTACCGAGGGTCTTAAAAACAACATTACGACTTCATAAGTTTCGCGTTCGGCATTCTGTTCTCTTTGGGCTGAGTTTTGCGTCTATTAATCGTTAGTGTAATTGTCATTATAAATAGTGATAAAGTATTAGGAAGGCCCCGTTCTACTGTCCTTACTTTCATTTTTAGTGTCTACCTCATCTAATACTGTTAAACGGTATGCACTTGAATGGTATTCACCACACACCACGATGAACGACAAATGACATATCTACCGTCCACAAACATTAAGTAAGATCGTAAGTATCTCTGATCGTAAGTAAATTCATAAAAACAATACTTTACTAACTCGATAGGTGCATTTACTCGGAACAAACATTCTGCAAAATATTTACTTAGATACTAATAAAAACACCCGCTACAACAGAATAAAGTTTATTTGAAATTCAAATATATGACAAAATGATGTTACCTAAATACAAACATGCGCGTACATCATTTTTTAATTCAATACTTATAATAAACGCTTGAGTAAAAATTGTTTTATGCACTTCCTCTGTTGAATTTATCTCTGTTAAAGAATGGCGTAATACACAAATTAGAAAAACCGACACACGTTTCATAGAGTTAGAATATTTTATTGAAATTAAATGAAATTATGGCTGAGCCATACGGGGAGCCGCTGGATCCAAGCGGCACAAAATCGTGGATTGTGGAGATCCCTTAAGGAGACCTATGTTCAGCAGTGGACGTCCACCGGTTGAGAAAGAAGAAGAAGAAGAAATGAAATTATATTATTTTTGTAGTAATTACAAATTGAGAATCGTCAAATGTTAATAAAGAAGCTACCACTGATTAGGAGAATTGGTTTCTCCTATGTGATTGGTTCTATTCTAATATGAAAATGTAAACGTATTATTTTTTTGTCTGTATGTTAGTTACGCTTTCACTGCTTGGAACTGCTGCATTGAACTTTGAAATTTAGTACTATCAAAGCTTATATGTCGAACGTCTATATACGACAAAAACTTCATTTTTCCTTTTGGAAGCGGAAAAATATAATAGTGCTTAATTGACGTTATTTTACAAAAGTAATGAGAATATTATTTTGCTATAATCCGCGATAAAAGGACCCGACACCGATGGTACAACAATACACAAGCACTGCACACATTCACCACCACAATCTCAACAATTGTTTCGCCCCGTAACCGAAGCATCGTCAAGAGATAGACTCCACGACAAAATCGCAAAGCGAGCTTGCTTTGTCTATTTCCTTGTTTATTGTTATTGTTATTGTTTATGGTTATTGTTGTGCCATCGGTGTCGGGTAGTGAATGAGTTCTTACAAATTCTGCATGTATCAGGTATGAGAACGAATAGTACACTCTACATTTAGCATTACATATATTTCCTTTTATCGCGGATTATAGCAAGATAATATTCTCATTACTTTCGTATTATGGACCTCCGCGAAGTAACGCCTAATTCTATAAATGACGTTATTTTGCCATGTGCCCGCGAACGGAGTCGCAGGTACGACTAGATAAAATAAATTTATACAATTAGATATGATCGTCGCAGCGGGATGCGTGCAATGTGTTACCGCGTCTCTGCCAACCTTCAGTTGTATAGTATTCCAGAAAACACGTCGCCCTCGTCTCCCACATCGTTATTCAACAGTATGCTGATGGCCGACGTACGGTATTGTTTAGTGAAATGAGCCGTTTTTGATTAAACTCGTGATATTCACCTACATGTCGCTCCGACCTCAGCAACGCAAGGACGTCGGTAAATTCATTCAACGACTGAGGAAGGTCGCTGTAATTTTAAATTGAATTCAAATGTTTATGGGTGTTACATAGTTATAAGAAATCGTTCGCAGCAGAGACCGTGGGATTGGTGCAACTAGTTATCCATTTTAGCAGTACTTACGGTATTAATTGCCTCTTCAGGTGACAAGAGCTGGGTAGTTTGTTGCTCGTACGCGTGCCCGCGACCAGCAGTCTTAAAATTGTTCGACGTGAACGTATCTCCTGAATTAATTAAATATTTTCGTCGACTGTCCACCGACAGCCGCTCGCCGCTTTGTTACGGTTGTTGTTGTTTGGACAAACATTAGGAAACGAATCCAAGGTGTTCAAATAATTAATTTGGCCCGACACGCCGCTTCCTACTTAAGTAATAAACAGTTCGACGGTAACAATCTGGTATAACAAGAATTGAATATATAGGAATTCCCGTCTTTCCTAACCACTGAGCTTAACCTTGACTCCGGTGGTGTGTCGGGTGTCTTCTGACTGACACATTAAAACACGCGGCTCCCCAAAGTAAGTATTGTATTATTGAGTTTTGGGTCTACAGACAACTTCGCCGTGTGGTATACGGTTGAGTAGAATAGACCACCCTCTTAAGGTGTCGTAAAGGTAAGTTGATGTCAGGCGGTCGGTCGTAAAGTAGCCAAATCATGTGGGGATAAGTGTGGGATAAGGGCAGGAAGAAGAAGGGGTACAGACAACTAGGAAATAATTACATATATAACTTAAAATACATTCTGAAATACAAATATACTACACTCGGGCCTGAAGAAACAACAAATTGTTTATAGAAAATGTTGGCCCTCGGCGGGAATCGAAAACGCGACCCGCGGAGCCGAAGACTCACCAATCAAGAATGGCAGTGAACAATGCAGTAAGTTTACACATGCTGTTTAAACCGCTATTACCTCCTGAAATATCAAAAACGAAGAAGTATCTATTCGATGAAAGGTAAACTTGTTTTCACAACAAAGGGGCCATTTATGAAATCGGCTCATGACATAAAGAAAATTAAAAAAGAGTCATCCGAGTCACACCTCGAGACCGCCACCCCCACCACCAGACCGAACACCCCTCCCCCGGTATCGACCCGCGCCCGCCCGGCAACCGGCCGCCGGGGCAGACCTACATCTAGGGCTACTTTCGCACACTGTGCAACTTGACTGAGACACTAGCCGTGGGATATAGGTTCGTAATTTTATTTTGCATTATCCACTTAGATAGCTTACTAAGTTTCGAAGATTATTACACAACAAACCTAACTTTCTTTAGAGGACTGGTGAATGACAATAAACCGGCGTGATGATTATGATCCTGTGCGTGATTCAACGGGTGGTTTAAGACGTCAGTAGAAAACTGAGGTCCTCCCGGGCGGAACACGAGTGAGGATCCCGTGAAGCGATGGCGCGGCAGTAGATAGTCTGTCATTGTAAATTACAGTTGAGACTTATTGTTGGTTGAGTTTTTCCTTCAGGAATTGAAAAAAAGATATACTTAGTTGAAGGTGTTTTAACAATAACGTCGACAACAATATAGCCACGGGTAAAACTTGTTAAATACATCCTCGCCTCATACCGAAAAATCCACAGCTGGCAGCTTATATGACTGCATCGGTATGGAATGCGGACGGACCTCGAGGAAATCTTGAAAATGGTTTAAAATTTCCACTAAATCCTTAATATCGTCGGCATAAAGTGCTTATAAAAAATTAAGTAGATTTCAAACATAATTAACACTCGAAATCCGAACGCGTAGCGCTCGCAAGGGGGTGCTGGTCGCGAGGCCCCCCGGGACGCCCCTCCGGGCCCCCCTCCTCCGGGCCCAGCGTATAAATAGCCGTCCTCGCTCAGTGCCAAGGTTAGCGCGGATCGATAAGGGCACCCCGCGGTGCAGCCCTCGGCTGAGGCCGTGAATGGATCGGGGGAGGTGCACAATTCAACTCGAAATCATGAATTAGGACGATGAGGTACGAAGTATTTCAATAGATTAAAGAGATATAGATTAAACAGGTTCAGGATCAAGTCCCCATATTTTATAGTGTCGCTTTACGAGATATTTAAGCTAACAGCAACAGAAATAAAAAAAATGTTGTCTTACGCGACCGCTGAGGGTCACGCTACCGTAACATACCACCGACCACACAGCACCGATCAATATGGACAGCTCTCATAGAGACAGACTATTAGACTAAATTGTTATGATTGATTGATACCTTATTGGTTGAACTGACCGCCACTGAATTTAAAATATTAATCGAACCGCCTTCCTCGTGTCATACCTTCCCGAATGGTTTTGATCAAAATTAATTACCTTACGTCCATTATTCATAAGCTCTTTGGGAATTAAATCCAATCATGAAAGAAATATATACTTAAAAATTGAATCCGAATAAAAGTAAACGAAATATCCCTACTGCTATGCGTACGTTGTCCTAAACGAATTATAAAACAATAGCGATCTATCAAAGTAAACGGAAACTGAAGCGAATTGAAATCATCACCGATCCGATATTTCACAGACACACGGCCAATAAAACTAATGCTGTAATAATAACAACCGAACGATATCCCGTCAGCAGTTGGCTCGCCGCCGACGGCAGCGCGGTGAACTCTCTGAAACTGTTTAATTTTATTTTGGCAAATCACGCTACGACGGCAGAGCGGTTAACGTGCCCGGATCAAAAATTGGCACACAATCTAGTGGAGACAAAAATTAGTACATGATCTCATACCTTAAGAGTTAGACCGGAGTTCTAGTGACCAAATAAATATAGCCCTCAATAACACAAACAATAGTTGTAATTTCAATCTTGAATCGGTCACAGGAATTATCCGGGAGAAAATGTTTCCAATGGAAAGTTGTTGGCAAAAAAGAAGGCCATGAATATAAACTACGTAAAGATACTATAATTTTAAAATGAAGTCCGTAATATTAGAATTTCGAGTGTACTTCATCGGACTGACATAACAGTTGGCACGTCGGATGGCTACAGACGACATCTAGCCATACGCTACAAACGGGAATCCCGAAACTGTTACCGTTCGGATCTGGTGCGTTGCCCAGCGGTAAATCCTCAAGAATAATTCAAAAGTGAGCCTGATGAAATACACGTTAATCGCTCATCAGCGCATTGGTGGGATGTGATAATGTAAAATGAAAACACTGTAACAGAAAATTAGTTTAGGGCTCTCAACTCTTAGGTCAGTAACGAGGACAGATCAGCTGACATAATGAAGCTCCAGTTGGTGCCCCCGCTTAGAGTTAAGCTGCAGTAATAGTATATGACGATCTAATAAGTCTTTGTATATTGGAACTTTAAAATTAAGTAACCAATCAAAAAACGAAACCCAGAAGTCTTGAACACATTATTAAACATTATTTATATCTGACTGCACTCGTAGAGTTTTACTTTAGGTGACTGCCTTAATATACGGCGAGATCGTATTTGCTAAAAAAATACATCAATTTTATTTTGGAAAATCCGATAGTAAACGTTATAGTTTTTAACTCTTCTACCGGTTACATTTCCAAAGTGAATGGATATATCGTAGAACACGGGTTTCTCAAAGTAATATTCTCGCTAAACATTTGTCGGCAGTCGGTTAGCGGGAGGGCGCGCACACCAGCGGTTAATGCTCTTACAATTCCGTCAAATCGATTAGCACAGATGTTATTTGCAACGACCTTATATAATTGCACTCCATAGTTGCCGCATCCTCAATATAACTTGTGCTCACAATGGACCAGAATTTATGTACACTGGGGTTGTTTTTGCAGAACTATATATCAAAAACGGGTCTGGTACGAGTATAATTTAAAATTTCCCGTTTTTGAGTACCTACATCATTATTTGTTACAGGAATATGAAAATGAGTCTACCATATTGAAACCATTTTAATATAAGATATAAAAGCTACAGGTTTACGCTAGTCTACCAAACTACTTCCTATATTGGGTCTAACTCAAAGGAAAATATTGTTTTTGTTTATTAATGATCTTTTTTTCATTGAGAATTTTTAAGTTTTTTTCACAGGAAAAGGCGTATTACTTAATTAAAAGGCAATAAATACGAAGTTTGCCGGCCAACTAGTAATATTGTGAATAGTATTGAATAGAGTGTACCTACAGCAGTAACACACGACAGACATCCGTCCGTGGCACCACATTCACAGTCCCAGGTGTGTGGCCGGTCCTAGCCATTGACACCATCTCGCCACCCCCACCATCCCCTCCCCAACGAGGAGTCCTCGCCACCTCGACGCTCCTTTGTCGTGTTTCACCCCTGTTGTTTCGACAATCACTTTTTCCCTTTTATGATTTTTCAATCCATCAGCAATACTCGATATTGTTAACTATAAAGACTTATTTCTCGACAGATTTTACTGCGAGAATAGTTTTATGGTTGAACGGTTAGATAAGTGATAGTGTCATCTAAGTTTTGAAATAAATAAAGTCATACATACATAGAAACGACAACATACGGTTAACCGGTTTGTACTTTGATCTTTATAACGAGCCGCATTAACCACCAGGAATATTATAACTCCCCCCACACCACACACCACATGTGGGTCATATTTTGGAAATATAATTTTTTACATATCACAATACCTATATATTCTCAGAATCGGCAAACACATCAAAAGTAATTTTGCTACATTTAATAAGACGCTAAAAATCTCTTTGTTAGATGGTAGGTTATGTTTAAATGTTAAATGTTAGGTACAGATGAGCTACCGGCGGACACCGACTAACTGGAAGTAAGCTATAGAAAAATAGTTTGATACAATCAATTAATAATGCAACGCCTTGACACAAAGGAATCGCCGAGCCGCCCGCCTCGCGCACCTTATATATATGCAACGAAAGTAAAAATAGAGAGTCGGCTTCAATGGGGGGATGAACAGCTGACTGTTGCTAAGGGCGCGCCCGCCGCCACCACCCCGGCGACCTGCAGCGGAAACTGAACCCTAACTCCCTGAACTTGTAGCTCAAAACCATTTACCGGGACTTAATCGACTGGCCCCGTAACAACACCGAGTGCCGGGCCACCCCGAAAGATGCCGTAACTTGAGCTCCGTAGAGACTCCGGCGACCGCTCCTCCACTCGGTATCTGCCGGTAATTAACGGAATCTGTATTACGTGAATAAACTAGACTTATCGATATCGTCGGTTGAAACGCGCTCGAACCTTTTTCCATCCGTAATTTAATTAGGGCTTTGTCTTCCTTTTCAAATTATAACAGCAGCTTTGCGATCGTTACGCTAAATAAAAAGGTTTATGTATTTTGTTTATAAATGAAGAGGACGGCAAAGTTCAGTCACTAGCCGTGCCTGGAAAATGGGCTATTCCAAGAATATCATGCCAATGCCGCGATAATGACTCGGCATCGATAATACGGTAGTCGGGTTTAATTATTGATAGTAGAAGATTTTTGATTTGAACCCTGGTTCAAATTCAAATTCAAAATATTCTTTATTCAAATAAACTTGTAAACAAGTGCTTTTGAATCGTCAATTCTACTGGTTCGAAAAACTGTTCCTACTGAGAAGAGCCAGCAAGAAACAACCCTTCAATCTGGTGTTTTATTCAATGTAACAATCCCTCGCTTTTATCACTGACTAAGTAGTTCTACAATTGTCTACATGTCTGCTGTAACAGATGGGCTATATTGTTTGTCTTTTAAACATTGTAAAGATCATCTTGGATATTGACGATACAAAAAAATGAGTTTCATCTGCTATACCTTTTTAAAAATTTGTACACATCTATCTATATACCAATCAGTCATATTCTACTCGTTGATGAAGGCTTTCTTTATCATAAAATGTCTTTAGTGCTACAAAAAAAAACTAAGTTTACTTACTTTTTTATAGGCAATAGCTTTAGTATGTTTTTGTTTTTTTTTTTCTTAAGTTTTGTTTTCCTTAATTTCATCTCCATTTATTGCTTAACTCCAATACGTCGTGTGGTATCCGGCTGAATAAAATAGTACCGCCCCCATTTCTTACCGAGGTGTCGTAAAATACGACTAAGGTAAGTTGGTGTCAGGCAGGTGGCCGGTCGTAAAATACATAGCCAAATCATGTGGCAGCATGTTTATAACATGTTGCGCCAACCCCACTTAGAGTGGGATAAGGACAGGATGGTAATTATTGCTTAAGTCCAATATAACTTCGTCCTAATTTACAGATTTATGAGTTATTTATCGTCGTGATGTCCTTCAGTACAGCCCCACTACACTTCTTTCTACCTTTTACCTAATTTTAAGCTATTTCTCATATTTCTCGTTAAGTTCAAATAAGATTCCCGTCGCAGAGACGTAACAAATACCTACAGCGGCAGAAGTGGGTCCTACTTCAGATAGCTATCTCCGCTGGCGAGAGGCAATATCCACTTTATTACGCGTTTGATACATAAAATATGAGGCCGGTCTGTCAGGCGAAGAGCTAAATTAACGCGAAGCGTCTGCCTCAACAATAACTATGCTAATCCAGATGTATGGGCTTCATAAATAATTTGACGGCGCACCTTTTCTTATTACGCAAACACCGCCTCGGGCACCGCTTGCTTTTGCGCGCGGCCCGACTTGGACTTTATCGCATCGCACCAACGCACCAGCGACGGTAACAGGTAATGTGGTAGGTCATTGCGAAAATAACTAGCGGACCCTATTTCTGATGAAGTAGGTGAGGATTGTAAGATTGTCTATGGGTAGGTGCGTGAGGAAAAGTGAACCATTGGCTGAAAACAAGCAGATCTCAGCCGTAATTATGTCACAGTTGTAGATTCTGTAGTCTGTTTTAGACAACCGAGGCCAGAGTATTTTGCTAATTTATAGCGACGAACGTTTTACATATGGGCTTTGCGGATTCGGAATAGATGCCTGGTAACACGTTTAGAAACTTTACTTCAGATTTTCAGTATGAATTTCAGTACTTAGTACTGGAGAACAAGTCCGCAGTCCGACGATTTAATCTCTACTCGAAAACTGAATGAACAACAGAATTACAGTACAGGGTCATAATTGCAGTAGTAGCGGCACATAGCACGATTTGTAAAGAAGCGAAAGTCCCTAGTAATGATGTCGAGCGAATTACAATAATATTACAGTCGTCTCTTGCGCTAGGAGTCATAAAATATATCGTTTGTCAAACTAACTTTGTAGCTGAAAAAGTTACAAACACGAGCTGACAAATGTCGCGTTGTCGCGGCGACGGCTGACAGCTGACAGGAGACACTCGACAGCCCACTCGGCCACTGGCTTACAAAGCAATGGAAGTGTGGAGAATTGCAATGATTTTTTAAATATTATAATTAAAATTGCTGATTTTATCTTAAGTCAATTTTGGTGCTCACCAATTACCATCCTTCCCTCCTTCCCTCATTCCTTCAGTGATCGCTCACGAGGGACGTTGAAGGCTCTAATGTCTAGGGAGTAGCTCGTCTCCTACCCGGGCGGCGTCATTGCGGGCCCCAACGGAAAGTGTTAGAAGTTACCGACTTGTTTTGTTTAGTTTAGTTTTCTGTTCCGCAGGAGAACTTCTTCTTTGTCAACCGGTGGACGTCCGCTGCCGGACATAGAGCTCTGCACGGGCTCCCCGTAACACGCGCTCGGATCCAGCGGTTCCTCACGAAATTTTTGAGTTCGTCAGTCCTTCTCGTAGGTTATCTACCGATGCTGCACTTTCCGACTAAAATTCATTTATCTATGTTTTTTGCGATTGAGGATGTAATTTAACGGTTTGAGAAATGAAATTTATGAGACATATTTTTGGTTTTATTGGTACTTATGAGCAAAATATGTACGGAAACGGCCAGTCCTTAAATGTTAGCAATTTTCGACAGCCTACCGTTTTCCCCATGAAGCCCGGCTCGGCTAGCAGCTCTCCCGGCCGCAGCTCGCTCCGTCGAGTCACATCTCGCTGTAGATATAGACGTGATCTCATTTCAACGGTATAATTTCAATTCTCATGCCATTTAATGAGTCTCGCTGATGTTTGTTGTGTTCCTTATTGCTTTACATTTAATTAAGGTCATTACTTATGCTATTGTTAACATACCTCTCGCGTACCGTTTTATCTGAGATCATACACTGTTGTTTTTTAAACATAAATTATCGATTTAATGCAATTCGCCAATTATGTTTAATTGAAACATTTTTAAAGCTACCCCGATAGTTTAAAGTCCTCCACAATATCTCAAATATATTGTCAAAGTGACTTATCCGCTGTTCACTTATATTGTTTTTAATTTAAATGATACGAGTATGTATATGTAACAGTGGTCGTACGCGCGATTCCTGTTACATTTTATACTATTTACATTACTGTTACTGTTACCATATGTTTTTGCTGGTCTCAAAGGAAAACAGGTTTAACGCATGTAAGCTTCAACTGCACTAAATTTCATCAATATTGAATTCAGCGAATTAGTCGTTGAAGCATAAGCAGGCAGCCTTTTCATTTACCTATAATATTATATTTATATGTCTAGATATGTATACACTTTGGCAGCAATGTTTAAACAAACAAGTTCAGCGCCGGATGTAAGATTTGAATTCAGCTGCAAATTAACTGTACGGACTTGAGCTTCAGTTATCATTTTCATATTTAGTTTAGTGAAAATTGTCTCAAAATATTATAAATTATAACATTCATACAGTTGTATCATAAGAAATTAATATGTTGGCTAGGACGAGCTTAAACTAACGCTTCCCTACCAGCAACCCGCGGAAGCTGGTCTGATAGTCAGTATTAATCAATTGAGAGTTTTATATTACCTATATTTATGTTTAATACACAATCTAATCATATATTTTTATATTATGTTTACTTCAGAGAACATTGTATCCTATAACTACAGCCGCCGCTCGCGGTCGTCTTTTTAGAGTAACATCGTGAAAAGTAACAGCTCTATTTTTGTAATATTAAGTATGTGTTTTTAATAGTATTTTAGTTAAAACGTGAATGTACATTTGATTACATTCGCCGCGATGTCCACTGTTAAACTAAAGGTCGAGGTCACATATATCTAGCTGATGTCCAACCGGCCCTCCCTAACCTCTCCAACGTCACAATAGTGGTTCTTGTCAATTTTGTTATATTCATTAACTGTGAATGACTTCGTATTTAACTCGGCGTTCTAACAGTTAACATTAACAGTCTTTTCAACGTCACTCAATAAATTTTTTTGCCACAAAATCCTGAATAATATAGAAACCCTGTTCAGAATTTAAAAATAATTCATTCAGTTTATATTTAAAATACCTTTAAATATTTAATATGTTCGAAAGTATTGAATAACAAAATTGACACTGACATTGAAATAATTACCTCCCTAAGTTTTTACGAGTTATGGACCGTTTTTGTTGAGAACTGCAAAAACAGATTGCGGACAACAATTCCGCTACTATTATACAAATACAATAGAAAATAACTGTTGGCAGTACCTGTGTATTTACAGCTGAAGCGATTGCAAGTTGAGCAAATGATGTTATTAAAAAATATAAAGTAGAGCGGTCGCGGAACTCGACAAAAAAATACAAATTCACTTTTATTTAAAGGACTATAACAATAGCAGGCGGAAGTTAAAAAGTTCGTCAGTGTATCGGCGAAGTCATTGTAAGAAAAACTTTAGTTTAGTGCAAACAATAAAAATACATGGCAAGCTATTAACCCTTCGTTACGATTTACACTGATTACTAGAAAAGCCGAGCCCTCTCAGGGAGCGCTGCAACGACGATCTGTTACTGGTGTACCAACTGTGTTCGCGCGAAATATTGCCCGAACTTATTATAGCACGATACTTAACTACATAGGAAATTGTAATTTTGCAGTTTTGGTCTCGTACGATGCCTCTACTTTACACACACATTCGCTGGTCCGTGTGTCGCTCGTCACATTCATTCTCTTATTTTATTATAAATTTCAATAAAAAAAAACAACATTATTTGTCGTTGATATGATACTCAGAGTATGTTAGCGTGCTATTATAATGCAGTGCCTCTATAAAGATCGTGACAAACAAACTACAAGCAAATTATTCCGATATGACCCATTTAAATATATTCTGACAATAAGTGACACTTTACAAATAAAAGTAAAATGAAAAGCAGGGAGATTCGAGTGTTTATCTTATGTCGTTACAGCGCGTGCCGAGATGAAATAACAAAACCTTGAACCGTTTTTGGCACTAAAGTAATTCGAAAATCATCTCGCAGCTTACGTCAACACGCAAACACCGATTTGGAGATTGCCCTTCTGCGTGTGACACGCATACACACACACGAGGCGGCAGACCAACATCCTGACGTTAAATAGTTCGCAATATCAATATAAGGAATATGTTTGTGTACAGGAACAAGTGCAGCATAGAGACAACAGAGAGATAAATAGAGAACAGAGCGAGACACGAGTAATTTATAAATAATAGATAAAATATATTTGCCGAGTGCTAAAGACGCGTGAGATCTGATACAGTTTCATGCTACGTTAAGTGACAATTATGAATTTACTTCTTAAAAATAATTAAATTCAATTAAATTATGTGAATTGAATAATTATTGAAAATTAAATAAAAGATTGACCGCCAAGTTTCTAGCTGGTTGTTCCCAGTAAGAGCAACATTCCAAACCAGTTGCAGCTTCATTATATCTGATTGATTCTTGACGATTCAAACTCCTTCAGGAGTACAGGAGCTAATTTAAATAAAAATTATTTATAATTTGGCTTCATTTAATTACTCTCCTCGTGGAAGTCATTTGGCACAGTTCGGCGATGATAACAGACTAAATTTAGTTGCATGGCGACATCGGCCAGGCAGGTATGGTAATAATAACCTCACATAACGAGAAAGGCACATGAAGTGCACGGAAACAAATGTAGCGTTTTATCCATCAAATATTTAATCCTTCCAAAGGTAAGCCGACCGGATGATGAGCAGGACCGTTCGCATACGTTTTTTGACCTCATCTTTATATTAATACATAATAAATACCGTCCGCCCGTTCACAACAAACTCAAGATCTACTTAACGGATTTGAGGTTTTCGTCAAAAGATAGTGGTTCATAAGGAATTTTTAGGTAAATTTGTGTTTCAATTGATTCGAATAATAATTGTTAAAAATGAGGGTGAAAGTCAACCTTTCATCGATATAACGGATGATTCCTTGATTAAAGGTTGAAAATTTTGGCAGGTAATGGGTCAAAGGTAGCTCGCTATACCCGTCGTAAGTTCTTTGAAAATGCTCCAATGCGGTAATCGGAGAGCTATTCCGACGGATATAGTATTAATCCTCATCACCTATAATGAGTTAGTTACCTCGGTCATTACACGCACATCATCTCTCATTCAACCTCTCTCACTCGTTCAGGGGATAATGCACGCTACCACAAACGCATACACATAAATGTAAGAACTCATTTAGCCCGGTTTCCCTGAGTGACAGCAATCGGCGTGCGTCAGGAATAGTTCGACACTCTCTCGACGCGAGCATTCTTAAAGCTCACTCGAGTCGTTTCGGCTGAAGTGAAAAATACTTCAAAAGAAGTTCCAAGAAATTAAAGTCATCAGTCAGAGACTAAAGTCATCAGGGGACGGAAGCAGACCTGGGAGGGGAGGCCGTCCGCCCTCCGCGCCGGCCGGTCTGCAGCCTCTCGCGGGCCGGCAGCCAGCGGTCAGAGCCAAGAGGATCGACTTGTGAAATGTGCGTGGTACGATATACTATCAGGTTTGGCTCATTACTGTAACACTACGAGAGACGCGAGCCACTAGCGACAGATCTATATTGGCATTGAAATTTTGAAGTTGTCATTCTCTAGCACGAGTAGGGATATATATCCGATCTATAATTATAGCTTGAAACGCATCTAATTGCACCGTGCGCTTGTTATTCTAAACAGCGATCGGCTGGTGTCGGCGATGCGAGGACGGCCGCCGCGGACGTGGAATAGGTAAAATATCGCACTAACATATAGACTTACTTAGAATACTAGATTAGCACGTACTAATAAACATAATCTAAACGAATATATAGGACGATATGGAATATTCTAGATTGTCGATATGCATAATAGATGTACTTTAACACATTTCTATAAACTTTGCAAGAATGCAGCAAATATGATTAGATTGTGTTCTGTGAAGATAACGTAGTATAAGTACATTAGATTTATGTGTAAAAAAACTAATTAAAAAACTAACAGTTTTGTAGTTTAGAGCTGCAATCGCAATGGATAGTTCTAGATTCGATTGCGTCGTATGTGGTCGTACAGACTGCGCCGTCGCACTGAGACGCTGTGAACGAAGAGATCTCCATCTCCTGGTCCAGAGATACTGGATGATCACGTCCTAACAAGTCCGATAAATCGATCGGTAAACTTGAACAGTCCTGAAATACCAGTTGAATATTATTACAAAAGCGTACAAACGTCATACAAATGTAACGTCTTATAAACTTGCTAGTTACAATATATGAAAGTTATAGATGCGAGTAGCTTGTTTTTTCTCGTCTTTCACTGCCCTCTAATACTGACAGTCAACTTAATAAATCCACTGCATCTTCTTTTTGATTTTTTTTCATAAGAATAATGCTAGAGATACCATAAATACAACTGTATTTATGGTATCTCTACGACAATATGAATGTTTGAGGCTATTTATTTGATATTTTATTTTAAGTTTTTTTTTTTAGATATTTTGACCTTTTGGACGCTAGTCCGTCCCTTTCGATAACACAGTAATAAGTATTAGTTATACACATTATACTGACTTTTCTGATATAAATATAGTCCGAGGTCGCCTGTGAAGTCAGTAAACCCTCGTCTAACATAAATTTAACTAAAACCATCTCGCTCTGGTGATTTTATCCACGGCTATATAATAATACAAGGGCTGTTCATGGGCTGTCATTGGCAGTATTGGCAGGGCATTCGTCATATCAATCGGTTCATTGCGCCCGAGCACGGATATTGCTTAGTTTTTATCACAATAATTATAAAATAACTATTGAAATACAAATACAGTAGAGTACGTCAGGAGTTAATTACAGCAATAACACGGCGGACTCCGGGCGGCCGTTGGCACGCTGCGGCCGGCCGCGGCCCGGCTCTGCGTTGCATCATTTCTACGAACTCTCCGAACCGATTTGGCCGCAAACTGCAAACGGAAACTGTCCATCGTCAGGTGCATTAGCTAATATTTACAACTGAGGAACTTTGGCCTTCATTTTATCATATAATCCTATCGGTCACTATCTTCGCAACCGTCTTCCTCCTTTTTTTCCTGACGACCGAGTACAATCGACTTCGAGGAATGCATTAAAAAAATGCAGATTTTAGTTTCTTCAATTAACTACTGCTTGAGCTGTTTTCTCACTCACTCTGTTGTTCTGACGAACAAATATATATTTAGAAATTACATTTATATTCTCATGGAAGCGAGTTTTATGCCTATTATACTCCAATAGTCCCATACACACACGAGCAAATTAATTCTCCACGTCAGTCGCACCCGTCGCTCGTCGCTCGTCAAGTTCACGGCCGTCGATAGATCTCTCCGGATTCTATTCTCGTTCGCGGCCTCATCTGCAGCGACCGCAGCATCCCACAGCGTCTCAGTTGTAGAGTTGGCAGCGAGCGGCCGCAGGTCGATGCTCGATATCTATCTGCTATCCATCTCGGTGCAGATTCCTGACGCTCCATCGTGGCATGTCGACAACGTCACGACACGCTCCACGATCTGAATACTTGAATAGCACCGGCACTACCGACTGACACGACTATATTCTGTAACACAATTTTGAACTATAAAAGGAAATTAGCGAAATACAGTCGATAAGTTTATTGTTTTTATACATAAATTAGTAACGATAAGGTGCCCTTACAATTTTGAATGGTGTGGCAGATGGTAGTCAAGTATGGTGGCGGGCAAACAGCCCCGGCAGGGCCCGCGCACGCCGTCCGACCCTCAAGCGCGGCGCCGGGTGACGGGTTGGCTCACAGCGGAAGTATTATTAGCGAAATGTAGCATGTCCCTAACCTAAATATTTTACCACCAGCCGTTCACCACCACCTCCGGTTCACTCTTATTTGTGGCCGCGATGGTTTAGTGGGAACCATCAGTTTATACATCCCAAAGGCACTGATGTGTGATTATATCACAAGCTACTTACTACTGCAAGGCCATCAAGAATGTTTAATACATACTTTCGAAATATATTTTACAAATGTGCAAATTTAAAAATGTGCAGTTGCAAATTGTGCGGACATACGGTTCCGTTCCGCAGCTCCCGGTCACCGTAGGGGCAGTGTCGGCCGGGGGGTGCCCGGCTCGGAGCCGGCGGTCAGCCCCGCACGCCTCGTCTCTCGCCGCCATGCTCCTCCATGCGGCGCTGTCACTAGGGACGAGGCTGTGACGATATCTTGTTACAATGCGAGTGGACATTTAATGGAATACCTAGGTCACCAACCACTGACCGCTACCCTTCTCCAGTATATATATGGCCTTTATTCTCCGAACTCGTCCGGATCACATTCAATCGTTGCCATCGTATAGTATAGTTCCATCAGTGACCGTTTAAGTACGTTTGTAACAAACCGTCGGCCGCGTCCACTCCCAGGCACCGAGTTGTCACAAAAGATAAGCCTCTACATTCATGCCCTCGGAGAGAGGGTCGGAGGGGTTCTTTCAATTCGGAGGGCTCGACTTTCCCGGGACGAACGCTATCAGCCGGCATTTGTAACCGATAGTTATCCAAGATTATTGCCAACTTCACCGAAGCGGATTCGCAACACAAATTAACGCCGCGAGCGAGCTTCCACCTCCACCCTAAGTTCACCCTTCCCGAAAATTAATGGCAAATAAGTTCCAACTTTCCCGTTCAGGGAACAATGTAACGTTTACCTTGAAGATTACTAAATACATCTAGCCGTCGCACGTTCACTCCAATGTGTCGTCTGTTGCTCTAGTCGTTACGGGTTAAAATTCAGCAGCAAACAGAACTGAACAGGAATCGTTGAGCTACGTCTGGCGAGTCCTTGCCGAATGATCGCTTAACGAGGATGAGACTAGTTCTACCTTATTTCAGTATTGTTCTACGATAATACTAGAATGTTTGTTTTTCAATATCGAACTTTGTATTATACTTGAATCAAATCGTGGGTGTTTGTTGACTGTCATAGTACCTAAGTCTTTTAGCTTTGCTGTGAGGATCGATCTGAAGTACTCTCATTTTTAAGTTATGTATATTAACGATAGCTAATATATTATTTGATATTTTGCATAATTGCGATATTGTAATGGTACAAGTGGATGGAATATATTTTATATATTTAAAATTATAAAACTTATTATGTAGAATTTATATGATTTTTTTGGTCTCCGTCTGATTTTACCATATAATTTTTTTTGTGAAAAATCACTGAGAAAATTACAACCAATTGAAAAGGAGTTCTTTGAATGTATTTTTTAACGCTGTAAATTCAATTGTCAAAGGCCCATATAACTATTACTTCTACCACCATTTTAGAATGCTAGCATCCCCCGCGACGATCTCGCGGAATGTAAAAGGTCACACACTAGAAGAAACAGAAATAGTTTACATCATATGTACTTTAAAAATAGCCTCGTGTGTTGCAACATGCAGCCAGCGGGCCACGAAAAGCAAGGATATTGCAGTCCAACAGTTTAAAACCTCTCGATATTCCCTCTTGATATTTAGGCACTATCATCAAACTCTTTTTGCAATCCACCCTTAATGCATCCTTTAAAGGTATCGTTCTGAAAAGTTTTCCACCTCCACATTTCAGAGTATTGCACGGAAAACCTAATGCAGTTACTCCAATTAAAATCCCAATTCATCATCTAGAGGTACCCGTTAGAATAACAAGATCGGAGCACTCGTCTACAACCTCAGCCACTCACATGATGGAAATTAAACAGTCTTTCTACTAGATTATGTACTATTATACTAATATATTTGATATTGAAGCTGTAATCCCTAAAGGCCTGTAAGATATACAAACTGGTCGGCTGCCGGCAGGTTTCCAGGAATACCCGATGAGGCAATACCAATGATGTACGCCGACGCCGTCGCGGTATATTGCTGGAGTTTGTCGCAAACGGGCCGCGGATACATTACATTACATTACATTAGAGCACCGCAGTGACACGCTGTAACGCTCGTTAATTAAATTTGTGGAAGTTATAAACCCCACTTTGAATTGGGAAACACTGCAATACTCTCGTTCACGGGCGATCGCTCCGTATACATATTGAAGTCACGGTAATAACGCGTGTATACCCTACTATACTCTTGAAGATTATTTAGAAGATAAGAATGTGTGGATATAGCTCTCTTTGAACCTGTACAAGACAGTAACGACTTAATGTAAATAGTATTAAGAATTATATTTTTAAAAGAGCAACCGCCGAGTTTCTTGCTGGCTCTTCTCGGTAGGAACAGCTTTCCGAACCAGCAGTAGAGTTGACGATTCAAAAGCACTTGTTTATAAGTTTATTTGAATAAAGAATATTTTGAATTTGAATTTGAATACCAAAAATGTCATTTTCTAATATCATTACTAATCCAAACCTCACAGTCGACGCTAACGTATTCATATACTTTATTCGCTCCTCGGCAACATAATGTATACTAAGTATAATATATATGCAGGTTCATATCTCAGTCCTTATCTACGTTTAGATAAAAGAGTTTGATTAAAACGGAATTCAATTCGCATGTAATTATATAATTTTTTATTCAAAAGTACCAAATCCTCGTAGCGATACATTACAATAATACAGTAACTAATTATTTTAAATAATTAATGAGATTTTTTTACAAACTTATAACAGATACACAACGTCATTACATAAATATAGAAATATATAAAATTTTAAACTTATTATAATTAGTAATGAAAACGCATCGCATTACAAAAAATTGAACTTACGATGTGAGTAGGAGCACATCTATCTGTCTATCTGATCTATCCGTTGGACCGCTCTTTGAGGAAGGGAGCTTCACCATTAAGAGATTTGACTTGACAAATGAGATGATTGCATTATTTTAATGATTCTATCAGTACTTTTGTGCAATAAAATTCGACAAAGTAACGTCTACTCCTATAGATACTATTATTAACTAGCAATCGCCAGCGGCTCCGCCCGCTTGGAAAAATTAAAACCGTAATATAGTAAATTGATAGCCATAAAAATGAAACAATTATTATTATTAAACAAGAACTATTAAAAAATCATGTGTTACAACACATGATTTTTTTAATAATTCTCACCGTTTACTAAGCGCACGCAAGGAAAGCGTTAAATTTTGCCATTTTCGTAATATTTTTATTGCTGCTCCTCTCCTATTTATCACAATGTAATGATATATTAGCCTTCCTCGATAAATGGACTACCTTACAGTCAAAGATTTTTTCAAATCGGTCCAATAGTTCTTGAATTAGGGCGTTCAATCAATCAAACAAACAAACTCTCTAGCTTCATATAGTATAGGTTTGGTTTTATTTGATTCAACGAGCGAAGGGAAAGATAAGAAAAATCCTTTTACATAAGCAGAGTGTTAGTTTGTGGAGCGCAGGGAAAATAAACTACAAAACAATCATTTATGTAATTTTTAGTACTTTTTATAAACGGTCCATACAGTTTTTAAGGCCATTTTAAAACTATCGTAAATCTTTATGAAAAATATTTGTACGATCGTGCGAAACGTGACGTTATCAATATTTAATAAAGAGAACACCACCAGAGTAGTGCCTAGTGGTAGTGGCGGCTACACCACGCGACGACTCCCACTAATTACAGTAAAATGACAACAAAGCAGCATCCAAGCTGTAGCCAGCATATAGTCGAATCTCTGCCGAGATAGTTCACATCATCGGGAACTCCTCCTTGATGTTCAGCTCGATCCTGGGACGCCCCGTCAGCCCGCCGTCGGCAGGTTTCGCTCTCCCTTTCACCCTCTGCAGATGCTGTATCACCCCTATCTGAAAGTCCAGGGTTTCGTCGTCGCTCAGTTTGTTCAACATCGGCAGGAGACCGCGGAAGAAGCACAAGTGGGGGTTGTCATCTCCGTGGCTGTCCAGACTCCTCACGTCCATGAACTGGATCACGCCGGACTCCTCCTCCTGCGAGTCCTCGGCCGGCCTCCTCCTGCCGCCGGCCCTCCCCTCGGTGGGGTCCGCCACGTCGTCGCCGTCCTCCCGGGTCGGTGGGTCCCCGAAGCCTTCCGCCGGATCGGTCGTCTCTCGCTGTTCACCTTTTTTGTGTTTTTTCAGGTTTTTTTCCAAAAACTTTAAGTGCTCGTGGTAAATGTAGGGCCTGTGCTTTCTCTTGTTTTTGTTTTCTGCGATACTTTTCTTCCACGCATCGCGGATGTTCGTCCACTTCTTGATGACCGTCCTGGCTGCCGACAGAAGGACACGCTTGACTGTAAGTTGTAACGGTATAACTCTAATTAGTATGGAACGAGTTTGGTCTTATTGTTGTAAAATTTGTGATGTGATCTGTAGATGTCGTGATAGCTTCCTACACCCGAGTGCAGCCGCTAGTATTCAACAGTACTGATAAATTTAAACTAGCCACAGAATCAGTTCTCGACAATAAACCGTCTCCCACGCTATCCATATCGGTCATTCAAATCCAACTTACTCTTTATTCAAGTGAACTTGTATACAAGTGCTTTTGAATCGTCAACTCTACTGCTGGTTCGGAAAGCTGTTCCTACCGAGAAGAGCCAGCAAGAAACTCGGCGGTTGCTCTTTTCAACATAATTCTTATTCTAGTTACATTTAGTCTACTATCTCATACAGGGTCGACGAGTAGTATTGTACTATATCCACCCATTATTATCATCTATATAATCGTCAACAGTACAGTAGGCTTTCTGTATCAGCCTCCTTTTTAACGTTATTTTAACCCCGAGTCACGCCAGGTCAGACACCGAAACCGTCCGCCCTCCGCGGTCGAGGCGCTCTTTTCTCTATTGTGAAATTACTAGACTCGAAAATAGTAGATCACGGTGATGTAAATATAGATTTTTTGAAGTTACTCGAGTAGCGCGAATTAAAAAAAAAATTTCGACCGGGCTTCGAACCCAGGAACTCTCACGTAGCGAATAATTGCAACGCCGTATCGGGCGGTATTACCGAGCCTTATACATATCGAGTATCGAGTAACGCGCCGGTACCGTGCCGGTGCAGTGCCGGTGCCGCGCCGTGGCTCACCGTACGCGTTCTTGTCCTTGCGCGCCAGCCGCTCGTAGTCCGGGCACAGCGCCGCGCACACCTCCCGCCAGGCGGCCGCGCGCTGGCCCAGCTCCTTGTGGTGCTCCGAGCTGCGGTCCCACAGCTCCGGCCGCGCCCGCACCAGCGCGATGAGCGGCTCGGGCTCGACCCGCCCGGGCCCGCGCGACATGTCCGGAGTCCGGACGCGACCACGGACGCGGCCTGCGGCGGCCGTGCGCGGCGGCAGACTGCCGGCGGCCGGCCCGGCCCGCGGTTGTCCGATACCACAACGTGCCACGTCCGGTTCGCGGCTGACCGCCGATTATATTAAAGGAAAACGACTAGTTTTCTACTGTTACCTAGTTATTAAAAAGTTTACAATGTTTTTACGTAAACGCACGAGCACCGCGCCTAGGGGTGTCTCTATAACATTTATAATTTGGCAACGAGCGCCGTTCGGTATCCGGCTGTACTCGGCTACTATTACGGCTAGCTAGCTATCGGCTACTATTCTACTGAATAGACCACCTTAGTTTCTTACCGAGGTGTTGTAAAAGGCGACTGAGACGAGTTGACGTCAGGCAGCGGCCGGTCGTAAAATAGCTATCCAAATCACGCTACAAAATTGTTAAAACATATCGTGTCGACCCTGCTTAGGGTCATGGGACCGCTCAGGTAATGGGATAAGGGCAGGAGAGTGATGGTGATAATTATAATTTAACAACGTTACAGAATAACAGATCTCTAAATATTACCTAACGATTGTATTAATTGGAGTCGTACTTCATTCGCGTCAACTTTAGTGCTCCGATACGTCAAGATGGAGCCAGACATCAGTGTGCGTAGTGCGAGTTTTTTACCTACTCGATCGCGTTAGCGTAACGCCAATTTGTATGACGCTGCAACAGCAACATCTGATTGCTATACAAATTACAGATTGCGTTACGTTAACGCGATCGAGTACGTTAAAAAACTCGAACTACGCACACTGTACACGGTACACGCTCTCAGCCGCTCACCGTCGTCGTATTTTTAATTATTAATATGACGCAGACGCAATTTCTTCAATACAAAAACATGTTATATTACTAAAGATTATGACATAAGATATATTATTTCATATTGTATAACGCAAATACGTTAGTGCCGCGAATCAAACTAGATGGCGCTGCATCGAAAAAATGCCCGCTATCGTTTGGTTCGCGGAATTATATATAAGCAAGGAGTGGTTTGTGAGAACCCCTCTTTTATCTCACTCTTTCCGTGTCGTCGTGTCGATACGGACGTTCACGTGTAATTACATAATAAAAATAATTGTTGGTAAAGCGGTAAAGCGGGTAAAGCTTTGCGATTTTGGTCGTGGAGTCTATCTCCTGACGATGCTTCGGTTGCGGGGCGAAACGATTGTTGAGTTTGTGATAGTGAACGTATATAGTGCTTGTGTATTGTGGTGGCGGTGGTGGAGGTTTGTGCATGTGTTTTTACGAATCCTGCATGTATCAGGTATGATAACCGATTGTCCACTTACATTTAGCATTATATATATTTTCTATTTTACTTCTTCGCGGATTATAGCAAAATAATTCTATTATTACTTTTGTTGGTAAAGCAATAAATGTGATTCGGATAATGGATAGCTGTGTTATAATTTAATCGGCTGTCCTACATACACCCTGTTCGACCAACAACCCAAGGGGGTTGTCCATGGTCCTTCGTGTCGGACATAATCCGGAGGAGTCACGGCATTCAAGGCCGCCTGGTGAGGAGAACCGTGCCGCCCTGTGTTGGCAATGAGCAGCAGCCTGTGAGCAGCAGCAGCAAGGACTGAGGTTTGGTGGTGAATCCGGCCTTAGCACTTTGCGACGGAGGGATCCGTCAGGAAGCCAGCAGCGGGACCAGGTACAGCGGTGACCAGCGGGGTCAGTGATCCCCTCGCACCGCAGGAATAGGATCAGGTGACAAGTGAGTGACAAGGTCTCTAATAGTGAGTGAAGTTTAAATAATTTAGCGAATTTTAACTTCAGTGAATAATTACTTTAAAATCAAGAACAAATACTTTGAACTTTATAAATTAACAATAACTTTTCATGTTTAGTCTCATTAATAATACTAATTTTAAATCGTGATAACCTACGGGGAACCCATGCCTGATTTTGGTTCGAGGTTATAAACAATTGGAATAATCTAAGGACTTTTACGAAATTTTACGTATTCATTTAACTTTAATCAAAATTACATTTGTTTTCGACTTGTAATATATTTGTGATTTCAATTTAACAAAGAAAAAATATAGATGTTGTTGACTTGTAAAAATAAAAAATAATGTGTGTAATACTTTAACCTTATTCTGCTTGTAATAAGGGTGAACATTGATTGTATTCTTTATACGCGTAGTCATTGTGTTTAGCGAGTTCGATAATTTTATAAAAGTTATACGGTAGATAAGGTGTTTAGTGAAAGTATTAGTTAACCTTGGTATGTTATAAGACGTATTACGATAATTACTGAGGCGTTTATGCATCTTATTTGTATTGTTTATTTTTGTTTAGAGATTTGTTTTTTACTTTAATTTCGAATTTAGGATTTTTTAAAAATGGAAGATAAATTAAGATTACAAATGGACAATTATAGTAAATTAGTAAAAGCTAGAAAAAATTATAAAAAGTCGCCTAAGGAGCGAATTAATGAGACATATGTACAAGTTAGGCTCGAATCTCTTGAGCGTTTATGGAATAATTTCGGGGATACACATAGGGTTATTATTGAGGACTATGGAAAATTATTAAGCGATGAGGATTATATTCGGAATGACATTTACGATCAAGCCGAGGAATTATATATAGAATTTAAAACAGAATTAATGGGTGTACTTAATTATTTTTCAAAATCGAATGAGAGTAGTATTGGGGTTAATCCTGAATGTGTGAGTAAATCCAAACCGGTTCAGGTGGAACTACCAAAAATATTTATTCCTAAATTTTCTGGGGCTTATACTGAGTGGGTTACATTTCGAGACTTGTTTATATCTTTAATCCATAGTAATATAAATTTAGAAAAGGTTCAAAAGTTACACTATTTAAAAAGTTATTTATCAGGGGAAGCCGAACAGTTGCTTCGGCAAGTACCTATCTCTGAAGCAAATTATGAACGTTGTTGGACATTATTAAAAGATAGGTATGATAATAAAAGGTATTTATCGCACTATATTTTGAAAAGGTTACTTAGTCAAAGAAATATTATGGTAGAATCGGCAAGTAGTTTAAAGGAACTCATAGATACAACAAACGATTGTTTAAGTGGATTATCTAATTTAGGTATTGATGTTACAAATTGGGATATAATTGTGATTCATATACTTACCTTAAAACTTGACATGGAATCCAGGAAACAATGGGAATTTAAAGTAACTAGTGATAATTCTACGGAAGAATTACCTACATTTGAGCAATTTAAAAATTTTCTTACAAACCGGTATCGTGCACTCGAGTTTCTGGATACCAAGTCAGCATCTCAAAGGTCACAAGGTCATGTAAATAATCCTATTGTTAAATATAAAGGTTTACACGTTGTTAAATTGCAATGCCCATTTTGTTCGGAAGCACACAGACTTAATTCATGTAAAACATTTATAGGGGAAACGGCAGATCAACGTCGTAGTTTTGTTCAAAACAATCGTATTTGTTTTAATTGTTTGGGGTCCAACCATGGAGCGAAAGCATGTCGAAGCAATGTTAAGTGCAATATATGTCATCGTCGTCATCATACTTTATTACATCCTCGCGGTATAAGTAATGCTGAGACTACTAATGTTAGGGTTGAACAGGAGTGTAAGGAAGCTTTACCAACGGGGCCTTTAGAGGCAGGCAGAGATAATGGAGCGAGCGGTTCTGTATCTCATACAGCTTATTTTTCGACAGGTCAGGAATTTAAACAGGTTTTGCTTGCAACAGCGCTTGTCAAAGCCGAGTCGAAACATAATGCTAACTTTTGGTTAAGGGCTCTGCTCGATCAGGGCTCTCAAGCTAATTTTATCACGGAATCAGCGGTTCAGGGTTTGAGGCTGAAAAAGATTCCTGTGAAGGGTATAATTTCGGGCGTAGGTGGAGATAAAGCGGTAATCTCCAAGGCAATAGTTAACTTAAACATTAAATCTAGAATGAATCCTATCGTTGTCGTTTCTATAAACGCATATGTTCTGCCATCGATAACTACTTTCCTCCCTTCGAAGAAAGTAGAGGTACTAGGCTGGTCAGAGCTTGGTAGGATTGAACTTGCGGATCCATCTTTCCATCAACCCAATAAAATCGATCTCTTATTGGGTTCTGATGTTTATGGGCAAGTGATCCAAGAGGGGTTACTAAGGGGTCCGCCGGGTTATCCAGTCGCCCAGAATACAAAGCTGGGGTGGATACTTTCTGGTCAGGTCGGGTTAGGTGAAACGAACAATTTAAGTTGTAATTTACTTATAACCGAACCCGAGCCAAATGAAAATGATTTATTGAAAAAATTTTGGGAGCTGGAATCCGAATATTCCAGCGACGCTATAAATAAACATTTCACACCAGAAGAAAAAAGGTGTGAGGAGATATTTTATAAAACTAAAAAACGCGATGAGTCCGGTCGGTACGTCGTTACGTTACCTTTTAAATCGGATGATCCTGCATGCCAATATGGTAATTCAAAGGACATTGCGCTGCGACGGTTTGCTATGCTGGAAAGAAAATTGGTAAGGGACAGAAAATTACAAGAAGAGTATAGCAACGTTGTACAGGACTATCTAGATTTGGGCCACATGGAGGTCGTACCTGAGGATGAACTAAATAAACCGGGTTCAGTGTATCTTCCTCATCATGCCGTGATACGCGAAGAAAAAGACACGACGAAAATTCGAGTTGTCTTTGATGCCTCATGCAAGGGAACTAATGGAGCATCATTAAATAGTGAATTATTGATAGGACCTACTTTACAATCGGATTTACGCAATTTAATAATGCGTTGGCGTTTACATCCTATTTGCTTAGTAGCCGACATCGAAAAGATGTATCGGCAGGTAAAAGTGTCCAAAAATGATATAGATTTTCAACGTCTGGTGTGGCGTGATCAAAGGAATCCAAACTCTGAAATAAAAAGCTACAGATTATTAAGGGTCACGTTCGGGACCGCATCAGCACCTTACCTTGCAGTTAAGGTGTTACAGCAAGTTGCTGACGATGAGGGTAATAATTTCCCAGCAGCATCTGAAAGAATAAAAACTTTTATATGGACGATTTGTTGTCTGGATGTAAAAACGCTAATGAAGGAAAGCAAATATATGATGAAATGAATGAAATCTTACAAAGAGGAGGTTTTAAATTAAAAAAGTGGACTAGCAATAATGACATTTTATTGGAAAGGTTTAAGGATAGGCAGGAAGATAACAAGGAAATTAAAAATGGATAATATTATGAAAATACTTGGACTTACCTGGGAGAGAAGAGCAGACTCTTTTCGCTACGATGTGAAGCTGATGGATATGAAACTACCTGTAACTAAAAGAAAAATTATTGCGGATATAGCACGACTTTTCGATCCGTTAGGCTGGCTCACGCCATGTGTCATTGTAGCTAAAGCTATGATTCAGAAGCTTTGGATTAGTGGTATCAGCTGGGATGATGAAGTACCTCAAGATATTTTAAACGAATGGTTAGCTTATCGGGATAATCTTAAAAAATTAGAAAGCATTCATATACCGAGATGGGTTGAAACTAAGTCTACTGATGCTCGGAGAGAATTACACGGGTTCTGCGATGCATCCAAAATAGCATACGCTGCAGCTGTATATATTCGGGTAATAGATAAAGAAGGAAATATTCACGTTACCTTGGTTGCAGCGAAGTCGAAAGTGGCTCCAATCAAACAAGTTTCCATCCCAAGGCTCGAACTTTGTGGAGCAGTCTTGTTAACTAGGCTGATGCTAGATGTAGCCAAGATATTAGATGTGAAATTGGAAAACCTGCACGCATGGACGGACTCAACTATCGTCCTAGCTTGGCTCAATAGTTTACCTTCCAAGTGGAAAGTATTCGTGGCAAACAGAGTGTCAGAGATACTTACTGTTTTGAATCCAAATCAATGGTCGCATGTAAACTCCAAACAAAATCCTGCTGACTGTGCATCTCGTGGGGTATCTCCTTCTGAATTACAGCATAATTGGTTGTGGTTCAATGGACCTGACTTCTTAAAATGTACTGAAATAAATTATGGTAAACCTAAAGATATAAAAACCGATTTGGAAGCAATAAGAGTACATGCTGCAACAATAGAAGAAGACAGTATATTTGGTCGATTTTCATCTTTAACACGAATGGTGCGAGTGATAGCTTACTGTAGAAGATTCCTCCAATTGTTGAAGCCGGTACCTGAAAGAAAAACGGGTTATTTAAAGACAGAAGAGTTAAATAAAGCATCAGAAAATATTATTCGAGTATTTCAGCAGAATAATTTTGAAGAAGAAATCGCCAACCTGAAAAAGAAAAAAGAAATTAGTAAACACAGTGTTCTAAGAGTATTAAATCCCTATTTAGATAATAAAGAAATTTTAAGAGTCGGTGGTAGATTACAAAAATCAGAATTAAATGAAAATAGAAAACATCCAATTATAATACCGAAAAAATCTAAAATTACTTACCTAATTATTGATGACGCTCACAAACAAACAATGCACGGAGGTAATCAACTTACACAAAATTATTTAACTAATAAATTCTGGATAATTGGATCTAAACAACAAATAAGAAGTTACATAAGAAATTGTGTTACTTGCGTCAAAAATAGAGGACTTACCCATAATCAGCTGATGGGACAACTTCCATCTGCTCGTGTAACTCCATCTCGTCCGTTTCGGAATAGCGGTGTCGCTTTTGCAGGGCCAATTCAGATACGCACTGCCAAGGGTCGTGGACATAAGTCGCACAAGGGGTATATCTGTTTATTTGTATGTCTAGCGACTCGTGCGGTACACATAGAAGTTGTGTCAGATCTAACTTCTGAAGGATTTCTACAGGCGTTTAAAAGATTTGTGGCTCGAAGAGGTCACTGTCAAGAATTATTTAGTGACAACGGCACTAATTTTGTTGGTGCTGCTGCAGAACTTAAAAAACTTTTTGCCGCAGAAAAGGGCAGTATGTTAAAAGAACTAGCGGAATCATTGGCTAGTAAGGGAACTAAGTGGAATTTTATTCCTCCCCAGGCACCGAATGTAGGTGGACTGTGGGAGTCGGCAATAAAATCGGTGAAATTTCACTTGAGAAGGGTTATTGGAAATTCAACTCTCACCTTCGAAGAGATGTCGACGGTGTTGGCTCAAATCGAAGCGTGTCTCAATTCGAGACCTATATCTCGACTTAATTCGGATTTGGATTGTCTTGATGCTCTAACACCGGGACATTTCCTCGTCGGTGAACCTTTGGTTACTGCTCCTGATGAAAATTTTGAATCTTGTAACATTGGCTTCTTAAGAAGGTGGCAATATTCTCAGCGAATGCTACAAGAATTTTGGCATAAGTGGTCTCGGGAATACTTAACGAGATTCTTTAATCGGTACCGTTGGTCTTCACAGGGACCACAACTAAAGGAAGGTGATGTCGTTATAATTAAGGAAGACGGCCTTCCTCCATGTCGTTGGTTGTACGGTAGAATTTTAAAGTGTCATTTTGGCCCAGATAATATTGTTCGCGTTGTCACACTTAAAACGAAAAATTCAATTATTAAACGCTCAGCATCTAAGTTATGTGTACTTCCAGTAACAAAATGAGGTTTGCTTTTAATAGTTTTAGCTTTATCAATAGTTTTAATAGTTTAAATAAGTGGTTTTCTCATAATTATTGTATCTTTGATTTGCATAATGTATACCGGGTTTTGTACAATTTTTTAAGGACAAATAGCAATTTGTCCTTGGTGGGCGGTAATGTATAACGCAAATACGTTAGTGCCGCGAATCAAACTAGATGGCGCTGCATCGAAAAAATGCCCGCTATCGTTTGGTTCGCGGAATTATATATAAGCAAGGAGTGGTTTGTGAGAACCCCTCTTTTATCTCACTCTTCCCGTGTCGTCGTGTCGTTACTGACGTTCACGTGTAATACGTAATAAAATAATTGTTGGTAAAGCAATAAATGTGATTCGGATAATGGATAGCTGTGTTATAATTTAATCGGCTGTCCTACATACACCCTGTTCGACCAACAACCCAAGGGGGTTGTCCACATATAATAGATGTCTAAAAAGATTTACAAGTAACGTTTATTTTGAATAATTATTGAGAACATTTTTTGTCACTTATGATTTCTAAAAAGGTAACTGGCGAGTTGTGGGCAGCGAGCTCGTAACGATCCGCCCTGTGTTTGAACCCACGACCTCCGAATAAGCAGTACAATGTGCTGATTTGCCCGAAACTATCAAATCTTTGATCGTCTTGACACCTCTGTTACCAACCAAACGCAACTCTATTGCTCTGCTCGTCTATTGAAAACGGTCCAGCTCGTAAACTCCGTCGCCAACAACCACGCCTGTAATGGTATTTCAAGTATAGTATGATCGAGAGTGTCACGCGGTGTCAGGGTCGCGTTCGTCCTGGGTGCGGTCGGTGCTCGCCGCCAGCAGCTCCCGGCTACACGGAGTCGACCGGCTCGCCGCTAGATATTAATTCCGAACAAATTTAATAACTGCGACTTGACAAATGTGCCTCTGGAAATATGAACACGGCCGTGCTCCGTTCGTCGTCCCTTCGTGATCGCTCGAGTCCTCCTACTCGCAACTCGGACATACAACAGCACTGCTCCGGAGGGCGTCCGGGCGCTGTCCCCGCAGCCACTGGCACACCGTACCCGCAGACCGATACACCCGTACGTTCGATAAAAATGTCGCAATCTTTAAAACTCAGCGTTGCATTTTTATCTTACATTACAAGTCTACACTTTCAGCTTCAGTTAACCGAACGTTACTTCAACTAGTGGAGGGATCAACATGTAGTTGCCTGGCGCCGCGCGGGGCGGCACTCGGCAGGCGAGTAATGCAGGGCCGGTAAAGGGAGCACGCCCGTGGAAAAGTACTAAAACGAGTTCGTCGTGAAAAATAAAAAGAAACAAAGTCATAAATATCTATTACACAACTCTGCTACGCATCTCGTTCGCTCCAACATCTGACCGATGCACGTCAAGGAGTGTGTCTAAAATTTAAGTCTTTAGTTTTAAACTCTACTGATACAACTCTTTGCTCAAACAAGATATTTTGACATCATGTTGTCCCCGTTCTTCATGTGCCATATATTTCTTTATTCGAGCCGCGCACTCAGCGAAACTCAACAGTAAAGTTACGAGTGATCGCCTCGCGTGAACCTTTCGAAGCATCGTCAAAATATGTATAAAACAAGTGACAATACTTATTAAAACTTTAACTCTTTAATACAAGCAATATAGCTTATATACTTTAATATAAGCAAACAAAATAAATTTAAAAGTGATGATTAAACGATTAATGCGATAAGTTTTATGTTTTATCGATGAGGTTACTCACTTGCAGTCAATGTAAGATGGAAATTGCGATTGGCATGCAGTGTTCAAATTACAACTACGTACAGTATACAGAGTTACCGCCCTCCACTATCCCAGCGCTGGACTCCTGGACTCTTTTGGAGAGAAGGAGCCCACAAACCACGCTGCTCCAGTGTGGAGTAGTAGAATATATAATTCCCAAGAACATTTTTTCATGAATTAATTGTTAATATTCATTAGCCAGATAAGTACGAAAGAGAATCTCGTCTGTGGCCGGGCCGGGCTGCGAACCGGTGACAGCGTCCCTTATGTCGGCTATCGTAGCTCTACATAAAATTACATACACATACTTCGCTCCAGCCGTGTAGTATCCGAGTAGTACTCCAGCTGAGTAGAATGGAATAATTTCTTACGGAGATGTCGTAAAATACGACTAGGTAAGTCGGTTAGTAAGATTACTGACGTATCTGCATATTTGTTTTAATTTAATCAATTTCCGATTTTGTCGCCACCACTAACTACTTTAATAAGCAGTATTTTTTTATTTTATTTATTTTTTTATCGATTTAATTGATGCACGAGGTGTCGTCGAGGTGAACGAAATGGACGAGAAATGAACGTATTGCATGCCAAAACTTTAAAGGTGGGAATATGAATATTGAAAATTTACCGGTATGATTTTACAACGACGAACTGTCGGTGACGAAAGTCGACGCATAAACTGGCATTGTTAACATTTGAGGCAAACTATAACATGCACAACCCATTCCCTGCTTTACCTTCTGATGGCGATACGAATATATGTTAACGCGCTACGACGTCTGTATGCACTGTATCTAATCAATTGGTTTTGTTAATTTAAACTTCATGAGTGTTTTGAAAATGCTGGTCAGTGCCGTGGTCGCGGCCGCGGGGCGCCATCTAGCGCGCCGCCCGCACACCACGCGGTGCGCTGTCGGCCGCCGTCGGGCCGCGGCGGGCGCGCTCGTCTCGTGCCGAATTAGACCAAATTCGTAACCATCCAGTAACAAACCTAAACCGTCGCAAACCTCCTCCGCATCGTCCCAGGCAGAGCCTCTGCGGACACGAAGAGTTCGGCCGCGACCCTACCGAACTGCGGGCGAGTCTCCGTACCTCGTACGGTCCGGGCTCGTAATTTCTTTCGAAAATTTTCACGAGTCACTGAGGATGTCGCTCGTATACTTTCTTTGTAAATACAAAGACATCAAAATTTGATTAAAATATTAACTTTAATTTTCTTCGTTTCTTAAATTAGACATAATTATCGGTAATTATATTAACATTTTTTTCAATAGTTCATACGAAACAATGACTGCTCTGTTATGGAACCGCGCGACGCGCTCGGGAGGAGCGGCGGCCGCGGGCTTCTCGTCGCGAGTCATCGAGGCGGACGCGGAGGGCCGCTCCCGACACGCTCGCCGCTCCGCTAAGTACGAAGCTCACGGCTTCTAACACGACAAAACGTGACACCGAATGTCCGGAACGCCGACTGCGGCCGGCCAGCACCGGCCCGGACCGGCCGGCTACGCGTCGCAACCGGGCAGTATGTAGCACTCGTCGACGGCGGGCTTCCGGTCGCGGTCGTCCTCGCTGCCGGCGCCCGAGTGGGACAGGTTGAGCACGCCCTCCGGAGCGCCGTCCGCCGCGCGCTCGCCCTCCTCGGCGTCCAGCAGCTCGTGCAGCAGCGCCAGGCAGCGCCGCTTGAACAGGCGGCGGCGACGCGGCGGCAGCTCGCGGTAGTCGCCGTGGATGCCGCGGAAGAACTGGAAGTAGGAGGTGTTCTCGTCGGCCGCGAGCGGCGCGGAGCCGCAGCTGTCCTCGCTGGGCGGCGGCCGGACGTCCGGGTGCGGCGAGGCGGCCAGCGGGAACTAGGGGCCCTGCAGGAAGGCCTTGGCGTCGGCGTCCGGCGCGGGCTCGGCCAGGTCCACGTCCACCATGGTGGGCGCGTACGACGAGTACGGCGCCGGCCTCCTGCGGGCAGACGGCGCGCTGCACGGGCCGCACGGCACGCGACGCACCGGCACGGGCCTCGCGAGGGCGGACGCGTTCCTGTCTACTTTTATGAATCAAATAACAGAGTACCCGCTGTGTCCGTCACGGACAGGATCATGCTGAATGTTACCGAGTTATATTAAAAATGATAGTTGAAAATTTAGAAAAAAAACGAGTCAACGAGGAGCTAACGACGCAATGTACGGTAGAGTGATACCTTTGTGACAGGGCTCCGGAGTGGACCGGGACTCCGTATACCTAACTTTTGAAAATAACTTATTACAACCGTTCGACTTAAAAAGAATGGCCGTGACATCTTCATTGGGATATTTCGCACTTACGCAGATAGAGTACTAATCTTTAAAAACGTAAATCCCTTATAAAAAAATATAAAACCTTATAATCGCACGGCTCGATGTTATATTCTTTTACACCACACGGTTGAAACTAATGTCGCAAATTGAAAACTAAACTGTTTTTATAAAGGGGTACAATACGAACTACCGCCGCGGCCGGTGCGGGCCGGTGCGGGCCGAGGCGGGCGGCTTGCTCTAGTGTAGACGATATGAAAACGACTCGGTTATTATATATTGGCTTTTAGTCAGGATCAGATTTTTTATTCCAACGATACGACGTGTCAGCGCCACTGCTGGGGCCGCTCCCCGCCCGCACCCCGCCCGCACCCGGCGGCCAGTCTCACATGTCGGTGGCCATGTGCTCCCGCAGGAACTCCAGGTCGTCGGCCAGGTACCAGCGGGACACCATGCGGCCCTTGCTGGTGCACGCGCCGTGCATCTCGTTGCGCAGGTGCCGCGAGTACGAGTTGCGGATGTGGGACCACTTGCGGCGCACGTCGGCCACTGCGGACAGAGCGGACACTGCCACCGCTGCGGACAGCGCGGCACGCTGCGGACGGGGCGGCACGCTAAGGGACGGAGCGGCACGCAGCGGACGGACCGATACCGTACACGACGTAAATATTGACGCGACGTGTCGAAATAAATGATGAGAGTACGGAGACATGAACTTTAATGCAAATAAAAAAAAATTATGAAAACTTTTTCGTCTTCGCTGCAGTCGTAACTATGAATGTGAAAAACAGTGAACAGAGGTGACGATGTTGCCAACTTGCGAGTTTAATAGAGGTTCAATTCCTATTTTGTTGGTAGCTTTTGTTTCGAGACTGCAACCGCTGCAATTTCTTACTGTAACTTTGTGTGACGAATCTTAAAATTTCACTCGCATCATTTATTCAAAACGCGTCTAAAGAAAGTATAACTTTAAAAATAGCATAAAGTTACAAATATAAATAAACATTAAACACCCGGACAAAAATTACAGGACACTTTTTATTCGTTACGTTTCTGGAATGAAGCACTTATTATAAGCCATTCATTGAAAATTGAATTGAAGTACTTATATAAAAGTAAATGAAAATTATTTATCTTTGCTAAAATCTTGTTACTTTTTTAACAATTTCCAAAGTAGTAAGACGAGCAAGCGAACATGGATACATTTTATAATGATCTCGCTATTCAAAGTGCGGTGTCAGAAGTCAGAACATACTCGTAGTACTACAGTATATCTCCCGAGAGCGATCCGCGCCACGACGCGACGTGCGGAACGAAACAGAACAGTGGAACATTCGAGACCGAGTCGGACGAAATACTTCTAAACAACTACGTACATTCAACATTTTAATCGATACAACTGAGTTGAACTGTTAATTTTATGTAACAGTATATATAATATTTCGTACCGAACGTACGCTTCGCTTAATGTTATTACAGAAATAAACTTAAAAGCGCTCCGAGTGCAGCGCCAAGCGGAGCGTCGGCGGCGGCGGGCGGTGCCTTGCGCGCTTACCGCTCCAGCCCATGGCGCCGGCCACGTCGTCCCACAGCGCCTTCACCTGCGTGTAGTAGCTGGCCACGGGCATGTTGTTGCGCGCGTACAGCAGCCGCCGCTCGCGCACCAGCCGGATGAGCCGGCGGTCGTCCGCCTGGCTCGAGTCCACCATGCGGCCCACTTCGCGCGCGCGGCCCTCCTCGCCCGCGCCCTCCGGCCCCGGCTCGCGCGGCCGCTTCGAGCCCGTAGCGCCCGCAGCGCACACAGCGCCCGCCGCGTCCATGGCGCCCCGGTAGCGCGGCACGACACCTCGCGGCGAGAGCGCGGCGCGGACACGGCGACGCGCACGGCGGCAGACAGACACGCGCAGCGGGAAGCGAGCGCGCACACGCGGCCGTCCCGCTCGCACGCGGCGGCGGCGCGCGCGAGCGAGCGGGACGGCCCGCGAGACACGTGAAAAAGCAAGAGCGCAGAAGCCCCGTCCGGCCGCGGGCTACTTTTATAAATTCCACATGGCGGGTATCGATTCGCCTCGGACGAGCGCCGCTTGTTCTCTCACAGCGTTTTTATTTTCAATTTCGATAGTATACTAGTGCGAGCGACGTCCGGGCGGCGGGCCCGTGTCGACACTCGCCACAGCCGCGGACGTGGCCCCGAGCGGCCACGTCCGTAGCGGCTTTCGACGGTGACGATGGCACGTTACGTTTTTGTTTAATATTATGATTGCGGCCGCACCGCTAACGTGTAGTGTAGACCGATTTCCTTTCGTTGGCAGAAGGAGTGACATAATTTATATCTGAGAGTATTTTAATAGTACAGCAGCGTCTATAACTCTCTCTCACTCTATCTCTCTAACTCTGGTCATGTTTCTCTTTTTTATTTTCCTCTATTTTCAAGGTCTACAAAAATCTTGTTTTTTTTACAACATGATAGATTTAAGATCGTTACTCTAAATGTTGTTTTTCATTCTGATAAATATTATATATCTTATTGAGAAAAAGCGTGATATAAAGGTTTCTCTCGAAAAAATTCTTAGTGAAATGATCTAACGTAAAAATTTAAATCGACACGATAACTAGGCTCGAAACGTCCCGTCCGCCGCCGCTCGGGACGCCGCACAGATATACATAAATCGGTATCGTACCCATAGGTAATACCTATTACTGGGTAATAGGCAAATAGATAATAGTCAGTGATAAAAAAATGTCTTATTTTTTCAGTGACTATTATAATAATCGTGCCTAGTCCTTGACATTAAATAATTTTTAATAATAATAATACATAACTTAAAAAGTGACGAAGGGCGGTACTTATTATTATTTAGGTACTTACATTACCACTTTCCAGAGTAATTTGGCGTATTCGGGGAGCGGATGTACTCGCTCGCTTTAAATCTAGACAAATCTAAATTATAATATTCGGTTCCACTGAAACTGGCAGCGCCCATTGTATGTATGTTACCTACGGCTCCCCAACAGATCCTCCGAACGGACTTCACTGTAAGGAGCGCTCTGCGATAGCTCTGAGATGCGCCGCGCCTCGACCGCTCCGTGGAGTCTAAACGTCCACCGCTGAATGATTTGGCACGATTGTCTGGCCATATGTGCGATGTAAGTTGGAAAAATGACTCGGCGTAGTAGTTGTGAAAAAAGTTTATTAAATTATAATTTATGTACATATACTTAATATTAGTGTGCCGGACCGCGTGACGTGCTAGGTACGGTCCCACACACGAAACTCCAAGTTGACGACTGACGGACTACCGCCGGAAACATAATTTTATATACCTACATATAAGTACTAGTATATTTATTATGATCGTTGATACGAGCGAGCGCAGGGACCATGAGTGGCGGCGGTCGGCTGGATTTACACTAAATGCCTATTTATGAAAATTATAGGGATCGAGGTGACGGTTTAAATCTCTCTACACGGATACAACAGACATACATACAGACTCCGACACGCAGTACCGGGCCGCTCAGCCGCATGCTCGCCGATCCAGCGCCATACATAATGATTGGTGTTACGCTGACGCGAAACTTCTATAATATTTTCATATCGATCGTTCGAACCAAAAATTGTTACATACATTTGATTTAACATTTCTAATGCTTTTACTTCCATAGTGATTCCTAAAACTGATTAAATTAAATAATAAATCGAAACATTAATAAAGTAACACTCGATCTCGCGGTTCATCGTTCTTTGTGTCCACTAGCAGTCAACACCCGTCCCGGACGCCGCCCGACCGGCCGCGGACCGCCCCCGGCGGCGGCCGCGCACCGCGCGTAGTACTGGTACAGCACGGGGGGCAGCGCGCGGTGCGGCGCGGCGGGCAGCGCGCGGTGCGGCGCGGCGGGCAGCGCGCGGTGCGGCGCGGCGGGCAGCGCGCGGTGCGGCGCGGCGGGCAGCGCGCGGTGCGGCGCGGCGGGCAGCGCGCGGTGCGGCGCGGCGGGCAGCGCGGGGCGGCGCGCGGCGGCCAGCGCGGCTCAGGACGGCTTGCGCTCGTCGTCGTCGTCGCTGCTGGACGTGCTGCCCGCGCCGCGCGCCCACAGGCTGGCGTAGCTCTGCTGCTCGGCCACCAGCGCCTCCTCGGCCTCGATGACGGCCCCGAACAGGGTCTTCTTGATCTTGATCTGCGTGTTGTACGGGAACCGCTTGGTGGCCTGGCACATGCTGTTGAAGAAGATGTCGAGCGGGTCGGGCGCGGCGGGCGGCGGCTGCTCGCGCTTGCGCTCCGCGTACTGCGCCTCGGTCAGCTGCCGCTTGCTCTGCGCCTGCAAGCACGCGGCGCGCCGTGAGCGGGGCCCCGCGCCGGCCGGGCCCCCGCCCCGCGCCGGGCCCCTCGCCACCCACCTTGCACAGGTAGTCCAGCTTGCGGTCCATGGCCGCCAGCCGCTCGGCGCCCTTGCGCTTGGGCGAGTCGGGCTCGGAGCAGTCGTCGTCGGAGGAGCGCGCGCTGCCGTTGGGCGCGGCGCCGGCGCCGGCGTCGGGCGGCGCGGCGTGCTGCGGGGAGGCGGGCTTCTTGCGCACGTTCATGTGCGGCTGCAGGAACTGCATGGGCCCCATGTACTTCCAAGGGTAGTTCTTCTTGCCGACGCTGGCGGGGTCCTTGGCCAGCATCTCGTTCTGCCGCTTGAGCGCGTCGCGGTAGCTGTCGCGGAGCTTCTTCCATTTCAACTTCACCTCTTTCACTGCAACAGGAATCGCACCTCGTACTGCAGCCCTCGCCGAGGCGCGCCGCAGCCCGCCGGAGCCGGGAAACGAAAATACTGTACTTATTGTGTAGTTCGCCTCGTACTACATACGAGGACGTTGCGTATACGCGTCGTATGAGAATACCGCTCGATTTCCGGTTAGCGGCGGCGAGGCCGCCCCTCCCGACTGTCGTTAGAAGAAAGGCACCTTTTCTGTAGATCTACAACTACGTCTCGGAGGGATCGGAATCCCCGATACCTGATTCCTGATGAACCGATAGCGTTTTCGGTGACAGTTGCTCGACGATGTTAACGGTTGCTCTATTTAAACAAATTGACATATACCTATGTACGGGATACGCCGAGTTTATTAGACTACTGGTGAAAACCGCACGATAAGACGTTCAGTCATATCGAACGGACAACAAACGAACCTCGCCGAGGACTCAGTTTATATTACGTATCGGTACTCGGTAGTGATATACATATATATTCGATTTCAAATCAGTATATAAATGTCTGCACGGGGACTCGGACTCCCGTTCTAACTGAAGTGGAAAAGAAAGTATTGTTCGACTTTTGAAACTAATCTAAATTACAGATAGGGACGTGAATTATGAGTTCACTTCCGTCAGCCGACGGACTCGTATCGTGTCGTGTCGTGAATATCGCGAGGCCCGCAGCGTGCGGTCCGGGCGGCGCGGGGACCGCGGCGGGGCCGGCGGGCGGCGGGCGGCGGACGCCGGGCGACGCCGGCCGCGGGCAGAGAGCGCGGCCGGTGCCGTCCGGCGGCAAAGAATATAATTATTCGCTCGAACGAGAACCGTCACGTTTAAAAAAGAGGCGGCGGGCGAGGGGCGGCGGACGGCGGGGGGCGGGGGGCGCTCACCTGACGACAGGTCCGTCTCCTTCATGACCTCGGCCCAGGCGGCGTCCTTCAGCTCCTGGTCGCGGTACTCGATGGCGGTGGTGTTCCACAGGCACGGGAACTTGCGCACGGCCTCGATGAAGTGCTCCATCTCCATGGCGGCGGAGCGGCGTGGCGCGGCGCGGCGGCGGCGGCGGCGGGCTCCGGGCGCGGACTGAGCGGGCCGGCGGGCCCCTCGCCGCGCCGCCGGGCCCCGCGCCGCGCCGCCGCCGGGCCCCGCCACTCCGCGCCGCTCGGCGCCCGCCGCCGGGCCCGCCGCGGGGCGCCGGCCGCGCGCTGCCGCCCGCACGCGACGCGCGCCGCCGCGCCCGACGAACGTCCGTTCGGAATGATCGAAGCGGCGACCGACGACGCGGTTAAAATTATTGAACGTTTGTAGAACAAATTATGTACGAATGATTACAAGAAGCTCTTTAAAAATTTTGATAGTTCATTTTATATACTTACGTACGCTCGAAACCCGCCCTAGGAGGAAACCGTACCCGGAACGTTTTACGGTATAACGCATCTAATCGGTCACGGGCGCCGGCCGGATTCCTCCGCGAGTCGTTCCCGTACGTACCGGTACTTTACCTTACCGTTATTATTTTAAATTCGCGTGTTACGCCGGTACCGCCGGGCCGGGACTCGTCTCCGCCACGGAGCCGGCCGGCAGCGCCCGGGCCCGCCGCGAGGCCGACCTCTATGTATTATGACGATCGATAATTACATAAATCAGCTCACCCAATAATCTAATTCAAGATTTATCTAACAAAGTATATTCAACGAACTCGACGCTGCGGTACCAGAGAGTTTTGTCGTCAGCCCGACATCAGGTCAGGAGCCTCCGCTGGGTACGCTGGAGCTGCACCTGAGCTCCCGAGATACGACGGCGCGAAAGGGAGGACGCCAACAGGGATCAGCTCGGCCGAGTAAAAAAATAACGTATCTTTAGTAGCCCACCGCTGGGCTGAGGCTTTCTCTCTCCTCGTGCAGAATGTCACGATATATGTAAATATGAATTGCGTACATAAGTTTTTATAGATAACAAATCGGTGTCCGTCCGGGGCTTCACCCACAATCCTCTCGTGAGAATCGCACGATCCCTCCGCTGGGCTGCCGTTACGGGCCCGCGTCGACGTCGTGTTCGTGCACCAACGAATAACGATTTAAAAGAGTCTCGTCTCCAAATTCTTCTCAATTTTATAACTATTGATTGAAATGTGTTAATTAGTTTTGTTCTATTTATGTAGCGATTTGTCTGAGTTAAAAGGTTCCTCCCTTACTATTTGTTATTTTTTCCGTTGGTTCTGAATTAAGCCGCGGTCGTTTTGTAATCGCTAATAGAATAATTATAAGATCGAGTCGCCGACAGCCGCGGGTCGTCACAGAGCAGTGAGTAGCGAGCAGTACGCGCGAATACAATTACATAGACAAGAATCGAACACGCATGTAGGCAACTTCGAAAATTGACCCTGAACACCGCTCGCAAAAATAGAGTCTAACTAGAATAATTTTAAAAAACTTTTTAATTTTATTTATTTTAACAGTATTTCTACTGCAAGGACATAGATTAATATACATATAGAATGTTACAGGAACATTGATTGTGTGCACTTGCAGGACAATGCGTTCCGGACAGGCCTGAGGCCCCCCGCGCCCCTCGGGAGCCCCCGCCCGTGCCGGCCCGTGCAGCCGGCACCGCTGTCCCTCTCGCTCCACGCGACCGATCCCCTTCGGTCCCGCTCTGTCGTGTTGCCGCAGATACGCCGCTTCATTTAAACATGCATATGCGATCCTCGTTCGTGGAAAAGAATCTATTTAACGGTTACTCTATTTGTACTGGATAGTTAATTAATTTCTATAAAGCGCCGCGACCGCACTGGCAGCGGCGGCCGACGACTCACAAGTCACAAGGCACGAGCGGCATTTGGGGACAGCAACGTACGAGCGGTTGCTGCGCGGGCCGGCCCCGCATATTTTTAATTAAAGAACCTTGACAATCTTCTCTGCAGTCTTGCCAATTTTATTAATCTTGCAGCGACGGTGTTCGTACCATACCAAATGTGCTTCTCTCTTCTCTCTACTATTTGAGCCCTGCAAAATTGACTATACAAGTTTTGCTATTAAAAAAATTTCAGGCGTTTAGTTTGGCACTAGTTAATTCTGCTTAATGTGACTTCAAATGCTAGAATGAAAAGCGTACATTGCCTACAGGTGGTGATATTTGTAATACGGAAGGGATTTCTTCTATCGGTCAGCTGCGGACCGAGTGTAGTGACTTCATTATCTTTGTCAGTAAGTAACGGCCTGTTACTATCCCACTGCTGGGCATAGACCTACTCTCTTCATTTTTGGAGAGAAGGGTTGGAGCTAAGACCTACCACGCTGCTCCAATACGGATTGGTAGGTTACACATATCCCTAGGATTCTCTAGAGATATGCAGGTTTCCTCACGATGTTTTCCTTCACCGAAAAGCGTGTGATAAATTGCAATTATCAATTAGACACATAAGTTTTAATAGAAAAACTCATTGGTGTCTGCCCGGGTTTGAACCCATGATCGTCTCTAGAGATTCACACGGTCGCACCGCTAGGCCATCACAGCTTGTAGCTCCTACAGACAACAACGAAATTTAACGTGTGCTATGAAACTATGCATTCAGAAAAAATGACAATCGATAACAAATAATAATAACTAACGTAAAAGTAAACGTAACGAAAAGTAGAAAGAAACATGAATTTGTAAAAGTACTGTAACATAGACAATGTTACTCTAGTACATTATTAGACGGGGTGCCAAAGTCGGCCTCCTCGTGGCGCCCCCTGGGCAGGTCTTTAGAATACTCTAATTCATTAGTCTTGGCGAACGGACCACTGAGGGGGGCCAATACAGTTGTCCCTCTGATTAGCAGAGGGCAATCTGGATGGGCCGGGGACTCCGGCGGGGTTGGGATGGAGTCCCTACTGAGCGACGGGTTCAGTTGGGCTTGCTAAAGTCTGGCTGGACATGGTCTCGGCCACTGTCTGTAAAACCCGGAACCCCCAGCAACGGTACGGGGACCTTCGGGTTGCGAGGAAAAAAACCTCTATAAAAAATTTCCCGGTGTGGGTGGAAACGCCCACCACGGCGCAGGGGTCCCTACTTGGGGCGCGGTCTCTTCCTGTCGACTATGACGTAACAAACACGATGGGCAGGCCCGCAGGGAGCGATTGCGTGCTGACTATAGACAATACATTGTTAATCATACACATCCGATCCCAAGAAAAATAAATTTAAAAAAGACCCACCGTCCACCCACTCACGTCAAACTCTTGTCCAATTGTCTATCATTGTCTATGCTTCATTGAGGTGCTTCTGTCTCACAGTGATCTATGCTTCGTACAATAAATAAAAACTTTGATATCTATTTCGTTGCTCTGAATTCAATAAGATTTGCAAATGTGTAAATTTGGTCTATTTGTATGATGATATTGTGGTTGGCAGTTGTGCTATATTTTGGTTTTGCCCGAGTAAATGATTAACATGATTTTATAATCAAAGAGATACGATGGAAGGAATTGGGAATAATAGCGATGCAGAACGAGATCGCGGGCTGTAAGTAGTTTTGTTTAACCTTATGTATTTCACTGTATTTCAATATTTTAAATACGTACGATAATAGAAGATTTCAATTTTAGGGCTAGGAAAATTTCACTTGTTTTTTGTGGCCCTTCTACTTAAATATAATTTTTATCCATTTTATTACTAACTAATTTATAGATATTTTTATGACACATGATGATAATATTCATTAAATCATGTCATAAGTTTTATACTTGTATAAGTATAATCATAAGAATTAAGTATAGTACTTGTGGTTGTGAAATGAAATGAAAATGAAAAAAAAATGAAATGGAATGAAAAATAATTTATTCAACTCTATGTACTAAATTTAACAGAAAAAAAAACTAATCTAATTATATACTACCTATTATCATTAAACTTAATGTCTATTACCTTCAGTACGTAGATCTGAATGGGCCTTCATCTTAGTATGATGAGCTGAATGTCCAAGTTAAGACATTCAGCACTGATTTTCAGATGACGCCCAGCAGATGATGTCACGGACATAAACTATAACTACTTATTTATTTTATTTAACTTATTATTTTTAATAATTAAAAGTAACTTTAACTTCTAAATCTACTTATTAAAGTCTCCTAATATTATAACAATTTTTTTTTTATTACTATTATACTATTATGAATTATACTAGGGTTAAATAAATGAAGAAAATAAAAGGGAAATAAAATATAAATAAAAACATAAATAAAAACAAATATGTTTATACATGTATGCAGAGCAACCATGTCAATCTGCTGATTCAGAGAAAGGAGTATTCCACCACTAGATGTTCAGTTTCTTTTTGACCATCTAAAAGGAATTTAGTTAATAGTTTTTTGAACATTAATTTAGATTTACCATCCTTAATTGGTGGAGGTATTGTCCTTTTGTTTTGCAATAAACTATAGTGACGAACACAACTGATATACAAAAAACAATTCATATTATGGTATATGCATATGCATGAGAAAAATAATTAAAAAATAATTATTTTTCTTGTTTACATTTACTTAATTTTAGAGATTCTGTATAATAAATGTCATCATAATGGCAGTGTTATTGAGTTGTAGTGAACATTAAATTAAGACATTTATGAATTATTTTAATTTTTTTTTCCATTATTTATTAAATAGGTATTGATAATATAATTTATAGTTACCTATCATTTAAAAACAAAGAATTGTTTATCTACGATTAGCAACATTACTTTAAGCAGTGATGTCTAGGAATACATTGGGTTCATTTTAGTCAAATGGGACAGTGATGTGCTGGCTACTGCTTCCAATAATGGCTTGCAATGAAATTGTGAGATGGGAAAAATTATTAACTGATGTTTCCAGGAGTTGTGCCATTAATGAAGGGGAACAGGCCAGGGATTTCGAATAGCTGCCAGGCAATATGTTAGATTACTAAAACAACTGATATGAAGTAAGAAAGCTTAACTTGGAGCATGCTGCTTTTATAAACTTCATTTAGTGTGGCCAGTTTTATAAAATAAAATGCATTTATTTTAAATAAAGGCATAAATGTCAACAATTTATCCATAATTTTTTTGAAAGTGAATAAAAAGTAACCACAGCTGTGTTATAAAAACAATATTTCATACTTTCCTATTTATTTATTGAGCTTACTGACAATCGCTCCATAGCTTTGGTCTGCACATGGATCTTTTGCAAAATCCACAGCAAAGTTCTGTTGCGAGATGTTTGTGGTTAAAGCCTTTTTATATATCACAGGTTTCATGAAATGAGGCTACGAGCTGATGGCTTGAGATTAGTCAGCAATGTCAGGCTAGTCAGACGCTGTTACAAACCATTTATACTTCCTACAATGCTTGATTCCATTCGGGATACATTCTCTATTTAAGCATGTCAGGCCAAATTTCTGTGCCTTAGAAATATATCTAACGATCAGCTGGAAGCTCCATGGGCCCGTGAACTGACATATAATATTGTTTTTCTCATCCACGAGACGGACGGCTTGGGTACGAGATTTTATGTAAGAAATTAGTGTGACTGTCAGAGAACTTTTACCTAATAAATCTTAAGGACTGTGGTAATAACCGGTTAGTGATTTCGTTCGCACGGTCAGATCCTTACTCTGCAAGCTATTTTGATGGTTCTTCGAGATCTTCCAAAATGGAATTCCTCAAAGATAAGATTAAGAAAGAGGGAAGAAAACTTCACTCATATATTTTGTATATTCATGGGTGACTATAAAATTGCAGGGCGGCCGTCGAGCACAGCGCGGTGGAGGGCGACGGGGACAGGGCGAGATACAGGTAACCGTGCGGTAGGTGTTATCTATTATTATCTGTTAGTATGTATTATTGTCTATGATTCGTCCCACAGCGTGATGGTGCGCTGCGCGTCGCAGTCGTCGCTGGACGAGTCGTCGCAGCGGCGCGAGGCGGGCGAGGCGGGCGAGGCCGGCGCGGGCGCGCAGCACGCGGCGCGGCTGCTGGACGCGCTGGCGCGGCTGCGGCGCGACGACGTGCTGTGCGACGTGCGGCTGCGCGCGCGGCCGGCGGGCGGCGCGGCGGCGGCGGCGGTGGGCGCGCACCGCGCCGTGCTGGCCGCGTGCTCGCCGTACTTCCGCGCCATGTTCACGCAGTTCGACGAGCGCACGCAGCCCTCCGTCACCATACAGGTAGCGACGCGCCTACAGGGAAACTTACAGCGATATTAAATATACACTAAACAATAGAAATACAGTAAGCTAATTACAAGTTTTCACAAATAATTTTTTTGTAAAAGTAAAACAACTCGCTTATAAATAAAAACTTATAAATATTAAAGTTATTTCTGGTGCGATAAGAAAAAGTCAGCACTCAAAACTCTACGTACGGATGCAACGCGGGTACGAATAAGATCTATTTTATGCTCGTTGGAAATATTATTGAATGCAACGGATGATCGTAACGAGAAACTGTTTCGTCTGTAGTGTGCGAAACTGGGGTCTGCGAGGTGGAGTGGTATCGATAGTTCCCGTTAGGAACTTTAATGTTTAATTTTTGGAGGAGTTGAGGGCGGTCTACGGCATCGGTAGCAATATTTATTAGGTAACAAACATCGCTTATATTCCTTCACGTATTAAATCTTCATAATTAAGGCGACGATCGCGCTTGAATTTGAACTTTAGAAAGCGAACAAATTTCTTTTGAATATTTTCGATACGCTTTAAGTAAATATCATTTTTGGATTCCAAATGTGAGATGCATACTCGAGATTGCTTTTGACAAAAGCACAGTAAATTACTTTTTTAACACTTAAATGTTTCGATGAGCACATTAAAAAACCTAACAATTTTGAGGCCTTATTTGCAATTGCATCAAAATGTTTATCAAACATTAGTTTGTTGTCAATTATGACACCAAGGTCACGGATTTCCGTTACCCGGTTAAGTTTTATTTTATTTTATTTTATTTTGACAGGAAAACTTACAGCGATAATAAATACATACAAACAATAGGAAATACTATAAGCTAATAACAAGTTTTCACAAATAAATTTTGACTAAAACAAAAACAACTCGCTTAGAAATAAAACTTATAAGTAAATATTAAACTTATTTCTGGTGTGATAAGAAAAAGTCAGCACTCAGAAGTCTACGTACGGATGCAACAGTGGTACAAAAAAGATCTATTTCGTGCTTGTTGGAAATATTGTTGAATGCAACGGATGATCGTAGCAAGAAGCTGTTTCGTCTGTAATTAGTATGCGAAATTGGGGTCTGCAAGGTGGAATGAAATCGATAGTTTCTGTTAGGAACTTTAATGTTTAAATTTTGTAGGAGTTGAGGGCAATCTACGGCATTGGTAGCAATATTTATTAAGTAACAAACATCACTTATATTCCTTCGGATATTAAGTGGTAGTAGGTGCAACCGCGCACATACAACTTCATAATTAAGGCGACGATCAAACTTGAATTTGTACTTTAGGAAGCGAATAAATTTCTTTTGAATATTTTCAATGCGTCGTAAGTATGTATCATATTTAGGATTCCAAATTTGAGATGCATACTCGAGATTGCTTCTGACAAAAGCACAGTAAACTACTTTTAGCGTTTTAAGACTTGCAAAATGTTTCGATGAGCGAATTAAAAAAAAAAAAAAAAGTTGAATGTTATTATTTATGGTTATATTTATGATGCAATATTGGACTAACCTATCTAAATTATCTTGAAGAAGCAGTCGATCGGAGTGATTGTTAACTACTCGATAAATTTTAAGGTCATCCGCGAAAAGTAGAAATTTAGAATATTTAAAACAAAAGCCGATGTCACGAATAAAAATGATAAATAACAAGGGTCCTAGAAAGAAACCTTGAGGAACTCCCGTCGGAACTTGCGGCTATAATGAGATGAAGCCATTCACTACTACAGCTTGCGTCCTATTGCTCACATACGAAGAGAACCAACGAAACAGATCTCCTCGTATGCCAGCCAAAGATAATTTAGCCAACAGAAGATCATGGTCGATTCTATCAAAGGTCTTACTGAAGTCGGTGTAGACAGTATCAATTTGGTCATCAGAATCATTCTCTCAAAAACGAAATCAGTAAAGACTATAAGATTGGACACTGTAGATCTGCCTCTGATAAAGCCATGCTGAGAGGTACTTATGCTTGATTTAAGACTACAGTATAATTGATTGTATACAATACGTGCTAATAATTTAACCAATATACATAATTTTTTTTTTTCCAAATATTAGGCACAACACTCTCTTGAAGCGATTTTTTAAATAACAGAGTTATAGGGTACGTTAAATATTTCGCACAGTTTACCAAAAATATGGGAGGTAGGGTCCCGCAGACTTATTTAAGTCAAGTGATTTAAGTAGATTGTATACTGAATTCTCACTTATTTTAATGTTCGCAATATCGCATAAAGTAATCGGTGGTCTATTAGCAGCATAACAACTACCCGGGGAGGGCGGTGTAGTTCGGTCCCTACCCAGAAAGTTGGAGTAGAAGTAGTCCGAGAACAGATCACAGATGCCTTCACTCGTATACTACTATTACTACTACTACATCTGTACGGGCTCCGATCGAAGAAACTTTTCCTATTTCAGGACGTGGAGCCGCAAGCTCTGGAAGCTATCGTCGACTATATTTACGACCCGGAGTCGCTCGTCATCACGGAAGAAAACGTGCAGGTATGTCAAACGGTCATAAAAATCTCCCTTAAGAACGTCGGAATCGGATATTAACGCGCCGCCTGCCGCAGAGCGTGCTGTCGGGCGCGTCGCTGCTGCAGGTGCTGGGCGCGCGCGCCGCCGCCTGCGGCTTCCTGGCCGCCGCGCTGCAGCCCGACAACGCGCTCGGCATCCGCGCCTTCGCCGACCTGCACGCCTGCGCCGAGCTGGCCGACTGCGCCGCGCGCTTCGTGGAGCGCCACTTCGCGGAGGTGACGGGGGTGGGGCGGGGGGCCGCGCGCCGCCGGGGCCGCCGCGTGACGTCCGCACGTTGCAGGTCCTGGAGACGGAGGAGTTCCTGGCGCTGGAGGCGGACGCGCTGGCCGCGCTGCTGGACAGCGACCGCATCACGGTGAATGTTATATACGGTGGTTTCGCACTTTCGGCTCCGGACCGGGAAGACCGACTGACGTATCGCGCCGTCCGCCGCAGGTTCCGAACGAGGAGGTGATCCTGGACGCCGTCATCAGGTGGATGCAGCACGACCCCGAGGTGAGGCCCGGCCGGTGGCGGCGGGAGGTGGTGTCGGTGGGCGGTGGCGGTGGCGGGTGGCGGCTGTAGCGCGGCGTGCGCAGGCGCGGCGCGGGCGGCTGGGCGCGCTGCTGGAGCACGTGCGGCTGCCGCTGCTGCCGCAGGAGGCGCTGGTGGCGCGCGCGGCCGCCGAGCCGCTGGCGGGCGCCGGGCTGCGCGTCAAGGACCTGGTCATCGAGGCGCTGTCCTTCCACCTGCTGCGGCCCGAGCGCCGCGCCGCCGCCGCCGCCGCGTGCGCGCGCGCCCGCCCGCGCCAGCCGCCGCGCTCGCCCAAGGCGCTGCTGGTGGTGGGCGGCCAGGCGCCGAAGGCCATCCGCGACGTGGAGGCCTTCCACATGGACAGCGGCCGCTGGCGGCCCGCCGCCGACCTGCCGTCGCGCCGCTGCCGCGCCGGGCTGGCGGCCGTGGGCGCGCGCCTGTACGCCGTGGGCGGCTTCAACGGCACGTTGCGCGTGCGCAGCGTGGACGTGTACGACGTGGGCGCGGACGCGTGGACGCCGGGCCCGCCGCTGGGCGCGCGCCGCTCGACGCTGGGCGTGGCCGTCGTCGGGAACGTGATCTACGCCGTGGGCGGGTGAGCGGCGCGGGCGGCGGGCGGCGCCCCGGCCGGCCCCCGCTGACCGCGCGCCGGTGCAGGTTCGACGGCGCGACGGGGCTCAGCTCGGCGGAGGCGCTGGACGTGCGCGAGGGCGTGTGGCGGCCCGTCGCCAGCATGAGCACGCGGCGCTCGTCCGTGGGCGTGGCCGTGCTCGACGGCAAGCTGTACGCGGTGGGCGGCTACGACGGCGCGTCGCGGCAGTGCCTGCACACCGTGGAGAGGTGAGCGCGCGGCGGGCGGCGGGCGCGGCTCGCTGGGGGCGCGCACTGAGCCGGCCGCGCGCAGGTACGACCCGGCGGCGGACGCGTGGCAGCCCGTGGCCGAGATGGCGGCGCGGCGCTCGGGCGCGGGCGTGGGCGTGGCGGGCGGCGCGCTGTACGCCGTGGGCGGCCACGACGGGCCCGCCGTGCGCCGCTCCGTGGAGCGCTACCGGCCCGCGGACGGCTGGGCGCCGGCGCCGCCCATGGCGCACGCGCGCCGCAACGCGGGCGTCGCCGCGCACCACGGCAAGCTCTACGTGGTGAGTGCGCGCCGCCGGGGGCCGCGGTTGCCGATCATCGGGACGTCGTAGCGTCGTATGTATACTAAATTCCAAGATCGACATCGTTACGAAAGTATCTGAATTTGAAATCGACTAGAATAGAAATCGATATCTCGCGCGTCACGAGCGAGCCGGCCGGCGCCGCTCTCGGCCGCCGGCGAGGAGTCTCGTGATTCGATCGAAATCCGGCGCTATAATCGTTTGCGGTATCGTGATAATCTAGATCTGTTTCTATTTCAGAGCTATTTACTGTTTTTATTATTGATTTTTCAGTTTTATCTTTAAACCAGCGATTCTCCTCCGGGTGGTAACGTTTTCCTTTTTTGTCATTAATACAAATTGGACATGCCTTTTTCCCTTCCAGTTTTTTCGGTTTAATGTCGGAATTTGTATATACTGTCCTTCCATATTTATTTTTTCCAACGAGATGTTCCAGTTTTCCTATTTCACTGTACGGATCTTCTGTTTCTTGCAAAGTCTCCCTGTCGATTTTATCAGCCACAAAATTGGGCAACCCAAATGCAATAAGATCAATAAGAGTCCCGGTATCAATTTGCTTCCGAACTTCCAGTAATAATTTTTCTTTTTTTAGGGTATAGTCGAGTAATGAACCCGCTTGTTATTTAAAGGCAAGAGCGTATCTTATGGGTGACCAACCTTTATTTCCAAATGTCTTACAAAAATATTTCTCCCATTGGTTCCACTCTGATTCCACAGTGTATTTTATTAACATGCAGTCGTACACTTGACGACTCCATGAAATTTTTCAAAATTTCTATTTTATTTTTATCTTTGTAAATGTTGAAACGTTCACATTCCTTATTAAAATCTTTAATCCATCGGTAGGCGTGTGAAGTTTTGCTTGTGAACTTTTCGATCATATAATCTTTTGCAATTTTGCCTAGAATTGGAATTTCTGTTTTTTTTTCTTTTTCTTCAAGTAATTTCTTTAACAAGTTTTCCAAAGTATTGTTCGAGCTACTAGAACTCGGTATAGCCTCTGATTCCGTGATTTCTTCTTGGTATACATCATTAAACTGCAAGTTTTGTTCTTCATTCAAATATGCTTCCGTTATTTCATCTGTTAAGGTAATTGTACGGGCTGCTACTACCTTGTACGCTCTTTGGTTGATAGATTGATAGTAATTGATAATAATTGATAATAATTGATAGATTGCGGCGCTTAATATTGATAGATTTATTTTTTATAATGATAATGTGATATGATATATTAATTTGATACGTCGAGCGCGCGCGGCCGCTAACGTCGTACTGATTTATAATTGCTTCGATCTTAAAAATATGGCGTAAATGCCGATGTTGCAAACGTACGTGCTAGCCCGTACAGTAATCCAGATTTTTCTAATCTCGTGTGTCTTTTGTAATGCTTTTTTTATTTTGCCATAATGTGAGGTATTGATAATTGTCTGATGTTTATTCACTGGTCTAGTGGTATTTCATACACCTGACCACTAGGTGTGGCAATCGAGGTCGAGCATAAAATGTTAGTTTTTCCATCTGATGCTGTTTTGACAGCGAAATTGAACCTCAATTTATCCATTATTATATGGAATTATAGTGCAAAAAATGTTGTTTTATAATGATATTAATTTTCATTCGAAACCAAAGACTTAATCGCGTACGGTAGAACCGTCGCTCGTTCGCTCCGAGCGACGGTTCGCCAGCCGCGTCCGTGGGCAGGTGGGCGGCGACGACGGCGCGGCCAACCTGGCCACCGTGGAGGTGTTCGACCCGGCCGCCGACCAGTGGAGCCTGCTGGGCGCCGCCATGGCCGTGGGCCGCTCCTACGCCGGCGTGGCCGTGGTGGAGCGCGCCTGACACGCGCGCGCCGCGCCCGCCGCCGCCGCCAGCGCCGCGCGCGACAGGTACTAGCTCTGGGAGCGATCTCTGCTTACATCGACGTCGGAGTGAAGGAGTGACTTCGGTCGATTAGGTGAATACGAAAGAATCTTATTGTAGTCACTTTTAGTAAGACGTCATTGTTAGACTGTTACATTTCTGTTAAATTTCAAATAACTATATCGCACGCGCTCCCCTCGCAGCAGCTACGTGAACGTAGAAGTGTACGCGGGCGCGGGCGCGGCGGCGGCGGCGGGCGCGGTGGCGGGAGCGGCGCGCTGGCCCGACCGCGACCACTCGGTACGCCGCACGCCCCCAACCGGTAACACCGCACGATACGAACGCACGGCCCGCTCCGACACGATTCACATCGGAATACTTTACATATCGTGCGCGCCGTCCGGAACGACTGATGTCATCGTCTCGGAGGTAGCGCTGCAGACGATACGATTTTTACTTTCAACTCGCGTTCGGGTCTCGTTACGAAATGCGTGGAGCGGAGCGCAGGAGGTCCGCTAGCCGAGGAATTTCGTCCCCGAAGCGCCGCCCGCGGGGCGACGGCCGGCGGGAGATGGCGGGGACCTCGTCCTGGCCGCGCGGACGCCGGCCGCGTGCGATCGTTATCGGATAGTCGGGGTCGCCCGGGACGCTCTTCGGACGCCTATATTTTTAGTGAGTCGACCTAGTCGGGTTGTAGGCGGAGGGCACTGTCGTATCGCGTTCCGGTGCGCTTCGGCTGCTACAAAGTGAGACTTAAAATCGTTCGCAATCGACAACATCGGTGCGACGGGCCGACGTCACGATCTGCGATACCTGCAGGAAGAGGAGAACGTGTACGAGAGCGTCGACGTCGCGGGCGCGAGCGGCGCCGGGCTCGCGGGCGGCGCGGGGCGCGGCCGGGGCCCGGGCGGCTACCGGTGGTGGCGCGTGGCCCCGCCCTGCCGCCGCCACCGCCGCTCCTCGCAGACGGTGGAGTTCAACGAGCGGCCGGCGCTGCGGCCCGCGCCCGCCGACCGCCAGGTGCGCCCGCGGCGAGCCCCGCGACGGGCTCCGGCCGACGCGTCTCGCGCCGGCCCCGGTCCCGAGCGTGTCGTCCCGTGCGCAGGGCACGGTGCCGCGCGCGCGGCGCCTGGTGCGCGGCGTGTGCGGCGTGCGCGTGCAGATGGCGCGCGGCGCGCTGTCGGCCTCGTGCGGCACCATCGACGCGCCGCCGCCCTGCCTGCTGCTGCTGCAGCGCTGGCGGGCCGCCGCGCCGCCGCCCGCCGCCTCGCGCTCCTACCACCTGCTGCCCGAGAGCCAGCGCCGCTACCGGGTGAGGCGCCGCCCGCCGCCCGCCCGCGCCGGCCGCCCGCCGCTCGTCGCTCACCGCTCGTCGTCCGCAGGGCGGGGAGCGCGCGTGCTGCGAGGAGGACGAGGCGGACGCGGCGGAGGAGGACGCGCGCGACCTCGGCCGGTTCGCCGAGGACACCGACGACGAGGACGCCGACGACGAGTCGCTGCGGCCCGCCTGAGTCCGCCGCGCGTCGGTGCGGGACCGAACCGAGCCGTAGTCCTCGATGCGGCAGGAGCTGCAGATATTTAGCTCGAACGTGAACTTTTTTTATGAACCGAAACCGGATCTCATCCCGGTCGACGCGAGACGAAAGCCGAGCGTCCGAGTCCGGTCGTTCGCAACTTACGAGAGTTACCTGTGAGAGGTCGGTTCGTTGAATTAGAGAAGAGCGCGGTGCGGTCGCGTGCGGCGGACGATGGTTGTAAATAGTGCAGTGTTGTCGTTGCCATATTGTCCTCGGCGTCCCCGCGACGGGATATCTGTCGATGTTGTAAATCGTTATAGTTAACCGTTATCTGTGTAGCTTCGAGTGAGTCCCGGGCGATGACGTCATCGCTCCCGCGTCGTCAAACTGTCCGTCGTAGCGGCCGCCGGGAGCGCGCTGACAGGGAGCGATGACGTCACGGCGGGCGCGGGCCCTCCCTAACGTTCCTCGTCGCTGTAGACAAATACATGGATTACGTCACGAGCCGTGTTTCATTGCCGCACGCGCCTCCCCGCCGGGACTGGAGATAGAACTGGAATATCATTCGGTAACTGTTCCTGTTTCCAATGTGTCGAGTCGGTTGGGAAGGACAATATGACTAGGAGACGAGCGTCTATGTAGGAGCAGAGCGGCGAGGTGGGGGGAGGGGGCTGTCACGGCAGCAGGTTCGGTGCTGCGCGACACGCTGCGGACGGTCGGCGCGACATTCACGAGAGAGTCCCGCCAAGTCAATAGATTCAGCGAAGAAGTCGCGGGTCGCCGCGGGAGGGTTTGTTACCGAATTACCAAGTAAGAAAGAAAGAAGAAAAATATTTATTCAAATACTGTATAAAATATAGATGAGAACATACACACACGTACACCTATAATACGATACAAATACATAACACAAATTACAAATCAAAAAAGTGTTGCACGTTCTTTAAACCGAAGGAGAGAGTTCAGATCGAGTGCGAGCTGAGAAGATGCCGCACCTCGCTAGGACGGCGCTGACGGTGCCGACACCGATCGATGAGATTCGATCGGGTTGAGACATTGGGAGGGTCGGCCGCTCGCCGGTGGATATGTTTTATACCGTACCGGGATATCCTAATTCTATCTAGATCCTAAATACTATTTATCCAATTTGACCGTTTCCAGTAGCTATGCGCTGAAGTAGCCTCCGTCCTCTGTCCTCTTCCCTCTGTCCTCGAGGTGGACGGATCGCGCCTGCCCCCGGATGCAGATTGTTATTCTCTTTTCACAACTTGTCGCATATTAACGGCGACAATGTTTTTTTTAATATATTATTGACCTAACTATTAGCAGGAGGTTTGTTAAACGCTAAACAATCTTTTATTTAATATAGCTCACTATTCTACTACTCGATAGATGGCGTTGCACGGTGCAATACTAAATTAGAATCGCACTAAGAAGATTCTTTGTCTCAGACATAGGTAGGGTTGTGAGGGTTAAATAAAAATCGAGATTTGTATTCTTACGATTGTAGTTTCATTTCTCCTATCGGCTCAGTGTGGGTGTGTTCAGGTTGTATTTAAAACATATCGTAACACTTACAGTCGCCGATACACATGCTACAATTAAGCCTATCCTATATAGTGTATTATCTATGAATTAAGCAGTGTGTGACGTTTATCAATTTATATTAAATAATCAAAAATAAACAATAATATGGCGGTAATGAAAAAAAAAAAATAATCTATACTAGAGGTGTTATATTAGGATGATATTTGAATAATACTATTATGTGATATAATAGGTTTCTCATATTAGGGTATCATACCCTATTATTTTGTAATAGCCTATTCCGTGAACTGACATATTATTTTAGTGAGATGGCGATTAAATTTTTCTTCATACTTTTAACAGGCTTAGGACTGTTAAAGGTTATGTTGGCGTATTTAAATTAATAATATTTTTTTAATTAGTTATCAATTATTGTACACCTTATGTACAATAATTGATAAGTAATCATAGTTTTTAAATTTTTTGTTCATTTAAATGTTTTTGTTTTTTATTTTTGTGGTTATAAGAATCATTTAAAATATTATTAACTTGTCTTATATTACATATCTACATTTAAAAACATCAATTGTTTCTATCTGCGAGATATCTTTATACCAAATTTTATTTATTTACAATTAAAATCCTTTATATCACTACATATTATAAAACAAAGTCCCTATATCCCTATGTACGCATAAAACTTTAAAACTGCGCAACAGATTTTGATGCGGTTTTTTTTAATAGATAGAGTGATTCAAGAGTAAGGTTTGTACGTATAATAACATTCAATACGGAGTAGAGAAATACTGTAATTTTTGAGGTTTCTGTAAATAATTACATTTTTTCCGCTTACATTGCAAACGCAGGCAAAAATCTACGAGATTTATCAAAATGATTTACTAAGTATTTGTACACCTTGAAAAGGTCTACAGAAAAGTCCGCGATGGTACATGTCTCTCTTAAGGATAACCCACAATAGCATTTTTTATTATTTACTTTTTACGAAAAATAATTCCTTATGTTCAAAGAAATTTTTATACTATACAGCATTAATCCTTATCCAATTAAGTACCAGCATCCAGTTAAATAAATAGTTGATTTAATATAGATCAATATGGCCGTTTACAGCATGTAATTTAAGTGAACATTTTCGGAGATATTACAGATTTAAAATGCCGTGAGGACGCCGCGCTTCGCCCTATAACACTTCGACTTTAGCAGCTATGTCCCTCTTTCAAGAGTTTATTTAAAGACATTCTGTAATCAATTGTAAAAATAAAATACATAGGTAAAATGTAAAAGTAAATAAGTAAAAATGTACTATATGAATTTAGATATTCCAAAGATAGCAGGAAATCGTCTTGGTATAGGGAGAGGAAATTGTTTTTCTCCAAATTTACCGCTTGCGGGCCACGGGCAGTAATGAATAAATCAAAACTACTGGATCGATTTTAATATTTTTTTTACACTGACTGACATGGAATATATATTTTATACCCGTGCGAAGCAGGGGCAGGCCGCTAGTAATATATAAAGCTAAAGAGTTTGATTGTTTGTACGCGCTAATCTCAGGAACTACTGGACCGATTTGAAAAATTCTTTGACTGTAAGATCCATAATCCATTTTATCCGGAATCCATTTATCGAAGAAGCCTACAGGCTATATAACATCGCGCTAAGATGAGTAGGAGCAGCAATAGAAAATATTACGAGAACGGCAAAATTTAAAGCTTTCCTTGCGTGCGCTGAAACGGTGATAGTCATTCGAATCATGAAAATTCAAAATCATGTATTACAAAATTGTCCCCCTCTAAAAGTTCTAAATAAAAGTCCGCGACAGCATATGTCAAGCTTTTAATTTGAACCACTTTAACCATTTTTATGGTTATTAAAAGATTATATTACGGTTTTAATCCACGTTTCTACCCGTATAAATGATCGTCCCCGGTTCGCCAGCGGCCGGCAAGTTTCGTGATAACGTTGTCTTTCAGGATAAGCGCTAGATAAATTATAAATATCAAATATCAATTAAACCCATCAATTAAGACGCCAATCTCTAGTGAATAAATAAACGCGACTGACGGAATGCTCGCTCGATCTCCATTCGGTTTTCGATCCATCTACAATAAAGAGAGAGCGAATGAGAGCTGTTTTTCTTTTACTTGCGATCTTCTTCTTCAACCGATGGACGTCCACTGCTGGACATAGGTCTCTTCATGGGATCTCCAGAACACACGATCTTGTGCCGCCCGGGGCCAGCAGCCGCTCGACCTTTCGAGGTCATCAGTCCATCTATAGGGGTCTTCCGACACTGCGTGTTCCGGTGCGGGGTCGCCATTCCAACAACACCTCGAGACCCCAACGCCGATCCGTTCTCCTCACTATGTGCCGCCCGTCGCCCCTTCAGCTTCGCGACCCGCTGAGCTACGTCGGTTGTACGTCGTACGTCTGGTTCTTCTACGGATCTCCTCATTTCTGATTTGATCACGTAGAGATACTCCGAGCGTAGCTCGCTCCATCGCTAGCTGAGCGACTTTGAGCCTTCTTATGAGGCCCATAGCCAGCGAACAGAGATAACTATACGAGTTTCATCTGCCCTCTCATTATTTGTTGCGACACTCGCGCTCGCTCGCCCTACTCTAATGATAACTGCGGTTACACTACATTATGATTTAAATGAATATCTCAGGAGCTATCGCGAAATTGAAAAATAAGCAAGCTCGAGACAATTTATAAAATGAGGCGTTACTTTGCGGAGATCAATAATACCACAGTGATATTTGTTTATTTATTTTATTTATTGAACAGTAATGCGAGTACATGTTACAATTAAACTAGAGAAGTAGCTTCATTTGTTGTCGGTGTATAGCAATATGCAGCCCGAATAGACCTAGGTTTGTGCTGGGGCTAGCAAGAGTCAACAATGTTTCTAATTTTACTTAGGTAATGCCAGGTAACGACTTATATGAACAATCACTACATAGTATAAAACAAAGTCGCTTTCTGTGTCTGTCCCCATGTCCCTATATCCCTATGTATGCTTAAATCTTTAAAACTACGCAACAAATTTTGATACGGTTTTTTTTAATAGATACATATAAACCTTCCGTTTCAATAACGGAAGGTTTATATGTATAATAACATTCAATATGGAGTAGAGAAATACCTACTGTAATTTTTGAGGTTTCTAAGGTGATGTGGTAAATAATTACATTTTTCCCGCTTACATTGCAAACGCAGGCTGAACCGTACGAGATTTATCAAAATAATGTACTAAATATTTGTACACCTTGAAAAGGTCTACATCCGCGATGGTAAATGTCTATCTCTTATGGATAACCCACAATAGCATATTTTTTAATTTTACTTTTTACGAAAAATAATGCCTAATTTTACCAAAGAAATTTTAAACAATACAGCATTAATCCTAATTCAATTAGGTACATACCTTAAATATATTGTTGATTATGAATATAGACCAATATGGCCATTTACAGCATGTAATTTAAATGAACATTTTTGAAAATATTACAGATTTAAAATGCAGGGCATAGCTATTGCGCGCTTCGCCCTATAGCACTTCGAATTTAGCAGCGATCGGATGCGTTTGTTTTTCACATGGCCAATGTCGCTCTTTCAAGAGCAACGTCTAGAAAACATGGAAAACAAGAAAACATGTTTCTATTGTCTAATGACAAGAAAGCTGTGAATATATACAACAAAGATATTCTGTAATTAATTGTGAAAATAAAATACATAGGGAAAATGTAAAAAATAAATAAGTAAAAATGTAGTATATGAATTTAGATATCCCAAAGATAGCAAGAAATCTTCTTGGTATAGGGAGAGGGGAATTGTTTTCCTCCAAATTTAACGCTTGCGGGCCACGGGCAGTAAGGAATGAATCAAAACTATTGGATCGATTTTAATCATTTTTTCACTGAGTGCCATGGGCTATATAGCAACACATACAACAATAAAAAATTTGATAATAATATAAAACCCACCACCGTGAATATATTTTTGTGCCTGTGTGTGTGTGTGTGTGTGTGTGTTTCAGTGTGTTTTTGCGTGTGTGTGTGTGTTTATATTAAGTTAGGTATCAATCTATGTTAAGTTAGGTTGTAATGTGCATTTATAATATTAAAGTTATTGAGTAAGTAATAATAAAATGATTTTCTATAATCCGCGATGAAGTAAAATAGAAAATATTTATATATAATGTAGATGTATGTGAAAATATTTAATAAATGTAGAGTGGGCAATCCGTTTTCATGCCTGATATATGCAGACTGGTCGTAATTTTGAAACCTTGTCATGGAGTCTATCTCCTGATGATGCTTCGGTTGCGAGGCGAAACGATTGTTGAGTTCTTGATAGTGAACGTGTGTAGTGCTCGTGTACTGTGGTCGCGGTGGTGGAGGTTCGTGCATGTGTTTTTACGAATTCTGTATCCGGCGATCTAATCGACACGGAGTGTGGCCGGAGGATGTACCCTCGGCCAGAGCGGTCGCCAGCAGCGCCGCGGCCGCCGCCTCACCGCCACCACTGGCACTGCGGCCGCTGCTGAGTGCTGGCCCGCGGGCCGCGCCGGGGGGCGGGCGGCGCGCGGCAGTGTCCGCGGGACAGGCGCGCGCGCTGCACGTGCCGCACGCCGCGAGTGACGTCGCGCTAACTGTCGGCGCGAGTACCGTTCGGGCGCGCTCGGCCGGAGCCCGCCCCGCACGCGCCTTACGGTAGCGAGCCGGCCTACTTAGCGGGAGCGTCGCGGAATGTGATGCGATACCACTGTTGGTGTCCCATTGTCGGCGAACAGAACCAGGTCGCGAGCCGGCAGCGGAGCGCCGAGGAACCTTCGCCGCGCCGAGATCGACGCCACTTTACGAGTGACGTTCGGCGCTATAGAGAAAAGGAAGGACCGCAGCGAGCATTCTTCGAGTACGATAATGACATAAGGCCGACCGATTCACTGGAGCGTCCCTGCAATACGCTGCATTCGCCATTCAGTGCGACACTCGCAGCGGCGAGCTCCGCGCGTCGCACGCGTTTCCGAGCTGAACCGCTGCGAGCGTCCCGCGGGCCGCGGCCGCGCGCTGTTTGATACTGCGAGGTGAAATTTCCGTCCGTCCGTCCGGGAAATTCGTCCTCGTGCTGGTGACGGGTCGGGCCGCCCCCCGGTACGCCAGCGGAGGCCGTCGAGGGCCTTCTAAGCCATCAGCAGCCGTAATTTTATTCGCGTCAAATTTAGTTTTCGATACCCCCGGCCGTGTGTCCGGTCCCGAACGTTGTTTTCCCTGTAGGCAGGGTTGAATTTTTTTTTTACAAGAAATAAGTATATTTAAGTCAGCCGTGTGGTATCCGGCTGAGTAGAATAAGACCTCCTCATTCCTTACCGAGGTGTCGTAAAAGCCGACTAGAGTAAGTTGACCCACCGTCTGGTATACGGTCGAGTAGAATAGACCACTCTCTCTTACGACTGAGGTAAATCACGTCAGACAGAGGGCCGGTCGTAAAATGCGAAGTGTGACAACATGTTTGTGACATGTCGTGCCGTCCCCACTTAGACGCTCCCGGACTGCGGCGAGCCTTACGCTGCGTCCGGTTGCTGAGGCTCCGGACTGCTAACGACGACGTCGATCTGCATTTCGGGAAAACTAACACAGGTTTAACGTAATTATTTTTTTTTATTAATTTAAAATTGAATTTATTTTGCCTAGTAAACAATCCCTATCATCATCATCATCATCATTAATATTAATACATATATTATAATAAAATTGTAGAGATGTCAAATCTGTATATTTACTTAATACTTTTAAGAAAAAAATAGTGTTGTCGCCTTAAAACACACTTCTAAACAAGAAACAATAGTTTTTAAAATGTTTGTCTGTTTATCTGTTTCTTGGTTTTGTATGTCTGTGCGTTTGTTCCAGATAATCTTAGAAATCCGCTGATCCGATTTTACGCTGTTTTCACTAATATGTAGTAGAAACTTAATATATTATGTAGGTATAGGGTATGTTTATTATTCGTTGTCTATTTCGATCAGTCTGCTAATAAAAAGATATGCCAACTTTAAGTTGCGAGGTATACTATGATACTGGCACTGCCGGTACTGGCATTTTCGGTTTTTCACTGTCCCTGAAGCGACCTCACTGGACACTGACTGGATTATATATATTACTGTGTTTATGAGAAGCACTAATTTTTTTATGGTAGCTGAGCTGGTCCGAGGCCTATTATTTTTGAAGAACTCCATAATTTTATTTCAGTTATTTTAGACATAACCATAGGGTAAGAAATAATAAGAAGGGAGAAGAAATAGTGGATCTGAGGTATCCTTTTCATCGCCGACATTCGCTCTCTCGGCTGATCCTCCTGATGACTTTGTGGTAATCGCCATCTTCTTCAAGGTTAACTTTAGGTAAAAAGTTTTAGCCGGACATGTCGCCGTCCCTTGCAAACCGAGAGATATTCCATATTTTGTTAGGGGCACGTCCTCTTGCCGATTCCAGTCCCGAGGAGGACTCCACGGGTAGCACGCCGCGACCCCTCTCCTGGCTTTCACGAAACGCTTTTTAAGTTCGCGCAGGGGTCGGACCGCCTCACCGGATCAGCGTTACGATTATCGTACCATACGTGTTTTACAATCGACCTAGGACACTCGGCCACCGGCTGTCGGACGAAGGTTTCTCGACCCGAACTACGCCTCCAAAGTGACGGTCGCAGCCATCGTATCGCGCCAACAGTGGCCATACGTATAAACATATAGAGAGAGATCCCGTGGACCCCAAACTTTCGTCACTTTATAAAAGCTGAAACTTTGTCAGTGCATGCTCCCAACACAGATAAGAACGATGGTAGATTATGGAATTTGGATCTTAGTGGCTTTGGGAGATACGAGGTACTCAAGGTTGCAAAATTCTGAATTAATTTCGTCATAGGTCTGGCGTTCACGGGATCTTGGGCCAATAGGTACATCGACAGACGGCTCGAGCGTCGGCTACGATGCGAATGTTAAAATCGTATCCAACTAATGTTCCTAAGTATAAATATAAACATGATCGTCACCTTGACGATAAATTGTCATTCTTTACATAAGCGATACAATATCAGGTAGCGCTCGACACGTCCGCGCGTCCGGTGCTCGCGCCGTTCGCCGAACGTGCGAACTGAAATAAGGCCACGCGGGTTAACGAGCGAACGTGACCAGCGGCCGCGGCCCGACGACTGTCCGTGGATCGCCCCAATCGTAAACGCCCATAGAACGACGCTCGCCTCGTACTCGCGCCTGCTACTAAGCATTCGGTGTAATTATTTACCTCGACCGCCGAAACGTAAGATCCGGTGTCCCGGGCCGGTCGACCGACGACCTTCCGCAAGTCACGGTGCCGGCTCGGGACGCGCTCCTCGAAGCCGAGGTCGGGCCGTGGGTTTTCAATTTTCGCTAGTGTTTGGTTTTCGATGATACTTCTGTATATTTTTACTTCATATGATATCTAGCACGCACTATCCGCGTAGTGCTGATTTCTCCGCCACCGTATAGGTACCTATCTTTAAAACAACGCTTTCTGCGAGTACTGCACGGATCGATTCGAACTCGATCGTTTCAATTGACTCTTTCAAGGTTCCGTCCGCCGGTAGCTGCAGCTCGCGCACGAGCTGCAACAGCTCTGCAATGTCTGATTTATCTCACGCTGCTCGGCAGGACACATTCGGAGCCGTAGCGGCCGGCGGCGGTGCGGCTGCGGCGGCGGTGCGGCTGCGGCTGCGGTGCGGGCCGGCGCCGCCATGAGGAAGTTCATGCGGGCGCGCGGCCCCGAAGAGCGGCCCGAGCCCGCGGCGCCGGTCACAACCAACGGCACCACCAGTGAGTGCGCGCCCCTCCCCTGACGTGGCCGGCCGGGCAGCACGCGCCCGCACGCACACCGCACGTGTCCGCAGACAGTGCCGTGCCGACCTTCGATGCTCCCGCGCGTCGGCCGCTCAGGGTCGCTCGTGTGAAACTTTCACGTTTGAATGTTTGAAACTTGTAAATATTAACGGCTATTCGATCGAGTGGACGGCGATACCCTGAAATGTTGAGCGGTCGAGTTGGCACGTTAACTTTTCGCCGACGAAACTTTGCTTCTGTAAAAGTGAGAAGTAGTATACGAGCGTATCTGTACTGATAGCCTAATCGTGTACGACATGTAACGTACGTCCGGTGTAAAGCACGCCGGACGAATAAAAGGTTCTCGCTACTTAACGGTTGTCTGAATTAGTCTGCTCGTCTGCTCGGGCCGGTCGTTGCAGGCGTCAATACCTGGTATGTTTTTGGTCACCGGGTCGCCTAGGCGACCGCTTCCCCTCAAAACTCTAAGAATTTTTAACGGCCGTCGGATAGATGGCGCTTTCCGGGTCGCTCGGGACGTGACTCGTGCCGCCGTCCGTCCGGCCCCGTGCGTCGTCGCGTCGTACGCTGACGGACCCTATCCGAGCTCCGGCGTCCGTCTATCGGTCGTGCTAAAATCCGTGCCGTTCCGATTATAAAAAACGAGCCGCACCACTTCGTGGTCATACGTGTGGTTTTTTTTTGCTTTTTCATTCTCCGTTCTTATTATATGTATGAAAGGAAAGAAATATATAAAATAAGAAGCCGACGCGGCCCAAGTCGGGCTATCGCATCCGTCTACAGCGTAGCAATCGTCCCGCTGACGATGAAACCGTCCGTTGCAGAGGGCGCGGGCGCGCGGCTGCTCCGCGAGGACTCGCCCTCCGTCGCCAGGTAAGGGGCCCGCGGGGGACTGGCGTGGGGCTGGCGGGGGGCCTGTCGCCGCGGGGGCCTCACGCGCTCGCGCTCTGCAGCAGGTGCGGCGCGCTGTGGGAGGACCCCGAGTTCCCGGCCGCGGCCTGCAGCCTGGCCGACCGGCGGCTGGCGCGCCGCGCGCACTGGCTGCGCCCGCACGTACGTACCGCCCCGACATCGAACTGATGTTGGTATCTCGTTGCGGGGCCGTTTCGAATGCACCACTGTCGGTGCGCACGAACTGACGGTGTGAAGGATCACGATACGGACCGAACTTCACTCGCTTCACCCCCTTACGTTGGAACAATCTGTGAATTATCGTTTTAATGATTAGTAGTTTTATTATGTTACTAGCAATCGCCTGCGGCTCCGCCCGCGTAAAAAGATTAGAACCGTAATATACTTTTATGTCTAGTTTTAAAACTAAACATACGCTGTCGCGAATTTTATTTAGAACTTTCAGAGTAATAATACATGTTTTTTGAATAACTATCACCGTTCACTCAGCACACGTAAGAAAGGGAGGAGCGGCAATAGAAAATAGTACGAAAACGGCAAAATCTAAAGCTTTTCTTACGCTGAGTTAACGGTGATAGTTATCCAAAAAACATGTATTACAAAATTGTAAAAAACATGTATTACTCTAAAAGTTCTCGATAAACTATCTGTCACTTGAAGAATTTTTCAAATCAGTCCAGTAGTTCCCGAGATTAGCGCGTTCAAACAAACAAACTCTATGATATAAGTTCAAAATATATAGAATGATTTAAGTTCAAAAGGTGCCATAAAGTACGTGGCAAAAACGATCGCCTCGAGACGATTACGATGCCGTCGACCGCCGACCGCCGGGAGACGCGTGCGGGCCCGCTGACGAGCGTGTTGCAGGAGCTGTGCCCGCGCCCGCGCTTCCTGGGCGACTGCGCGGCGGACGGCGGCGCGCCCGACAGCGACGAGCGCGGCGCGGCCAGGTGCGGCCCCCACCTCGCCCCCCGGCCCCCTGCGGCCGCGGGCGCGGGGCGGCGCTGACCCGGCCGGCCTGCGCAGGTGGCGGCTGGAGACGGGCGAGGCGGGCGACGCGGCGCTGTGCTGCGCGGCGGCCGCGCTGGCGCTCACGCCGAGCCTGCTGGCGCGCGTGGTGCCGCCGCAGAGCTTCCGCGCGCCCCACGCCGGCCGGTTCAGGTGCGGTGCGGGTCCGGGTGTCGACCCTCCTCTCCCCCCACGGCCCGCTGACCGCCCCCCCGGCCGCAGGTTCCAGTTCTGGGTGTTCGGGTCGTGGCGCGAGGTGTGGGTGGACGACCGGCTGCCGGCGCGCGCCGCCCGCCTGCTGGCCAGCCGCTCGGCGCTGCCCGACGACTTCACGCTGCCGCTGCTCGAGAAGGCCTACGCCAAGTGAGTCGCCGAGACGCGCGACGCGCGCTGACAGATATTTATTCTGAGTTCTGGAGTTCTGGAGGTTGTAACGTAAAAAACGTATATTTATTTATTTTTATATTTATTCAAACGTATATATGTATATTTTATTATTTCAATAAGAGTTTACCGCGCGGAATCGTGTGATTCATGCACGGTCATACGATGCGGGCCCTCCTCCCGCACCTCGCCTCTCGACTCGCCGTAGGTGGGCGCGGGCGCATCGATCCGTCAGCCCGGCTGTTCGTTTCCTGAGTCGGCGGGGTGACCCGTGACTTTAATCGTGCGCGTCCCTTTATTCGAAGAGGACGAACGGCCTAGATATCCTATTATATATCTAGTACTTTTTTTTAACCCGTCGCGGGTCCCGTGCCGATCGACGGCTCCGACCGCGAGTTCGATAACGAGGGGCCCGCGGTCGCCCGCAGGCTGCACGGCGGGTACGCGCGGCTGCGCGGCGGCAGCGTGGCGCGCGCGCTGCAGGAGCTGACCGGCGGCGTGGTGCAGAGCTTCTCCCCGCCGCGCCAGCCGCGCGCGCTGCTCTACCGGGTGCTGCAGTCGACCGTGCCGCGCTCCACGCTGCTCGTGGCCAGCGTGGAGCCCGCGGCGGGCGCGGCCGGCGGGGGGCGGGAGAAGGAGAGCGCGGGGCGGCGCGCGCGCGGCGGGCTGCTGGCGGGGCAGGCGTACGTGGTGACGGGGTTGGCGCGCGTGCGCGGCGCGGGCGGCGCGGCCGACGACGGCTGCGGCGCGCTGGTGCGGTTGCGGGCGCCGGCCGCGCGCGGCCTCTGGGCGGGCGCGTGGGCGCGCGGCGGCCCGCAGTGGGCGGCGCTGGCCGAGCCGGACCGGGAGCTGCTCGAGAGCCGCACGGAGGACGGCCACTTCTGGTGAGAGGGGCCCCGGCGGGCGGGGTGGTGGCGCTCCCGCACGCTGACGCCGGGTCGCGCTCGCAGGATGTCGTTCGCGGACTTCGCGCGGTCGTTCGGGCGGCTGGAGCTGGTGCACGTGGGGCCGGACGACTGGCTGCGGGAGCCCGCGCTGCACGGCAAGCGGCCGTGGCGCGCCGTGCTGGCCCGCAGGCGCTGGCGGCGCGGGCACAGCGCGGGGGGCCCGCCGGCCGCGCCCACCGCGCACGCCAACCCGCAGTTCCACGTGCAGGCGAGTCCCCCCCCGTGCTCGCGGTGCGGTGCGGCGCGGTGCGGCCGGCCCGCTGACCGCGCGGTGCGGTGCAGGTGCCGCCGGCGGCGGGCGGGCGCTGCCACGTGGTGGTGTCGGTGACGCAGCAGTACGCGGCGGGCGCGCGGCGCGTGCGGCTGCTCGGCATCGGGTTCGCGGTGTACGAGCTGCCGGCGGGCGCCGCGCCGCGCCGGGCCGCGCTGGCCGCCGCGCTGCCGCATCTGTTGCGTACGGAGGCGTCGCGGCACGTTACGAAGTAGAAGTATCGTAATGTGGATTCCCTCCATCGAATTAACGTTTCGGAGTTAATATAATAAAATTATTTTGAATTACGATCACTGAACCTATTCATTCGCGAGACTTCTCCGCTGATATTTCTCGTGTAATATTTTATCGTATATTAAGTAATATAATAAATATGGAGGTGTGTCTGTTTCTGTTGTAATTTTTTCACGGTCGGGAGTAGGCTAAGTTAACATATAGTTATTACATAAATAATTGAAGGCACCGGACGTGTCGCCTCCTCCCCACACCGCGGAGGGTTTGAATTTCGAAAGATCTGTAGAACTAAATATCGTGCGGCACGGCGCGGCACCGCGCGGCCGGACGTGACGCGCGCCTGTTGCAGCGGCCGCTGGACGTGACGCACGAGTCTCGTTCGCGGGAGGTGGTGACGTTCTTCACGCTGCCGGCCGGCCGCTACCTGGTGGTGCCGCACGCGCACCGCGCGCACCTCGAGGCCGCCTTCCTGCTGCGCATCCTCACCGACGAACACGTGGACGTGTGGTGAGTGGCGGCGGTGGCCGGCGGACGACGCGCGAGGCCCCGCTCGCCACACGGACCCCTGTCGGCAGGGAGGTGAACGACGACAACGCCATCGTGCGGGACGTCGCGGCCGAGCTGGCGGACGAGGGGCGCGCCTGGCCGGTACGGTGGCGGCGGGTGGCGGCGCGATGGCGGCGCGCGGGCCGCGGCGCTGACGTACTTTCGCTCGTTCCAGCCGGAGCTGAGGGCGACCATCGCCAGAGTGGTCGGCGACGACGACGAGGAGGAGGTGAGTTAAGCGCGCGGGCGGGGCGGGGCGGGACGGTGCCGGCGCCCGCTGACGCTCCCGCGGCGCAGGTGGACGCGGCGGCGCTGCGCGCGCGGCTGCGGCGCGTGTGGCGGCGCGTGCTGCCCGCGCGGCCGTCGCTGGAGCTGTGCCGCGCGCTGGTGGCGCTGCGCGACCCCGGCGTGCGCGGGCGGCTGGCGGCGCGCGAGCTGCCCGCGCTGCTGGCGCGGCTGGCGCTGTGGCGCGCGGCGCTGGCGGGCGCGGGCGCGGCGGGCTGCCGGCGCCGCGTGAGCGCGTACGAGCTGCGCGCGCTGCTGTGGGCGTGCGGCGTGAGCGCGTCCAACAAGGTGCTGGAGTGCCTGGTGCTGCGGTTCGCGCGCGGCGCCGCCGTGGACGCGGAGGCCTGCGTGCTGGCGCTGGCGCGGCTGCACCTGGCGCACGGTACCGCTCGCGGTCTGCCTTCTAGTTTAAAACCTGAAGGTGCTCGGAAAGAGAGCTCGCACTACCTCCGAAGTTGCCGGACGTGCGTCCGTCCGGCAACTTAGGACTCTTTCTTGAACCTCACCGTGCCGACGGCCGTGAATAGGTTGCAACGTTGCAGTGCACTCCGACAACGCAATAGAATCTATTACCGACGCCACCGCATATTATCGTTCCCTATTATCGGCCCCTATTATCGTTCCGCCGGGCACGCTCTCCCGGCGCCGCCCCGGGCCGCGTTCCGTTAACCGCGCCGTTTTTTGCAGAGCGCTACCGCAGCCTCGACACCAAGCTGAAGTCCAACCCGCTCTCGCTGGAGGAGGTGGGTGCGAGCGGCGGTCCCCCTGCCCCCCGCCCCCACCGCCGGCAGCCCCTCACCGCCCCCTGTTGCAGATGATCCTGATGACCATCTACTCGTGACCGGCGGTCGCTGCTGCTCGGACAGTCGCCCCACGACTGTGTCCGTCCCAGCCGATACCAAAGACGGCCGGCCCGCGCTCCGCCGGCCCCTGCCGTTGGTGCAATAGTAAATTGTTAACGAATAAGAGTTCCGATTGTTATTTAATGTATTGCAGAGTCTATGGTGCTAGTTATTTAATTTAAAGTTCGCATACCACTCTATAGAGTTAACGAAAACCATTATCGTTCGTACGATGTGTTTTAATTATTGTGATATCCCGTGGGCCGGGGGGGGGTCCGGGCCGCGCGGACTGTGTATTTATTAATGTTATTAACTGCAATAAAGATTATGATATGTTATCATTGTACTTCGTTTCGTATCACTTCCGGTGCGGCGACGTATCGAGGCGCTGAAGCCCGCAGCCGGCCGCGGCGGGTGTAGTGCTCGTGTCCGGTACATGTTCGTGGTCAGAGGCATTGCTTCGGTCGTAGAGGTGGTTCTGTTCTGCACGCTGTTTACTGACAGTGAGAGACTTGGTGATGCTTTTATAATTTATCGGCCACTGAACGATTTAAAGTACGCGCAAATGAACAAACAGACATCAATATTTCATTCAGTGATTTCACTACATGTATTTTGTTCTAACTTATCGAACAGCGAGACCGGCTATACCTTAACGTCACTCGTCCGCCCGGATGGAACTGAAGGTGCTCGCATATGACGTGATGAAGATCTACTACATATTTTATTGCTAACAAATTTTATTTATTTCACACAAAACAAGGTTGTATCTATACTTTTACAATGTAACATCTTTAGCGCGGCGTAATAAGGAACAGCGCCATCTAGTTTTGCGACGGTAAAAAAATATCTCAAACATAGGTATTAAATAATTATAACATGGAATTATAAGCTATGATTGAAAGAGAAAATACATTTAGCTGTTATAATATGGATTTCTACGGCGGGAGCGAAATACAGGAACCATATTGTCACCTACATCGTAGTTCCTATATGCTAATTTCATAGTACATGCGTAGCATGCGGGCTGCGGGCGGCTTCGCCCCGGGACTCGTGCGGGGCAGCGCGGGGCTCCCTGTCACCACACCACTAGGGGTGGTCGTTATCCAATAATTAAAATTCATTTCTAGAGTAGTCGGTGCTAGAGGCCACCTTGAAAGAGAACATAATAATGGACCGTTTTTACTATTGAATTGTACGCCGTGTGGTATCCGGCTGAATAGAATAATACCACCCTCATTCCTTACCGAGATGTCGTCAAAAGGCGACAGGTATGTTGATATTGTGTGGTATCTGGTTTAGTAGAATAGACCACCCTCTTTCTTACCGAGGTGTCGTAAAATACGACTGAGGTAAGTTGACGTCAGGCAGGCGGCCGGTCGTAAGAACGCAACCAAATCATGTGACAGCATATTTATAACATGTTGTGGCGACCCCACTTAGAGTAGGATAAGGGCAGGACGATGATGAGGATGATGATTTTGCTATTGAATTGAATTGTAGAACGAATCGAAGCTGTAGCTGATGCTGTAGCTATGAGTAAGATGTTGGCCCCTGCAGGCGGCCAGCGACCACGCTCGGCCCGAACACTGGTCGAAGGCCGTGAATAAAACAAAACGGGACATCATGTCTGATCGGGACCGGTACGGCCATATCGACACCATAACGGAGTCACCGTTAACGTTGTCCGCCGCCGTTACCGATGATCGATTTAGTGACGATTCAGATGTTACTGACGCAGATATTAGTTTAGACGAATAAAAACTTTTTGTCCCAGCAACCTACAAAAGTAATGAGAATATTATTTTGCTATAATCCTAATATAATATATATATTTATCGCGGATTATAGCAAAATAATATTCTCATTACTTTTGTATTATGGACCTCCGCAAAGTAACGTCTAATTCTATAAATTATCCTAGCAACCTTTTAAAGAATCTTACCCTAAATATCACTCATTGCCTGCAATAATGGTAAAAAATTATCTGAAAATCATGTTTTGAGATAAATTGGTTTAAAGTTTTTATTGCCAACGAAAATGCATAAAAAAACTAGTCAGTTCGCTTAAACGAACGGCCAGACATTTAATTACAGTCGACACGCTGCTGACATGAAAATGTATGTACATTTACATCTATTCCTAGTCCATAACACGTGTTTTTGAGTTGTACCGCTATTACAGCCCGTGAGCGATACGTTATGTTGTTTCATTAATATCATTACAGACCTTTTGAACAATAACAATTGAACTAAGAACTACGCTCAATATACGTGTTTATTATTAAAAACATCGACTATCCATCGTTGCAGTAGGTACATCCCAACACCATACACTATTTTAGTTAGTAATCTATGCCATACACGTCTACGTCGTTACGTTATACATAACACAAGTTGCTTAATTTTTCTTTTCATAAGGTTTTATTTGTAATCTAGAACATTCTAGATTGCCTTAAATTTATATTACGAATGTGGAATGAGTAGCTGAAATACTAAGTCATAATTTGTAAATCGCTTCAGCTTTCAAGAGTGGAACGAAACGTTACTGAAACTTTCCCCCGCACCATGCTAGTTGCTACATCGCAAGGAGTATAATGAGAAGTAATAAAAATAATTAAAAATTCTTTTTTTTGTTTATTTAACTTATTAAAGTTAAACTGCAAGAACATGGGTGTACATTTTACATCATTAATGATTGTTATTGCAGCTGTCAACACAGACTACTTTCATTCAATCGTCTCGTATTGCGGTGAGTGGGCCGTGTTGTCTATTGTCATTTGTAAGTGTTGCCAACTTAGTGGACTTTCCACTAAAACTGATGGTTTTAATTCCCCATTTAGTGGTGAAATACTGCTTTTAGAAGCTAGTGGATTTTTTAGTGGTTTAGTAAAATATAATAGTAGTTAAAAGTTAGATTCATATGTAGATATTTATTTTTCTTGAGTAGGCATAACTGAACGGCAAGAATGAGTCTACGTTTTTTTAGACGCGGTAATTTTCTACCTAATATTTTTCACTGATTAATACTTATGCTTTACTTAAACTTATTAAATACTTATACTTAGAAATTAGAAGCGTCCATCGTTCAGTGAAGCTCATGTGGTAACAATTTGTGGTTTGTGTTAACTGTGTGAATTTATTCACGCGTAAGTATCATAAAACTGCAATATACGCAACAGTTTCGGTATTCCTGGATCGTAGTTATCGAAAGTAGAAAGTAGAAGGTCGAGTAGCGAAATGTAAATTTTGCGGTGTTAATTTGTTAATTTTTTATAAAGTAATAGTAATAATCTAAAAAGTAATAATAGAAAGGAAACTAATAACTTGTATACCTATTTTCTTTTTAGCAGCATGAGTCAAAATTTAGCAGTCATGAGTGGTTTTCTGGTGGTTTTAAAAGTTAAACTGGTGGGAAGCTAATTCAACCGTCGGCAACACTGTATTTGTCATGTTTGATGTTTCATGTCAGACGTCAGTTGTCATTCAATTCGTTAAGAATGCGGTCGCGTCGCGCGGGACAGAGCGATCGGATAACGAACTTTTAAAATTGTCAACTAACTTTTAAAACTCATGCCGTCAAAGGGAGCGTCGAACACGAACAGTCGCGGCTCTCAGTGAGGACCCGACGATGCATCGCGCTTTGATCTATTCGATATTCATCAGTCTAGCGCCGTCCTGCGCGCCGTCGGCCGCGAGCCGCGCCGGCCGAGCGCCCGCGCAGTGGCTCGGGGCGCCGGCCTCGTTCGACGCGGAGTGGACGCTGCTGCTGAGCGCCGCCGCGCGCCGCCACCGGGAGGTGGGCTTCCGGCTGCGCGCCGAGCTGGCCGTGCGGCCGGCGTGGGCGGCCGGCGACGAGCTGCTGCTGCGGCTGGAGGTGGGCCCGGCGGCGGCGTGCCGCGCCCGCGCCGCGCGGCACGCTCACCGCGCACGCTCCCTTGCAGCTGTCGTCGTGCCGGCTGCTCGGGCGCGGCGCGCACCCCAACGCCGAGTACCGGCCCGTGCCGTCCGCGTGGGACTCGGCGTGCCGGGCCGCCTTCTATGCGCGCACGAGCGCGGGCCGGCTCGAGGCCGCCTACCTGGACGCGGGCGAACTCGCCGACGTTCGGAACTTTAAGAGATCGCTGATCGGCCTTCTGCAGGTGCGCGCGGCCGCATCGTATGTCGCGGCAGGGGCGCGGCTGCGGGGCCCGCGGTGACACGATCTCGTTTCCAGTTCCAGACGTTCCACGGTGAGATCAACGAGACCGACGCGTCCGGGGAGTGTGAGGTGCAGTACGAGACTTTGGATGAGAATACGGTCAGAAAGATCAAGGTTTGATATTTATTGATATTAAATTGACGAGTGTGGTACGTCAGTAGTGCGGTACGCTAAAATAGTAGGCAGACTGTCATCGGTCGTTAGGGGCGGTGGAGGGTATGGCGTGGACCCGGCGGCTGCATTGAGACATACCGTATGCGGGTTCGTGTGTCTCACTTTTTGTATTTAAGAAATATGGTATTTAGTAATACAGAGACCCTTGTTTGTTGGCTCTATTTAAACTATTGTTATTATAATGAATATTTACATAGACAGCGAGGACAATTATTATTTTCCTAAAGGCATTAGTTAATCATTATAGATATATTAATTTAATGACTAATAATATACGCTCGTGATAGATAATTAGTGTGTCGGACAAAGTACACACTCGGCACCGAACTATGGTCCAGGATTAACTTTGTTGTGGAATACAAAGCTAAATTTAAAAAATCCAATATTGTTTTGAGAATTCACTTAATTATCGATTAGAGATGGTTCGTTTGGCTGCCACGGGGCTGCGGTACGGACGTCACACGCACAAATCGATAATTTTATTGCAGCTGGGACCTACAACTTTGTCTTTGCAACTTTCTATCAATGTACTATCTATTTGTTTTTAATAAAATATAGTCATTTTGATCTAACTATATTTTTTTATTTTGAATCAATCTACTCTTCTTCCCGGCTCACGGCGGCCGGCGAGCGATGCTACCGGACGTGACACCCTCCCCCCCTCCGCCCGCAGCGCCGGTGCCGCGCGCCCCACTGGGACGACGAGGGCGCCCACGAGGTGGCGTCGCGGCGCCTGGCGCGCTACTCGCTGGGCGGCGAGCCGCTCGAGCTGCGCGAGCTGCACGCCGAGGAGCTGCACGAGCTGGGCGCGGCGGAGGCGGGCGCGGGCTTCAAGCTGCGCAGCGTGGTGCGGCTGATGCGGCTTGCGGGGGCGCCGGGACGCGCGCCGCTCGCCGCCGACCTGCCCGCCGCGCTGGCCGCGCTGCCCGCGGGGCTGCTCGCCGCGCCGCCGCTGCCGCCGCCGCCCGCGCCGCTGCCCGAGCCCGCCGAGCCGGTCAGTTCGTCGTTACCTCCGTTCGATATTATCCGATGGCGTCGATCGAGCGCTCCGTTACGATTTTATAATAGTTATTCGATCGATTTCAAAGTTCGAGTCCCGAGTTAAGAATAACACGATCCTCGACGCCCGCTGAGGGGTCGCGACATCGCGGCGATATCTACGCGGGCGGCGATAAGCGCGTCAGAGATAGGCCGTCGGACGACGGGCCGCGGTCGGCGCGGTCGCGGCGCTATGTCGTCGGTCGTATCGCACGCGCCGAACGTTTCACGACTGCCGATGCGATTCGTTCGGTATTTGAGTCGTTGCGGATTTTTTTTTTTTGAAAATCGAAGACAAATTTTTCATGGATCTAAATAACTACTCTGTGACGTATCGCCTATTTTGATCGATGACCTTCTGGCATCTTTCGGGCAGCAACGTAATCCCGCATCCGTAAAACTTGTAGTTTATTAGCATAAAACTAAATTAGGTACGATTTGGCATCATCATGTTTATCGAAATTTTTGTACCTTTTAAGGAGTTTTGTAAAGACCGAAACATAAAGTTATCAGACGGTGCAAAGTCAAGACTGAACGGTGGACGTGGCAAAACATCCCAACCGAGCTCCAATAATTTTAGCCGAGCGGCCTGATATACGTGTGGCCTTCTATTGTCATGATGGAATACATTTTCGTTTGTCGTTCAGTGTAGATATCAGAATGGATCGTTCGGTTGGGTGATAAGAGTTCAAAGTAGACAATTTCTCTCTAATTCCCCCAAACTGATAACGAAACCTTCTTCTGATGAGTATTAACCTTTGATGTTGTTTCTGTTGGTTCGCCCGGCCCGCTCCACGATCGTTTCCGCTTAATAGTGTTGTAAACATCCGATTTTTCATTGCCAGTTATCAATCCTTTTAAATATGGATTATTTTCGTTACGTTTCTTTAACAAATCGCAGCTTTTAACGGTTTCTTTTGGTTCGTGAGTGATCCGTGTATCGAGTTTTAGAACACAGCCAAGTGATCGATCAATTATTGCTTCGACGAGGGCGTCGTCGACTTCGACCAGACGGTCGGAGCGTTTTTCATCTTTGAGAGAAAAATCTCCAGAACGGGATTCGTCAAATCAATATTGACGCTGCCGTTTTTAAGGATTCGTCACACAACTTTTTACGAGCTTACGATGCGGTTTTCCCTTTGCGGAATAAAAAGCAAAATATGATATATGGTAAGCTTACCTATTCTCGACACCTATCCAATTAATTGACACCCTAGCAATTTTCTTCCAAAAATAAGAAAATACAACCCTAAATAGTTCCATTTGTACCAATTTTATTAGATAATATCATAATTTCTTATTTTGGCAACAAAAAGTTGCAATAAAAATAATATGTCGACTAATCAGCTGAATGAAAAAGAGCACATAATTAATTAAATAATAATTTATCGTTTTCTTCAAAATTTGACAAGGTATCTTACAAGTATTGTTAAAACATTCTGTTTTCAGTCTGAAATACGTCTATTATAGTGTTATTGTAGTGTTTATAGTACAAGTTAACTAATCGATAAGATTTATTTCAAAATTTTTGTTGTAATTAACTTTGTTTTATGGTGTCAACATATGGTCCACTGAAAGTACCAGAATACCAATACATTGACATCCATGTGAATAATTAGGATTTTGTAAAACTAAGGTCACAGAATATGTATTCGTTTCTTTTAATCAATTTTCTTGTTGAAAATCCTTTCAGCTTCATACGAGACTGCGGTTTAATAATGTAAAATTGAAAATATTTAACAGATTGACCGCCGAGTTTCTTTCTGGTTCTTCTGGGTAAGAGCAACATTCCGAACCAGTTGTAGCTTCATTAATCATATTGTTTCTTGACGATTCAAAAGTGCTTGTAAGAGGTTATTTGAATGAAGATATTTTGATATGATTTGATTTAATACATAAAAACAAAAAAGGTACCTATCTGCGAGTTTTACTTGGTTTTCATAAAAAAACTGAAGGGTGTCAATAAACTGGAATTTGAAGTGTCGATAATAGGGAATTGTGTCAATATTTGGGTAAACTATTGCAATTCGATAAATATCATAAATTCATTAACAAATAATATCCTAGTTAGAATTTGATTTTACTGGCAACATCTTAAAATACTTGTCTATATTTACCAAAATTTATCGTTATTTGGAAACACTGTGGAACGCTTATATTTATTTCTTTTTATACGCTCGTTCTAAAAGTGTCAATAATTGGGTACTTTACCCTATATTAATATCATAAATAATAGGCGGCGGAGGCGGAGCTGCTGCGCTGGGCGCGGGCGGCGAGCGGCGCGGCGCCGGGCGCGGGCGGCGACCTGGCGGCGGCGCGCGGCGCGCTGCGTCTGCTGGCGGCGCTGCGGGCGGCCGGCGGCGCGGCGCTGGCGGCGCTGCTGCACGACGGCCGCGCCGAGGACGAGCTGTACGTACCGCACGAACGCGGCGCGCGGCGCTCGTCTCGCGCCGCCCGTCGTCACGACGCGCTCGCCGTCCGCAGCGCGGGGCTGTGCGCGGCGCTCGGGCTGCTCGGCGAGCCGGCCGCCCACGACGCCGCGCTGCGCTTCCTGCGGCTGCGCGAGCGGGACGCGCCGCTTGGCCTGGCGCACGCGTACTTCGCCGCGCTGGCCCTCGCCGAGCGGCCGCACGACGCCGTGCTGGAGGACGCGCTGCGCCTGGCCGCGGAGCTGAACGACGCGCGGCTCGCGGAGAGCGCGCTGCTGGCCGCCGCCGCCGCCGCCCGCCGCGCCTCGCCGCGCGCCTCGCGGGCCGCGCGCGACGCGCTGCTGGCCGGCCTGGCCGCGTGCGCGCAGGACGCGTGCCGCCGCGTGCGGCTGGCGGCGCTCGGCAACCTGCGGCGCGCGGACGCGGCGGAGCCCCTGCTGCGGCACGCGGAGCGCGACGGCACGTCGGCGGCGGCGCTGGCGGCGCTGGACGCGCTCGCGGACGTGCCGGGCGCGCTGGGCGGCGCGGCGCTGCGGCGGCTGGAGCGGCTGGCGCTGGAGCCGGGCCCGCTGGAGCGGCGCGCGGCGGCGCTGGACGCGGTGCTGCGCGCGAGCGCCGACGCGCCGTTCGCGCTGCCCCGCGTGCTGGAGGCGCTGCGGGGCGCGCCGCACGAGCTGCGGCGGCTGGCGCGCGGGCGGCTGCTCGAGCTGGCCGAGCGGCACGAGCAGGTCCGCCGCCTGCTGGCGATGCTGCCGCTGCGCCTGCGAGGGTGGGACGCGCGGGCGCTCGCGGGTGAGTGCGTCGGAGAGGTTTCGTTAGATCGTCCGCGCCGGTCCTCGGACAGTTTTCGAGAACCCCTGCACGCGCGGCGCGCGCGGGTATTCGCTCGCGGTAGACAAAATATTACATTTTTGAATTTAGCAAAAAATATTCCATGTTACTATAAAGGTGATACAATTAGCTCCCGCAAACGGTCTATCGATGACAAACTATGTCCGTCGCACGCATCGGTCCAAAACAGACATCATATAAGCTTAGAGAAGCTATTTACTTACCAAAAATCCGTCGCCGTTCCGTCGATCAAAGAATGACCTTCATCGTTCCTTCTACGCGATCGATTTTCCACCTAAGATATAGATTGACTAATTTTATACAAATATCAATTTGCAGATACTCTGAGTGGCCTGTACCGTTATTTACAATTTTTTTTAATTTAATAATTTATAATCGCTACATAGTATGAAACAAAGTCACATTCTTTGTTTATCTATATATCCCTATGTACGCTTAAATCTTTAAAACTACGCAACAGATTTTGATGGGGTTTTTTTTAATAGATAGAGTGATTCAAGAGGAAAGTTTGTATGTATAATAACATTCAATACTGAGTAGAGAAATACTATAGGTTTTTTGGGGTCCTTTTCTGCTCTTCGCATTAATCCTTATCCAATTAAGTACCATAAATAAATTGTTGATTTAATATAGATCAATATGGCCGTTTACAGCATGTAATTTAAGTAAACATTTTCGGAGATATTACAGATTTAAAATGCCGTGAGGACGCCGCGCTTCGCCTATTCGCGCTATTTTATACCCGTGCGAAGCCGGGGCAGGCCGCTAGTTAAATTTATAATACGCATTTAATTACTCCACTCGAGCCGCTCGGTCGTCGTCGCGATGCCTCCCGCTCGGAACTCGTAGAACGTCTCGCCCTCGGTCGGGGCCCGAAAACTTCGAAGGGGACGCGGCGGGGCGACTCGGTCGGGGACGCATTCGAACGCGGCTGCCGACCTCGGGCCGCTCGAAGGGGCCGGCCGCGGACTGACCGCCGTCCGTCGCAGGCACGTCGTCGGTGCTGCAGCGCTGCGTGCTGCGCGCGGGCGGCGGCTGCGGCGCGCGGCTCGAGGCCGTGCAGGTGTCGCGCGGCGGGCTGCTGCGGCGCGCGCGCGTGCGCCTGCTAGCCGCCGACGACGACACGCTGGCGGTGGAGCTGTGGACGACGGGTCTCGAGGCGTTCGCGGGGACCGGGCCGGAGCCGGAGCCGCCCGAGGCGGAGCGGGAGCCCGAGCCCGTCGGCGGCGGGCTGGCGCTGGCGGCGGGCGGCGCGCGCCTGCCGGAGGTCACGCTGTTCGACGGCCAGGTGAGGGCCCGGGGCGCCCGGCGCGATTCCGGCCGAATCGCGGGCGGTCGTCGCGGGGACGGACCGACCGACCGCGCGGTCCGCAGGCCGAGCTGCTCGGGCACGTGTGGGCCGGCACGGGCAGCGAGCCGACGGCCGTGCTGCGCGCGCTGCGGCCGCTGGCGGGCGCGCGGGTGGCGCTGCCGGTGCTGGGCGGCGCGGCGCTGCGCTACCGGCGGCGCGCGCTGCTGGCGCTGGCGCTGGACGCGCACGCGCAGGTGTCGCTGTGGTCGCGCGGCGCCCGGGCGCACCTGGCGCTGCGCGGCGCGCTGGCGGCGGAGGCCGAGGCGCGGGTGGAGGGCGCGGGCGCGGCGCTGCGGGCGGAGGCGCGCGCCGAGCTGGAGCCGCGGCTGGCGGTGGGCGCCGACCTGGACTTCTACGCGGGCGCGGCGCTGTGCGTGCGCGCGGCCGTCGACCGCCACGAGCGGAGGTCAGGCCGCTTCTGACGCCCCGCCGACGGTGTCGCCCCCGCCCCCGCTCACCTCCGCCCCTCCGCAGCCACAACGTGACGCTCGCCTCCGAGCTGGGCTCCGCGCGTCGCCGCGTGCGCCGCGAGCACGTCCAGCGCTGGGCGTGGGAGGGCAGCACGCTGGCGCTGGGCGCGCCCAACGACGCCACGTGCCGCACGATGGGCGCCGGGCCCGACTGAGCGCCCGCGCCCGTACGACTGCAGCTACACACCAAATAGTCGCCGCTCCGACGACCCAACGTTTCAGAATCTGAATGAGCTTTTTGTAATTAATAGTAATTTTTATTGTAATGTACCTCCTGTAATATTTAATAAAAATATCAAAAAATGCGCAGCTGTTTTTTTTTTTCTTTGGGGGGTTTCTTCCATTGTGGCTACCCATACAGGGTGACTGGTTGAACACTTGCAATATTGATAGAGGGTATTCAGTCAATGTCAATTATTAGTCATTTATTAGTTTAATTAGACCATTCCGTCAGGAATAAGTGGTGCCAGCCAAATAAATTTTTTTGACACATTAATTCAATGCAATTTGTATCAATTTAATAATGTCCGTAATACTGCAAATAATAGAATCCTCGATTACGTACTTGTTAACGATAATGTTTTGGTTGAACATAGTATAGACTCCCTGGTTCCTGAGGATAGCCACCATAAATCTTTAATAATTAACTTAAAATTTACCAATTTTGATGCACTCGCATCTAAATCCAATGTTAAATACCTATATCACTTAGGAAAATATGACAAAATTAAAGCGGCTCTAAAAGAAATACCGTGGCAAATTCGCCTTAACGAGGGATCACTCGAGGATTCTGTAAGTCATTTTTATAGTACCTTTAATGATCTATGCAATAAATACATACCTAGAAAACTTGTGACCCCAAATCGATTCCCAGTATGGTTCAGTTTGGCCTTAAAAAAAACATTGAAGGAAAAAAATAAATATTTAACTAAGTTTAAAAATTACGGAAACCTGTCTGATTATCAAACGTTTTCTCTTCTGCGTGTCAGGGCCAAAAAGTTAGAAAAAGAGTGTTACGAAGCGTATATTGCAAGGACTGAAGACTCTCTGGCCAAAAACCCTAAAATATTCTGGTCTTATATAAAAAAGAATAAGGGTGGATCATCTTCTTTTCCATCGTCAATGGTGTACCAAAACGTTACGGATGATACCGGCGAGGGCATATGTAACTTGTTTTCAAATTATTTTAAATCAAATTTCCAATCTCCTTTGGCTACAAGAGCGGGTTATAGTGTGCCCAACCAAAACTTTTCCAACACTATTGGCAATATTATAGTTGACCAGACTGAAGTTTTAAGATTGATGAAGTCGGTTGATTTATCAAAGGGCGCCGGCCCTGATAATCTATCCCCGCGACTTATTTTTGAATGTGCAGATTGTTTAGCGTTGCCAGTAACCATTTTGTTTAAACGCTCTCTTCTGGAGGGAATAATGCCAGTAATTTGGAAGTCAGCCTTCATTTCACCAATTCACAAAAATGGTAATAAAAATAATATAAAAAATTACAGGCCTATCTCTAAGCTGTGTATTCTTGCAAAAATTTTAGAAAAGATAATATTTAGTCAAATATATTCCACCGTTTCTTCTTCAGTTATCTCTGAACAACATGGTTTTGTGAAGGGCCGTTCAACGGTTTCCAATTTACTGGTATTTAATGAGTTTTTATCGTCTTCTATGGACCTAGGTAGGCAAGTCGACTGTATTTATACCGATTATAGCAAAGCTTTTGATCGGATTGATCATGTTATACTTATGCAAAAGTTACTTCTCGCCGGTATTCATGGTAACTTATATAGATGGTTTACATCATATATTCAAAACAGGTCTCAAGCTGTAGTTATTAACGGTTTCTCTTCATCATGGATTGACGTACCATCTGGAGTGCCACAAGGTTCTTTGTTAGGTCCGCTCCTATTCGTTTTATTTATTAATGATATCGGTACCTGCTTCCAGCATTCTCAGTTTTTGTTATATGCAGACGATATGAAAATTTATAAATGTATCGAAACTGTTAATGATAGTGAGCTTCTCTAACAGGATCTTATTAGATTTCAGCAATACTGCGAATACAATAGGCTAGATTTAAATGTTGACAAGTGTTCTGCTATTATTTTTACTCGGAAATATAACATAGTGCGGTATAATTACAAACTAAAAAATCAACTTTTAACTCTCACGGATTCTGTTAGAGATCTCGGTGTTGTGCAGGACTCCAAAATCATACTTGACGAACATGTAGAACATATTGTTAAAAAAGCTAACAAAGCCTTAGGATTCGTTATAAGATCTTCCAAAAACTTTAAACAGATAAAGTCATCCAAAGTACTATACTGTTCGTTCGTGCGTAGTATCCTAGAGTATGCATCTCAAGTTTGGAACCCGTGCTATCATGTGTATATTAATAGATTAGAATCAATTCAAAAAAGATTTCTAAGATTTTTACAATATAAATGTGGTCAACATGACCCTAATTATGAGATGAGATGTAAAAGACATCATTTACTTCCTCTTGTCGTGAGACGACACATTGCTGACGTTAGTTTCTTAATAAATATTGCTCAAGGTAAAATAGACTCCCCACAGTTGTTATCTTCTATTAAACTTAACGTGCCTAAAAAGCCTATTTCAAGGCGGCCGTCTGAAAACCTATTTGTAACGCTTGGCTCTGCTAACTATCGCAGAAATTCATTTTTCTGTCGTGCACCAGCAGCGTTCAATAAATTGGCCAATCGTCATGAAATAGACTTGTTTACGTCTAAACCCAAAAAAGTAAAACAACATATGTCTGAAATGTGGTTTGACTCGATTCCCATACTGCGTTAATTTTTTTCCTAATTTATTTTATTTGTTTTGTTCTACTTTAATCTCTGTTATTTCTTTGTTCACAAAATTGTATCCGAATAGACTATTAATTAAGTAGTTTATATGTGAAGATGTATAAATAGCTTAAGCTGTTCATTTTCCAAATAAATAAAAAAAAAAAATAAAAAAAAATAAATAAAATTAAAAATGTGTTTCCTCGAAACGTCTGTTTTGACATCAAAAAAGTTATCGTCCTTGTAAGGTGCGTGCATTTCCAAACAGCATTAGCAAGGATGGTGTGGTTTTTATTACTCACTGATTTGGGCAAAGATCTGCATATCATTCACAAACATGCAGTCCACTAACCAGCATTCTATTAAAGTTGATGTGACGTCCACACAAAAGTAAATATTAAATTGTAATTGAACTTAAATGTATTTTTTATTTATTTACTAGCGGCCTGCCCCTGCTTCGCACGGCTATAAAATATATAGCCCATGTGATTCAGTGAAAAAAAATTATTAAAATCGATCCAGTAGTTTTGATTTATTCATGACTGCCCGTGGCCCGCAAGAGTTAAATTTGGAGAAAAACAATTTCCATCTCCCTATTCCAAGAAGATTTCCTGTTATCTTTCAATATCTAAATATCATATAGTACATATTTGCGTATTTATTTTAACATTTTACCTATGTATTTTATTTTTACAATTGATTACAGAATGTCTTTAAACAAACTCTTGAAAGAGCGACATCGCTGTTAAAGTCGAAGTGTTATAGGGCGAAGCGCGGCGTCCTCACGGCATTTTAAATCTGTAATATCTCCGAAAATGTTCACTTAAGTTACATGCTGTAAACGGCCATATTGATCTATATTAAATCAACTATTTATTTAAGGTACTTAATTGGATAAGGATTAATGCTGTATTGTATAAAAATTGCTTCAAAAATATGGCATTATTTTTCGTAAAAAGTAAATGACAAAAAAAATGCTATAGTGGGTTATCCATAAGAGATAGACATATACCATCGCGGAGTTTTCTGTAGACCTTTTCAATGTGTACAAATACTTAGTACATTATTTTGATAAATCTCGTAGGGTTTAGCCTGCGTTTGCAATGTAAGCGGGAAAAAAAAATGTAATTATTAACAGAAACCTCAAATATATCCCTATGTACGCATAAAACTTTAAAACTACGCAACAGATTTTGATGCGGTTTTTTTGTATTGTTTGGGTTTGTTGGGGTTTTTGTGTTGGTTGGGGTTTGGGGTTTGGGGTTTGGGGTTTGGGGTTGGTTGGTTGGTTGGTTGGTTGGTTGGTTGGTTGGTTGGTTGGTTGGTTGGTTGGTTGGTTGGTTGGTTGGTTGGTTGGTTGGTTGGTTGGTTGGTTGGTTGGTTGGTTGGTTGGTTGGTTGGTTGGTTGGTTGGTTGGTTGGTTGGTTGGTTGGTTGGTTGGTTGGTTGGTTGGTTGGTTGGTTGGTTGGTTGGTTGGTTGGTTGGTTGGTTGGTTGGTTGGTTGGTTGGTTGGTTGGTTGGTTGGTTGGTTGGTTGGTTGGTTGGTTGGTTGGTTGGTTGGTTGGTTGGTTGGTTGGTTGGTTGGTTGGTTGGTTGGTTGGTTGGTTGGTTGGTTGGTTGGTTGGTTGGTTGGTTGGTTGGTTGGTTGGTTGGTTGGTTGGTTGGTTGGTTGGTTGGTTGGTTGGTTGGTTGGTTGGTTGGTTGGTTGGTTGGTTGGTTGGTTGGTTGGTTGGTTGGTTGGTTGGTTGGTTGGTTGGTTGGTTGGTTGGTTGGTTGGTTGGTTGGTTGGTTGGTTGGTTGGTTGGTTGGTTGGTTGGTTGGTTGGTTGGTTGGTTGGTTGGTTGGTTGGTTGGTTGGTTGGTTGGTTGGTTGGTTGGTTGGTTGGTTGGTTGGTTGGTTGGTTGGTTGGTTGGTTGGTTGGTTGGTTGGTTGGTTGGTTGGTTGGTTGGTTGGTTGGTTGGTTGGTTGGTTGGTTGGTTGGTTGGTTGGTTGGTTGGTTGGTTGGTTGGTTGGTTGGTTGGTTGGTTGGTTGGTTGGTTGGTTGGTTGGTTGGTTGGTTGGTTGGTTGGTTGGTTGGTTGGTTGGTTGGTTGGTTGGTTGGTTGGTTGGTTGGTTGGTTGGTTGGTTGGTTGGTTGGTTGGTTGGTTGGTTGGTTGGTTGGTTGGTTGGTTGGTTGGTTGGTTGGTTGGTTGGTTGGTTGGTTGGTTGGTTGGTTGGTTGGTTGGTTGGTTGGTTGGTTGGTTGGTTGGTTGGTTGGTTGGTTGGTTGGTTGGTTGGTTGGTTGGTTGGTTGGTTGGTTGGTTGGTTGGTTGGTTGGTTGGTTGGTTGGTTGGTTGGTTGGTTGGTTGGTTGGTTGGTTGGTTGGTTGGTTGGTTGGTTGGTTGGTTGGTTGGTTGGTTGGTTGGTTGGTTGGTTGGTTGGTTGGTTGGTTGGTTGGTTGGTTGGTTGGTTGGTTGGTTGGTTGGTTGGTTGGTTGGTTGGTTGGTTGGTTGGTTGGTTGGTTGGTTGGTTGGTTGGTTGGTTGGTTGGTTGGTTGGTTGGTTGGTTGGTTGGTTGGTTGGTTGGTTGGTTGGTTGGTTGGTTGGTTGGTTGGTTGGTTGGTTGGTTGGTTGGTTGGTTGGTTGGTTGGTTGGTTGGTTGGTTGGTTGGTTGGTTGGTTGGTTGGTTGGTTGGTTGGTTGGTTGGTTGGTTGGTTGGTTGGTTGGTTGGTTGGTTGGTTGGTTGGTTGGTTGGTTGGTTGGTTGGTTGGTTGGTTGGTTGGTTGGTTGGTTGGTTGGTTGGTTGGTTGGTTGGTTGGTTGGTTGGTTGGTTGGTTGGTTGGTTGGTTGGTTGGTTGGTTGGTTGGTTGGTTGGTTGGTTGGTTGGTTGGTTGGTTGGTTGGTTGGTTGGTTGGTTGGTTGGTTGGTTGGTTGGTTGGTTGGTTGGTTGGTTGGTTGGTTGGTTGGTTGGTTGGTTGGTTGGTTGGTTGGTTGGTTGGTTGGTTGGTTGGTTGGTTGGTTGGTTGGTTGGTTGGTTGGTTGGTTGGTTGGTTGGTTGGTTGGTTGGTTGGTTGGTTGGTTGGTTGGTTGGTTGGTTGGTTGGTTGGTTGGTTGGTTGGTTGGTTGGTTGGTTGGTTGGTTGGTTGGTTGGTTGGTTGGTTGGTTGGTTGGTTGGTTGGTTGGTTGGTTGGTTGGTTGGTTGGTTGGTTGGTTGGTTGGTTGGTTGGTTGGTTGGTTGGTTGGTTGGTTGGTTGGTTGGTTGGTTGGTTGGTTGGTTGGTTGGTTGGTTGGTTGGTTGGTTGGTTGGTTGGTTGGTTGGTTGGTTGGTTGGTTGGTTGGTTGGTTGGTTGGTTGGTTGGTTGGTTGGTTGGTTGGTTGGTTGGTTGGTTGGTTGGTTGGTTGGTTGGTTGGTTGGTTGGTTGGTTGGTTGGTTGGTTGGTTGGTTGGTTGGTTGGTTGGTTGGTTGGTTGGTTGGTTGGTTGGTTGGTTGGTTGGTTGGTTGGTTGGTTGGTTGGTTGGTTGGTTGGTTGGTTGGTTGGTTGGTTGGTTGGTTGGTTGGTTGGTTGGTTGGTTGGTTGGTTGGTTGGTTGGTTGGTTGGTTGGTTGGTTGGTTGGTTGGTTGGTTGGTTGGTTGGTTGGTTGGTTGGTTGGTTGGTTGGTTGGTTGGTTGGTTGGTTGGTTGGTTGGTTGGTTGGTTGGTTGGTTGGTTGGTTGGTTGGTTGGTTGGTTGGTTGGTTGGTTGGTTGGTTGGTTGGTTGGTTGGTTGGTTGGTTGGTTGGTTGGTTGGTTGGTTGGTTGGTTGGTTGGTTGGTTGGTTGGTTGGTTGGTTGGTTGGTTGGTTGGTTGGTTGGTTGGTTGGTTGGTTGGTTGGTTGGTTGGTTGGTTGGTTGGTTGGTTGGTTGGTTGGTTGGTTGGTTGGTTGGTTGGTTGGTTGGTTGGTTGGTTGGTTGGTTGGTTGGTTGGTTGGTTGGTTGGTTGGTTGGTTGGTTGGTTGGTTGGTTGGTTGGTTGGTTGGTTGGTTGGTTGGTTGGTTGGTTGGTTGGTTGGTTGGTTGGTTGGTTGGTTGGTTGGTTGGTTGGTTGGTTGGTTGGTTGGTTGGTTGGTTGGTTGGTTGGTTGGTTGGTTGGTTGGTTGGTTGGTTGGTTGGTTGGTTGGTTGGTTGGTTGGTTGGTTGGTTGGTTGGTTGGTTGGTTGGTTGGTTGGTTGGTTGGTTGGTTGGTTGGTTGGTTGGTTGGTTGGTTGGTTGGTTGGTTGGTTGGTTGGTTGGTTGGTTGGTTGGTTGGTTGGTTGGTTGGTTGGTTGGTTGGTTGGTTGGTTGGTTGGTTGGTTGGTTGGTTGGTTGGTTGGTTGGTTGGTTGGTTGGTTGGTTGGTTGGTTGGTTGGTTGGTTGGTTGGTTGGTTGGTTGGTTGGTTGGTTGGTTGGTTGGTTGGTTGGTTGGTTGGTTGGTTGGTTGGTTGGTTGGTTGGTTGGTTGGTTGGTTGGTTGGTTGGTTGGTTGGTTGGTTGGTTGGTTGGTTGGTTGGTTGGTTGGTTGGTTGGTTGGTTGGTTGGTTGGTTGGTTGGTTGGTTGGTTGGTTGGTTGGTTGGTTGGTTGGTTGGTTGGTTGGTTGGTTGGTTGGTTGGTTGGTTGGTTGGTTGGTTGGTTGGTTGGTTGGTTGGTTGGTTGGTTGGTTGGTTGGTTGGTTGGTTGGTTGGTTGGTTGGTTGGTTGGTTGGTTGGTTGGTTGGTTGGTTGGTTGGTTGGTTGGTTGGTTGGTTGGTTGGTTGGTTGGTTGGTTGGTTGGTTGGTTGGTTGGTTGGTTGGTTGGTTGGTTGGTTGGTTGGTTGGTTGGTTGGTTGGTTGGTTGGTTGGTTGGTTGGTTGGTTGGTTGGTTGGTTGGTTGGTTGGTTGGTTGGTTGGTTGGTTGGTTGGTTGGTTGGTTGGTTGGTTGGTTGGTTGGTTGGTTGGTTGGTTGGTTGGTTGGTTGGTTGGTTGGTTGGTTGGTTGGTTGGTTGGTTGGTTGGTTGGTTGGTTGGTTGGTTGGTTGGTTGGTTGGTTGGTTGGTTGGTTGGTTGGTTGGTTGGTTGGTTGGTTGGTTGGTTGGTTGGTTGGTTGGTTGGTTGGTTGGTTGGTTGGTTGGTTGGTTGGTTGGTTGGTTGGTTGGTTGGTTGGTTGGTTGGTTGGTTGGTTGGTTGGTTGGTTGGTTGGTTGGTTGGTTGGTTGGTTGGTTGGTTGGTTGGTTGGTTGGTTGGTTGGTTGGTTGGTTGGTTGGTTGGTTGGTTGGTTGGTTGGTTGGTTGGTTGGTTGGTTGGTTGGTTGGTTGGTTGGTTGGTTGGTTGGTTGGTTGGTTGGTTGGTTGGTTGGTTGGTTGGTTGGTTGGTTGGTTGGTTGGTTGGTTGGTTGGTTGGTTGGTTGGTTGGTTGGTTGGTTGGTTGGTTGGTTGGTTGGTTGGTTGGTTGGTTGGTTGGTTGGTTGGTTGGTTGGTTGGTTGGTTGGTTGGTTGGTTGGTTGGTTGGTTGGTTGGTTGGTTGGTTGGTTGGTTGGTTGGTTGGTTGGTTGGTTGGTTGGTTGGTTGGTTGGTTGGTTGGTTGGTTGGTTGGTTGGTTGGTTGGTTGGTTGGTTGGTTGGTTGGTTGGTTGGTTGGTTGGTTGGTTGGTTGGTTGGTTGGTTGGTTGGTTGGTTGGTTGGTTGGTTGGTTGGTTGGTTGGTTGGTTGGTTGGTTGGTTGGTTGGTTGGTTGGTTGGTTGGTTGGTTGGTTGGTTGGTTGGTTGGTTGGTTGGTTGGTTGGTTGGTTGGTTGGTTGGTTGGTTGGTTGGTTGGTTGGTTGGTTGGTTGGTTGGTTGGTTGGTTGGTTGGTTGGTTGGTTGGTTGGTTGGTTGGTTGGTTGGTTGGTTGGTTGGTTGGTTGGTTGGTTGGTTGGTTGGTTGGTTGGTTGGTTGGTTGGTTGGTTGGTTGGTTGGTTGGTTGGTTGGTTGGTTGGTTGGTTGGTTGGTTGGTTGGTTGGTTGGTTGGTTGGTTGGTTGGTTGGTTGGTTGGTTGGTTGGTTGGTTGGTTGGTTGGTTGGTTGGTTGGTTGGTTGGTTGGTTGGTTGGTTGGTTGGTTGGTTGGTTGGTTGGTTGGTTGGTTGGTTGGTTGGTTGGTTGGTTGGTTGGTTGGTTGGTTGGTTGGTTGGTTGGTTGGTTGGTTGGTTGGTTGGTTGGTTGGTTGGTTGGTTGGTTGGTTGGTTGGTTGGTTGGTTGGTTGGTTGGTTGGTTGGTTGGTTGGTTGGTTGGTTGGTTGGTTGGTTGGTTGGTTGGTTGGTTGGTTGGTTGGTTGGTTGGTTGGTTGGTTGGTTGGTTGGTTGGTTGGTTGGTTGGTTGGTTGGTTGGTTGGTTGGTTGGTTGGTTGGTTGGTTGGTTGGTTGGTTGGTTGGTTGGTTGGTTGGTTGGTTGGTTGGTTGGTTGGTTGGTTGGTTGGTTGGTTGGTTGGTTGGTTGGTTGGTTGGTTGGTTGGTTGGTTGGTTGGTTGGTTGGTTGGTTGGTTGGTTGGTTGGTTGGTTGGTTGGTTGGTTGGTTGGTTGGTTGGTTGGTTGGTTGGTTGGTTGGTTGGTTGGTTGGTTGGTTGGTTGGTTGGTTGGTTGGTTGGTTGGTTGGTTGGTTGGTTGGTTGGTTGGTTGGTTGGTTGGTTGGTTGGTTGGTTGGTTGGTTGGTTGGTTGGTTGGTTGGTTGGTTGGTTGGTTGGTTGGTTGGTTGGTTGGTTGGTTGGTTGGTTGGTTGGTTGGTTGGTTGGTTGGTTGGTTGGTTGGTTGGTTGGTTGGTTGGTTGGTTGGTTGGTTGGTTGGTTGGTTGGTTGGTTGGTTGGTTGGTTGGTTGGTTGGTTGGTTGGTTGGTTGGTTGGTTGGTTGGTTGGTTGGTTGGTTGGTTGGTTGGTTGGTTGGTTGGTTGGTTGGTTGGTTGGTTGGTTGGTTGGTTGGTTGGTTGGTTGGTTGGTTGGTTGGTTGGTTGGTTGGTTGGTTGGTTGGTTGGTTGGTTGGTTGGTTGGTTGGTTGGTTGGTTGGTTGGTTGGTTGGTTGGTTGGTTGGTTGGTTGGTTGGTTGGTTGGTTGGTTGGTTGGTTGGTTGGTTGGTTGGTTGGTTGGTTGGTTGGTTGGTTGGTTGGTTGGTTGGTTGGTTGGTTGGTTGGTTGGTTGGTTGGTTGGTTGGTTGGTTGGTTGGTTGGTTGGTTGGTTGGTTGGTTGGTTGGTTGGTTGGTTGGTTGGTTGGTTGGTTGGTTGGTTGGTTGGTTGGTTGGTTGGTTGGTTGGTTGGTTGGTTGGTTGGTTGGTTGGTTGGTTGGTTGGTTGGTTGGTTGGTTGGTTGGTTGGTTGGTTGGTTGGTTGGTTGGTTGGTTGGTTGGTTGGTTGGTTGGTTGGTTGGTTGGTTGGTTGGTTGGTTGGTTGGTTGGTTGGTTGGTTGGTTGGTTGGTTGGTTGGTTGGTTGGTTGGTTGGTTGGTTGGTTGGTTGGTTGGTTGGTTGGTTGGTTGGTTGGTTGGTTGGTTGGTTGGTTGGTTGGTTGGTTGGTTGGTTGGTTGGTTGGTTGGTTGGTTGGTTGGTTGGTTGGTTGGTTGGTTGGTTGGTTGGTTGGTTGGTTGGTTGGTTGGTTGGTTGGTTGGTTGGTTGGTTGGTTGGTTGGTTGGTTGGTTGGTTGGTTGGTTGGTTGGTTGGTTGGTTGGTTGGTTGGTTGGTTGGTTGGTTGGTTGGTTGGTTGGTTGGTTGGTTGGTTGGTTGGTTGGTTGGTTGGTTGGTTGGTTGGTTGGTTGGTTGGTTGGTTGGTTGGTTGGTTGGTTGGTTGGTTGGTTGGTTGGTTGGTTGGTTGGTTGGTTGGTTGGTTGGTTGGTTGGTTGGTTGGTTGGTTGGTTGGTTGGTTGGTTGGTTGGTTGGTTGGTTGGTTGGTTGGTTGGTTGGTTGGTTGGTTGGTTGGTTGGTTGGTTGGTTGGTTGGTTGGTTGGTTGGTTGGTTGGTTGGTTGGTTGGTTGGTTGGTTGGTTGGTTGGTTGGTTGGTTGGTTGGTTGGTTGGTTGGTTGGTTGGTTGGTTGGTTGGTTGGTTGGTTGGTTGGTTGGTTGGTTGGTTGGTTGGTTGGTTGGTTGGTTGGTTGGTTGGTTGGTTGGTTGGTTGGTTGGTTGGTTGGTTGGTTGGTTGGTTGGTTGGTTGGTTGGTTGGTTGGTTGGTTGGTTGGTTGGTTGGTTGGTTGGTTGGTTGGTTGGTTGGTTGGTTGGTTGGTTGGTTGGTTGGTTGGTTGGTTGGTTGGTTGGTTGGTTGGTTGGTTGGTTGGTTGGTTGGTTGGTTGGTTGGTTGGTTGGTTGGTTGGTTGGTTGGTTGGTTGGTTGGTTGGTTGGTTGGTTGGTTGGTTGGTTGGTTGGTTGGTTGGTTGGTTGGTTGGTTGGTTGGTTGGTTGGTTGGTTGGTTGGTTGGTTGGTTGGTTGGTTGGTTGGTTGGTTGGTTGGTTGGTTGGTTGGTTGGTTGGTTGGTTGGTTGGTTGGTTGGTTGGTTGGTTGGTTGGTTGGTTGGTTGGTTGGTTGGTTGGTTGGTTGGTTGGTTGGTTGGTTGGTTGGTTGGTTGGTTGGTTGGTTGGTTGGTTGGTTGGTTGGTTGGTTGGTTGGTTGGTTGGTTGGTTGGTTGGTTGGTTGGTTGGTTGGTTGGTTGGTTGGTTGGTTGGTTGGTTGGTTGGTTGGTTGGTTGGTTGGTTGGTTGGTTGGTTGGTTGGTTGGTTGGTTGGTTGGTTGGTTGGTTGGTTGGTTGGTTGGTTGGTTGGTTGGTTGGTTGGTTGGTTGGTTGGTTGGTTGGTTGGTTGGTTGGTTGGTTGGTTGGTTGGTTGGTTGGTTGGTTGGTTGGTTGGTTGGTTGGTTGGTTGGTTGGTTGGTTGGTTGGTTGGTTGGTTGGTTGGTTGGTTGGTTGGTTGGTTGGTTGGTTGGTTGGTTGGTTGGTTGGTTGGTTGGTTGGTTGGTTGGTTGGTTGGTTGGTTGGTTGGTTGGTTGGTTGGTTGGTTGGTTGGTTGGTTGGTTGGTTGGTTGGTTGGTTGGTTGGTTGGTTGGTTGGTTGGTTGGTTGGTTGGTTGGTTGGTTGGTTGGTTGGTTGGTTGGTTGGTTGGTTGGTTGGTTGGTTGGTTGGTTGGTTGGTTGGTTGGTTGGTTGGTTGGTTGGTTGGTTGGTTGGTTGGTTGGTTGGTTGGTTGGTTGGTTGGTTGGTTGGTTGGTTGGTTGGTTGGTTGGTTGGTTGGTTGGTTGGTTGGTTGGTTGGTTGGTTGGTTGGTTGGTTGGTTGGTTGGTTGGTTGGTTGGTTGGTTGGTTGGTTGGTTGGTTGGTTGGTTGGTTGGTTGGTTGGTTGGTTGGTTGGTTGGTTGGTTGGTTGGTTGGTTGGTTGGTTGGTTGGTTGGTTGGTTGGTTGGTTGGTTGGTTGGTTGGTTGGTTGGTTGGTTGGTTGGTTGGTTGGTTGGTTGGTTGGTTGGTTGGTTGGTTGGTTGGTTGGTTGGTTGGTTGGTTGGTTGGTTGGTTGGTTGGTTGGTTGGTTGGTTGGTTGGTTGGTTGGTTGGTTGGTTGGTTGGTTGGTTGGTTGGTTGGTTGGTTGGTTGGTTGGTTGGTTGGTTGGTTGGTTGGTTGGTTGGTTGGTTGGTTGGTTGGTTGGTTGGTTGGTTGGTTGGTTGGTTGGTTGGTTGGTTGGTTGGTTGGTTGGTTGGTTGGTTGGTTGGTTGGTTGGTTGGTTGGTTGGTTGGTTGGTTGGTTGGTTGGTTGGTTGGTTGGTTGGTTGGTTGGTTGGTTGGTTGGTTGGTTGGTTGGTTGGTTGGTTGGTTGGTTGGTTGGTTGGTTGGTTGGTTGGTTGGTTGGTTGGTTGGTTGGTTGGTTGGTTGGTTGGTTGGTTGGTTGGTTGGTTGGTTGGTTGGTTGGTTGGTTGGTTGGTTGGTTGGTTGGTTGGTTGGTTGGTTGGTTGGTTGGTTGGTTGGTTGGTTGGTTGGTTGGTTGGTTGGTTGGTTGGTTGGTTGGTTGGTTGGTTGGTTGGTTGGTTGGTTGGTTGGTTGGTTGGTTGGTTGGTTGGTTGGTTGGTTGGTTGGTTGGTTGGTTGGTTGGTTGGTTGGTTGGTTGGTTGGTTGGTTGGTTGGTTGGTTGGTTGGTTGGTTGGTTAGGTTGGTTGGTTGGTTGGTTGGTTGGTTGGTTGGTTGGTTGGTTGGTTGGTT